>QNQO01000554.1:0-688485 GCA_003290165.1 Berberis thunbergii | reverse complement strand
ACCATAGTTTCTTGCCTATTCAATCTCCACATCTATTATGCTAACTTTCACTTAAGATCAATCAGGTCTTCACTAGATTGTATTGGGGTTTGGATTATGGCAAACCAATAATGGAACAAAAGGATACAAGATTTTCTGAGATGGATACACTCTTGATAAAACATTAGGGCATTGAAGAGCAAATCATGTGTACACCATTAACTTTTTCTTCATTATTTTCTTCTTCAATCACATTTTTTTTTTTGAAATGCTTTTCCCCATTGATATAATCCAACACTTTACTTCGAGGGCGCATGAATATCTTTTTTTTATTTTTTTATTTGCCCATTCCATAAATATATCTCACCGGATACATTCTCAGAAAATTGGGTAAGGATAAATAATAGAGGTATTACTCCTTGATTGGAGTGCGGTATTGGGATTGAGGATCACAAAGAAAAGGCTATCTAAAAGCTCAAAGGGCTGCAAATGGATATTTATTATTGGGTAGGCTAAAGGCCTAAAAATGGTTTACAGAAAGAAATGCTATCATCACTTCATAAGTTCTAGTTAGTACTAGGACATCTCAACTAAATAAAGCAAGAAGTTCTAGTTAAGATTCATTTTTATGTCATTCTTAAAGCAATCAATAAGAAAATCAAGAATAATGAGATCATCAAACGAAAATAGTACGGACTCAAGAAAAATCAGAGTGTAATTAATAACCTCAAGAAATAAAGAATGGCTCAAAACTCACAAGGGTTAAGTCTCCACTATTATTGCTAAAGTTTTCTAGTTCAATACCTCACTAATCAACTTCAAATCATGTTGACTTGGCTAAATAGTGTATGAATAGTCGAGTTGAAAAGTCTCACGAAATACATCTAACATAAGGATACTATCAAATATCATGTTTTCTACTAATATAACTATGTGACACGTGCTAGTATGTGTTTTCTCAAAATTAAAGCAACAAAATCATTCTCTAAAATTAAAAAGAACTCAAAACTCTTTCTTTTTTTTTTTTGAAATTTTTTTTTATTCACCAAGAGTTCGGATTTCAAATGCCATTTTCAAGAAGATTTTACACAATTACCATAATCATCTAAGTATTCAATGGAGATTGTAGTAGAACACAAAAATGACTCGGTTTAATTGTAAAATACGTTTTAAGCTCAAAGATTTTTGAAAATTGCATAAAAAATCTAATAAACCACCACCCCCAAACCTAAATCAAACATTGTCCCTCAATGTATGAAATAATAATCATGACAAAGTAATGCCAAAAGAAAAGAGGAGGTTAGGAGTGATATTACCATGGTGAAGCTTTTACCAATTTCAAATAGACAATGTCGTCACAGTCACCAAATATAAGAAAAATCATAGCCGACGGGAGAAAGGAACATACTGGGACGAAGAGCTCCAAGTGACTCCATAGCAACACCTAAAAAACCTGAGAACTAAAAAGAAAATCATAAAAGCAACAACCTAAACTAAACTAAAATAATAATAATAATAAATGAAAAATAAAAACTGTTATGGAGCTAACGAGTTTGAGTGAAACACAACTAAATAGGGTACTCGAAAATCAATCCAAACTAACAGCAAAGACACACAACTAAGGCTAGGCTGCCTCCTTAGGAGCGCTTTGGTTTAACGTCGTCAGCCGACATATATTCCCCTCATGAAAGATATTACTATGAAGTGAAGAGAAAGAACATAGGGAACATTCACCTCTAAGCCTAGTCTATGATATAAATGAGTCAAAAGGGTGAAGGAATCGTATACCAACAACCTGAAAAGTTGAGGATCAATCCATTCAAAGATAGCAACCACCTGATGATTCTTCTTGATAGTGCATAGATCCTTGATGACCCTCGCATAAGTTGGTACCTGTTTAAACACATGTGGCAAGGTGAGTTAATTTTAACCTGGTTCAAGTGTTCTAGAATCTCACCATACATTTTTGATTTCTTTCCAGTAGGTCGTAGTGCTTGAGGAAAAGGAACTGAAACTGGAATGTTCTTGTTGGGCTCATCCTCAGGGATGCTCTCATTTGCACATGTGGAGGTGCTTATAGTTGTGGACGAGCTTGACCCATCTAAGATCTTACCACTCTGAGTAGCCATGGCATTAACCTCTTTGACATTCTGAGAGTCTGAAGTAGAGGTTTGTGCCATAAGTTGGCCCTTCGGATTTGCTTGAGGTTGTGACGGAAATTGGCCCCAAGCTTGTACTGTTAATGAACTTGTCAACTTGCTTATTTGGCTTTTGATCTCCTTGTTCTCTTCTGCCAACTGTGTCAATGCAACCTCAATTTTTTGATTAGTTTTACCTTGTGCCTCTATAAATGCATGTAATGTGTCTGATAAGGAACATGTGTTAGATTGTGCATTGTATGGAGGTGCAGGGTATGACTTAGGTGGTTGTGCCTGTGGGTGTGTAGGTTGGTCGGCCTCAGACCTCCAGCCAAAGTTAGGGTGATCTCTCCAGCCAGAATTGTAAGTGTTAGAGAATAGTGAATAAGGCTTCTTGTACATCCCTAAGGTGTTACATTGTTCCTCATAAACCCCTCTCATCTCAATGAAGGTTGGGCAATCCTGTGCGAAGTGTTCAACTCCCCCGCATATAAAACAGGCGTCCTGTAGCGCAACTCTGGCAACAATATGTGTGGGCCCACCATCCTTAGTCTTAAGTGCCTCTAACTCCCTAGTTACTCTATCAAGTTGGGCTCTAAGGCTATCCTCTTCCCTAAGTTGGTAAACTTCAGCTGAATGTGTTCTATCCGTGCTCTCAGTAGCACTTGGACCAGTCCAAGTATGAGCATTTTCAGCCAAGTCATTCAGGTACTCAATGGCCTCGTCAGGGTCCTTTTGCAAAAATTCTCCATTACACATCATCTCAAGGAACTGACGTTCTCTACTGGTGAGCCCCTCATAAAAATAACTAACTAAGCGCCAATTCTCATACCCATGGTGTGGGCATGTATTCAAAAGATCCTTGAACCTTTCCCATGCTTGATATAATATCTCGTTTATTCTTTTGGGTGAAGGTAGAAATCAGTCTCTTTAGACCGCTGGTTTTGTGGTGAGGAAAATATTTATTAAAAATGTTTGGGTCATCTCCTCCCACGAACCTAAGTGGTCTCTATTCCAACTCACACCTCCAATGTTTTTTTTTTTTTGATTAATTTTTAATTTTTTTTGAAATAAAATAAAATAAAAATAAAGATAAAGATAAAAAGTAACTAGGGAGCTATTTTTTTATTTAATAATTTTTTTTTAATTTAATAATTTTTTTAAATTTTTTTTAGAAATAAAAATAAAGATAAAGATAGAAATTAAACTGGACCTAAACCTAAAAAAATAAAATAAAATAAAATAAAATGAAAAATGAGTAAGAAAGATAATACCCGAAACCTTCCTTGTAGAATGACGCTTGTTCCCCGTCAACGGCGCCAAAATTTGATTACGCCCAAACAATACACGCGGTCAATTGCAGTAAATAATGGGGTGTCGATCCCACGAGGAAAAACGATCTACAAAATAAGGTTAAGGAAAACAAACTATGCGAAACTAAAGTTAATAAATTCTAACAAATTTAAGATACGAAATTGAATTTAATTTAATGAAAATTAAGTTTAGAAAAATCACAAGGTTCCAAGAATCCCTCCTAGACTTCACACGCCAACTAGTATTGATTCGCTATGATGACTCAACTACGTGTTTCACATCCCAAACGACGTAATCGGAAAAATAATCTTTTAATCATTAATATACCCTAATGTAAATGAATTTAAGATTTCACTTCTTCTAAAAAACACAAAGGTTTGTCATATGTGATATCTTAAACTTACGATATATCCGGAGACAATACCGTAATAAATGACGATCACATATAACTAACCTACCGGAATCAATTAATCCTTAAACATTCCACACATAAGAAAAGCGTGACTAAGCTTATATGGAAAAGAAAAGATAATCACCGGAGTAATAAAAATCTACGAAGAAATCTATGAAATCTCTGTCACTAAAATAACATAAATTTCTATATTAAATAAAAGTGAGAATCATTAAACATCATTATTCATCGTGAACACTTAAAGCGAATCAATTACTAATTTAGTGCGTTACATCTAGGAGTTCACCTCTTCACCTTGCGTGGGGTTTAGTGACTCATGGTGGTGGTGATCACAGCATCAATCGAGGAATCCATCACTTCCTGTCCGCGCACGAATCCCGAGAAAAACAACTAAATTTACAATGTGGTGGCTCTTACAAGTTCTCGGGGTGCAAATAGCTAAAACTGTTTTTCAAACCAAAAAAACAGTTTCTTCCCGCGCGAAAACAATAGTAATCATGTCCGGAATATCCATCAAGAAAACAATAGTAATCATGTCCGGCTAACCTTTCAAGCATTTGATCAATGAAAGGAAGAGGAGAGTGATCCTTCCTTGTGACCAAGTTCAACTTACGGTAGTCAATACATACTCGCCACCCTGTGGTCATGCGGGTTGGTACTAATTCATTCTTGTCATTCTTGATTACCGTTACGCCTGACTTCTTTGGGACAACTTGAACAGGACTTACCCAAGGACTATCCAAAATTGGGTAGATTATAACCACATCCAACAATTTGAGCACTTCGGCTCGGACAACTTCCTTTAGATTAGGATTAAGTCTACGTTGCATTTCACGCGATACTTTGGCATTATCTTCGATATGAATGCGATGCATGCAAACGATTGGACTTATTCCTTTAATATCCACGATAGTCCACCCAAGTGTTGTTTTATGTTATTTTAAAACATCTAACAATTTTCCTTCCTGTTCTTCAGTCAATGCAGATGAAATAATAACAGGTAAGGTATTGTCAACACCTAAAAATGCATACTTGAGGTTGTCAGGTAATACTTTTAGGTCGAGCTTGGGTGGTTGTTCAACGGAAGGGACTTGATTTGACTCACTGAGTGGAAGAGTTTCCACCCTAGGCCTCCATTTATAACTGGTTTTCATTATAGGGGTAGAATCAAGCAAAACATTGACTTCCCTGATGGAATCATTAATATCAAAGTCTAAATTAAAATGAGTCAAACAAGCCTCTAAAGGATCATTAAACTGAGGAAATGAATGTTCCGCCAATCTTTCAATCATGTTAACCTCACAGGAGTCCTCAGACTCGGGAGGTTGTTGACTTACATTGAATACATTGAGTTTGACGGTCATGTTACCAAATGATAATTTTCATGATTCCATTTCGGCAGTTAATGATAGCATTGGATGTGGCCAAAAATGGACGACCCAAAATAACTGGAATGTGACTAGAGGGATTGTGAACAGGTTGTGTGTCCAGGACTATGAAGTCCACAGGGAAATAAAATTTGTCCACCTTAATGATCACATCCTCTAACATACCGCGGGGGACTCGGACAGATCTGTCTGCCAATTGCAATGTCACTTAAGTTGATTTCAACTCACCAAGACCCAATTGCTCATATACCGAATATGGCAATAGATTAACACTTGCCCCTAAATCTAACAGTGCCTTCTCAATCATATGATCACCAATCACACATGAAATAGTCGGGCAACCAGGATCTCTGTACTTAGGTGGGGTTTTGTGTTGAAGAATGGAGCTAACTTGCTCAGTTAGGAAGGCTCTTTTGTGCACATTCAGTTTTCGCTTTTGTGTACACAAATCCTTCAAAAACTTGGCATAAGAGGGAACTTGCTTAATGGCCTCGAGTAATGGAATATTGATTTGAACTTGTTTAAAGATTTCCATTATATCGTTGGCATTTGTTCATTTCTTCGTCGGAGCTAACCGCGATGGAAATGGGGCTCTAGGCATATAGGATGCCTTGGTGGGATTAGAGTCAAGATGATGGTCCTCTTGAGAAGATGAGGCTTTATCAACCTCCTTCTCAGATGGAGGTGTGACTTGGTTTGGCGTGGATTGGGATTCATGATCAATCAAATTAGGCATTCTAAGTTGGTTGTCAACTTGTTTTCCACTCCTAAGGGTTATGATAGATTTGACATCTTCATTGCGTGGCTGAGATGTACTTCCTATTTCGAATTTGCCCTTAGGATTTTGAATGGGTTGACCAGGGAATCTTCCTGCTTCTTTTTTAGGAAAGGATTTTGCTATTTGACTCACAGTCATTTCAAGCTTTTGGATGGCTTGAGATTGTTGTTGAGAATTAGCTCTTAGTTCGGTGATAGCCTAAGAGTTCTGTTCGAGTATGGTTCCTGTTCTCTGCATAAATTGGTTCAATGTATCCTGAAAACTAAGAGTGTTAGAGAGAGGAACATCTTGATTGAATTGAGGCCTATTAGCAGGAATTGGAGCTCAAGGAGCTTGAGGGATAACAACTGGGCCTTCTTGATGTTGACCATGAGCCCATGAGAGATTAGGGTGTTTAGCTAAACTTGGATTGTAAAAAATTTGAGTGTGGATTATAACCAGATTGCCTAAAGGTATTGAATGCATTGACTTGCTCAGCAAAATAAGCAGGGTACTCATTTTTCAAGTGACAGTCTTATGTGGAATGACTAGAATTTGAACATGCAGCACAAACCTCGGATGGAACATTGTTTGGACTAATGGCTGAGACTTTTCCAGATATGCATCAATCTTCTGTGCCATTGCCATTACAACCTCTTCCAACCTTGAAGAAGGAGGAAGATGAGGAGTAGATGATGTATCCCTCACTTCATACAAACCACCCTTTCGCCTATCCGCATCTTTTCTTAAATAATCCCATTGTTGAGAATTTTCAGAAATAGCTTCAAAGAATTCCCAAATCTCATTAGCACTCATTTTCATAAGTGGCCCACCACTAGTGGCGTCAATCATTCGACGGTTTGAGGGGTTAACGCGTCTTGAAAGTATTGAACCAAGCGCCACTTTTCAAAGACGTGATGGGGACACCTAGCAATGAGTTCATTGAATCTTTCCCAATATTCATAAAAATGCTCACCATTTTTCTGTTGAAAATTAGATATATCTCTTAGGATGGCATTTGTTTTATGAATAGGAAAATACTTTGTCAAATTTTTTTCTGATAGGGTATCCCAAGTGTCGATGGTTCCAGTTTCTAAGGCGTTTTAACCATGACTTCGCCCTATCTTTCAAAGAAAAGGGGAACAGCCTAAGACGAATTGAATCATCAGAAAAATTGGGATATTTCAGAGTAGCACATATGTCAAGAAACTCTTTGACATGAAGATAGGGATCCTCTCTTTCTAGACCATAAAAGGAAGGCAAAAGGTGGATAATTGATGGTTTTAGCTCAAAGCTATTTGCAGTGGTCTCAGGCAAGACAATGCAAGATGAGGTGTTATTGGAACGCGGAGAGAAATAATCCTTAAATGCTCTCTCCTCAGCCATTTCAGTGGTCTCACTCGACAATGAGAACGATTCTAGAAGGTCAATGGGGACTTCAAACAACTCTAGAGGATCCTCTTTAATTAGTCTACCCCTTGAGTCCCGTTCCCAAAAACGCATAAACAAGTCTACACCAAGTGATGTTTGAAATGTTTGCTAACCTTAAAAAATTCACGCACAAACTCAAACACAATCAACAACCAATTGATGCACAAGAAAAAATGCCTCCCTAAGCAATCAGTGTTTTTGAGATTAATTATCATTTTATCTTTGGGGGACATATTATTTCTTATGTAATATTCATATCAGAGCAATGGGTGCTACAAGATGATCCTAAGAGTGTATACTTTACACCACAAAGTTCAAAATCAGTAGGCTAGAGTTTTGTTTCAAAGAAACCGGATTATCGCACAAGAGAAGGAGGTCACAATGGGTCCAATTAAGTACTTCCTTGTGCTACCGCTCTGTAAGCCAATAGATGTGAGAACGATGTGATGTTAAATGCACACTTGAGGCTTGAGTTCATAACCCAAAACTGTTAGTTACACCAATCCTTCATATGGATCGTAGCTTACTTATGACTCGGCGTACCGGATAAATTACCCTGTGGCAGTGGCCTCTTGGAGTTCATTGAATGATTAAACCCATCGTCACTTTTAGCAGCGGTCAACACAAAAATTATTGGATTCACCTTGGTCTTGGTTGTCTTATGAACACCGTACCTAAAAAATGTTCTATCTAACTTGCTAATTGATTTTATTATGTTAGGCTATTGGTTGCACATAGCTGGAGTGATGAGGTGGGGATATCAAGTCCCACTAGTTTCTATTTATAAGCTGGGTCTGCTTATTATGAATTACTAAAGTTTAGCATCCACATTACAGAAATTAAACCACCAATCACACAATTTCAAACAATTACACCAAGAAACCCTGGTCGCTAATATGTTGCGTGTGATAGAAATACTTACAGTGTGCGTATTCCGTTCTATACAAAAAAGTTAGCACAATTCAAAAAAAAGTTCGACTTCTTTTATCTATTTCCACTCAACACACAGCACATGCAATAATTTATTGGTCTTGGTCTTAGAAGCTGGATTTCTAAATCATAAAAATTATTGGGTAACAATTAAAAAAATAGAAATAAAAATTTGCTTGATGTTTTGCAGAATCGTCCAATTTTCTCGAAAAGCGTGTAATCTGCAAAATCAAACACAAAATGAGTGTAAAAAGAACTTAAAAATAAAATTTTTGTTTTTGTTTTTTTAAAAATTAGTGAAAATAAATCTTCAATTCAATTACACCGCTACCCTTCCCCAGCAACGGCGCCAAAAACTTGATGCGGGATTTAACTAACCTAAATAAATAGGTTAATTCAGCCCACTTGTAATAACCGCAAGTGCACGGTGTCTAACTGGTAGACAACGGCAAGTACGGGTTGATCCCACGAGGAAGGTGGATTAAATGAATTTTAGAATTTAATTAAACTAAACTAAATTAAAAATAAGAAAAATAAAATAAAAGATAGATGAGATGGGTTTTGTGAGCTTGGACTCACCAATGAGTTAGCAAAAACATTTAAATCTAAATTACTGGAATTTAAAAATGAGAAGCTTTAGGGATGAGAATCCCTTGCTTACACCGAATATGTGATCGTTAAATCCAATTCAACTATAATATGTTTCTATCAAACATTAACAAATTATTCAAGCAAATACGTTCTTACCAAGTATTAAGTGTCTTTTTAGAGCACACTTAATCAAAGTTTAAGCTTAATATTTTTAGCACATGCTTTGAATATTGATAAGGGTAATTCTTACTATCAAACATATCGAATTTAATTTCTCGAACATGCAAGTTGAAAGAAATTTATAAAAATTCAGAAATAAATTGTAATTAACAATTAAACACACAATTCAGTAAAATAAATCAAAATGAAATATGCAACCCATTTAGTTTGTCACAAACTCGATGTGGTGGTACTCAGCAGATCAGCATGTGGTCAGAACACGAATCCCGAGACAAAATGGCTGCGAATGCTCTGTGGTGGTACAGAGCAGAAATCAAGGTGCCAATAGCCAAAAACAGTTTTGACTCGGTCTTTCGGCCCTCGCTACAGTGCCACTACAGTAACGGTCGTCTTCTCCAGCGAGCAGCGGTGCTGCTCCGCCTTCCTTCGTGCTCGTCGCGAGGATCCTCGACCTCCAAATACCTCCAGAAACTGCAAAAGAATAGAGAAGGTGAGGAAACACCAAGAAAACAAAAAAACAGAGAAGGAAGACGAGGAACAAAAGCTCCATGTTTCTGCTTGAATGCTCTGTCTCGCGAGGTGGTGGCGGTGATGCTCGGTCTGGTCGTGATGGTGGTCACGAGAGAGGGAGGCAGGAAGGAGCTCAAGACGAAGAGAGGCCAAGAAAAGAGGGGGAACAGGGCGCTGTGGCAAGGCGGAACAGAGCCGCGGTGAGGCTCTGTTTCGCGGCGTGGTGGTGGTGGTTTGCGATGTGGTGTCCGGAGGTGATGGTGGTCAATGGATGATGTACAGGAAGAGGGACAGGGAGGTTGATGGAGGTGGCTCTGATGCGAAGCAGGGTTGTCACTCCCTTGTTTCGTGGGTGGTGGCGGTGCTCGCACGGTTGGTGGCGAGTGACTGTCCGGATGTGGTGGTGGTGCTCGGGTGATGGTGGTGGCGAGGTGGAGGATGGAGGTGATTGCTGATGAGTGAGAGATGCATGAGTGGTGAGGGTGATGAGAATCAATTTGAGAGAAGATGTTTAATTTATACAATTCTTTTCTTCCCTTCTCTTCCTCCCCTTTTTCTCACCCTATTATCTTGTATTTATAGAAAATGACAAGATGAATAGGGATGAGATGAGGGGATGATTCATCAAGGTATTAATTTTGCAAAATATTCTTTGGGTAGGATTGGGCTTGGCATTGGGTTTGGGTTTAGGTTATGGATTGGGTTTTGAGTTTAGGTTATGAATTAGGTTTTGGGTTTAAGTTTGTGACCCATTTGCTTTATACCACCGTTAGAATTGATAATTGTCGTTCCTTAACTTGTCGCCCTTAATATGATTTCATCGTTTACGCTCAAATTCCTACAAAGACATGAAAATGAAATAATTACTGTAAAATATAATAATCGAAACACTAACATGTATAAATTAAGGGATATATTAATGTAATAATTATGTGAATATCAGATGTGTATAAATGCAACATGGGAAAGTTATCGCTTATTCATCCAGACAATTGAAAATCCTGAGTGTAATTATCCTATACATGATCTTGAGTTAGCTACTATTATCTTTGCATTGAAGATATGGAGACATTATCTTTTATGGTGAGACGTTTGAAATTTATACTGATCATAAGAGTTTGAAATATATTCACACAGAAAAAAACTGAATTTGAGACAGCGACGATGGATGGAGTTGATCGAAGACTATGATTGTGCAATTCACTATCATCCAGAAAAGTTAATGTAGTAGTTGATGCTTTGAGTAGAAAGTTGTTGGGAAGTTTAGCACACATCCGAGCTATTCGAATGAACCTATTTGCAGATTTGAGATATCTGAGAGTTGATCTGGCAGTGAGAAATGACACAGCTTTATTGGCTATACTTACTCTGAGGCCAATGCTTGTTGAGAAAATTCAAGAGGCTCAGAGTTCCGATCCAGAACTATCTTGAGATCAAAGATGAAGTGAAAAATGGATTCCAATCAGATTTTATTGTTAGAAATGACAGTATACTAATGTTTGAGACTCGGTTATGTGTTACGAATGATGATAATATTGAAATGAGAAATTCTAGAGGAAGCTCATAGTTCGCTTATGCTATGCACCCAGGTAGTACCAAGATGCATCGTGATTTACCTGAGCACTATTGGTGGATGGGAATGAAAAAAGAAATAGCCGAATTTGTGCCAAAATGTTTGATTTGCTAGCAAGGTAAGGCCGAGCACCAATGCCCTACAGGTTTACTACAATTTCTACCTATTCCTGAATGGAAATGGGGAACATGTTACAATGGATTTTGTATCCAGTTTACCTCACACTCAAATAGGACATGATTCAATTTGGGTGATAGTTGACATACTTACCAAGTCAGCTCATTTCATTCTAGTAAAGACTACTTTCAGTCTTAGTAAATTGGCACAAAACTATGTTGATGAGATTGTTAGATTGCATGGTGCACCTATTTCCATTGTTTTGAATAAAGATCCAAGATATACGTCTAAGTTCTGGCCTAGCTTACAAGAAGCCATGGGAACTTCTCTGAAATTCATTGCTGCATTTCATCCTCAGACTGATGGACCTTGAAGATATGCTACGAGCATGTGTATTGGAATTTCAAAGTAGTTGGGATGTCCATCTACCACTAATAGAATTTGCTTATAATAACAGTTATCAAGCTAGTATTGATATGGCTCCTTATGAAGCTTTATATGGTAGATAGTGCAAAACTCATATGTGTTGGACTGAAGTCGGGGAAAGAAAATTGTTAGGCCTAGAGATCATTCAAGCAACTATTGATAAGATCAGGATGATTCAAGAAAAACTTAAAATAGCACAGAGCAAACAAAAAGTTATGCTAATAATAGAAGAAGGGACTTAGAGTTTGACAAAGGTGATTTAGTTTTCTTACAAGTATCTCCATGGAAGGGTGTTATGAGATTCAGAAAGAAAGGGAAGTTAAGTCCTCGATACATTGAACCATTTGAGATAACGGAATGTGTGGGTTTATAGCTTATCGATTGGCGCTACCCCCGAGCTTGGCACAACTTCATGATGTTCTCCATGTTTCTATGCTCCAAAAGTGTATACCACCCCCATCACGTGTGTTAACAACACAACCTATAGAATTGAAAATAGATCTTTCGTATATTGAAGAGCCAGTACAAATTTAGATCAAAGAGAGCAGGTACCGCGTAACAAAACCATTTCACTGGTTAAGGTATTGTGGCGTAGTCATTCAATTAAAGAAACAACATGGGAAAGTGAAGATAGTATGAGGAAGTAGTATCCTCATTTATTTTAGTCAGGTAAGTAAATTTCGGGGACGAAATTCAAATTTGGAGGGAAGAGTTGTGAGATTTGAATCTTGAAAACATGTATTTCATACATTGTTAAATATCTCAAACTCATTTAGAGTGCGAGTAAATTGTTTTGGCAGCATGTCAGGTTCTAAGTGTGGCGTGCGAGTTTAAATGGTCGATTACAGATCTTTTTTTCTTACAAAACATGTTGAGAACACACTTATACGAGAAAATTTCGTCAAGTAGCTCACTTAGAAAATTGGAAAAAGCTTAAGGTGCTTAGTGAAAATTTTACGAAATTGTAGGGCTAAAACATAAATATGGGATATGATTGTCACCTCATGCTATTTAAGCAACACATGGCAATAAGTCCCTTACCTTCATCCTCTTGATTTTACAAGCAAAGATCTCCCAAAGAGAATGAGTTACAACAATTCTCTTGAGAAACTTGGCTGAGTTTGGAAGGGATCCTCAATGAGGCACTTGTTTATGCTTAAATTTTGAACTACTAGCTTTGCTTAAGGTATGAGTTAGGTTTGATGTTGGTGTAAAATTAGGTAAATCAGGGTTTGATGTTGTTGAAGGTCAGGGAAAATTAGGGTTATCATGTTGTTTAGAATCATATTGAGTTAGGTTGATGGTATGGAGAGTTGTATAGACGATTCGATGTTTATATGGTTGTATATGCAAATTTAGACTGATTTGCATATTGTGTATGAAAATTGGTGTGATCTGTTGTACAAAACTCAAAATTATGAACGGTTTATTGGGTTAGAAACTAGAGACATAGAGTTTTCCATGGATATAAATTTCGAAGTCTAATTCCCAATATTCAAGTCTCACAATACGTTTCAATCAAACCTATATACAATGCCATGTCCTGAATTTCAACAATTCTGTGTTGGATTGTGTTGAATGGATATCCCTCCACAGAGACCCCAATTTAAGCATATAATATATGGTTTCGAAGCTAGTGATGTCTACTTTGGAATACAACTGAAATTATTGTGAAATTCAAAGTGTAGTATCAGATATAGCATATAGAATGAGAGATGGTTAGAACCCATGATTCAGGTTATGTTAGGAAGGGAGGGGTTGTCTATGAATTTTGTCCTTCACAAGGAAGTATGGTTACTCTTTTATCTTGTTCATACATTCATTTATTCCATGAGCACATGTTTTACATATTCTATAAGTAAATGTGTGATTCATGTTGAGCTTGAGCCTATGTCATTTTATTTAGGTTCAGAGAAGCTCCGACTACATCTCAAATACCTAGAGAGTAGATTGCACATTGAGTAAGACATCAGTTGGGTTAATGTGAGTATAACTATCATATTTTTTAGAACTATTATTTATTATTTGTTGTGGAATAAATTGTTAAGTTGTTGTCTCACATTCCAGACGTTAAAAGTGGAATAGTTATTTGTTATGTAACCGTCTAATATTCCAGACATTAAAAGGGAATGGTTATTATATTATCGTATCACATTCCAGGCGTTAAAAGTGGAATGGTAGATGTTTATATTATCGTCTCACATTCTAGACGTTAAAAACGAAATGGTGATTAGTATGTGTATATTTGTAGCATTGAAATTTGAATTATAAATTGTGTTAATCGTTTTCTCTTGTATGACTTTATAATACTCACTGAGCTTGTGGATAGATCACCCATCTCATGATTCATTTTTTTAGGTCTTCAGCTAGAGGTGATCCACTGTGCAACTAAAGTCTGTTAGAATGGTCGAAACTTGTGTTTTATATTTTCTTAGTGTGTATCAATGGCATGTATGTTTTTGTGTAAATGTTGTGAGTTGTAAATTAGGAAAATCTTCCCTTGGTTTTTGGATCAAACTAATGTTGTTATAGCAAGTGTTGCATCTCATGTAAATAGTGGTAAATTCATTTTCTAGATGTTATTTTCAAGTCATATTGATTGAAGTTTTGTTGTTGCTATCACGTCACATTCTAAAGGCGGTTCCCACTCGACTACCTGGAATAAGGCGTGACGTGCAATGCATAGTTTGAAGTATTTTTTAATACCCTAAACCTTAAGCAAAGCATGCCAGTTGAGCTTTACTTGGTTTACAAGTATATCTGCTTAGTCTACTCACAACATAAGCTATATCAAGTCTCGTACCATTCATCATATACATTAAACTTCCAATACTGCGAGAGTACTCAAGTTATGAAACACTGAGACCTGCATGCTTATGTAGCACCTGAGATGGATGGAATGGATAATTAGATTTTTGATTCCATGTTGTTTGTACTTGTCTATTACATTCTCAATGTAATGTGATTGAGACAAAGCTAACCCATTAGGTGTTCGAAATATTTTGATTCCCAAAATTACGTCTGCTTCACCTAGATCTTTAATATCGAAATGTTTTGTGAGCATAAATTTGGTGAATTTAATAACTTGACTATTAGTCCTAAAGATAACATATCATCAACATAAAGACAAATTATCACAGTCATTATTGATTTTCTTTATGTAGACACACATGTCACACTCATTTATGTTGAATTCATTTTTCAACATGACTCCATCAAACTTCTCATGCCATTGTTTAAGAGTTTGTTTTATACCATATAAGGATTGAACAAGTTTACATACTTTGTTCTCTTGTCCATTGTCTCGGAATCCTTTCGGTTAATCCATATATATTTTCTCATTTAATTATTTATTTAAGAAACACAATTTTTACATCCATTTGGTTAATTTCCAAATTTTAAAGTGCTGCGATGGCAATTAACATCTTAATTGATGTTATCCTTCTCACCGGATTATAAGTGTCAAAATAGTCTAAGCCCTTTTTACCTATACCCTTTAGCTACTAATTGACCTTTATATTTATCAATATAACCATCAAGTTTCATTTTACGCTTGAAGATCCATTTGCACCCAATTAATTTATGTCCAGAAGGAAGATCAACCAATTTTCAAGTATGATTGTGCATAATGGATTTTATCTCATTGTTTATAATTTACTTTCATAAAAAGCTTCAAAAGTAGATTATTACTTTTTTTATAAGTTTGAGGCTTTGTTTCTAACATATAAGCTAGAAAATTTTGACCAAATATTTTGGACTTTCGAGCTCTCTTGCTATGTCTAAGGTAGTCATCATTTTTATTTTCATAAGAATTGATATTTTACCCACTCCCTTCATTTGATACCTCGTGTGTTCTTTTTGAAGCACTAGACAACTCAAAAGTCATACGTGATGTTGATTTTATGTAAGCCTTCCTATGACAAAATACAATCTAAAAAACACTACATCTCTAGAACATGGATATCATTGATATCAGATTTAAACACCAAATGACTGTATGCACTACTATTTTAGACATTTCCTAAAAAAAAATAACAATTAACGATTTTTGCTCCTAGTTTTTCCTTTTGGGTGGTGGAACATAAACATTCGCTAAGCACCCCACACTTTAATGTGTTTAAAGGATGGTCGTCCACCTCTCCATATGTCATATGGTAATTAATCAAATTTATTGTGGGGCACTTGATTTAAAATACTATTTGTCATATGGAGTGCTTCCCCCCACAAGTTCTCGGGTAGACCAAAGTTGATAAGCATGGTATTAATCATGTCTTTCAAGGTTCTATTTTTTTTCTTTCATCAACTACATTTGATTGTAGTGAGTAAGGAGCAGTAGTTTGGTGTATAATACCCTTTTTGTTCACAAATCTTTGCAAATGAAGATTCATACTATCTGCCTCTATCAGATCTCCAATATTTTATTTTTTTATTTAATTGATTTTCGACTTCAATTTTGTATTTTACAAACGCATTGATTGCTTTGTCTTTGCTACTTAATAAATACACATATCAATACCCGTGAGCAATCATCGATAAATGTGATAAAATATTTTTTTCCACCTCGAGTAGGAATTTATTTAAAAATCACATAAATCGGTGTTTACTAAACTCAAAATTTCAGTGTTTCTTTGTACTGAATGAAAAAGGTTTAGTAAATTTGGGCTTCCACACAAACCTTGCATGCATTTGTGTTGTGATTTATTATAAAATTTAGGGATTAACCCTAAACTAGCTACTTCTTCATTTTCTTAAAATTTACACGACCTAGTCTATCATACCACAATAAAGGGGACTCAAGTAAATAAGAAACAAAGTTTGTATTATTAATAACCATTTACATTGGCCTTGAAAAAACAATCTGTAAGGTAACCACGTCCCACATATACTCCATTTTTTTATAGGACAAATTTCTCTAATTCAAAAACTATTTTAAAGTTATTCTCCACCAGAAGATCAGAGATTAAAAATTTTCCTAATCTCTAGAACATGTAAGACATCCTTCATACTGACGTTCTTGCCAGAGGTATATTTTAATACCACAATTTCCTTGCCTTCAATTGCCGAGACTGATCATTTCCCATGAAAACCTTGTCATTGTTATTCAACTTCTCATATGTTGAAAACATGGTCTTATCGCTACAGATGTGGCGGGTGGCACCTGTGTCAAGCCACCATGTGCGAGGATGATTAACAAGGTTAACCTCAGATACATTGCACTAATGTGTAACCTTTCGATAAGACAGACAAAAACTTCTGACAAGTTTGCTCGAGAAGACTTGCTTTCGTTCTTTTCATCCTTGTGGTTTCTGCAATCCTTCGCAAGATGCCTCTTCTTGCTACAAATATAGCAAGAGCCCCTGAATCTTTTAAAGTTCACATGGCTTTTAGGGTTTACGTCGCTTCCCCCTTTCTTCGAGGAACGATTCTTTTTGTGAAAGTTCTTCTGTTGCTTTAGACTCTCGATGACATGAGCTTTTGTTTCAGTCGGTGTGCGCTTGTCTTTTCCACGATTTTCTTCAAGGAACAATTCCATGGTTGTTTGTTCCACGCACTACAAGAAAAAGTATCATCAATAGCGTTTCAAAACCGCTATGGTATCCTACTATAGCGGTTTAGTAACCGCTATGACAGCCAAAGCTATAAAAGAAACACGGGCTATCATAGCGTTTTAAAACCGCTATGGTAGGTAGACTATTATAGCGGTTAAAAAACGCTATGGTAGACTATCCATAGCGGTTTAAAAACGCTATCGAAGACTGCAAAACAGCTATAGAATACTCTACTATAGCGTTGGAAAACCGCTATAGTAAACTATATATAGCAGTTAAGAAACGCTATCGAAGCCTATAAAACCGCTATTGAATACTCTACTATAGCGTTTCTGAAACGCTATAAAAGGCTCTATCATAGCGTTTTCAAAAACGCTATGGTAGAGTATACATAGGAATATTTTTTTTATTTTTTTATTTTTTACTTTTGATTACATCTTATAGGTAAGTATAATTCAGCACGTGCATCAATTCTGCATCAGGTAAGTAAAATTTAATATGACTTTTTATTAAATTTAAAAACAACATTTACACCTCTGATCAACAAATTCCAGCAATTGCTTTCAAGCAATTCATTACAGCACAACATTTACAATTCATTACAGCAGAAATTTAGATCATTCACAATTCATTACAGCACGTGCATCAATTCATTACAGTAGAAACAATAGCATTTACAATTCGACATTGTGCAGTCCATTGCATCCTCCTGGAGCTTTTCTTTCTCAATTACTTTCAAAACTGCATGGCCAGCAGCTGTACATACGGGAACAGAGGAACTTACAAGGACAGAGACTGAGACATAGAAATGACACCCAAAGTTCTTCTTGAGCTTGGAAGCTTTAGAGCTTTAACTGATGTTTCACTTTTGTGTCCGTTGTGCTAACAAGGCTGTTGTTGTTGTTGTTTTGTGATGGAAAGTAATGGAGATGTTCGTTTGTTTGATGAAGAAAAGATGATGGAGTCAGAAATCTTGAGCTTACCAGTATTTATCCATGTGTCAAGAGGCACTCTAAGGGACCTTCGTGTCAAATAACAAGCGTCATCCCCAAGTGTATGGAGCTTTTCTAACCTGGTATCTCCAGAACCAACAGCTACTCCACAGTTATTAACTACCACTCAATAGATTTGAAAAATGAATTTCTGCGACTCTCACCATAAGTAAAACAAACAAAGATCATGAACCTTATTGAGCATAACTCTTCCATGTAACAAAGAAATGGATTATAAGGAAAATACAAACAGGTATCGAACCTACACATTCTTATTGAATATGATATAAACTGATAAGATCTATAACACGATAGTAAGAATTTTTGTTAAATTTTTCATTAAAACCCCAAATCAAACCAATAGACAGAACATTTATAAGTCTTGAGATGGCAAGTATCACTTTCAAATGTACAACTAATAGGCATAACAAATCCAGTAGCAGCATTTCTTGAGCACAAGCTTCAGATGCTAATTTTAAATGTCAAGTGAAGCGTTACCTGGTGCAGAAGAATAATTAGAAGGTACCTCCTGCTGACAGACGGATGAGTTTGTCTCATCATTAACTCCTTGGTAATGATATAATTGACTTGGATCTGATGGCAGAGCTCCATCTCTGGTGCTATATGCATGCTCATCCGAAGTATAAGATGACGATGGTCTAGAAGTAAAGGATGAAGATTCTGCCAGATGATTTTCGAGTGGCCCCGTGGGGATGTCTAAAGAAACTGAAAACTGTTGCTGGTTTGGAGCAGGAACCGAAGATTGCTGGCATATCTGTATAATGAGGATCAGTAACATGTTGATATGCATCACGGTAACCATGATTTTGCTCATCAGATCTGGTAGGAAATGTTGTATAATGTGGTTGCTAGTGCTGGTGCTGGTGTTGATGCTGATGCTGGCCCTCCATGGCATCTTTAGCTGCTGCCCATTGCTCTGGCCTGGGCAACCCAATCCTCTTCATGGCTGTTGGGATTAATCCCATCTGCCGTTACATAACTGTATAAGTCAAGAGCACTGTATACAGAAAAAAAAAGTGAACTAGGAAATAACAAAGCCAAGGCCCAAAGGAAGAGAAGATTCTTTTCAATATCTTGAAAGGATTAAGTGCAACATTTCCAATTCCTTGTTGATTTACTTCATTGTAGAGAAGGAACTCTGCCAACTAAGTACCCTGGGTCTTCATTTGGGAGCTAAACTAAAATCAAGAGCCAGGTGGGAGCCATTAATGTTTTACCAGTCCCAGGAGGTCCATACAAAAGAACTCCTTTTGGAGGGCACAGAAATAATCTAAACCATGGATGCTTAGAAAGGAAATTTTATGAAGCATAACCAACCTGCTTCTCCAATCCTCCAATTCTCCAATCTTCAGTTGGCTTTTCATCAACCTTCATAGCCTTTACACGGGAATCATATTCAGAGGGAAGTGTGTCCAAGATTAGGTAGCTGTCCTTGTACACCCCAACCAAATCACCAGGCTTTAGCTTGTCTGGGTCAACAAAACCAACAACAGGCAGGAAGATTGTCTGTCATCAAGATCCAACCAAAAAAAAATCATGATTAAGAAACAATTTCACTAACCTAGAATACATAGCATCATAGGGATTCACCAAACAAATTTTAACTAGAATCAATAATTATTTACAAACAGTTGAATTGTCGTCATGCTGTTCTACTATATTTTCTGTCTTCTTCAAACTTAGACCTTCTACTAACCAGACTAAGTGCGCACATTTTCCATGATTACCTTCTAAAAAAATGAAGAAACAGCCCATAGATCTAGAGTGATTTACCTTCAGGCTAGTTCAGGAGTAAAACACATCTTTCATGTCTTTCATGGCATTAATACTAATTTTCTACATTAATTTTCATCACAACATATTGGCCACAAATGCACACATAAAGATAAATTTGGACAAGTGAAGCAACTTAATCCATCTCTTTCTTCTGCAGTGGACTGTGTCACAACCATATCTAAATTTCTTTTCTTTCTCTGTCTACATCTCCCTAAGAATGAAAAAATCACAAGCCAGTCATCTCTATAAAGGAACTACAATTTAATGAATGGGGCATAGACATGAACCAAGTAATATAATGGTAAGGAAGAAATTTTTTCACCTTCTGGTATATAACAGACAAACTGTTAAACTCATTGAATATGCGGTCTTTTATTTCACTACTCTGAGTGTCTGCAAAGACTGAAACTGCTTGCTTAGGAGGGTTCACGACACATTCTGCTACAGATACAGTATATTGCAAAAGCCTGTAGTAGAATAAGGCTCTGTCATGAACACCCTGCAGTGAATTCACCATTTAATACATTATCCAAGCATAAACTGTTTTAAGACAAAGGCATCAAGGTCTATGTACATCCAACAATATAACATTTAATCAAAGTCTCACCTGATGAGAATCAGAAAGATCTGCAGCAAGTGCAACTCCTAGTGCTTTTTGGGGTCTCGGGTGGTCTTCTAAAGAAACATTTTACCACTGCAGTGAGAAGGTGCAATCGAACCTGCATAGCACGGAGAAATAATTTATGACTTGATTCGACTTTTAGTTTAGCAACCGTCCACTAGGCAAAGAAATTTGAGAGGCCAAATCTTCTATTTTTTATTTCATTTTTTCAATTCATACAATACTATCATTGATACGGGCCACTGGAATGTAACAAGCCAGAACATTTGATTCGAGAATTCAATTTGAAACAAGAAACTTGCTCCCATTATTTAAGAAACTACAATAGCAAAAGAATACCTTCAGATATTTCACATATTAATAATTTCACTCCTCCCTTCAATGAATAAAGTCGCATATTCAACTGAAACCAAACACTATGAAATATGATGCCTCAAACACACTGAAGGCTAAATCTCTGCCATATATATATTTAGCATTACAGATTGACACAAAAAAAGTTTTCACAACTAGAAATTACAATAGCAAATGACTAACTTCAGATATTTCACATATTAATAATTGATTAATTTCACACTCCTACCTTTAATGAATAAACTCACATATTCAACTGAACGAAACACTTTGAAATTTGATGCCTCAAAAGCACTGAAGGCTAAATCTCTGCTATACATATATTTAGCATTACAGTTTGATAAGGAAAATTTTCGCAACTAGATTTGTACTTGTACCACTTTTACCAATCCAGAAGAAAGGAAGAAGTATGTATTAAACACAGAACCTGATAGATCACATGTTCCACTCTTTAAGGCCACAGTTTACTTCAGATCCCTAGTTTAAGGAGAGAGGTGAAAAATACTCAAAAAAAAACTCACAAAGTTTGTAGTGAAGAGGAGGGAGGAGGAGAGGGGGTGGGGGTGGGAGCAGAGAGAGTTCCTGGCAAAATTTGCTAAAGTATCCCATCAAAATTTAAAGCACTGATCTCATAAATTGCTCTCCTTTTGAAAACGTCAATATCTAACCAATTTTTTTGTTTTATTGATAATCATGGGCAATTGTTGCAGATTGCAGTCTATGCTCCACCCCTGGTTACTACTTTTTTCACAAAAAATAAAGTCATTGCCCAATGTATTAGACTATCAGCTAATGGACTTTTTGAAAACCCCAATGGCTCGGGATAAACTTGGATGGAGCCTGATAACTGATAAGATGAGTAAAATGAATGAAGCCTTGAACTGAGTAAGATAAATTTACACAACACAAGTGTGATTGGAAGCCTGCCTTGAGCATAGCACCACATATCCTGAACCAGGCTCCTAGCAAGTTCAGCCCAGAAATACTGCTAGAGGTTTTAAATAGTTTTCAGTAACAGATCTTATTAATGTATCTGTGCAAATCGAATTAAGTGAAACATGACTGTCTTATCTACGAATTTTCATTAAAGTTACTGTTTTGAAGCAAGAGATGGTAACAACTTCAGAGTTTCGATATAATTCACCAAAAGAAATGCATCTAGAAACAAATACAGATTAATCCGCAACCCAAAATGTATGTCTATGACATACAATATGAATGGCTTACTAATGATGTTTAACTTTAAAAATTATATATTCATACAGTACCTCTGCAGAATGCTCGTCCTCCCAGTTTCAATAAGACTTTCCAGAACATAAGGAGCATCAAGCATGTCATAAGAATACTCTCCCGGCATCCCATATAAAAGCCACCTTGGCTTAGGTTCTTGCACATTTTTACTGCTGATATTTCCAACAATTGGAATACAATCATGACTCCACTGAGGATACTTTCTGAGAAGAACTTTCACAAGCACCTACAGACAAGCCAATCAGACTAGACTTAACTGCAGATCCAATATGATGAGTAACTGCACATCATTCAGGAAAAAGAATTACTACTTACCAATGTCTCAGCAGGCACGTAGTCCTTTTCCATCTCAAGAAATTGAAGAAGCCTGTCAACAATTGCATTCACGTCATACTGCTTGTGAATATAAAATGCTCCGAAGAGAGCAAATCAACAATGGGTTATTTCCAAAATATAGACTTTCTGTCAAAAAGGCTTCAAAAGGAGCATGAAGAAATGTAAAACACTACACACAACACCATAACTATAAAAGTTCCACTAAATTGTAAAACAAATCATACAAAGTGGTTTTGTTTACTAACCTTTTCATGAACCCAAACCAAATCAGCAAGAAACTTCTTATGCTCATCCGGAACAACATTCCTCAATTCTGCAAAATCTCAAAAACTCCAATCAAACAAAAAAACCCTGCATTCACAAAACCAATTGCAACACAAACAATTCATCAAACACTTTACCTGCAGAACCATGAGCAAACCCATAGGACTCAAACGCCGGCCCAACATCATAAATTGAGCCCTGATGCTCCGTCCCTTTCGCCTAATTAAACCTCTCCTTAATCACCCCAGCCCACCTCCTCCCCTGAAGATGCATTCTCCTCATACCCATCCCCTTGTACCACCCCTCCCTCTCCTCGTGCTGGTCGTACTCCTTCCATGTGGCAGAGAAAGGCGACCCATCGGTGGTGGAGGGAGGAGACCCAAGAAGGCCGCAAAGGCGAGGGTCGTGATTGCCGCAGAGGAAGAATGGGTCTGGTTCAGACACTTTGAAGGGAGAGATATCAAGAAGTCGAGGACCTCAGGGCCCCGGTCACAGTAATCGCCCAAGAAGATTATGAGGGCAGATTGGAAGGATTGTGGGTCGATGAGGGTTTGGAGATTGGACCAGAGGGATTCGAGCTTTGTGAAGTAGCTGTGTAGGTCGCCAATGGAGCTGTGAAGGAGGGGGAAATAGAGCAAGACTGAGAGGGAAGCAAATGTAGAAAAGGTTTCTAAAATTTTGGAAAATGCAGAGGGAATTGAGCGGATTAAGTTTTAGTTTTTCCCGCTTCCATTTTCATAGCTTTAAAGTTATTATGCCATTAAAATTTGGGCTTTCATAGCATGAGTGTAAAAACCACTATGGTTACATGCTATTAATAGACATTTGTGTTGTAGTGATGGTTGTCTTCAAGACTCATCTCCTTATGCTTGTGTTTCAAAGGGTGCTTAAAATCTTTTCAATTAGGAGGGAACTTCTCAGTAATAGCAACAACTGGAAAGATTTGTTGATGATGTGGTCTTCAACATGCATTTTATGAATGAGAATTTGGATTTCCTTAGATTTGGACAGTGACAGTTTTAGCATCAGTCATCTTGTAATCCATGAACTTGTCAATGACAAATTTCTTTAGTCCAATATCCTCCATTTTGGACTTCTTTTCCAATGTCCCCCACAGATCCTAAGCACTGTTTATAGTACTACAAATTTTGTACAAAACTTCATCCAACGAATTCAGCATGTAGTTTCGGCACAGGAAGTTAAAATGGCTCCAAGCTTCATTGCGAGGAACACTTCCTTGTGGCTCTCTTGGGTTTCCCATCTTTTGGCTTATGTTCATCCTCAATAAGAAATTTTGTCAAACCCAATGTTGTAGGTAAAACAACATCTTGCTCTTCCATGTTTTAAATTCAACTCCTTTGAATTTCTCTAGCTTATCATGAGCAAGAACTTTAGTGACTTCAGCTGTCATCCTAGCAATTAAACTGGTTTCATTTTTATCTCTCATATTTATGTTTGATACACACACGTAAGAACTCAATGGGACTTTGCCTCCCTAAAGAAAAACACAATTATTTGTTATTAATAATAATATATATAAATCAAATTCTGTCACACAAAAAATTTAATTAGACTAAGTATTGTAAAAACAATATCTTAGGGTATTTAATTTGTAAAAAATTACTGTAATAAAAATAGTAATATTGATAGAGTTCTAAAATATATAAACTCTAAAACTTATTGTAACAAAACAATATGTTGAAATTAATTGTACAAATAAAAACAGGTACTGTACAAAACAATGTGTTAAACAACTTTGCACAAATAAAAGTTTATTGTACTAAATAGTAGATGATACATACTCGAAGTCTCTAAGCCAACACGTTTTGTCCAAAGTGTTGTACTTTGGATTTGACCAAAGTTTAAGTGCTTTAGATATGTATGGCTACGTATAGTTTACAACACAGACTCAAAGTCTGAAAACCAAACATGTATCGATCAAAGTTCTAGACTTTGGATTTGACCAGAGTTTTTAGTACTCTGGATATGTTTGGCTAAAGTTGTATGAAAGTATGAAACTAATACAGATTATAATAGTCTTAAGATTGTTGGAAACAATTTGTAATAGTAACAGTGAGGGGATAAGATAATTTGAGGCTTGCTTTATGCAATGTCCTAAGACAATATTCGACCCGTTTCGATGCAACATTGATGGTTGTTAAGTCTCCCAAGATACAACAAATTCATCTTTGTTCCTAATGCACTTTAGGACAAAAACTCAGGCGAACAGAATAAGAATTGACTTGAGATGAACGGGAAAGAACCTGATTGATTTGAATGTAAACTCTTCTTCTGTGTGCTAGGTTGTTGTTGTAATGATAAATTGCTAATTTTTTGGATATCTCAAATGGCCAATATGAGATTCTACTTATAGCAAATGAAACACTACGTACCTACTCCCAGAAGACACAATTGAACCAACACAACCGTTGGTCTAAAGACTTACATAAAGGACCTTATGTAAGAGCATCTCCAAGGGATCCCCTATAATAGCCAAAAAGTTATTTTGGGGGTCTCATGTGAGAAAAAATTGCTCCAATGGATTCCCTGTCCAAACCCCCATTTTAACTTTCCTCTTCCTTTCCCTATATTTAGGAACATCTATTTCATCCCCAATTCTAATAAATATTTAAAAAAAAATCATTTTTTTTTATTCTATGTCCTCCAATCATTAAAATTTAAATAGAAAAATTCAAAAATTAAGAAAAAATATATTTAAAAAATGATGAAAAAGTTAAAATGAGGAATGTGGTTGGAGTGATGAAGAAATAAGGGGACCCCTAAAATTAGCTTTTGGTTAAAATGAGGGATAATTGTAGCTTTTACCCTTGAAGATGCTCTACTGAGTTTACATAACTTCCGATTTATTCATTCAACAAATATGGAAATACAAATTTTTAACAATAACTAGAATAATATTACTATGCTACGTGTATCTGACTATTTGGCTCGGTTGCACCAACTTAAAATATGTAACACTTTCTTACATTTGTTTATCAATAAAAACCATTTAATTTGATGGATAAATTTTCAGCATTAATTTTTTCTTGATGTAAAAGCAAAAGTAAATCTTATCGATAAAACTAAATTTCAGTCACGAATTCTTAAGTTTCAAATTTGCGTATAAACATCAAAGATACATTAATCATCGTCACAAATTCTACAATAAATAGCAAACACTTTGGTAGGTTGTTGATTTAGAACTTTGGACGGACGATTCTTATTGTAAATATTTGGATGTAGAGTTTTTTGGTACGAATGCATTTTTTTAATAGTTGCAATCACTTACATTTCTTATAATTGATTTATTGATGTTTCCTAAACGAGAAAATTGATCATCAAATGATTTCCATTTATTAAAAAAATTAAGTTGGTGTTATATCTTTTAGGTTAGTGCAACAAAATCGAAACATCTCAAAATGCCGGGACAACAAAGAGTTGGAGCAAGCGAGTCAAATAGTCGGATCTCTCCTAGAATGACACAAAATTGTAATGACAACGACACCTATCTAAGTGCCACAATGTAATTTCTTAAACAAGTTAAAACTAAAACTATTTAAAAAAAGATCTAAACATCGTGCTCTTAGAGATCAGAACTTAATGTAAACAATATAATAACCGATTCGTTATAGTTTAATAAGAACAATAATGACCTGTTAACCCACTCCATTAGACTAAACTGGTTTAAGATACACTGATGGACTTTCCAGAGCTATTGGAAACTATTTATAGTTGATATAATTAAATAAAGCTAAAAATAAAAATTAGAAAAAAATAGTCGACTCATAAAATACTTAATGGAATGAGTCGATTTATACATAGAAAACACGGTGGAGTAAACTTGCAGCACTTTTGTGCTTATCAAAGAAGAATAAGAAATTCATGAAGTGAACTCCACATCCTCTACAAATGAGAAACCCAAGTGAAAGTCGATTTATACAGCTGATTTCCAACCCATAAACAAGCAGGTCCATCATTTCAACTCTTAGTAGGGATGGCAGTGGGGCGGATTTTCACGAATATCTGCTCACTCGCCCCGTTTGGGGCGGATTTGGTTAAGGTTAAATGGAGGTCGAGGCGGATACGTATATCCAACTATATCCATTTATTATTTGGGGCGGATACGGATTTAGCCATATCCGCCCCACGGATATCCGTTTATCCATTTATATAAGTGTTTTACTAAAATAACCTTAAGCCCTTAACAAACCCTAACCCTAACCCTAGACAATCTCCCTCATCTAGCCTCTGCTCTATGCACCTTTGCACTTTCATCTCCCTCGTCTCTCATCTCGGGCTCTCTCATCTCGCCTCTCTGCACTCTGCTATCTTCATTTCCTTCTTCACTTCCCTATTCTTTTCGTCTTCTTCCTTATTTCTCTCTTCTTCTTCCCATCTTCTTCTTCTTCCACTAAATATTTTCCAAGTCTAACCTCTCCCATACAAAACTCCAAAGGCCGCACCAGATAGATCTGAAGAAGCGGATCCTTGGTTCGATATGAAGATGCAGATCTGAAAAAGTAGATCCTTGGTTTGATCTAAATAAACAGATCTGAAAAAAGCTGTTTCAGATCTGAAGAAGTTGAAGAAACAGATCTGAAGAAGCTGCTTTGGTTCGATATTTGCTTTGGCTCATTCTTTCTTTTTGTAGATAGATCTGAAGAAGCAGATCTGAATAAGCTTTGGTTTGGTTCGGTTCGTAGCTAGATCTAAAAAAGCAGATCATTCTTTCTTTCTGTAGCCAAGCAGATCTTTGTTTTGGTTCGTTCTGTATTTGCTTTAGTTCGATCTTGTATTTGCTTTGGTTCGATCTGGTTTGATCTTGTATTTGCTTTGGTTCGATTTTGTATTATCTTTGCTTTGGTAGAATTGATCTCAGAAAATGCTTCGAGAATTGATATCTGGTTAGATAATTGATTGATTATCAATTTGTAAATTAAATTCATTCACATTTTTTTTATAAATTAAATGGTTAATTGGGGTGGGGCAGATATCCGCCGATCCGTCCGGGGCGGGGATGGTTTTTTAACTAAATATATAAACGGATATTCGGGACGGATTCGGGGATCCGCAATCCCTGACGGGGCGGGGATTGATTTGTCTAAATCCGCCCCAATCCGCCCGTTGCCATCCCTAGCTCTTAGCCTAACTCCAAGAAAATGGGTTTGTTAGTTAGTTTATGGGCCATGTAGCCTTAAAACATACTTAAGTTTTTGTCTATAACTAGGGGTGGAAGCGCAGTACCTGCAAGTAAATAGAGGACGCGGGGAGTAGGATGCTAGAGGGAGGAGTAGTTGGTGAAGCGGTGGACCGCAACTATGCAGGTGTTGCTGCTGATGTAGCGGTGTTGGTTGTCGTGATGACGAGGAGGACGGGATAGGCAGACTCTTATGTTGGGGAGAGGTCGGGGACACGCATGGGGTTTTGAAATATAGGCGGGGGCAAAATCAAAAAGTTTACTAGTATAACACATTAAACACACCGACCATCCAATTACAGTTATAGTAGTAGTAGATAGATTCTTGTTCAAGCTAGCCAGTCCAATTTGTATACTTCAATTGTTTAAAACCCCAAATGTTACAAATTGCTTATAAGATGGCTTCAAATGGTTTAATGTAAACCCTGCCAAACACATTGGGGATTGGATGGGCAGTTAATCATATTATGAACTAACACAATCATATGAGCTTGCACAATGTTTATCATATTTAATTATTTTGTTAATATTTGAGGTACATTGGATGATTATCGGTTCATCCAAATATGACGAGGAGATGAAAATTGGGTTCATCTCTCTAATTAAGAATCAATTGTTTTTACAAATTGTTAATTAGGTTGGTGAATTAGCCATCTCATGTTTTCGTGTAACGCACGCAAATTAAGCAAAGGATTAGGGTTATTTAGTTGTTATGTACTACTGCCTTCATGCATGCACTAGGATTAATGACAATTCTTCAACTTTTACTAAAGTAGCAGACATTATAGACCACTAATCCAATTTATTTTATCTAACAAACGGTTCTTGTTGCAAAGTAATTGCTTTAGAACGTCAAATACAATGCAAACCATAGCCGTTTAAATTGACTTGATTGTGGGTGGTGCAAGTGTTATGAAACATATTCCCAGTTGGTACTGCAAGGTAACACTCTCTTGCCATGATAAATGTTTACAAGTATATCTGCTTAGTCTACTCACAATATAAGCTATATCAAGTCTCGTACCGTTCATTCATATACATTAAACTGACAATACTGCGAGAGTACTCAAGTTATGAAACACTTAGACCTGCATGCTTATGTAGCACCTGAGATAGATGGAATGGATCATTAGATTTTTGATTCCATGTTGTTTGTACTTGTCTATTACATTCTCAATGTAATGTGATTGAGACAAAGCTAACCCATCAGGTGTTCAAAATATTTTGATTCCCAAAATTACGTCTGCTTCACCTAGATCTTTCATATCGAAATGTTTTTTAGCATAAATCTGGTGAATTTAATAGCTTGACTATTAGTCCTAAAGATAAACATACCATCAACATAAAGACAAATTATCACATAGTCATTATTGATTTCTTAATGTAGACACACGTGTCACACTCATTTATGTTGAATTCATTTTTCAACATGACTCCATCAAACTTCTCATGCAATTGTTTGAGAGTTTGTTTTATACCATATAAGGATTGAACAAGTTTACATACTTTGTTATCTTGTCCTTTGTCTCGGAATCCTTTCGGTTAATCCATATATATTTTCTCATTTAATTCTTTATTTAAGAACACAATTTTTATACCCATTTGGTGAATTTCCAAATTTTAAAGTGTTGCGATGGCAATTAACATCCTAATTGATGTTATCCTTCTCACCGGAGAATAAGTATCAAAATAGTCTAAGCCCTTTTTACCTATACCTTTTAGCTACTAATTGAGCTTTATATTTATCAATATAACCATCAAGTTTCATTTTACGCTTGAAGATCCATTTGCACCCAATTAATTTATGTCCAGAAGGAAGATCAACCAATTTTCAAGTATGATTGTGCATAATGGATTTTATCTCATTGTTTATAACTTACTTTCATAAAGAAGCTTCAAAAGTAGATATTGCTTCTTTATAAGTTTGAGGCTTTGTTTCTAACATATAAGCTAGAAAATTTTGACCAAATATTTTGGACTTTCGAGCTCTCTTGCTATGTCTAAGGAAGTCATCATTTTTATTTTCATAAGAATTGATATTTTGCTCACTCCCTTCATTTGATACCTCGTGTGTTCTTTTTGAAGCACTAGACAACTCAAAAGTCATACGTGATGTTGATTTTATGTAAGCCTTCCTATGACAAAATACAGTCTAAAAAACACTACATCTCTAGAACATGGATATCATTGATATCAAATTTAAACACCAAATGTCTGTATGCACTGCTATTTTAGACATTTCCTAAAAAAAATAACAATTAACGATTTTTGCTCCTAGTTTGTTCCTTTTGGGTGGTGGAACATAAACATTCGCTAAGCACCCCCACACTTTAATGTGTTTAAAGGATGGTCGTCCACCTCTCCATATGTCATATGGTAATTAATCAAATTTATTGTGGGGCACTTGATTTAAAATACTATTTTTCATATGGAGTGCTTCCCCCCACAAGTTCTCGGGTAGACCAGAGTTGATAAGCATGATATTAACCATGTCTTTCAAGGTTCTATTTTTTTCTTTCATCAACTACATTTGATTGTAGTGAGTAAGGAGCAGTAGTTTGGTGTATAATACCCTTTTTGTTCACAAATCTTTGCGAATGAAGATTCATACTATCTATCTCTATCAGATCTCAATATTTCGATTTTTTTTTATTTAATTGATTTTCGACTTCAGCTTTGTATTTTACAAACGCATTGATTGCTTTGTCTTTGCTACTTAATAAATACACATATCAATACCGTGAGCAATCATCGATAAATGTGATAAAATATTTTTCCACCTCGAGTAGGAATTTATTTGAAATCACATAAATCGGTGTTTACTAAACTCAAAATTTCAGTGTATTTTTGTACTGAATGAAAAGTGGTTTAGTAAATTTGGCTTCCACACAAACCTTGCATTTGTGTTGTGATTTATTATAAAATTTAGGGATTAACCCTAAACTAATAACTTCTTCATTTTCTTAAAATTTACATGACCTAGTCTATCATACCACAGTAAAGGGGACTCAAGTAAATAAGAAACAAATTTTGCATTATTAATGACCATTACATTGGCCTTGAAAAAACCATCTGTAAGGTAACCACGTCCCACATATACTCCATTTTTTTATAGGATAAATTTCTCTAATTCAAAAACTATTTTAAAGTTATTATCCACCAGAAGAAGATCAGAGATTAAATTTTCCTAATCTCTAGAACATGTAAGACATCCTTCATAGTGACGTTCTTGCCCGAGGTATATTTTAATACCACAATTTCCTTGCCTTCAATTGCCGAGACTGATCATTTCCCATGAAAAACTTGTCATTGTTATTCAACTTCTCATATGTTGAAAACATGGTCTTATCGCTACATATGTGGCGGGTGGCACCGGTGTCAAGCCACCATGTGCGAGGATGATTAACAAAGTTAATCTCAGATACATTAGCACTAATGTGTAACCTTTCGATAAGACAGACAAAAACTTCTGACAAGTTTGCTCGAGAAGACTTGCTTTGTTGTTTTCAACTTTGTGGTTTCTACAATCCTTCACAAGATGCTTCTTCTTGCTACAAATATAGCAAGAACCCTTGAATCTTTTAAAGTTTACATGGCTTTTAGGGTTTACGTCGCTTCCCCCTTTCTTCGAGGAACGATTCTTTTTGTGAGAGTTCTTCTGCTGCTTTAGACTCTCGATGACATGAGCTTTTGTTTCAATCGGTGTGCGCTTGTCTTTTCCACGATTTTCTTCGAGGAACAATTCCATGGTTGTTTGTTCCACGGTTGTCTTCAAGACTCATCTCCTTATGCTTGTGTTTCAAAGAGTGCTTAAAATCTTTTCAATTAGGAGGGAACTTCTTAGTAATAGTAGCAACCTGGAAAGATTTGTTGATGACGTGGCCTTCAACATGCATTTTATGAATGAGAATTTGGATTTCTTAGATTTGAGAGTAATAGTTTTAGCATCAGTCATCTTGTAATCCATGAACTTGTCAATGACAAATTTCTTTAGTCCAATATCCTCCATTTTGGACTTCTTTTCCAATGTCCCCCACAGATCCTAAGCACTGTTTATAGTACTTCAAATTTTGTACAAAACTTCATCCAGTGAATTCAGCATGTAGTTTCGGCACAGGAAGTCAAAATGCCTCCAAGCTTCAATTGTGAGGAACACTTCCTTGTGGCTCTCTTGGGTTTCCCATCTGTTGGCTTCTGTTCATCCTTGATAAGAAATTTTGTCAAACCCAATGATGTTAGGTAAAACAACATCCTGCTCTTCCATGTTTTAAATTCAACTCCTTTGAATTTCTCTAGCTTATCATGAGCAAGAACTTTAGTGACTTCGGCTGTCATCCTAGCAATTAAACTGGTTTCATTTTTATCTCTCATATTTATGTTTGATACACAAAAAAACACAATTTATTTGTTATTAATAATAATATATATAAATCAAATTATGTCACACAAAAAATTTAATTAGACTAAGTATTGCAAAAACAATATCTTAGGGTATTTAATTTGTAAAAATTACTGTAATAAAAATAGTAATATTGATAGAGTTCTAAAATATATAGACTCTAAAACTTATTGTACAAAACAATATGTTGAAATTATTTGTACAAATAAAAACACGTACTGTACAAAACAGTGTGTTAAACAACTTTGCACAAATAAAAGTTTATTGTACTAAATAGTAGATGATACATACTCGAAGTCTCTAAGCCAACACGTTTTGTCCAAAGTGTGTACTTTGGATTTGACCAAGTTTAAGTGCTTTAGATATGTATGGCTACGTATAGTTTACAACACAGACTCAAAGTCTGAAAACCAAACATGTATTGATCAAAGTTCTCGACTTTGGATTTGACCAGGGTTTTTAGTACTCTGGATATGTTTGGCTAGAGTTGTATGAAAGTGTGAAACTAATACAAATTATAATAGTCTTAAGATTGTTGGAAACAATTTGTAATAGTAACAGTAAGGGGATAATATAATCTGAGGCTTGCTTTATGCAATGTCCTTAAGACAATATTCGACCCGTTTCAATGCAACGTTGATGGTTGTTAGTCTCCCAAGATACAACAAATTCATCTTTGTTCCTAATGCACTTTAGGACAAAAACTCAGGCGAATAGAAATAAGAATTGATTTTGAGATGAATGGGAAAGAACCTGGTTGATTTGAATGTAAACTCTTCTTCTGTGTGCTAGGTTGTTGTTGTAATGATAAATTGATAATTTTTTGGATATCTCAAATGGCCAATTTGAGATTCTACTTATAACAAATGAAACACTACGTACCTACTCCCAGAAGACACAATTGAACCAACACAACCGTTGGTCTAAAGACTTACATAAAGGACCTTATGTAAGAATATCTCCAAGGGATCCCCTATAATAGCCAAAAAGTTATTTTGGGGGTCTCATGTGAGAAAAAATTGTTCCAAGGGATTCCCTATCCAAACCCCCATTTTAACTTTTCCTCTTCCTTTCCCTATATTTAGGAACATCTATTTCATCCCCAAATTCTAATAAATATTTATAAATAAAAAAAAAGTCATTTTTCTTCATTCTCTGTCCTCCAATCATTAAAATTTAAATAGAAAAATTCAAAAATTAAGAAAAGATATATTTAAAAAATGACGGAAAAGTTAAAATGGGGAATGTGGTTGGAGTGATGAAGAAATAAGGTAGTTTTGGTTAAAATGAGGGATGATTTTAGTTTTACCCTTGAAGATGCTCTACTGAGTTTACATAACTTCCGATTTATTCATTCAACAAATATGGAAATACAAATTTTCTAACAATAACTAGAATAATATTACTATGCTACGTGTATCCGACTATTTGACTCAGTTGCACCAACTTAAAATATGTAACACTTTCTTACATTTGTTTTATCAATAAAAACCATTTTAGTGGATAAATTTTCAACATTAATTTTTTCTTGATGTAAAAGCAAAAGTAAAGCTTATCGATAAAACTAAATTTCAGTCACGAATTCTTAAGTTTCAAATTTGCGTGTAAACATCAAAGATACATTAATCATCACAAATTCTACAATAAATAGCAAACACTTTGGTAGGTTGTTGATTTAGAACTTTGGACGGACGATTCTTATTGTAAATATTTGGATGTAGAGTTTTTTGGTACGAATGCATTTTTTTAATAGTTGCAATCACTTACATTTCTTATAATTGATTTATTGATTTTCATAAACGAGAAAATTGATCATCAAATGATTTCCATTTATTAAAAAATTAAGTTGGTGTTATATCTTTTAGGTTAGTGCAACAAAGTCGAAACATCTCAAAATGTCGGTACAACAAAGAGTTGGAGCGAGCGAGTCAAATAGTCGGATACACATAACAACTCTCCTAGAATAGCACAAAATTATAATGACAATGACACCTATCTAAGTGCCACAATGTAATTTCTTAAACAAGTTAAAACTAAAACTATTAAAAAAAAATATGAACATCGTGCTCTTAGAAATTAGAACTTAATGTAAACAATATAATAACCGATTCGTTATAGTTTAATAAGAACAATAATGACCTGTTAACCCACTCCATTACACTAAATTGGTTTAAGATACACTGATGGACTTTCCAGAGCGTGGAAACTATTTATAGTTGATATAATTAAATAAAGCTAAAATAAAAATTAGAAAAAAAAATAGTCGACTCATAAAATACTTAATGGAATGAGTCGATTTATACAAAGAAAACACGGTGGAGTAAACTTGCAGCACTTTTGTGCTTATCAAAGAAGAATAAGAAATTCATGAAGTGAACTCCACATCCTCTACAAATGAAAACCCAAGTGAAAGTCGATTTATACAGTTGATTTCCGGCCCATAAACAAGCAGGCCCATCATTTCAGCTCTTAGTAGGGATGGCAGTGGGGCGAGTTTTCATGGATATCCGCCCCACTCGCCCCGTTTGGGGCGGATTTGGTTAAGGTTAAATGGAGGTCGAGGCGGATACGGATATCCAAACTGTATCCGTTTATTATTCAGGGTGGATACGGATTTAGCCATATCCGCCCCACGGATATCCGTTTATCCATTTATATAAGTATTTTACTAAAATAACCTTAAGCCCTTAACAAAACCCTAACCCTAACCCCAGACAATCTCCCTCATCTCGCTTCTGCTCTATGCACCCTCATTTCCTTCATCTCACTCTCTGCTCTCTGCACCTTTGCACTTTCATCTCCCTCATCTCGGGCTCTCTCATCTTGCTTCTCTGCACTCTGCTCTCTTCATTTCCTTTTTCACTTCCCTATTCTTTTCGTCTTCTTCCTTCTTTATCTCTTATTCTTTTTCAACTGAATATCTTCTAAGTCCAACCTCTCCCATACAAAACTCCAAAGGCCGCACCAGATAGATCTGAAGAAGCAGATCCTTGGTTTGATCTAAAGATGCAGATCTGAAGAAGTAGATCCTTGGTTCGATCTAAAGAAGCAGATCTGAAAAAGCTGTTTCAGATCTGAAGAAGCTGAAAAAAGCAGATCTGAAGAAGTTGTTTTGGTTCGATATTTGCTTTGGTTCGTTCTTTCTTTTTGTAGATAGATTTGAAGAAGCAGATCTGAATAAGCTTTGGTTTGGTTCGGTTGGTAGCCAGATCTGAAGAAGCAGATCATTCTTTCTTTCTGTAGCCAAGCAGATCTGAAGAAGCAGATATTTGCTTTGGTTCGTTCTGTATTTGCTTTAGTTCGATCTTGTATTTGCTTTGGTTCAATCTGGTTTGATCTTGTATTTGCTTTGGTTCGATTTTGTATCATCTTTGCTTTGGTAGAATTGATCTCTGGTTAGAGAATTGATTGATTATCAATTTGTAAATTAAATTTATTCAACATTTTTTTATAAATTAAATGGTTAATTGGGGCGGGGATGGTTTTTAACTAAATATATAAACGGATATTAGGGGCGGATTCGGGGATCCGCAATCCCTGACGGGGCGGGGATGGATTTGTCCAAATCCGCCCCAATCTGCCCCGTTGCCATCCTTAGCTCTTAGCCTAACTCCAAGAAAATGGGTTTGTTAGTTAGTTTATGGGCCATGTAGCCTTAAAACATACTTAAGTTTTTGTCTATAACTAGGGGTGGAAGCGAAGTACCTGCAAGTAAATAGAGGACGCGGGGAGTAGGATGCTGGAGGGAGGAGTAGTTGGTGAAGCGGTGGACCGCAACTATGCACTTGTTGCTGCTGATGTAGCGGCGTTGGTTGTCCTGATGAGGGGGAGGACGGGATAGGCAGACTCTTATGTTGGGGAGAGGTCGAGGACACACATGGGGTTTTGTAATATAGGCGGGGGCAAAATTGAAAGTTTACTGATATAACACATTAAACACACCGACCATCCCAATTACAGTTATAGTAGTAGTAGATAGATTCTTATTCAAGTTAGCCAGTCCAATTTGTATACTTCAATTGTTTAAAACCCCAAATGAAACAAATGTTACAAATTGCTTATAAGATGGCTTCAAATGGTTTAATGTAAACCCTGCCAAACACATTGGGTATTGGATGGGCAGTTAATCATATTATGAACTAACACAATCATATGAGCTTGCACAATGTTTATCATATTTAATTATTTTGTTAATATTTGAGGTACATTGGATGATTATCGGTTCATCCAAATCTGACGAGGAGATGAACATTGGGTTCATCTCTCTAATTAAGAATCAATTGTTTTTACAAATTGTTAATTAGGTTGGTTGAATTAGCCATCTCATGTTTTTCGTGTAACGCACGCAAATTAAGCAAAGGATTAGGGTTATTTAGTTGTTATTGTACTACTGCCTTCATGCATGCATTAGGATTAATGACAATTCTTCAACTTTTACTAAAGTAGCAGACATTATAGACCACTAATCCAATTTATTTTATCTAACAAACGGTTCTTGTTGCAAAGTAATTGCTTTAGAACGTCAAATACAATGCAAACCATAGCCGTTTAAATTGACTTGATTGTGGGTGGTGCAAGTGTTATGAAACATATTCCCAGTTGGTACTGCAAGGTAACACTCTCTTGCCATGATAAATGTTTGTTTCTATCATTGATTGTTTCTGCACCATAACATTTTTGTATCCTTTGGCCATTGCTCATTCACTTACTAGTCTACCCTTTCGAGTTCAGCTTCAAAATTTGTAGTCATGCTTTTTCTACACCATATTTTATTAATCCTTATTATTTTACCATCTGCGTTAGCCGCGTAAAAATCAAAGCATCCATCACACATGTTCCTATGGAAAAACAACATCTATGACCAATATAATAAAATCGTAACTTGCCAATATTTTTGCCTGTTAAAAAACTTTTGAAATAACATATCAGTTGGCAGATGGTACCACTAGGTCATGGATTTGAATCCAACCAATGACATGTTTATCAGTTTATGGTGTGTTGACCAATTCTGGTCTTTGATAGGTTATGGGATCCTGATAACTCAGCTTGCCTTATAATAATAATAATAAAAAAAAAAAAAACCTTGAAAAAGTGCTTAAGTTGATGACCAACTTGTTGATGCAACTTGATGAAACATGAAGGCTGCTTTCAACTAAGCTCCAAGCCTCCAATGTCAGGGGATGTCGAGTAGCTATAAATTTGGTTGTTTGTGCTAAGAAAAGGCGAAGTTGGCTAACCTTCAATATTGGCCTTAAAAAAGCATGCAATTTGATTCAACATTTTTGGTAGGGATCACATGTCTTTAGAATCTTGACAAGTTCATTTGTTTTTTTAATCCCGTGACTCCTCCCACTTAAAGATACTATTAGCAAGGTTCAATAACCTTGAGCATGTGATTCCATTCAACACAGATACAGGCCTAACCATTCACTATTATTCACTTAAAAGTAATATTATTCATGGTGATTCAGCTTATTGTATCATTTTTTTTTACCATATTTTATTTTTTTGACTAAATTTAGTTTTGATTTGAAATTGTTTTGTAGATTATAACAACTCAAAAGTGATATTATTTTGAGAGTTGTTACCAAAGTGCCAATTTGGTGTAGTAATTCAACAAAAGTCTAACGATGAGCTGGTATCCCATTGACAGATAAGTTCATTTTTTAGCAAGAAATGACCTAACAACACTTTCATTACACTTCTCTTCCTTTCCCATTTCCATTTCTTTTAAAAATCTATCTTAGGATGCTAATACAATCCCGAATAAAAAAGTTTTCATTTCTTTTTATCGTTGTACCATCACATATGATCAGTATGCCAATACAATCTTGAATGAAACCTTCAGGCTCCGTAACCTTAACAAGGAACTTTTTAATGAGTCCTCAAGCATGATATTTGCGAGTCGAGATCAGAATGTTGAATAATTTTTTTTTTAATCCTCCATTAAAATTTGGTCACAACTTTGTCAATATTTCCTTTTCTTCTCATTGTCATCATCCAAAAAGATATCCAAATTCATCACTTCACTTCACTTCCCAAATATCTTTACATAATTGCAACTCTAATAATGTTTTTCTCATTCCAAACGTGAGATGTATTTTTTTTTCTCTCTTCTTCTCCATCATTGTCTAGTTGTTTTATTTCAAACCCTAATGGCATGGCTGGTTCTCGTGAATTATGGGTCCACTCAAGTAAGTATCCAATGTTAAAAAAAACCATAATTTTGACCCATAAATTGAGTATATTACTAAGTCATTTTCATTCTTTTGGTCTATATTGAAAGTAATTTAATAAAGTATATAATGTTGTAGTTGCTTATACCACCACCATACATGGTTTGTTCCATCATTATCATATGTACTTATGGTCCTCCTTTTGCCAAATTTCACTGACATCAACCATTGCCACCAGGATTCCCATTTAGTGATATAAAGACTTACTTGTTTTGTTATTTTCAAGTTGTAGAGTATTTGTTAAGAATCTAAAAAAATCCACCATGGACCTAGGTGGTGTTTTTTTTTTTTCTTTTTCTTTTTCACTGATAGTCTTTGAGGTGTTTATTAGTATTATCAAACTATTTTCTTTTTAATTAGATTGGTTCTAATATGAAGCAAACACTTGCAACTCGAAAAATACAGAGGACTTGCTATAACCTCTATCTAATATAGAGTGAAGTGTTTTTAAGAATACCGCCAGTGGTATATTTGTGACAGATGGAATCACAAGTTCAGAATTTAAACTCTATCGATGACATTTGAATAGGAGGGATTAACAGTTTAGGGATAAAGAAAAAGAAAAAAAAAGTGAATGATGCATTTTTACATTCACCCATGTTAAAAAAAATATGACTCTTATCATTCCGGCCACCATTCATGAGCCTCTCGTCTTCCCCTCTCCCTCTCTCACTTACCACCTTGCGTTCACCCACTAACGAAGTTATTATTTACTTCAATTTATTAAAAGCTATAGCTAAAAAAATTTGATGGAAAAAAAAATAGTTAATCCAAAATGCTCGTAAACTCACCAGAACGACCACCCAAGGTGACGTCTCTTTGGTTTCCGCTCCAACTTTTCTAACGAGCCAGGTCCGTCACCATCCATTAGATATGCGCATATTGAGGATGATCGATGGTGTTTGGCCTCTAGTGGACCTGCGTGGCGAAAATCCAATGGTTCATATCATCCCAAGTTCTCCCAAACGTACCACCACCGTCAGATTGACTTCTGCAACTCCAAAGCAACAGAAATAACTTCTCTATAAGTGGACCCAAAGCTGACAATCGTCAACTGGTTTCATCAAACATTTCGATTAGAGATAATTTTTGGGAACTAAATATCCCAATTTCTTCGCTTTCACAATAAACCCACTCGAGGATTCTTCGAAAAAACTCGTATTTTGTGCTTCTCAATCGTCAAGTTGAGGACTTTGAACACAGAGAACTCGAAAAAGAAGGAATTTTTAATCGATTTTCGTGGTGGGTTTTGGAGAAGAGATCATAAAGGTTGGATTTTTATTGTGTTTGTTAAGTTCAGATTTCGTGTTTGATTCATGTTACTTGTTTTAGTTTTATATTTATGAGTTTGAGTTGTTTATTAAAGAAGTCTACTTTGTTGAAGGAGAGACCTTTTGTGGTGAAACTGTGATTCTTTCATTGTGTTGAAAAGGGTATTTTTATGATTGCGTTTTTGTTATTAGCTAGAAGAAGCATCAGTAAGTTATTTTGATTGATAGCCACTTGTTATTTGATTGATTCAAATCACCCCTTTTGTTGTTTTGCCATTTTAATGGTGTTTTCAAGGTTCCCCTATTTCAGTTGTTTCTCCCAAACATTGTTGTTGTTTGATTGATTGTTGGTTATTCAATTGGATTCAGTGAAAGCTCCCTTTTGTTGGATTATAGTAGTTTGCTCAAAGTTCCTCTTTCGATTATCACTAAAAGGCTTGAATTTAATTGAATCGATTGGATTTGCATGTTTTTTTTATAGGTAAAGAATGGCTGTGGTGTTTTCAAATTTGACATGGTGGTTGTGGGGAGGAAAGGAGCATGAGACTACCACAGTGCCTTCAACTACATCTTTGAATTCTTCCCTGGATTTAAATTTAGGTCTGAGGGAATCAGAAATGGTGAAGTTTACATCGGTTAAAGGTGGTAATAAGATGCGGACAGCGTCGAGGAAGGTTAAGAGAAAATGGAGTAGCAGGGAAGAGAGGAAAATCGATAAAGAGTATGATATAGTATTGGTTCCATCAGATGGTGGGTGGGGTTCGGGGTCTGAATCAGACGACTCGGATTGGTCTATTGGTTGGATGGAGCCACATGCAACGGAGTTTCACAGCACTAATGAATCAGAGAATAGTTTTGCAGTTTTGGTTCCTTGCTATGCTCATGGCAATGATGAGCTTGTTGATCGTTCAAATAACCAACGTCTTGGAGCCATTGTGGACCTCACAAACAAGTATTCTGATGGTAAGAATTTTTTTGCTCTCTTTTCCATTATCCCAAGCAATCTTGATTGGCTAGTTTTAGTTTTACCGGTTTTGTGTGAATTTTGTATGCATGTCACTATGAATAGGTAGAGATGATTGATTTAGTTAGTCTGGAATAGCAAAACAATACTGGAGAACACACTTCACATCCTGCTTTGTATTACATATAGTCTCATGAAATCTTTCGGCAATATTATATTATAGACATGATTAAACGACTGGAGCATACCAATGGCACCTTGAATCTGTTTCATTGTCCTTGAATGTTTTGTAATTACCAGTCACCACAATTGGACGAGTGTCCACATGCTAGGGTTTGATTGTACTTGACTATTTCAATTATTTAGACTCAATCATCCCAGATCTTATTTGAGAATGAAAGTCCAATGTCACTTGTGGTGTAGGTTTCCTAGTATAATGAGAGGGTTGGACCAATTTAAAAAAAAATTGATTCTTGATTTTTTTTTTTTTTTGATCCATGTACCCTTTAACCTTTCGTTTCATCAATAGGCAGAATAATCGGCAATCTTTGACTAGGTGGAAAGTAGGCTATGCTGATACTTATATGATAGATTAGGATTGGATTGCCAGGTGTTATTAAGCCAGGTTTACCATTTTTCATATTTCATCCTTGTGAGTAAAGTTCATTCGTCGCTAAGCTTCTCTATGATCGACATGCTCTTTTCCAGCATTTAGCTGATATAAGTCATTGTTAATAACTTTAGTGTCTGAATTTGTGGCATCTCATAAGCATTGCTTTATCTGTCATTTACATGTATGTATACATCCCATCTCTTATTATAAGACTTAATCAGCTCATACAATTTTCACTGTTTGGCTCGTTCGCAGCTGGTAAAGAGTATCTGGAACAGTGGCTTTCATCCCTTCAAAGCGGCTAATTCTTTTCAGTTTCGCCTATTTATCAAGATGTTCGTGTTCTCTTCCTTTATTCAGTTTGTAGAATATATGTTGGTGTTGCAACAAAAAAAAAACACTAAAAACCGGAAAAATAAAGAAAAGAAACTAGGAGCTCATACAGTGAGCATAGATGTGATGGAGCATCAACCTTTGTACAAAAAAAGGGCATTGGCATTATTTTCGATGTATACGCTTGTGACTACTAAGTTTGTGCTGAGTGAGGCGTGGGAGTTGATTTAAAGCAAGTAGAAGCTCTGCCAGTAAGTTTTGGTGGAACATTATTGCAGGTCTTTTGGATAACTAACTAGAACTAAGGATGTTTGGAAGGACTACCAATGTATATAAGCAAATTCTTCGATGTAAATAGCTTCCCATGTACGTAGGGGAATTCAATTGATATTTTAAATAGATTACGTTCAGTTTCTCTGCAAATTGTGGAAATAATGTTACAGATAAAAAGAAAAAGATTGCAGAGCTTTGATTTGAAGCAATCCAAAACTATGGCCGCAAGTGATCAATCTCGTTTCATTCTTTTTTCAGTGAAGACATCTGATCACCTCTGCTTAGTTATTTACTTGTATTCATGTAATCACAGTTTCATGTTAAGTGTTGATTTTTCGACAATACCCCTATATTAATCGCAGGCGACGTACACATTCCCTGGAATGTATAACCAGATCAACTCATTATGGAGAAGCAATCCATTAAATAACAGTTGTGTAATATTCCCACCCATCAGAATGGACCAACAAGATCCGGATAACAGGCCTTGAGAATAGAAGGAAGGTGGGGATAAGGATCTTGCTTGGATGGTGATATCTAATTCTTCTTATTAATGCCAGAACAACAACCTGATCATTTGTTCTAATTGAGCTTACAATATTATTAGCAACTGTTCTGTTTTTATATACACAAGCTAATGCACACCAAATATCTTTCTCAACACAAGACATGACCACATGTCCTCAAAGAACCAATCATCTCGTCGTCGACTAAAATTAAAAAGAAATAATAACAACAATTAATCATATCATTCTGGCACCCATGATGGAGAACATAAATATGACCTTGACACTTTTCATTTATGAAAATGTCGACAAACAAGGTGGAATTGGGGATAGGTGACAACCCAAGTCCATTTTATGCAGACCTGGGCAAAATGAGAGAAAAACATGCAAACCCTTCTTCTCTGTACCCCAGCACAAACAATAAGAAGAATATACAACGTGGGCACAACCTTCCTAGGCTCTGCATCCATTTCGGCCTCTTTTCATTTCTCTTCTCTGCACCTCACCTATATTTGAGGGGGAAACAAAAGAAACACAAAACAAAAGATTAGTTGGATCAACAAAGGTGCACACACACCACACCAAAGTTTTCTTCTTCTTGGTGATTTCTTTTCTCTGTTCATTTGTTTCTGACAAGAGAAGGAAAAGAAAATACTGGGAGATATAGAAGAGATAAAGATGTTGCAGAGAGCTGCAAGCAATGCATATTCATGGTGGTGGGCAAGCCATGTCAGGACCAAACAATCAAAATGGCTCGAGCACAATCTCGAAGGTATTCTTCTCATTCTTCCATTTTGATCCATAGCAGTGCACTATTTCTTATATGCCTATAATTCTCTGCCCATCATCATCACACATGTTTCCTGAATTGTGAATGTTGAACACAAGAAGTCAGTGCCTAATAATAGAACATATCACAAATGATAGACATTGTCAATATGTTGCAAAACTGACTTAATATTATCACAATGCACCACCTCTCTTATAAACCACTATCAATTAAAAAAAAAAATTGTCAAATGACACAGATCAAGCTTCAAGCAAAATAAAACATAAGTTATATACCACATTGTACTAATTGTGATTGTTGTATACCATTTTACTAAATAGAAGGAAAAAAAAAATAAATAAAATCTAACTTAACATAGTAGATCTAATCTATTTCATCAGAAGAAAATGAAATGATGTTATATCATCTCGAGCAATGATATTTGGGGTTTTTACGAACGGAGTTCAACTTTTCAAATCCTCCCAAAAGGCCTCGTCGCTATTAAGACATATCCAACTTCATATATACTTAACTCTACTTGGTCCCTTAGTTGATGTGGGACTAAGTTGAGCCAACCCCATTTTTAACAGAACTGTCAATGGTTCTGTCACTAAAACCAATCAGAATTGTTAAGTACTTTTCCATGTCTAATGGATCATCTCAACATGAACTACAGTACTAATCATATGAAATAAGCTCTGTTGGGATAACATGTTTGATAAGATCAGCCTCATTTAGGTGCACAATGAACATGTGACACTAACCAAACACAGCGTGACCCAACCCGTTGTCACCCCTAACTCCTAGATGATGCTTCAGTTTAGTCTCTTATTTTGAAACTCCTTTACAAATGCACTTTTCTCATTGCAGATATGGAGGAGAAAGTCAAACACATGCTTAAAATCTTTGATGATGATGGAGACTCCTTTGCTAAGAGGGCAGAGATGTACTACAAGAGCAGACCAGAGCTTATAAACTTTGTAGAAGAATCATACAAGGCATATCGAGCTTTGGCTGAGAGGTATGAGCACATCGCATCAGAGCTGCAAACTGCCAACCAAACCATTGCAACAGTCTTTCCCGAGCATGCTCAGATTGCAATGGATGAGGAAGATGATGATGGTTCTCCAAAAGCATCAGCTTGCAAATTCCCTGACGGGTTACCTGATGCTACAAACATCTCAAAGTTTAAAATGCCACTGAATGCCCGGTGTCCACCACCCGCAACAGAACGAAAAACCAAGAAAACTAAAGCTAGAAAGACTGATGATTCTCTTCAGAACAAATCTGAGGCTCTTAACAAGATTGATAAGCTTCAGAAGGGGATCCTAGTCCTGCAGACAGAGAAGGAGTTCACAAAAGGCCTGTATGAGAACGGGCTTGCTAAGTATTGGGAAATTGAAAACCGGATTTCGGATATGCAAAAGGAGGTTTCAGGATTGCAAGAAGAGTATGGCATTGGAAAAGTCATTGAGGATGATGAGGCTCGGAATTTAATGGCAGCCACAGCCTTGAAATCATGTCAAGAGACATTGATTCGGTTGCAGGAGAAACGAGAAAGGTCGATAGAAGAGGCAAGAGTAGAGAACCAAAGGATTAAGGATGTGTGCGAGAAGTTGGAAATTCTCAAGAATGAGTACCTTCACAATCAGATGGACCTGCAAAAGTCTGAGAAAGATAAATCTGAGGCCGAGGACGCAAGCATGATAAATGTAGAACAAGGAGTTACCAACTCAAAAGAAGAGAAGTGGGAACTGGAGTTGATTTTTCAGAAAATCAATGAACACTTTTTCAAGAATTCTGATGCTGCTGCTGCTGCTGCTGTGACAGAACTAGCAGAAACAATCGACGAGCTTGTAACAAAAGTAATCAATTTGGAAACATCAGTCTCATCTCAGACATCTCTTATAGAAAGACTAAAATCAGAAACCAATGAACTTCAGACAAAGATGCAGAGCTTTGAAAAGAATAAGGAAACTCAAACCAAGGGCTCAAATGACTTGAATAGCGAACTACAACATCTGGACAATGAGCTGCGTGGAATTCAAGAACTCAACAAGAATGTTCAAAATCAAAACAGCAACCTACGAATGCATTTTACTGAAGCATATTCTGAGTTTAAACATATTTCCGAGGAATTGCATGGTGGGAAACAGCAGGATGCAGTAGTGGGCACGGGTGTATTGCCAGCTGCAATGGATCAGGATCCTCTTGCCGTCAAATCGCATCAAGATTTCAACACAGAATTAGATAAACATAACCCATTTCTTGATCCTGTGAACCCGATGCAGGTCACAAAGGGTTCTGAAAAAGTCCAAGATCTCATTCTTAGAGCAGAAGATGGAAAAGAAAATGTTTCTGAAAAGCATCATGAAGCCAAACGTGGGGGGGATGCAGATGAGAAACTGGATTTGTCAGATATGAAAGATACTGTCGTCAATGCGGAAGCACAAGATAAGGCCAGTGACGAAGAAGATGAACCTAATTGGCAGCAACTATTCTTAGATGGCCTAGAGGACAGAGAGAAAATTCTACTAGTAGAGTACACTTCAGCTCTTCAAAATGTGAAGGAAGCAAAGAAAAAGCTCTCTGAGCAAGAAAGAAAAAGCCAGGAGGCCCTCATTGAAATGACACTTCAGATAAGGGAACTAAAGAGTGCCAATGTGATGAAGGATGAAGAGATGCGTTCGTTGCGGCAAAAAGCGAACTTACTGCAGTCAACTCCTGATAGAAACTCTGACACCCACTTTCCAGACGTTGAAAATCCTCAGAAACCAGTATCCCCATTGTCTAACACCCCAAGAACAGATGCAGATAACAAGCACGTCTCTGAATTGTCAGGAGATCAAGGTCCTGCAGCCACTTCAAGAGTAGATAGTTCCAGTGGAGCAGCAGAAACACCTACAAAAGAAGGTACAGAGGCCCAGGCGATTCCCATAGGTGAAGCTCACACTCTATCAACTGTTGAAGAAAAATTCAGGAGGGACATCGATGAACTACTTGAGGAGAACCTGAAGTTCTGGTGGAAGTTCAGCACATCTTTTCAGCAAATACAAAAATTCCAATCAACAGCCGAGGATCTGGAGGCTGAATACTCAAAATTTAAAGAAAGTAAGAAAGATGATAAAAGAAGCTCCAGTGCTACTGATGATGGTGATACTGCTACAGACCAGCCTCTTATGTCAGATGGGCAACCGTTCTACGATAACCTGAATGAGATAAAGAAAGAAACGGCTGTCTGGATGGAAGAGTATGAAAAGTTGAAAGAAGAATTGCAGTGCAGAAGGGAGTCCTTATGCAGCATACAGGAAGAAATATCAAGGGTCTCAAAGGAAGGTTCCGAGTATGGTAGCAGTGTTGAATTTACAAGTTATCAGGCGGCAAAATTTCAAGGGGAGGTTCTAAACATGCAACAGGAGAATAACAAAGTCGCGGACGAATTGGAATTGGGTGTAGAACATGTGAGGGCAGCCGAGAATGAAATCGAGAAGACAATGGTGAAGTTGAAGGAGGATCTTAAGCTTCCAGGATCAAGGAGCCGTCATGGTGAACTAAGGCACTCATCGACTGGCACCCAAGTCCCCCTGCGATCATTCATCTTTGGTTCGAAAACAAAGAAGCAAAAACCAAGGATTTTCCCACGCATCCATCCAGCATTACACAGGACAAATGTAAAATCCAAGCCTTCCCCGGACTAGTTTGATAATTTTTTAGTTCATATATGTTATTTTTTCCCCTCTCAACAATGCAGTGAATCTCAGGTTTCGTCAGACCACGCAACTCCACACAATAACAATTAGGCACCCTTTGCTTATTCCTCGAGTTAATAGCGTACCCTACATGCATTATACAATCTTCATTGCTGAGCTTAGACATATGCACAATCATATAAGGTGATTCAGAAAATAACTTGGTACCTACATGGCTACATATACTTTATGAACATGCAAATATAGAGGAAGTGAATAACTTCCAACGAAGTGTGTTGTTACTTTAAGGAATAACAAAAATAACAAAACTAAATACTGTTAGAAGAAAGTTGCCTAAACGTATATAATACCCATGAATTAAGAATAAACAAACACATTACACCACATTGTGTTTCATCATATGGCAGTGCTAATGCAGTTTGCTTGGATTAAAAGACCTTAAACTTGTGAGAGGATTTAAAACTTGAAAATACTGAAAAAAAAAATTATGCCAGAATCTTAGTTCTTTCCAATTGTGTTGGCCTGCTGCTTGATAAACCTTCATACTAATAGCCAAAGAAAATATAGGAGAATATGGGAAATCGAAAAGCCAATTGGTAATTCAGAAGTTCAAGGTAGGGATGCAAGGTGGGGTGAAATACATTTTGTGAGTTGTAGGGGAGGCGATATAAAACATTGATTCAACTTTGAGCAAGCTTTATAGATAGGTAGATATGCCACATTGGTGGAAGATATCCATGTCTAAAACTACCAAATGGTATCAAAAGAAAGTTTAAAAAAATAAAGTAAAACAACAAGCAAATCTCAATATCTTCTAACTCCATTAAACCTATGATAATTAGAAACTTTTAGATATCTTTTTCTTTTACACATGAAAAAAAAGTATTATAACCTTATCAAAGACTACTTGAAGAACTCAAACTCATTATGAACTCGACGATTGATCCAATCGCTTTAATCAAACATTGAAAATCATTTTCCTTGTACTGCAACTTTAATCATATTACATAATATAATATTATGAGCAGAAAAATCTGCCCTCCTACTTTAACAATGATTGCTCCAATAGGAAGACAATGTGCTACATGGTCAAATCCCAAGAATCAAAGTATAATCATGGATGAGTTTCAATTAGAATTTGGTAATAGCAACTCATTTTATCTGTCATAGATAGTAGACAAATGCCTGAAGAACAGTGACCAAATAATCAAAAGGAATTTCATAATAACTAAATATAACAGTATTTTCACCCCAAAAAAAAAAGAAGCCTTGAAATTAGCTTGGAACCAAACTTTTGGAGACATAACATCATAGCATCTAAAAAGTAACGACTAGCAACAATTGTGGATAATTTGTTCAACAACGACTTGAACATATGAGACAACAATACAAACATTTTGTAGGAATAATGATCAAAAGTCACTTGCATACACTGGTCCATGCTGCAACTCAATCACTGTCCATGTCGTACTCCAACTCAATTACTTCTGATTTTCTTCCCAACTTGCAAAGTAATGAACTTGTCAATCTGAAACCACCAAATTGGTTAGATCAGTTTCTGTTATAGATAACCAAAACAAACTGAGTAAACACAAACAATGTTATGTGCTGATTATATTGATCAACTTCACCGTTAGGAACCAAAGTAAGGATAGACACTGTAAAGAAAATATCAAAATAAAATTCACATAGACTAGTAAAATTTTTAATTAAAATTTGTACAAAGATGATTGAATTAAGGTTCTGATTATTATCACCAGCTTTTATAGTAATATTTCAATTATCATTTAGGAAATAATTCTGAACCCGATTTGGGCCAAATTTTTGGCATATTATTTCTGTTATTACGTATTTCGTTTTAGCATGATTATTGGAATTTGGTCATTTTTGCTAAAATTCTAATAACGACGAGTTTTAGCTATAAAGCCTGACTTGTGATCTGATTTAGAGATACTTTTGATTTAAATAAATTTTATTGAAATTAGAATTGTTTCTCTATGTTTTTTGGCGAATCTCTTGTGGTATTTTCTCTGTTAATTATCTGTTGAACTAGCCTGCAAAATAATCGCTATTCTATTCGGGATAAAAAAAATGCAATGTAAGAAAAATCACATGCCAAATGCATGTACAACTCAGCAAGATAAGTGGGAAACTGTATTGAAAACTCTATTTCCACATCGTCATACTATATTGAAAACTCTATTTCCACAAATTTCTCATAAGTCTGAAAAAGTCAACCCCGGTGTCTTAATAAGTAAACTTATGATTGTTCAGAAACACATTAAATGCATGTCTAATAGGCAATCCCAAGATTTTTGTTTTTCAGCCCAGAAATGCATTAATAGCATTCAAACATGTGATACGGTTATTTCTTCTTTTTCTGAAGTGTTTCTCTATATGTAGCACAAATCGTAAGATTTCACATTTCCCCCAAAATATTGGATAAGCCACCATAATATCCCTCTACCAACAAAGCAAATTGTTAAGGAAAAAATTAATTTTATATTTGAAAAAAAAAAACTAAAGTAATCTTACAGAATAGGGGGCATGGTAATTTCAAAAGGCTTGTGAAATTAGTGATTTTATTAATAACATTAATACTAAACTCCAACTTCACCCTATCTAGCAACATCCCAAGAGAGCGAAAAATATTTACATCAAGTGATTGAGTTGAAACAAACATGTATACAATTGTTACAATAACACAAAATAGAAATCATAAAGATATAATTATAGAGAAAAAAAAAAACTTACGAGATTGTCATTTGTGAATGCGCAATTCCATATAGTGTTTTCCAAAAAATACAATCTTTTTTAGGTCTTCCATTTGAGCCAGCGAGAGTTGATTATCATTCAAATAATATTAACAATTCAATCGTTAAAAAATGAACCATTTACCCCACAGATTAAGAGCACAAGTGTCACGCCCCGATTTTCGAGAAACACGAAAATCCCAAAAAATCCACATAGGATTATCCGTTTTCCCAAAAGTCGGGACATGAATTTTCATTCACGAAAATAATAGTTGGCATCCACGAGAAATAATAAATTTTGCACAATTTACCAAATAGAGGGAAAAACACAACTGATCTAAAAGTCCATCAAAGGAATAAAATTCTAAAACTCGCAGAGCCAACGCTAACAAGTTCAACACTTTACGAATGTATCCCTCAACAAAATACTGAATAACTCCGAATTCAAATTACAAGAATTAAACTAACACCTACAAATAAAAAGATCTAATCTTTCGAACACGCGCAACTCCCAGCAACGCTCGTCACGTATGGTACGATGCACTCTAAGCCCACCCGAGATTTCTGTATCCTGAAAATAAGCTAGTCGGCTACATTCCCGAAGGAATGCACCCAAGAAGCCAAAGCTCACTTGGGTCAGCAATAAAGCTGGTGTGAAATCTCTTTATTTCCCCAAAATCAATAAAATCGCACGTGATAACCATCAAGCTAAATACAAACAATAAACCATCACACCAATAGGTAGTTCCTCAATGAGGCAAGGGTGTGATGCCAGAAAACACGGTTCCAAGAATTTAGTTCCTCAACGAGGCAATCATATCATCATTCTAATATGTAAATATACATTTACCTATACTTACCCTATGAGAGTCGACTATGGCAAGTCTAACCTGCAGAAATGTTAGTGGACTTGCCATCCTGCATAAAAAGGATTAGAAACAATGCGACGTCATTTATTCTTTTTATTTGAATTAGGTTCATCTTTTTAACGGATTGATCACTTAGACGATACCACATTCGCACCACCTCCGTGCCGAACATACATGCCCGTATGCCTCTCTCATATAAAGGAGGACTACTCCGTCATCCATGCCCAAGTGGGGACATCACATACAGGCATGCATCGCGGATACCCCTAACTATATGAGTACCAAAAGCCACTCTTGGGCTATCAATGCGCATAACTCACGTCACATTTTTGACGGATAGATATCAAAGCCTATTTTAGGCATACAAACTCACCACATTTCCGCAAGACTAACCCGAAGGTTATTTTAGTTTCTCTAGTAAGAAATGGGTGCCCCAACTCCGCAAGACGACCCACTGGTCATTTAGTTTCTCTAGTAAGAGAGGGGAAATAATAAACAAAAGAGATGTGGTATTTCTAAGTGATACAAGTCCAAGTGATTTATATTTTCAGAAATCAAGGTTTACCAATATCATTTATTTTTGATAACTCAGAATTTCTCCACTATGACATTTTGTCATACATAAATGGATTCACCATCTATCCACCCATATTTTTGGGGAAAACATAACATATACATCAATTATGCTTTATAACAACATGGCAATCACGTGACATTCTTATATATAAATACTAAGTGTCAGATTCATCATAGATCAGCTATTCTTAAAAGAAAAATAAAGCTTAATCTTATACACAGTTCTATACTTCTGATAAAGCTTTCATTGTATAAATCAAGTAAGCACAAAGTTCATATAACCCAGTAAAAATTCTCTATTAGCAACAAGCGCGTACTGTTAGAAAAGTTGTATTCTTCTAATGGCATTCCTAGATTTTATCTCAGGTACCACTCACTATTGGCTAAGCTAATACCATGAGTCAAGATTGCTAGATATAGTGGTAATCTCGAAATCAATGCATGCCAGAGGTTCATCAGATTCATGCATGTCAGATTCATCAATGTATGAAATCTCGAAATCAGTGCATGTAAATTTCGAAATCAAATAAATACCGAAATCACCAAAACAATTAAGGCATGTCAGATTCATCATAAAAAAGGAATATATATATATACAAATGACAATTCCCAAAAGGTACATCTCCCAACCCCTTTGTACACATAAAAATCAACAAGTCAAAAGAAAATCTCCCTTTCCCATCATTCAGGAAAAGTTAAAGGAACCTCCCTTTCCCATCATTCCCATGGTAATCTCCCTTCATTCTTACACATAAAAATAACCAACAAGTCAAAACGTATTCCCAAAGTACAAGTCAAAAGGAAACCTCCCTTTCCTATCATTTCCATCATTCAGGAAAAGTTAAAGGAACCTCCATTTCCCATCATTCCCATAGTAATCTCCCTTCATTCTTACACATAAAAATAACCAACAAGTCAAAACGTATTCCCAAAGTACAAGTCAAAAGGAAACCTCCCTTTCCCATCATTCCCATCATTCAGGTACACCCATCCCGTCATAAAGAAAACCCATCATTTGCTACACTATTCCATGCATGACACAAAAGAAAAAAGAAAAAAAAAAAAACACGAAAAACGAGGAAATAAAAAGTAGAGACTCACCTCTTTCTTCCTTCCTTTCTTCTTCTCCTTTCTCCCTTCTGTCTTTTTTTTTTTTTTTGTCTTGTTAGCGGCGAGATAGCAATTAGAATAACCTACCCTATTTATTCCTACCAATTAGGGCTTTGCCCGAGGTTATGGACACCCACTTTCTACTTGATGCCACCGCATATTAAATAAAATTAAAATTAAACAAACAAATAAATAATTAATTAAAAAGTATTATATATTAAATTAGGGTCGTTACAACAAGAATTTTCGAAATCTTTTTTTATTGTAGATATTATATCTTTGAGATTTTTTGTTTCATGTTCCACCATGATGTTTCCGTTATCATCACAGTGGAAACACTACACAAATTACTTGTATGATTTCACTTTGACAACAAATGCTACATTCAGTGTGTTATTTTCAAAGTTTTTGTATCTATTATCGTGAAATTGGTTTATAGCATACATAACAATCCCACCACTATCATCAGGCTCGGGGACCCTTCTTCATATTTCGATGTGATACGACTATTCATCGTTCATCATGCTAAAATGAAAAGTATAGTTTGGGAGAAAGAAAGCTAACACATGCAACCAAAATGAAAATGGATAATTTAAAAAAGAAAAGAATAAGAAGAAAATGGAGAAAAAGATGTCGAGGGAGAGAAGAGAAGAACAAAATGAATAAGGAAAACGAAGAGTTTTCTTTATTTCTTATAATCAAAGCTTTGTTAGGTTATTATTTCTACCAAAATGAAGCAAACAAAACAATTTGTCTCTCTCTATAATTGTATGTAGCTAGCACTCTAAAAAATAAACAAGGAGAACGAATAAAATGAAAAATGAGAGCAAAGAAAAAAGAATCAAAATTTAAGGAAAAAATCAAAATGAAGAAAGGGAGCAAAGAAGAGAGAATCAAATGAAAAATGAGCAAATAAGAGATAATCAATATTTAAAGAGAGAATCAAAATGAAGAAGGGGAGCAAAGAAGAGAGAATCAAAATTTGTATCTAGCAACTTTGCAATCTGTACCTTTGATACAAGTTGTCCTAACAATTGGTATCAGAGAAATGCACGTGCTCTGATATGTGCACCAACAAGTGGTATCAGATAAACCCTAATAACTGGTATCAGAGGTGTACGTGTGCCATGCCCCGCTCATAAGAAAAATCCCAACAGACCGGGAGATTTCCTACAAACGGCACATGAGATACCACTTAACCACATTATCCCACAAATAGTTCTCGAAAAACGAAATTCCAAAATATTACAAGCAGTCCAAAAGCAACCTTCTCCCCCAACTCTACATAACAAAGCATAAGACTCCTCCTCCCCAACATGCATCAAAATCCTCAAGCAAATCTTTAAGGAATCCTCCCTCTCAAGCTCTCTCCTAGACCTGATTGACCGACATAGAACCTCTTAAGCTCAGATGAGAAGAGTGAAAAGAAAAAAAATTGTATAGTCTTATAGAAGGGAAAATGGCTATATGCCACCACCAAATTCTAAATACTACAGCGGAGGTACAAAGAAAAAAATAGTTGTTACAACGTGTTCTGATACCACTTGTTGGCACACGAGAAGCCCTAACAATTGGTATCAGAGAAGTGTACATGCTCTGATACCACTTTTCCTAACAATTGGTATCAAAAAAGTGCACTTTGATATCATTTGTTGGCTCACGCGTTCAACAATTGGTATTAGATAAACTCTAACAATTGGTATTAGAGAAATGCATTTATTTTGATATCACATGCACTTTTCTGATACCAATTATTATAACTTACTGTTATTATTATTTGGTTGACTAATTCTCTAAACACATGTCTTTATTTTTATTATGTGAGAGAGAAAAACATGGATCAAATAATGTCTTCTCTTATCAACGCTGACTTCAACAACGACAACATTTTATGTTTTGATTTACTTTTGGTCTTCTGGAGAAACAAGTTTCTAGTTTGGTTTTCCTTCAAACGAATCTTTTTTTTTCTTGCTAATATTTTTTTTGTTCCCTTTATCCACTGTTCTCATACTATTGAGTTGCTCTTCAAGCATATTGAGAAAAACTCATAGCATGTTTTTAGAGTACTGATAGTCACATAATTATTACATAATATACCCCTTAATTTATACATGTTAGTGTTTCGATTATTATATTTTTTAGTAATTATTTCGTTTTCATATCTTTGTAGGAATTTGAGCGTAAACGATGAAATCAGATTAAATCGGCAAGTTAAAGAACGACAATTAGTCGATTCCAATGGTGGTATAAAGCAATCACAAAACCTAAACCCAATTCATACCCTAAAACCAAACCCAAACCCAAACCCAAACCTAAACCCATTCATACCCTAAAACCAAACCCAAACCTATTTCTATAAATACAATACGATATGGTAAGAATAGGGGAGGGAGGAAGAGAAGGGAACAGATTGGAAGTGGAGATCAAACCCTCTTCCTCCTCTCAAGGTGATTATCATCACAAGCCACCACCTTCACCATCGTGAAACAAGGGTGTGACAACCCTGTTTCACGTCAACTTTTCCATCGCCACCACTCACTGCTCCTCCCCCCTGTCCACACAACCGCCACCATCTCCGCACGAGTCCCACCACCACAACAGACCACGAAAAGCCGCGACAGAACCGCCGCAACCACGCCGCAACAGAGCCTGTTTCGCCTCGCGACAGAGCACTCGCTGCTCCTCCCTCTCGGCCTCTCCTCGTCGCGAGCTCCGTTCTGTCCTCACCTCTTGCGACCACCGTCACCACCACGACCGAGAACCCCATGCTCCGCCTCGCGAACAGAGCCACCACCGCGAAAATAGGGAACCTCTGTTTCGATTTGATCTTCCTGATTTTCAATTGTTTTTGCTGTTCCTCACCATCTCTCTCTCTTTTACAGGTTCTGGGATGTGATTTGGCGGTCGGGAAGGTCGCGAGGAGCGATGGAAGGCGGCGGAGCAGCCGCTGTTTCGCTGGAGAAGAAGACCGGGTACTGTAGCAGGCGGGAGAATTAGTTAATTCGGTTTTTGGCTATTTCCACCCCCGAATTTGCTCTGTACCACCACAGAGCGGGTTTTGGGTCATTTCCTCGGGATTCGTGCACACCCACCTGCTGATTTGCTGAGTGCCACCATCTCAAGCTTATGAATTATTTTAAATTTATTTTACTGAATTAAGGTTTTATTGTTCAACAATAATTTATTTCTGAATATTGATTAACTGTTTTCACTTTTCATGTTCAATTAAAAATTGATATGTTTGGTAGTTAGATTTACCTTTGATTAATATTCAAAGCATTGGTAAAAAGTTTTTAAACTTGAACTTTGATTAAGTGTGCCCTAAAAAGACACTTAATGCTTGGTGAAAGTTCACTTGCTTGAGATAAATTGTTAATGTTTAAAAGAAACTTGACATAATTGGAATTGAAAATTTAATGATCACATCTTCGATGTAAGCAAGGGATTCTCATCCCTAAAGCTTCTCGTTTAATATCTCAGTAATTTAGATTTAAATATATTTTTGTTAGCTCATCGGTGAATCCAAACCACACAAAATCCATTCCATCCATCTTATCATTTTATTTTGTTTTATTTTTCTTATCTTTAATTTATTTTTAGTTTAGTTTTAAAAATGTTGTAACTCCCTTTCCTATAAATTAGTTTAATTAAATTCTAAAATTTCAATTGCATCCACCTTCCTCGTGGGATTGACCCGTACTTGCCGTTGTCTACCAGTTAGGCATCGTGCACTTGCGGTTATTACAAGTGGGTTAAATTAATCTGTTAATTTAGGTTAGTTAAAATCCCCATCAAGTACTAGCTGTAGATGGTGATAAAGAAATAAATTGTTTTGCATTTTAGCACCATGAGTGGCGATGAGCTGTGAATCACTGAAATTAGAAGAAGACGCCCCAAGCGTGTTCATCGTATTGGGACTATTATTTATGATATTAGCCAACATCATGAAAATAAATACAAAAACTTTAATAAAAACACAATGAATGAAGATTTTGGTGTAAAAATGAGTTTATGTAAGCAGTTGGTGCAATCTTACCACAATGATGAAAATTGGAAATATGGTGGAGCATGAAACAAAAAATCTTAAAGAGATAATGTCTACAAGAAGTAGCGATTTCAAGGATTGCTATGTAAACATTAAATCTTATGTTCTTAATGATTTCGGTAAGTGGTTCATATTTAAATTATTACATTGCTACAACTATTTGAGAGAAAATCAGCTCTCACATGGGTTCGACCCGGAAAACATTTTGTTTTTTTGAAAAAGTGTATTCAGAACCATGCATTCACGTGTGGCAATCTGGTAATTTATTTTTTTTATGTTTCTGTAACTTTATTTCTGTCATAGTTTCTATTTTTTTGTTTTGTCATTGAAACAAATGTATACGTTTTTGTTTCAGCACAATCACGTGATTTCTAGCGTAATCTTCTTCATATTGAAAATTTGATAAAATTCTAATAACGGCGAGTTTTAGCTATAAAGCCTGACTTGTGAGCTGATTTAGAGATATTTTTTATTTGAATAATTTTAATTGAAATTAGAATTGTTTCTCTGTGTTTTTTGGCGAATCTCTTGTATTATTTTTCTGTGAATTATTTGTTGAACTAGTTTGCAGAATAATAATTATTCTGTCCAAAATAAAAACGGCAGTGTAAGAAAATCACATGCCAAATACATGTACAACGCAGCAAGATAAGTGGGAATCTCTATTTCCACAAATTTTTTTTATTGAAAACTCTATTTCCACAAATTTCTAATAAATCTGATAAGTGAGATATTCTTGTGTTATTTTCCCTGTTAATTATTGTTGAATTAGCCTGCAGAATAATCGCTATTCTGTCTTGCATAAAAAATGGGAAACTGTATTGAAAACTCTATTTTACATCGTCATACTATATTGAAAACTCTATTTCTACAAATTTCTTATAAGTCTAAAAAAGTCAACCCGGGTGTCTTCATAAGTAAACTTAGGATTGTTCAGAAACACATTAAATGCATGTCTGATAGGCAATCCTAAGACTTTTGTTTTTCAGCCCAGAAATGCATTAATAGCATTCAAACATGTGATACGGTTATTTCTTCTTTTTCTAAAGTATTTCTTTATATGTGCACAAACTGTAAGATCTCACATTTCCCCCAAAATATTGGATGAACCACCATAACATCCCTTTATCAACAAAACAAATTGTTAAGGAAAAAAATCATATCAAAAATTAATTTTATATTTGAAAAAAAAAAATCTAAAGTAATCTTAAAGAATTGGGGGGCATGGTAATTTCAAAAGTCTCTTGAAATTGGTAATTTGATAAATAACATTAATACTAAACTCCAACGTCACCCTATCTAGAAACATCCCAAGAGAGGAAAGAAGATTTTTATTAGGTGATTGAGCTAAAACAAACATATATACAATTATTACAATAACACCAAATAAAAAACATAAAGATATAATCATAGAGAAAAAACTTACGAGATTGCCATATGTTAATGCGCGGTTCCATATGGTGTTTTCCAAAAAATACAATCTTCTTTAGGTCTTACATTTAAGCCAGTGAGAGTTGATTATCATTCAAATTATAGTAACAATTCAATAGTTCAAAAAATAACCGTTTACCCCACAAATTAAGAGCATAAAATTTTCGAAATCTTCTTTAATAGTAAACATTATATCTTGGAAATTATTTGTTTCATATTCCACCATGATGTTTCCGTTATCATCACAGTGGAAACACTGCACCAATTGTTTTCATGATCTCACTTTGACAACAAATGCTTTATCCGGTGTGTGTTTTTCAAAATTTTTGTATCTAGTCTCGTGAAATTTGTTTATAGCATACATAACAGTCTCACAACTATCATCATTCTCGGGGATCCTTCTTCTTATTTCGGTGTCAATCGATTCTTCATCGTTTATCATGCTAAAATGAAAAATATAGTTGGAGAAAAGAAAAGCTAACACAAACAACCAAAATTAAAATGACTAATTTAAAAAAAATGGAGAAAATGATCTTGAGCAAAGAAGAAGAGAATAAGAAAACAAAATGAATAAGAACGAATTTTTTTTTTTTTTTCCAATCATAGCTCTGTTGGGTTTTTATTTCTACCCAAATGAAGCAAGCAAAACAACTTTTCTATCTATATAACTGTCTGTAGCTAACACTAAAAAAATGAAGAATGACAACGAATAAAATGAAAAAGGAGATCAAAGAAGAGATAATCAAAATTTTATGAGAAAATCAAAATGAAAAAGGGGAGCAAATATTACATAATCAAAATCTGTAGCTAGCAACTTTGCAATCTGTATCTTTGATACCAGTTGTCCTAAAAATTTTTATCAAAGAAGTGCATGTTCTCTAATATGTGCGCCAACAAGTGGTATCAGAGAAACCCTAATAATTGGTATCAGAGATGCACGTGCTTTGATACCATTTGTTGGTGTACGAGAAGCTATAAGCATGTTCATCGTAGTGAGATTATTATTTATGCTATCAGCTAACATAAAAAAACAAATACGAAAACTTTAATAAAAACACACTGAATGAAGATTTTGATGTAAAAGTGAGTTTATGTAAATAATTGGTGCAACGTTACCACCATGATGAAAATGGAAATATGGTGGAGCATGAAACAAAAAATCTCGAAAAGATGATGTCTACAAGAAATAGCGATTTTGAGGATTGGTATGTAAACATTAAATCTCATAGTCTTAGTGATTTTGGTAAGTGGTTCATTTTTGAATTATTGCATGGCTACAACTATTTGAGAGAAAATCAGAGCTTACATTAGTTCGACCCGAAAAACATTGTGTTTTTTGGAAATGTATATTCAGAACCATGCATTCACATGTGGCAATTTGGTAATTTATTTTCTTTACGTTTATGTAACTTTATTTCTGTCATAGTTTCTATTTTTTTTGTTTTGTTATTGAAACAAATGTATACGTGTTTGTTTCAGCACAATCACGTGATTTCTAGCGTAATCTTCTCCATATTGGAAATTTGTTAAATTGCATGTCTATGAGGCTTCATCATGATTTGTTTTATCAAATCAACAATTTCACGCATATTTTAAAATGACAAAATCCCTGAATTTGTACGATTCATTTTGAAGTTTTTTATATATATTAAAAATTTTAATATAATTTTTCCATAATTTGTTTTGTTGATATTGGCATTTTCTACTTGCAAATCCAATTTTTTGGGGAAGGGTGGAGTTCTTCGATTTGTGTGAGATGTAGAGAAACACTTCAAAACAGATAAAATTAGACAGTTGTTAATGCATTTGTGGCATGGAAATGATGCATCTTTGGCTTGCCTAATGAGCACTCCCTTAAAATGTTTCTAAAGATGTTCAAACATTTTTATGAAAAAAATGGAATAGAGTTGTTCAGATTTATGAGAAATTTGTTTTGCCATCAAGGTCAAGTTCGGATGGTGTATTAAGAAGCGAAAATATGAGAATCCAATTCTGTAGGGGAATACGGAGTTGGAGTCTTCATGTGTTTATGAGAGTTTAGTTCTCTCACATTTGATCAAAATGTAGAATACATGATACGTGGTCCACCACATTTTGATCAACTTGGGTCTTAAACACAATTGGTACCTCATGAAATTGGATTTTGTGTAGCCAAATGCACCGTAAATTTCTAGAGGACCAGAGATCTAACATAATCTTAATTAATTAATCTCCCCCATTTATCAAATGGATATAGAAACCCTTTCCAATATCTTCTTGTTTGGTCCTCTTTACGTTCTGTTATAACTATGAACCCAAGTTGAGTTTTGTTGTCCTCAACATTTTGGGTCCAGTGGTCCAACCAATCATAATTCACTATTTAGGGACTAATTTGTGAATTGAAAAAGTTTAGAACTCAAATTCTAGAGAGTCAGGGCTACCAGCCATTTTTTGGCCAGGGTTGGGCCTCTTTGCACTTTTACCCCTTTTATAATTAATGTTTGTGGTTGTGTTTTAAAGAGAATGAGTAAAAATGTAAAAGAACCAAACTCTGACAAAAAATGGTCGTCTGCCTAGATATACTTAGTTTAGAGATATATGTTATCCTTGAATACACTCACTTACATTAGAAAAAAAGTGAACTACAAATGTCATTATTTTCCTATTTTTCCCCTCATCGGAAGTGTATCAATTTACTCTAGCATCTCTTGCACAACCAAATCTCATCTAAATGATTTTCATACATTTTCCAATCATCAAAGTAAATCTAATATGATAAACTCAACCTAAAATCATCTAAACAAACCATCATCATATTTTGGTAATATGATTAGTAATACTTGTTAAAACTTGTAAATTTAATTTATTTCTCAAGCTCCTTCTTAGTCTTTTTCCCTATCCTATTCTCTTTTGATGTGCTTTTTTCTTCAAGCAATTTCTCTTAGTTACCAATACGTAGTAATGTTTGGGGATGGTTTTAATCTTTCCCTATTGAAAACACCTTTTCAAACTATTCAATATTTATCATGGAGTCGTGTTTATTTAAAGTAACTATCCTTCCGCAAGAAGGAAGCAAAAGGAAGAGATGGTAATAATTAGGGCTGAGAAGAAAATAAAAGTCTTGAAATTTCTGATAAAGTACGTGAGGCTAATATGTTAAGAAACCAGGTTGATGTAGGGCTGAGTTATACATCCACATCACCAACTCAATCAATGGCACTCATTTGTCACGTCAGGTTTGTTTAAATTAAAAAAAATAAAAAATAACACATTATGCTATTAGGATTTGTGTTTATACATTTCTTCGTACACATGAATATCTCAGGCTCTCTTTGTACGACAAAATCAAAGATACACTAAGATGGGTTGTAATATATTTGAAGCACATATTGTGTTAAAAAAAAGGTTCGAGTTCAACAATCATTTGCTTGTGCCTCTACACTATAGTTGTTATTGTTCTATCTAAATAAATGTAAGTTGGAAATGAAGTGGTTTGGAGTGTCTCTCCACCTCTGGTTCAGTTGCTGCATTTGGATGCTCGAATCACAATCTCTTCATTCGATTATTGTGTGTTTTTTTTCTTTAGCAAACATCAAGTGACAAATGATTGCCACCGATTGGGTTGGTGATGTGGAATTGTGGATGTACAATTCAACTCCACATCAACCTGGTTGCTAGAACGATAGAAATGATAAACAAAATTGGATCATTTAGTGCCTCTTGGTTGAGAGAACTCAAGTCTCCAAAACTAGACACCTTTCTAACGGGATAAGAAAACTGGACTCGATCTCAACTTGGGATCCCCTTGAACTTCTTTGGCAATTTGCCTAAAATATGTGACTTTTAATAATTCATAATATAGATGTCAATAGGGGATACATCGATCCTTAGAAATTTGCATGCTATTTTATATTGCCATATTTTTAAAATCATGCTTTCAATTTGTTTCAAGTGATGATCAAAGGCACCTGAGAATCTCAACCAATTTTCTTTATTGGATAGAGTTATGGACATTCCACTTTCTTCTAAAGTTCTAGAGCTTTGCTAGGGAGCGAGGGATGGGTGTAACCACTCATCTTTCTCGAGATGAGTGCATCACCTTGAAGATGCGCGTTGTCGCTCATCTCGAAGAGGATGGGTGGTTACACTCATCCCTTGCTCTTTTTTCCTTGCTCCCTAGAATTTCTGAAAGTTCTAATATCCGCTTATTTGTTTTTCTTTGCAATCATTTTACTAGCAGGAATTAATTACTTGGTTCCAAACAAAAGGATCAAACCTTCACCTTCCAAAATTCTTCGAGATTTTATGTTCCAACACCAACATACATCTTGAGGCTGGACAAGGCCAAAACGTCAAAACGATATTTTTGTTCTTATTCATCTTTATTATCTTTCACGTTGTTGACTCTAACAAGCAACAACCATTCCTTATCTCGACACGTAGCATACCCTACTGACCAATCAAACAGCTCCACCGATCCAACTCCCATTTGTCGATCCCCACCTACCACTCACACTCCTCCACCACACCACTTAAATAAGTTTGGGGGAAGTTGGTGGATGGGGGTGGCTAAGACTGCAAATGGACTAGTGGGGTTGTAAGTTGAAAATGTTGTGAGCTCTTCATGGTGTTGGAGAGATGAAGAGCAAAATAAGTTGGGGTGTTTGAGTGGTAAATGGAGAAGTGGGTGTTGTGGATTTTGAGAGAGAACCCAAAGAGGGTTAGTGAATGGAGATGATAAAGCCATTGAAGATTGTAAAACTGAGAGTTCTTATTGAAAAATTTGGAAGACTTTTGTTTGAACAAAGAAGACTGATTGATGGTTGGCTGAGTGTTTGTTGATGCAACAAAAAACTCCAACTTTTCCTCCCACTCTCCTGAAACAAAAATTCTAGAGAGCCAAGCCCCTAGCGATCAGCGTCAAGGGGCTGTGTGTGCGTGTGTTTGCTTTCGATTGGTAGATTATGAGAATCTAGTCTTAAGAACGATTGTTCATTGAGTTTATTCGGGTGCCCCGAACAATTTTATTGGGTGAACGAAGCAAAACGTGTAAAATCAAGCAAAAACAATGGCCAGTAGTGGGCCCAAAAGCCCAACAAACACTCCAAGAAGGCAAGAACATATGATAAAACTCTCACGACCATTTCATTTCATTCTTTCATCAAATTAGGCTTTCTTCGTATCGATCACGAAAGCCATCGAAAATGTGTTTCGATCAACAAAGATTACTCTCGTCCATGGCGGAGTCGAACCACCCTGGAAGAGTCTCTTTAGAGGCAGAGACCGTCATGGTGGAGTCTCTGCGAGGTCGGTTGGCGGACACGGAGGCTCGGTTGGAGCGCGCCAGGGCAAGAGAGGCTGAATTGACTCGCCAATTGAACGATATGACGCGGTTCGTGTCTGTCATGGCGATTCTTGAAGCTTTTCTTAAGAGACGGTTGTGTCAGCGGCAGTCAGAAGCGATCGTTTCGACGGTAACAAACATCTAACAAGTGTAAATAACTGCTTCAAGTTTTTGTTTCTTCTTGTTGTTCTATTCTTTCTGTATGATATGGGTTGTAGGACAACTTATGCCACGTAGGACATACAGACTCTGAATACTGTTCATGAACAGTAAAAACACTATTGTAAGGAAGATGATACAAATACAATGGCGTGCAATGTTAAAAATTTCTTGTCAAGTTCTTTCCTTTTTTGTGCATTTTGAATTCTTTGTATTGCATTCAATAGAAAAATGTAGGGGTGGGCAAGCGACGGGATCCCATCCCGTTTATTCGGGATCGGGACGGCACGGGACGGGATAGACCTCATCCCATCCCAAACACGGGATGGGATGAGCATGTACTAAATTTTGGATTGAAATTTTTTTATATACCGAACACAACTCTAAGAACTATATAACTTTAAACCATTGATTATTATTTCCCAATTCATTAGCTTTTACTCCTTTTTTTAGAACCACTATTGAAGATAGCCATTTTATTTGTTGTTATTTTTGGCTTGGTTGCTAGGTCTCTTGTGTGATTCTTGGTGTTTTATAGTTTGTAGTCATTACCATCATCCCACTACTTTTGTTCAAGATGTTCTGAATTAAAACATGCATGCACAAGAATAATTGTTTGTTTATGAGTCTAGATTGTTGTTCTCTGTTTTACTTCTAGGTATATGGTAGACATGTTTTCTCAAGTAAACAATTCTGTTATATCTCAGATGAGCAACACTAATTCAATGCATTCAAACTTAAGTTCAATCAGAGCACAACATTTTCTTTAACTTGCAACTATTTCATAAAAAACATAGAAATTATACAAAAATTGTGCAAAGAAAACATGCTTACTTCTCTTGGACTATCATTTTTCAATATAAAATAGTTTATGTAAAAATAAAACAACAAATAAAAGTCATGTCAACAAATAGTTTCATAGTTTCATACTACATATTAAAAAATAAACGGTTCAGGATGGGACGGGATTGAAAACCTTTATCCCGATCTCATCCCACTCTAGATCGGAACGGGACGGGATAGGGATGAGATTGATCAATCCCAATAGGACCCGAAAAAATCAGGACAGGATGGGATCGGATGCCCACCCCTAGAAAAAAGTTATGCCATTCTTTGAATTCAAATTACTCTTTAGTTGTTTTTTTTAGTGATTGGGAACAGATTTCGACATTTAACTTTCAATTTCTAATTGAATGTTTTGACTAGGGTTAAAGACCGAGGAATTATGTTACTTGATAGATTTTCAGAATGGTGGTTCAATAGCAATACAAAATCTAGATTGGTATGCATCGGTTTTGGCTTTGAAATGGAGTAGAGTACGTAGGTACAAGACTTTCAGAATCATGGTATTTATAAGGACAATGTGGATGCAACTTGGGTGCATGTTACTAGGTACTTGAATGAGCCAACTTGGCTTCTAAGCGAAGTTTGTGGGATTGTTAAATCTGATCATCGAGGTGCCATCACGGTCTTTGGTGCCCCAACATCATATAGTTGCCATAATATTTTCAGCATTCTGATGAATACCCCTTGCACCTCCAGGATGTGATCATTAGGACCACTCTATGTTGTTAGTGGCAAGGTGAGGCAATTTTTTTTTAAGGATAAAACTGTAAAAAAACTTTATCATGTTGAAATATGAAAACAAAATAGGTTGTTGTTTAAGGGTTTTTTTTTCCCTCAAGTTACTTTAAAAAAGCTACCAATGGGTGCCTTATATTCCTCGGTTACCAGCCAACTTGAGTAATGTGTGGCACTGCCGCACTGCGATGCTCCTAGGTTGGGTGAGTCGCTTTAAAACAAACAATATAGGTTTTGGAGCCATAATGAAGATATGGTGGCTCCCCTAGTAACATAGTGGCGACTTACGTAAGCTTCCGTTCCTCATTTTCCTGGGAAATTAGGTGTATACCAACATTCAAGGCTGTAATCATTTCTGACGAAGGAGGTATGGGGCATTATGGAAGTAGGTTGGGAGTATCTTCCTATGGTAGGGGCTCAGGTGAGATGTCTGTTATTTGGGATGATTTCAAAATTTCTATCCACATGGTTGTTGGAAAAATTTCAGTGATTTAATCTATTAATGACAAAGAGGATGGCCACAAATGGAATGTCTCTGGAGTCCATGGTCCATGTGGTTGAGTTGAGGCTATATCGGGCTTTGTTTTCACAGGAACTTGATGTGGCACCCTTTGGTGTATTGGTAGGGATTTAAATGTCTTTTGATTTTCCTGTGAAAGCTGAGATGTAATCGGGATCGAGGTAAGTTGAGAGTTTTGATTTGAAAATACTTGGGAAAGAGATGGGTTGTGATTGTTAAAAAGTTACCTCTTTTTTTTTGGAATAAACTAGTTGAAATGGAGGTGTTTCTCATCTAAATAGCGGGTGCTATTAACAATGGCCTAGGCTAAAGTGGTCACTTTCATCTCTTTTGAAGGATTTGTCAAGTGAATGTTTGGGTTGGCGTCTCTCTAGACTGGCAATCATTGCTTCCTTTCTAACCATCTGTAAAACCTTTCTTCCAACCGCCAACATTACTATCACTACTCTGTAAAACTTCCTTGTTCCAGTTGATTGATTTCCGCAAGCATTTGCTGATTTCCACTCAGTTGCTACTTGTTTCTGACCTTCAACCATATCTTGTCTTCCAGTTTCATCCACTTGGTCTTCAAGCCATCTGAAACCTTTGTTTCTCTTGCAACCATCTTCAACCTTTGGTTGTTTTTCTGCTCATGCAAAAACAAATTAAGCACATAGGCTACACAAGTGAAGAAACCACATTATTGTCATGGCCTTAAGGGAAGCTAGATAATGGACCCAGCTCAGATAGGATTTCTATGGGAAGGGACATTGTTGGAGTAATTTGAATCTGTGAGGACAAAAGTAAGCTCAAACTTTGAAGTACATGCTAAGGGCCAAGGACCCAGAAGCTGGGGAAGGAATCAAAAGAGGAGATTGGATCAACTATAAATCTCATGGGGCAAGGAAGAAAACACAATAGCGATAGCTTTTAACTGGGAGAGCAAGGACTGCTAGCAAAGGAGCAATTTCAAATATGCAAGTGGAGAGACGGGAGACTCCTCAAGTTTTATTCCTTTGCAAGGAGTGTGTTCTAGATCGTATTGTTTGCTAAGTGATCGTATTACTCATTAAAAAAAGTTAAATTATAAAATATATGCAATCTCTCCTGCTTTGAATATCAGTGTGCAATTCATTGAAAAAATAAGTTACAATTGGTCCTTTCAGGCTTTCACAGTCTGCTTCTACTAGTCATTCGATATGACTCTTACTCATGTTGTGCAGAGTGTGTATTTTTTTGCGCAAAGAATTGGTCTTGTTATTAAGAAAACAAGACAAGACAAATCTTGTGCTTCAGAGGACATAATTGCTCCTGCACTGAATCTCAATATCTACATTTAAAAAAAAAAAAAACAAAATTTTTGCGTCTTTTGCCTCTTACTAGCTATTCGACGTTTGCTTGTCAAATGCGGCGGCCAATGCTCATGGACTTCTTTTAACCGGCATTTCATTAGCATTTAATATAATTTATATTAATTTTTAGACCTGTCTATGGTGTTTTCATGAATGGAAATAACTAGGAAGATATTTCTGTGAATGTGGTACCAGATATTGAAGCAAAGGAAATGGTAATGGTGATTGTGTAGTAGAAGGTTTAATAGCTGAGTAAGTGATGTGGTTCTTGATGGTGATTGTTAATGCACCACTTCAAAAGATGTCAGAGGCGGAGGGGAGTGAGGGCTGCTGATAAAGTTTTTACTTTAAACAAATCTCTGTGAACACATAGTGAGGAGGAAATATGTTTGAGAGTTTCTCTTAGGGTTGTTTACTGCGATAATCATTTTCTGCATACATCTTGAATGTTTTGGCGAGTCTTGTGATTTTCTTAGCATTGTTAAGCTCGCCTCGTGGTTTACTTTGAAGGTATTTAAAGAGGCCAGTATTGCATGCCTGCAAGTCCTCCAGTCTGGTGGGGGGAATAAGGTCAATAGGAAGATGAGGAAGGGGGTTGATCTGAACACTTTGCACTGTCTTAGGGCTGATGGAGTAACCAAAGGTATGGAATAGAATATGCAGCGAGTTAAGCTATCAACAAAGGTAATTTAAGCCTGACACGAGTGAGGAAAAATCTTAACAGTTGTTTCTTACGCCTGGGCTGCCTAGTGCCTATTGTTTTCAGGGACAAGTGACAATGCAACCACTGGAGCTCGTTATGATAAGTTGATAGGAATCTCCTTGAGAACCTTTGTGCATGTATCCAATTCTGGAGATTGGATCAGAAGTTGTAAGGACATAGGCTGCCAAGGGTAGAGTTTTCAGCATCCAAAGTTTGATTTCTGGCACCAGATGCAAGGAGTTGGAATGAGGTGCAAAGTGGCGTACGTTCTACTTCTTTTGCACAGACTCAAATAACTTCTAGGCTATCTTTATTGCTTTGCTATAGTGATTTAGTTTTGTCCAACTTGGAACATAGTTGTGCATGGTATGTTGCGAAAACATGGAATTATAGCCTTATAGGTTTGTTGGGGGTCCAAAGGTTCTTCTTAGTTTTTTCTTAGCTGTGAAAGGCCATCTAGTACACACCTGTGATGCATCAAGTTTGTGGAATGGGTTATTGATGATAGAATTGATATTCTTTGCCTAATCTCTGTGCTAAAGTGGGTTCACAGATTCACAGTTTTGAATGCAAGAGTGTCCCGCTGTTCCTACTTTTCATACCATTTTAGCAACGGGGAGGGATGGAAGGAGTAGGTTATAGATCAACAGGGATATCCATAAGTGATGGGTTGCAAACACTGGGCTAGTGCCCTGTGTGATATTGCCTTCAGGGTGGGAACATTTCCTTGTACTGGGGAGAACCAGGGAATCTCAACACCTTCAACCTTTGCAACATAGCGAGAACCAGGGATCCTCGACACCTTCAACCATGATTATTCATCCCATTCGCATAACTCAAAATAGAAACAGCAAGATCTCCCTAATCAGTAATGATGATAGAAATGACTGAAGATCAAATCTCTACTTCATAGTTAGCTGGGGGGGGGGGGGGGGGGGGGGTGATCAGAGGAAATGGTGACTGTGTAAAAAAATAATAATAAATAAATAAATAGAGATGATGGGGTCGCAACTCTCTAGGCAATATTCAATGAAGATGTGAAGGATACCAAAAAATTGTTGGGAAACTAAGCTAGATGAGTAGGTTTGAGGCAAGATCAGAAGAAACAGTTGATGCAGTTGAGGAGCTTGGTGTTCTTTAGCTGCGGTTCTTCTGAAGAGAAGCTAGGGTTTCGGCGTGTCATAAGGGTTAAAAAGTCACACATAGAATATTTACACAAACAAGTTGGTCGTCAGGTGCCAATGGGTAGCGTTGGTCGTGAAATTAAGCCCATATCATAATAGACCCCTATTATTTTGAAGTTGTGATCTAGTACAAGATTAGATCATCAATTAGATTCTCTTACGAACTTAGATCTTTAGCAGCTGTTTTGCTAGATCAAGAATTTGGGACATTCTCAAATTTTCTTCCATCGTTGGACTTTAGCCATTCTTGATGGAACTTAGTGAGTTGATTATGCATTATCAGCTTCTTAGCAATACAACTGTCTATTTTCCCACCCTAATTTATGTGATGCATGATCATTTTCTGCATATATTTCAAATGTTTGGTAGGTCTTTGTGATTTTCCTAGCATTGTTTTTTTTTTTTGGAAAGCTTTTCCTAGCATTGTTAACCCTTGCCTCTAGGTTTTCTTTGAAAGTATTTAAATAGGTCAACACTGCCTGTTTGTAAGTCATCCAGTCTGGTGGGAGGAATAACGTCAATGGGAAGAAGGGGGTTGATCGGGCACTTTGCACCGTCTTAGTGCTGATCTGGAGATTGACTTCACCTGCAGAGAATGGAGTAACAAATGGTAAGGAATAGAATATGAACCGAGTTAAGCTAACAGAAGTAATTGCGGCCTGACACGAGTGAGGAAAAATCTTAAACAGTTGCATCTTAAACCTGGACTCCGTGGTGTCTATTGTTTTCAGGGACACGTGACAAATGCAATCACTGGAGTTCGTTATGATAAGCTGAGAGGAATTTCCTCGAGCACCTTTGTGCATATATCTGATACTGGAGATTTGGTCAGAAGTTGTAAGCTCTAGGCTGCCAAGGGCAGAGATTTCAGCATTCAAAATTTCTGGCACCAGATGCTAGGACTTGAGAATGAGGTGCAAGGTGCCTTACGTTCTGCTTCATTTACACAAAGTTATACACCTTTAGGTTATCTTTATTGCTTGCTATAGTGATTTAGCTGTTTGTCTTCCCTCTTGGGACAGTGTTGTGTATGGTTGATGTTGCAAAAACATGGACTTATAGCCTAATAGGTTCGTTGGGGTTCCGAAGGTTTTATGCAATCTGTCATATTTGGGATTCTGCAGATGTTCTAGACACCCTTTTTGGAAAAGATTATTGAGTGCATGCTTTAATTACTTTTAACTAATCGCTTAACTGGGGATCAGCGTTTATAGATGCCCGACTTTTCTTTCTCTCTTTCTATTTTTCTTTTTGTTTATTTTAATCTTTCTTTTGTTTGGACAAATATAAATGTCGACTTATTTACATTAAAGAGAAACAATAAAGGGAGCAGCCACTTGTTTGATCATCCTTGCCTCTAAAGACAAAAGTGATGGGAAGATAAAAAGGATGATAACTGGTAAATATGTTGAGCAATTGCTATGTTGAAAAGTGTATTTGGAATCCACTGATGTATTGATCAAGATTCCTATTGTATATTTCCAAATTAAATTTTGTCCATGTCATGAGTCAGGTTTCGGAAATCAACCATGGTTGATATTGCGAAAACAATCTGAGTAAATATATGAACTTATTCCCTTATAGGTTGACTGGGAGTTCCTACAGGTTTGTGTTATCAAAGCATATTCTGGACCAAACTTTGCAATTGCTTCAGAGACCCTTGTTAGTTAGCTTGGAATAGATTGTTCAGTGAACGAAGACTGCAGATTTTGCATCCATAGGTCTTCTCTTGCCATCTTTTCCATGGTGTGACCTACTACCATAACCCACTTGCTTTAATTTCTCTTAACAGATTATAGATGCTTCATGACTTTCCTTCATTTCTCTGTCTTTTTTTGATAAAGATAGATGCTGACTTAATGACTTATTGATGATTAAGAGAACCACTTAAACAGATCATCATTCCTTGAAAGAAAAAAGGTAATGGAAGATCAAAAGGAAAACAGTTTATTGTGTTTGCTTAGCCTTTTGTTAATTGTTACTGTTCGGACACATTTGAGAATTGGGAGGTCCAAATTAGTCTGATATAGTTTACTATCTGCAGTTAACTCGGCTTATTAAATTGGTTTGAATGCTAAACTAATTTTTGGCATTTCTATAGACACTCACCTATCATCGGGAACGAAGTCTCGAGCTTGTCCATGAGACATCTAACTTACTGAATTAACTAGCCTCGTGTTTTACAAAGACTTAAGCGGGGTTCGGGTTTTTCATTTTCGCCTCATTGGCTTATTGCCATTCCTATACGTACTCCGAGTCACTTATCATGACGGGAAGGGAGTGTCATTTTCATTTTAGATACGATCCAACTAAGTGTGTTAACTCTTATAACGTCAACGATTTGACAATAAAACTTCAAATCTTGAAATGTTGTTACTAAGTAACACTATCATTTCTGTTGAAGGATATCATCAGGGCTTTACTTTGTGAAGAAAATCACCACCTTTCTAAAGGACATCATCACTCGCTGAAGGACATCACTAATATAATAAAAAATATCTTACCGCCTATCTTCTTCTCTTTCCATTTTTTATCTCTCCTCTTCCCCTTCACCACCACCACCCCGCCATTGCCACGACCACCTCTCCTCGTCCTTTCTTCTTCTTCTTCTTCTACTCAATCAATTCCTACCACTATCACCTCTCTTCCTCCTCCCCTATTTTCTTCTCCATCAACCACTACCACCTCTCATTGTTAACCTCATCTTTCCTTCTTCTTATTCTTATTTTCCAACTCCACCCTATCACCTTTTTTTTTCTTCATCAATTTCCACAACAACCACCTTTCTTCCTCCTCCTCCCTTCCTCTTCTTTTTATTTTAATCCTCCTCCTCACCATCACCTTTTTTTTTCTTCTCCTCCATCAATCCCTACCACTACCACTTTTCCTCATCCATTCATTTTTTTTCTTCTTCTTCTCCTTCAATCACTATCACCTATCCGCCTTCTCTTCGGAGGTGGTGTTGCTCCAGTGAAGAGAGAAGATAAGGTGAAGGTGGTAGTGTCCTTCATAAGGTTGATCGAAAAATCGATCGAACCGAACCGATCGATTCGGTTTTAAAAATTCAAAATCGAAGTGGTCAGTTCGATTTTCAGTTTCTATGTGATTTTAATCGACTAAACTGAATCGACCAAATATATAATATAATATATTTAAAATAGTTGGTCGGTTCGATTTAGTTACAATTTGCATAAAGTAGATTCGATTCAATTTTGTTAATTTGCATAAAGTAGATTCGATTCAATTTTGTTAATGATCGATTTGAAAATTTTGAAACCAACCAAAATTAGTTCAATTGACAGTTTAGGTGGAAAACCAAATTGACCAGTCCTTTTCTAGATTTAAAAAAAAAAAAAAATTAGAACGTGGGCTCACTTGAAATTCAAGTTACCAATTCTGGAAAAAAGTGAGAAACAAACATCAATATCATTCCACGTCATTTCTCAAACGGACGTCTGAGGGTATTCTGGTCATTTGTCCTCTGAAAACTCCAACTTCGGATGGTAACGCTGCAATAGAGTGAGAGAGACACCTCACTCACTCACCTCCCTGTCTTACTTTCTTCATTCTTTTCGCTAAAGCACTCTCATTATGAACTGATTCTAGTCTCTCCTTTTTGATCCAAACCTCTCCTTCTTCGCTTCAAAGCTTCACTTTCTCTCTGTAATCATTGTGTGAGTCTTAGAGCTTTTCGTTTCTGGTTTTCCGAGTGTTTATTTGGGATTTGCGAGATACCCATTTGAGAAATTCCGCAATGAACAATGGGTCGAGTTCAGAATCGGCAGAGAAGTCAGACATGCAAAAGGGTCGAGACAGAAGTGGCACACACTTGGCTAAGATTGACCCATTTGTGCCAAGGACTGACCACAACCCAAGGGAGTTGAAATCCTGGGCGAAGAAGACTGGGTTTAACCCAAATTTCTCTGGGGAGACTGGGATTAGTGAGAGAAGTGTTAATGAGAGTGGTGGGGGGTTTGATTTGGAGAAGGGGATAGATAGGGGAGGTGGGTCTTCGCCGAAGATTGAGCTTGATCCGATTTTGGGAAGGACTAGGGAGAGCCAGAGGGCTGAGATTGAGCCAGTGGTGGGAGGTGGAGTGAGGAAGGATGGGGGAGTTGATGGTGGGTTGGGGTTAGGGCTGAGGGATGGGTTGGAAAGGGTTGGAATTCAGAAGAAAAGGATTGGGGTTGAGCCTGTTGTAGAGTTGAAGGACATGGAAAAGAATGTTGGTTTGGGTTTGGATGGAAATGAGAATCAGAAGGAAGTGCCCGGGGTTAGTCTGATTGTGGAACCGAAGAAAGGTGTCGGCAAGGATGAGGAAGAAGTGGGCATTGATTTGTTTCCAGATGGCCAGGATCCTGAGCATGGAGGATTGCGCAGACCGTTGGAAATGAGGTGCGGATTGAGAGAAAATCCGGGTTATGGTTAGTCTACTTACACTTTGTTAGCTTTTGTTGTTTAAAGAATTAATGTTCATGCTGGTTTCTTGAGTTGATTATACAGTTGAATCCATTTTCCATCTTTAGTTAACCTAGCTTAATATTGTTATGAGTTTATAGTAGGGGTGGGCATTTAGGACCGAAAACCCGGACCGAACCGATAACCGGACCGATCGGGTCGGTTCGGATCGGTTTTAATTAATTAAAAAATTTTCGGTTGTAAAAGCCCGGCCCGGCCCGAAGTTTCTGGTCCGGGCCTCGGTTTCCATTTCTGAAGTCCGTCGAGTAATCGGCTCGGCCCGACTACTTTACTTAAGTACTTCTCTCACCCCTCCAACTCCCTCAACTCGAAAAATTCAGAGAGGAAACCAGCGAAGGAAACCAGAGAGGGCGCCACCCTCTCCCCTCTCTTCTCACAGCGAAGCCGCGGAGGCCGCTTCCCTCTCCCTCTCCCCTCTCTTCTCACAGCGGAGGCGGAGGCCGATCTGAGGCCGCCTCCCTCTCCCCTCCCTTCTCACAGCGGAGGCGAAGCCGCGGAGGCTTCTTCACTTCTCACAGCGGAGGCCGAGCTTCCTCTCTCAGCGAAAGCGGAGGCTGAGCCGCCTCCCTCTCCCCTCCTTTCCCTAGATCCGATGTGATCTTGATCAGATCCAGATCTGTTCTTGATCTGATCCAGATCAGATCTTGATCAGATGTTGTATTTTTTTTGTAATTTTTTTAATTTTGTTATAATTTTTGTAATTTTATTGATCAGATTTTTTTTGTAATTTGTTGATCAGAATCATTTTTTTTTGTAATTTTTGTAATTTGTTGATCAGATTTTTTTTGTAAAATACTGTAGAATCATTTTTTTTGCTCTTAGGACCGAAACCGGCCCATAAATCGGTTAACCGGGACTTCGGTTACCCGGTTAACTCGGTCCGATTTCGGTTCTCATAAACAAATTCGGGCCGATTTTCGATTTTAAGAGTTTGGGCCGGTTAACCGTACTTGCCCAACCCTAGTTTATAGCTAGTATATGCTTGTATGAGTATGACATGAATGTGATAGAGAAGTTTGGAATAAATAATTGTTGTGAGGGAAAAATAAAGTTGAACTAACATCATATAGGGTGTGTTTGGTTGCATGGAATCCTATGCCATGGGAATCTATCAGGGACCCCTGCAATTTAGACTAAATTGATGTATCACTCCATATTCACCATTTAAATGTGTGGTCAATGGTGGGAATGAAGTCCCATGAACATGAGAATCTCACTCCTTGGTCACCCAAGGCATATGATTCCCATGTTCATGAGACTTTTATTCCTACCATTGATCACAAAATCAAATGGTGGATGTGGAGTGATACCTCAAATTGGCCTAAAATATAGGGGTCCCTTCATGGATTCCCATGACATATGATTCTATGCAACCAAACACACCTATAGTGGCAAAGAAAAGGGAAAGGAGATCAAGAGGGGTAAAATCAGTCACTTGAGGTTGAAGATGGCCATGTCGTTTTTCATCCTAAATGCATTATGCATCCCTGTTTGAGGAAATCAGGTTCTGACTAATTATGCTTGATTACATATAGAAATTGTCTTCACTAACTGGGGGCAGTTACTGAGATTGTCTTATTTTCTTATGCCATAAAAAAATTAATTTCTTAGGGAGGGGTGAATCAGGATATTATCACCTAGGCGAGAATTTGCATTTCCTCCCTAGGAAGTTTAAAAAGTGAACACTCGATTTTTAAAATTTTGATATATCAAGTGAAATTGGTTCTTTTTTCTTGAAAATGGTTTCCTTAGTAAACATATCGATCACCAAGTTTGTGTTTACTTGTGATGTTGAACATAGAGCAGAGACTAGAGTTGGTGGAAGTGCAAAACTAAATACATAAGAGGAGTTACAAGAAACAAGTCTAACTAATCCAGAGGCCAGAACATAAAAAGTATATGTGGTTAACATGAAAATATGAAATTGAGAGGAAACATACAATTCCGGCAAGAGTAGTTGGAGGAATTAAATTTAAAAGAACGTTACTGGCCAAGGACTTGGACAAGTACAAGGGTGTCCCATTATCAACTTTGAAATAATCTCCACCAATTTATGATTTTTTAGAATACTTTTCTATTGAATATTGATATTTGATTGTTCTCTCACGTTTCAACCCGCAGCCCTTCTTATCTACTATGGTTTGCAGCACTATCTGTCATTGGCTGGCTCGCTTATTTTCATCCCTCTTATCATAGTGCCTGCCATGGGTGGAAGTGATGTAAGCAATCTTTTTTGTGTTTTGAGATTCATACACATCCCGAAAGTATCGGGAATGGACTTTGATGATGATGATGATACATCCTTAAAAAAAACTTCAGAAAGATGACATAAGTTTTACTTTTCGAGTTTGTGATGGCAGAGGGATACGGCTACCGTGATTTCAACCATGATGTTGGTGTCTGGCATTACAACAATCATTCATTCTTACTTCGGCACCCGGCTCCCTTTAGTTCAAGGGAGTTCATTTGTATATTTGGCCCCAGTTTTAGTAATCCTAAATTCTAAAGAACTCAGGAATCTCACTGAACATGTAAGTTTCTTTCACTATTAAAAATTATGAGTCATAGTTATTTTATTTCTTAGTCAGATACGTTGTCGATGCTATTTCGTATTTGTTATCTGACTAGCAAAATTTTGAAAGTAAACGTTGTGGGCATCATATATCTTGCATGATTTGATCCGTCTTTTGCTTTCCCGTAAAATATCAATAGAATAGTTTTACCACATTAACTGCTATGGGAATCCGTATGCATTACATTGACACAGTTTGGCTGCGTAGGCAATGCGTGTCTTAATCATTTATTCCAAATGGTTAAGGCTACCTTTTCACACGTATACTATTTCTGTTTACAACTTTTCTGGATGCCTTTTTTTTTTTTTTTTTTTCTGGATGCCTCATCATTAAATATTCATGCATTATCTTTTTTTCAATTAATATACATAATCGTTCCATGAAAATGTGTGGCTTAAATGTGGGTCCGGGTTTTCATAAGTATTACATGCCATGTCAAGAACCGTAAAGATGATAATAGTTTGGGTTGGTTGTTGTTTTGACATTTTTTTAGAAGAAAATAATGCCTTGTTTGGTTTTTTCACTTTTTTTTTGCCCTTTTAAGTGAAATTCTTCTTGCTTGCTGACGTCTGACTTACTGCTCATTCTATGTAGAAATTTGAGCACATAATGAGAGAGTTGCAAGGGGCTATTATTATTGGGTCAATATTTCAGAGCATTTTAGGTTACACGGGTCTCATGTCTCTCTTTCTAAGGTATGTCAAAGGGGATTTCACTTAATGTTTCTTTGTCAATGTTGATTTCTCTCGTTACGTTCTTCTCTCTTTCCTCCTAACTAAATGATAACATAGCGGTAAAAGATTTTGTTTGTCATCACTTGACATTTGAAGCAGTAGTCTGCTAGAAAAAATTCAAGTCCATTGGGTAGTGGGTGTCAAATTGTGTTGGGCACTTTTATCTTGATCCATCATATTTGATGTTTGTGAGGTATAGGCATCAGCAATTTGTGGTGATGTTTAGTCTTTTCAAAAAAAAAAAAAAAAAAAAAAAAGAAGGAAGAAGAGGTGACTGTAAATAGGTAAATAAATGTTAATGTATCCAAGTGGTTTTGAGTTGTTATGATGAATATGTTTCAACCTTGGTTAAAGATATAATCTGTTTCCAGGTTGATAAACCCAGTTGTGGTTGCACCAACTGTAGCTGCAGTCGGTTTGGCATTTTTCAGCTATGGCTTCCCTCAAGCTGGTAGCTGTGTGGAGATCAGCCTTCCTCAGATACTACTAGTTCTTATTTTCACTCTGGTATGGAAACTTAAGTTCATTTTTTATTGTTTTTAAGTGGTTAATAGAAAATGTGTGCATTTGGCTATGTAACATGGATCACATGTTTTAAAAAAATGATCGGCTAGGTATAGCCTTGAAAGCTACAGTTCAGAATCATGAAGAAGAAGAAAGTATAACATGCATATGGCATGCATTCTAATTGTTAATCCATAAAAATAGGGGTAACATTAAATTTTTTTTTCATTGTACTTTGTCAACTCCTTAGGATGACTGTCTACCAGAAAAAACACTTTTCTTGCATAGTAATTAAAAAGCCTACTTTTTGGAAAGTGCTCGACTTGTAAGTGCTTACTTAAGCAGGGCTGTAACCCTTGTACTACATTACTTCATATTTCTTTAACTTTGGGCAAACAAATCCATGTTTCAGTTCTGTAAATGCCCTCATGGTATTCTTCAGTTAGCACTCACGGTCTGTTCTATTTTCATTGTTTTCAGTACCTTCGAGGAGTTTCAATTTATGGCCATAGAATATTTAGGGTATATGCGGTACGTTCTACAACTTCTTACTAGTTCCCAAATTTATAACTGATATTGTTGTCTTTGACCTCACGGAATTAATTAAAAATTGTAGGTCCCCCTTAGTGTCATAGTTGTATGGATATATGCATTCTTCTTGACGGCAGGTGGAGCATATAACTACAAAGGCTGCAGCTCTGACATACCTAGTTCAAACATCTTATCTGATGCATGCAGAACACATGTATATACCATGAAACATTGCCGAACTGATGCTTCCAGCGCATGGCGAACTGCCAGTTGGGTTAGAGTTCCCTATCCTTTTCAGTGGGGCATTCCCACATTCCACATCAGGACTTCCTTCATCATGATTGTAGTATCGATGATTGCCGTAGTTGATTCGGTGAGTACTTTATTACTTGAATGTGCCATAGATTTCTGAACACTTTCTGTAATTTTGGGTTAAGAAATAAACTTTGCATGCTTTATGCATGATTTTCTTTGCTTCAAAAACAATGTTTTGTTATTGGTGTAAAAAATGCGAGGTAGTATAATATGTGGTGTCATTTGTACTTTTGAAGTTTAAAAAAAAAAAAAAAAATCGAACTGAAAGCGCTGTTTGAAATTTGAACTATCATAGACTTGTTTGGAACTAACTTGGAAATCTGAAGCAATTTGTATAAACTTAATTTTTATTTTTTATTTGCCTTTCTACTTTGATTGATCAAGATCGATGATACTTTGAGAGATGACATTCTAAGGTCTAATTCTAGTGCACTTTGTTTAAATCTTCAGGTAGGAACCTATCACTCTGCGTCCTTACTGGTAAATTTGAAGCCCCCAACTCCAGGAATTGTCAGTAGAGGAATAGGATTGGAGGGTCTTTGCAGTTTACTGGCAGGCCTTTGGGGCACAGGTACTGGGTCAACTACTTTGACAGAAAATGTGCACACCATTGAAATAACAAAGATTGCCAGTCGAAGAGCTATGGAATTTGGTGGGGGCATTTTATTACTCTTCTCATCTGTGGGTAAGGAATCTATATTCACCACCATTCACATCCAACATCGATGCCAGGGCTATTGTTTTAACACGTTATCAATTTTTAACTTCTTGACAGGCAAAGTGGGTGCACTTCTTGCTTCGATACCGCAAGCATTGGCTGCCTCTGTATTGTGTTTCATGTGGGCATTGACTGTGGCGTTGGGTCTTTCAACTTTGCAATATGGTCAATCCAGAAGCTTCAGAAATATCACAATTGTCGGTGTTTCCTTGTTTTTCTGCTTGTCAGCTCCTGCATACTTTCAACAATACCAACCTAATTCAAACATTGTATTACCAAGTTACTTTGTTCCCTATGCTGCAGCATCAGATGGACCAATCCGCACTGGCAGTAAACAAGTAAGCTCAACTTATATACCATATTTATACTATAGGCTCATTGTTGCCAAGTGCAGAATAGAATACACCAACAAACACGATCTAGACCATTTTAGGGAACGTCACTCAGAGGAAGTCCACTGTAATTTTCATTGTATTGTCGTTCTTTAGGCTTAGTTTTCATTAGAAATCAGGTAAAGTAGATAGTAGAAGGGCACTTAGTGGTTTCAACTTTCATGATTACAAGTGATGAAAATGCTTTAGTTAAAATCTCTCTTCAATAACTATTCTACCTCGCTGTATTCTGCAAGCTCACAAGTTAGAATCTGTGTATGGAACATTTAAATATCCTTTCTTCTTTCATTTAAGCTCTGAAGTTTGAACCCAATGTTTTCACTGTGATTCCCTGGATGAAGCTCATTGAATACTGTAAAAAACAGAAAACGATAATTATTCTGTATGATAAACTTCATCTGTTTTGCTTCCCCAAACAATTGTCCTCCTTTTGAAAGTTTTGTCAAGGATCATTTTTTTTCACAGATACTTGTTAGTTATTGAAAGAACTTTATGCCCCCACACTGAATTATCAGAATCAGTTAGCATGTATCCATCCACGTTCATGGATAAAGTTTATGCTTACAAGTGTCTTATTATCACTTGAGAATAATTGAGATTGTACTTGTGATTGGATCTCTTACAGTTTGATTTTGCTATAAATGGTCTTCTGTCAATGAACATGGTGATGGCATTCTTGATTGCACTTGTACTCGATAACACTGTCCCTGGTAGCAAAGAAGAACGAGGGGTGTACGTATGGTCCAGTTCCGAAGATGTGGTGAATGATCCATCCCTTCTTGCAGACTATTCCCTGCCAAGAAAAGTTGCTAAGTGTTTCAACTGGGCGAGATGCGTAGGTACATGACAATCTGCTGCCAAGCCCTAAGATATAGCAACACCATACCATTACATACAACATAGCCGCATTATGAATCTGAAATTCAATACTAGAAAGATAATGTATCACAAGAGAATAGGGTGCTATTTTCAGTTCATATATCTTCCACGCGCATTTGTAGTTGTTGTACTGTATCTGATCAGAAACGGAAGATTCGTTCAAAGAGAAAATAAAGTTCATTTTGATGCTCCACGTGATTTTTCCGAGGTAAGCTGAACCCATTCTCTTCTCCTCTTTCGTGCATGTACATCTTTGGTTGATCTCTCTTTATTTCTGTATTTTCTTAGGTTATTCTTTCTAGACTGGACTGAATTTTCAAAATAATCTTCCGTTGCTTCTGGTATTTAGTTAGAATTTATTGCTGAAGAAACATTAACAATGTCAATATCATTATCCTGAGAAGTGCTATTATGGAGTGCTGGAATTTGGAAACAAACCAGGATTTTGTTAGTTTCTCAGTTTCCTTAGTGATTGGGAAACAAACGAGTATGTATACTGGCTGGCTAGAATTGTTGATTCTACATTGTATACTGGGATATACTTATACTATCAATTGATCTGACTAACGATAGAAAAAAATTTGTCTATGCTCTCCCACGAATTATCTCCCACCACTCAATCTTTTATTTTCATATTTCAATTGTTTTTTGCTTGCTCAAGGGTGTATTGTATCTAGATTTTGTGGGCAATTTAATAAATTCCATGGATTCTGAAAATTCAAGTGTATTCAATTTGGATTTTAAAAAGTCACAAAAGTTTAGGGGTATTCAATCAGGATTTTAAAAAGTCTTTCTGAAATCCACAAAGTCTAGGGGTATTCAATTTGGATTTCAGAAAGTCCACAAAAATTTTAGGGTATTCAAAATATCATTCATATTTATGGATTTGGAAAAATCATGGATTCTCATGGACTTTGTAGTGTTAGGTATAAATAACAAAGTTCAATAGTTTGCCAGCCTCCATATCAAAGATTTCAACGTGAAAAAAAATCTCCCAAAGTTCTTCTTTGTGCCAACCGCGAAGAGGTTGGTTCCCATCCTCTTGTTTTCTCGATTCTTTTTCTATCTTTGCATAAGTGTTCATAGTTGCATCGTTGATGATTTTGGGTTAGGGTTTGGATTAAATTAGGGTCTATAAATCTAGTGACAAAATGACGTCTCTTGCAATTCCAGTTTCTGCTGTAAATTGGTTATGTCCTCTTCAAGTTCAACAATCATCAAGTTCCTTTCCTGAATCTCTAGCTCAATGAGCACCACAGCTGTGGCAACTTTTTGCCAAGCTTCATGCACGGTGTGAATTTCGATCTCTTTTGTGCAGTCTTGTTCCAGTGACATCGTCTGCAATTGGAAATCACTGATGATATGATCCTTCTCTGCTAATGCCTGGAGAAGCCTTTCCTTTACTTGCTCGATAGTTCTGTCTGCCTCCATTCGTGAAAGAATAACAGCTTCAAATATTCTCTTCTCAGACATTCTTCATACATCGGATCAATCAACTGCTTGAGATTCTTCATGTTTTTCTCCTTCTCTACGATTTGAAGCAAGCTCTCCTTTTCCATACCTTCTTGAACAACCATGTCAGTATCTCTTCTCAAGAGTTCCTGTTCAAGCATAATGATCTGTTGCTTGAGATCACAAACCTGTTTGTCTTTGTCTTCTACAATTTGCTTGAGGCTTTGTTCAGTTTCTACTTGAGCTAAAAGGGAAGCTTCCATTTCTCTGCGGAATTCATAGTTCTCATCAACACACGATTTCATGTTTTCAGCAGCACACTTCCATTCGTCTAGTTCAAATTCAATTTCACTTACTTCATTGGTTTTCGCAGCTAACTCAGAATTCAGTCTGTCAAGCTCATCAGAAATGTTTCTCAAATCCTCTTTCAAAGCACACTCAACTTCACTTGCTTCGAAGGTTTTCTTAGTTAACTCCGAATTCAGTCTGGCAAGCTCATCAGAAACTTTCTCAATTCCTCTTTCAAAGCAGATTCATTTTCGCTTGATTCATTGGTATTCTCGACCAATTCAGAATTCAGTACATCAAGCTCATCAGAAACTTTTCTCAAATCCTCTTCAAAGCACATCCAGTTTCACTTGCTTCATTGGCATGTGCAGGATTGCATAATTTTCTTCGACAAGAATGTCGTTTGGATGAATTTCCTCCTGAACCAGAAAATGATCCGATAGAGAATGATGAAGATAATTTTGAATGGGATGATATTCAAACCCAAGAGCAGCAAAGAGAAAATGTTAATCAATGGGGAATGAGTATTGCTAATCAAATGTGGGCAGTAGCTCAAGCAAACGTCAACATTGCTAACAATGATAATGAAGAAAGTGACCATGATCATGAAGGAGAAGAATGATCATAATACAATTTTATGGACGTTTACTTCTTATTTTAAAGATGCTAATTAACGACATTTTCTTTTTCTAGTTTTTTTAGCACATGTATCTCTCACTTTTGTTAATTGTATGCGGACGTTTTTTTGTTTCATCACTATTTACCAACTTCTTTTTTATCTTGCAAATAATTAGAAATCTGTAAAAGTTGTTCATACAAAGTCCGTGGATTTTCATAAATCTCTAGAAAGTCTGTAGCAAAAGTCTATGGATTTAAGAAATCAGCAGAAGTCCGTGGACAATTTAAAGAGTCTGTGGACAATTTAAAGAGTCCGTGGACTTTTCAAATTATTTATCAATTCCATAAGAATCCATATAAAATACACCCCCCTAAGGCTTGTTGTTTTGAATTTATCTAGGTTGGTCTATTATGAATTATATGTGTCTATTCAGCAAAAAACGATAATGATGTTGTTTTGATTGAATTTTGGAGAATTACATGATCCAATTAAAAAACTGTTTTTTTATTGTAATTGTAATATTTTGTTTTAAATTAAATTAAATTATTTTGTATTATTATAAAAAAAAATCCATTTATAAAGATCAGGCTTATTTGACAACATTGGAGCAGTGATAGGGATTCAAGTGAAACAATATTAAAACAACATTAAAAACAACATTGGAGATATCAATGTTATCACAAAATTCAAACACCCACTACTTACATTTAAACAAGGTGGCTACTAAATAACATCATCACTTCTTCTTATGGACATCATTCTCAGACTACTTTTCTAAGGACACCACCTATAAAAATCCTAACTCTTTTTCCTTTTTCCTTCCTCTCTCCCTCTCTTCTCCATGAAGCACCCCCACCACCACCACCTTTATTCTTTTTCTTCTTCTACTTCTTTTCATCTCTTCCTCTTATTCTCTTCTCTGTTTCTTCTTTGATTTTCTTCTTCTTATCTTCTCCTATCTCCTTCTCTTCTCCCCTCCCCCTCAGAATTTATGCGTTTGGCCACGGTTGAGTAATTTCTATGAGTTTGTTACAGTAATTACATATTTAATTTATTGTTAAACATCACTTTTAACCATCTCAAGTTTGGGGTGTTCATAAGTGGGGTTTAGTAATAAATCAAATATGTCAATATTGTATCAATCCCATAAGAACTAGAAAAAAATAGTCAAGTACAAAAAAAAAATGGACAAAGTTTAATTTCTGTTCAGACGCATTGGCCGCTGTGAGTGGAGTACATATGTTTGTAGCATCCGTTGCATTTTGATAGAAAATCAGTGTTTGGTTTTTGCCCAAACCGCAGTGGTTTGTGCGATGCATTGTCCTATGCTCGCATTTATCGCTGCATATGGTTTTTTGTAGGCATTTTGGACAAGTGTGCATGATCCGCTGCAATTTACTTTATTAGTGTCATGGTAGCCACTGCAACTTGTTGTGTACAGCGCGCGGAGGCTGTTGCGTTTGTGTACAAACTGTTACTACTCGATTATGTTTCAAGGCACTTACAAAGGTTATTTTCAAAAATCGAGAGGTCTTAGACAGAGAGACCCCCTTTCCCTTTTTTTATTCATTCTGGTAACTGAAGTCTTGAGCAGGAATTAAATGCAGTTGAATTTGAAGGAAAAGATAAAATATTTTGAGAAGCAAATTTGCAAATGGAAGTGTTATTGTTGTGTTTTTTATCCTATTTTTTTGTGTTTTATATACTATGCATGAAAATATTATAAGCAATGAAAATTCAATTACAAATACTCACAAAATTCCTAACGGCATTATATAACCAGAATCCCAAAATTCTTATATATACAAACTAAACATATGGGCATCTCAAATCAACAAGATCAATATTTACAATTGGCTAACAAGATCAACAAATGAGCATCTTGTCCTCCTCAACATCTACACTCGAAAATAGTGCCTTATGTTTTTTCTTTCCATTTTTTTACAACTTAGGCGGTAACTGTGTTCTTATGGCACCTACGAGTGGAGAAATCTGAGTGCACCTCGCACACTTTTTAAAAACTTAGGCGGTAACTCTATTCTTGCTGCACCATCGACAAATTTTGTTGACCTCACGAAAGTTCTGGCGAGTGTGAAGGGGAGGATGAGGAGAGGTGGCAGTGGGTGGCGAGGTGGTGGGGTGAAGGGGAGGAGGGTGAGAGTTGGTGGGGTGAAGGGGAGGAGGAGAGGTGGCAGTGGGTGGCGAGGTGGTGGGGTGAAGGGGAGAAGGAGGAATGGTGGTGGTGGGTGGCAAGGTGGTGGGGTGAAGGGGAGGAGGAGGAGAGGTGGCAGTGGGTGGCGAGGTGGTGGAGTTAAGGGAAAGAGGAGAAGGAGGAAAGGTGGTGGGGTGAAGGGGAGGAGAAAGAGAGGTGGCAGTGGGTGGCGAGGTGGTGGAGCGAAGATGATGAGGGGGAGAGGTGGTTGGGTGAAGGGGACGAGAAGGCGGTGGTTGGATATGAAAAGGAGATGGGAGAAGATGGGGGTTAAGGTTTTTTTTCTCTTTATATAGTTGTGGTGTCCTTTAGTAAATCCAACAAAAAAAAGGGTCGGTGGTGGTGTCCATCAGTATAAGTAGTAGTGTTATTTAGCAGTAGCCTTAAACAACCCTCATGTATAGAATCAATATCTTTGAACTTGGGCATCTGTTTTAGGTGTAAACCGTGATTGATTGACGTTATCATGATGATGAACATGCTTTTCTTTTTCCAAATCTTAATTAACAACGAATGGACAAAGAATATGATGCATCCAAATCCTGTCCTCTTGTGAATTTGACCTGCAAAACAGATGTTAGACTACTAAGGACCACCTTTTTGGTGGCCGAAGGTACTCCGATTCTTAAGTCAACAACTTTGTTTGAAGGAGGAAGTAAATATGTACAAAACTCAGTTAAAGTTGCATACTTTTGTCGAATATTCCGTTAACCTTTTATAATGGTCGCAGTTAATTCTCCGCGTGACTTATAGAATGTGAGGCGCAACGAAAGGAGATGTTTCTCGTAACAGTCTCCTCCTTAATGGAAATACGTCTGTGGAAGCGTAACTCCCTCCACGACTATTTTTTGTGCAACATTTCTCTTCTTTATGAGAGAACTCGTGTCGGGCCTGGATTTCGGCTTTAACTTATTCGGGTTTTGATTATATCTTCTTATAGTAGGCATTGTCTGAGCCTTTACGGTTGGCTTTAAACTTCTTGAGTTTTACGAGCTGGCCCAATTGATGGGACATCAGATCCTTGCGATGGATGTTCTCTGCCATGTGTATGGCCGCGATGATCGGTCTATTTTGATGTATCATCAACTACTCCCCCCTTAGTTAGTGGGTATGTTGACGTGACCACTAACTTCATGACGGTTTGTCTTTCAATTCCATCATTGCCTTGTATTTAATGTTGTCAGTAACTTTTTGTGGGTTGGTGTCTCGATTATTTGTTTGTCCATTCATTTTTGTGCACATTTTTGAGATTTCGTGTAGCCATCATATCTCACATGATGTCCTATGAGCAGTCCCTTCGTTGCTTGACTCTATAAAAGGGAATGTGACGGGTTTGTTTTCCCTCTTTATTTTTCTGTTCCTTAACGATGTCTGTTAGCGATAAATTAAGTGGTAAGTCATTAGCTATTTGTGAGCTCATTTTTCTCCCAAGAAAGCTTATTAGGCGACGCTGGATAGGCTTCGTTCTGACTACAATCTGTCACCCGACCTTGAGATATCTTGCCTAAACAGAACAACAGTCCTTGTCGTCCAAGGTCTGGGTACATCACGCTGTATCTGTGCATGTTTTCCTCTGGCCTTTGGTTCCCAGTTCTAGAGTTGTTTTGGGAGTATCTGGACTTTTTGGGCATTCCTCCTACTCAAATGGGTCTTAATGGTTGGAGAGTGATGGTTTCTTTTTACGCAAGGGCTATTCTGTCTGACATTCCTTTGACTGTGAGGGTTCTGCATTCGGTGGTTGGTCTGATGATGACCAAGGATATATGTTTCCTCTGTTTTCCTGTTTGTTTCATGATGCTTAACGATGACATTCGTGATTGGTCAAGGTCTTGGTGTTATGCTTTTGTTAATTCTGGTTACTTCCAACTACAAGGTCGTTTGATTTTTTTTATCATTCCAAGTTCCCTACAAACGGAAGAATTTTCAGTGACCAATTCTTGAAGCTTTCCCAGTTTCCCGTGGAGGCATTTTTTTTTCCGAGGACATCCTGAATCGTAATGGTTTGTACACCATGAAAGAATAGGAGCGGCTCTTGCTTACTGAATCCCGTGCTGAGGATATTGTTGCTCGTGCTACTCGTGTTAGTGTTAGTGGTGCTAGCATTGATTGGAAAGTGAGTTCGGACAGGCGTGTTACGGATCTCGATGCTCCTGTTAATGTCGAGTTTCGACTTCCTGAAAGAGGAAGCTTGCGAGGCCCATTAGTCCATCAAGGCGATTATCGGTAGATCCTGGTCGAGTTCCGAGGAAGAAATGAATTTATACTCGTGGTTCTGCTCGGACTAAATCTCATCCCAGTTCTGGTTAGGATGTTACGGAACTACCTCTCATCCAAGTCCTTTATGCAAAGATGTCGTAAAAGAGTATCATGAGTCTCTCGAGGAGGCTGAGGAGATGAGGCTGGTGTTGGAGATGAGCGAGAAAGAGACTACTCGTCCGTTGGATGATAATAAAAAGATATTTATTTCTGCCTATGGTGTTTCGGGCGTTGCTGAATGGTCCAACAATGATCCCTGGGCTATTGATGATAAAATGCTTTAGTTGGCAGTGGAGCAGTCTAAAAAGGTTGTTGGCGGTGGTTAGAGTTTCGAGGTTCATTCTCATCATTCTCCTTCTATTAACGGCAGTAATGCAACCAGATTCTTTTCTCCTCCTACCCGTCTAGACTTTCCTGCTTCCGTCGACACTACTAGTCCCGTTCCTGCCATGGTTGCTCCTTGTCAAGAGGGCAAAAATGATTTTTTCGTTGTCACTGTTGTTCCTTCTGCCCTTCTGGGTATTGGAGGTGGTTCATCGTGTTCTTCATCCACAAGTTGGCTGGATTGAGCCTAGTCCAAAAGATATATGTATCAAGTCAGACGACAAGTTTTGCTGGTTTACTCGGCTTGACGTGCAAGATGGTGCGCGCAAGTTGATAAATGAATGGCACAGGCGAGTAGTGGAAAGAACTTCGATGCCCGTATTGGATCCATGTGATCACCTTGATTACGGTCTTGAGCAGATAATGGACGGGATGAATCATCTCGCCTATGCAGAGATGATGGGCTCGGTGTATCGAGCCAGTCATGATCAAGTGGTTTCTTTAGAGATAAGGTTGACAACACTGTTGCTGGTGTTTTCTCATGTTTTTCCCAATTCGATCGACGTGTTGAAAGCGCAATGCACAGAATCGTAGAAAATTGCCAAGGCTGCTCAGACTTCGTTGATCGAGGTGAAAAGTATGCGGGATAAATCTGCTGCTGAGCTTGAGTCCTTGAAAGCCAAGTTGGATGGGATTGTGCTCGTTTACGTGCTGTGGAGAAGGAGTTATCCGCCTAGAAGGCAGCTTATGATGAGGCTTCTTGTGCTAAGTTTGAACAATCTGTTAGTCACGATATTGCTAAGAGGCAGGTGGAACACTTGACGGCTGCGCTCGATGAGGTCAAGGCAGATACTTTCGTTATGCTTACCATCGCCGAGGGACGGCTTGCTGCGACACCAAATGAACTCGATACTGCCAAGGACAGGCTCCACATTGTCGAAACTGAAGATTAGAAGCAAGTTGTTGATGGTCGGGTTGAGCTTCTTGATTATATTGAGGTCGGTGTGGATTTATCTAGGTACCGCCACTTGGTTGATCAAGCTTTTGAAGATGAAGAGCCATTGCTTCCTCCCCTTCTGAAGAGAGACATTTGCCTTCTCCGTAAATGAGGTGATCCTTGATGATCCTGTGGTTGCCTCTATTTCTTCTCCTACTCCTTCATCTTCTTCTCCGGATGTAACATAACAAAAAATAGCTTCGTTTTAGGTATCGCATGTTTTTGTAGTTTATCTTGTCAACTTGTTGTGTGTTGTTTGCTCCTTTTTAGTCCAGTAGTAGTCATATCGAGCTTTTACTTTCACGATTTGCCCCATTAATTGTTTAGGGATGGGTTGACTTTATCCTTCTTGATGCGTTGGAGCTTGAGTGAAGAAATTGATTTCTTGTCTCGATCTTTACCTTGTTGGTTTAGTCTATCCGTAGCTCCTTGAATCATGTTAATTCGTTCCTTCAATTTGACTTCGTTTGTTCGACTTGATGCTTTCTAAAGTTGATCTGTTTTTCCAACTTTTACTTCGTCGGCTTGACATACTGGTCAATCGGAAGTTGTTTCTACTTAACTTGGCTTGTTCGACCAACTTTTACTTCGTTGGTTCAACGTATCTGTTGACTCGAAGTTTTTTGTATTACATTGACTCGTTCATTCAATTTTTTACTTCATTAGTTTGACGCATCAGTCAACTCGAAGTAGGGCTGAAAACCGAACCGATTTAAAATTTTCAAACCGAAACCGAACCGACCATTAACAAAACTGATCCGAAACCGAACCGATTCTAATTTATGCAAACCGTAACCGAACCGAACCGACTAAAATCGAATCAAAACCGAAATAAAACCGAACCGACCGACTATTTTAAACATATTGTATTATTTATATATAAAATATATATTATTTATTATATATATTCGGTTTAATCAGTTAAAATTACATAGAAACCGAAAACTGAACCGACTACTTCGGTTGTGAATTTTTTAAAACCGAAACCGATCCGAACCGAATTTAAACCAAACCAATCGGTTCGGTCGGTTTAATCGGTTTGATCGATTTTTTGTTCAGCCCTAACTCGAAGTTTTCTGTGTTAAGTTTACTCGTTCGTCCAACTTTTACTTCATTGGTTTGACGTCTTAGTCGATTCGAAGTTTTCTATGTTAATTTGACTCGTTCGTCCAACTTTTACTTCATTTGCTCGACATCTCAGTCGACTCGAAGTTTTCTGTGTAAAGTTGATTCGTTCATCCAACTTTTACTTCATTGGTTCGACGTCTCAGTCGACTCGAAGTTTTCTGTGTTAAGTTGACTCGTTCGTTCAACTTTTACTTTGTTAACTCGACGCATCGGTCGACTCAAAGTTTTCTGTGTTAAGTGAACTCGTTCGTCCAACTTTTACTTCATTGGTTCGACGTCTCAGTCGACTCGAAGTTTTCTGTGTTAAGTTGACTCATCCGTCCAATTTTTACTTCGTTGGCTTGACGTCTCAGTCAACTTGAAGTTTTTTGTGTTAAGTTGACTCATTATTCCAACTTTTACTTCGTTGGTTCGACGTCTCAGTCGACTAGAAGTTTTCTTTGTTAAGTTGACTCGTTCATCCAACTTTTATTTCATTGGCTCGACGTCTTAGTCGACTCGAAGTTTCCCGTGTTAAGTTGAATCATTCGTGCAACTTTTACTTCATGGTTGATCAGACAAGGAGTTTTATTATATACATCTGATTTTTGTCCTGATTTCTCTTGGCTTGGTATGCTGATTGCTCTATGTGGATAATTTTTGACATGTTTATCTTGTCGTCCACGCATAAGATGGGTATTCCAAATTTGTAATTTTATTGATATTTCCTTTTGAATGCTCTGACCAACCCTAACTGTTGTTTTTCTGAAGCATTTATGTTGTATTGGAAAGCGATTTGCTTTGTTTTTCTTGGCTTGGTTGATGTCGATCCTCGTATTAAAGATTGGTATTTTTGTTGCCTTGTCTCGTATGTCTTTAATCGACGTATTTCCTATGGGTTATGTTTTGCTCGTTCGTTGTATATGTTATCGTAGCTAACAGACTCGGGGTGTTTTTTAAGTAGTGTTGATTTGTCCGATCATACATCAGCGCCAAACTATCCAATCATGCTCACGTTAGTACCAAACTGTCCAATCATGCTCCCATTAGCACCGAATTGTCCAATCATGCTTATGTTAGCTCCGTGTTTGCCATCAACTGCCGAGGTTTGGTTGAGTCTGTCGTGTAAATTTTGTCATTGGTAATTCGGGTCAAGCTTGCATCTGTTGGTAGGGTCCTCGAATCGTGTTAGTTGTCTGGTGCAAACTTTTCCATGTTCTATGCATTGGTAAAATGGATTGTTTGGTTTCATTAGTACTCCTATTTTGATATAAATCAGCTCAAGTGGGTGATATTTCTGGCTACTTTTTATGTTGGGTGGATTGTTTTGTTTCCTCCGGCCATGTAGTATAGGGCGTCTATGAATTCTCTGGGTTGTTCTTTTGATCCTGTAGTGGTATCTATTTTTCCTTTCGTTTTAGTTGTTTGTCTTGCATTCCGATGAACTCGTCGAGTTGTCATTTCTGAACCCAATGCTCGATTTCATCTTTAAGATTGTAGTAGTGTTCGGTATCGTACCCATGGTCTTTATGGAAGGAACGATATTTGTTGTTGTCTCTTCCTTTTGGGTCTCATTTCATCCTGAGTGGTCAGTTGATGCCATCACATTTTGATACGTGCTTTAGTATATTGGCTTGACTTGTTTTCAAGGTTATATATGGTTTGTATGTCTTTTTTTATCACGCTTGTTACTCGTTCATGTTGGGGCAGTATTGATTACAACTTCTTGGACTCTTGCTGATTTGAATCGGTTCTTCCGCCATTTCGATGCCTCTCCCGTGATCGTCATCTCATCTTTTCTCTTCCCTTTTCTCTCGTTTCCTTGAATGATTATCTTTCTTGGTCATTTTTCATCCTGGCTGCTTTTATCTCCTCAAGATAAATGTGTTTTTAGGTTGTTTTCAACAAGATCGCCATGTTTTTTGGAGGTTTCAAATTGAGAGCATCAAAAGATGGACCTCTCTTCAACCCGGCGATAAAGGTTGCGGTAGCTGTGCTGTATCCATCGATCATCGTCAATTCATTGGTAAAACGAGTGACGTATTCTCATATTGTCTCAAATCGGGCTTTTGTTTGATATGGAAGAGGTAGTGTGGTCATTTCCTCATCCGCTGGCTTCTGATGAATCTGGTGATAAAAGTAGTGGCTAACGCCTAGAAAAAGTCTATTGACCTCGGTGGTAGGCTGTTGAACCAATTCATTGATGTGGAGGTGAGGTTAGTCAGAAATGTTCTGCATAAGATCGACTTTGTGGTCTTCTTCAGGGCCATCATGTGGTGGAAGTGTCTCAGGTGATCTGTTGGGTCGGTGGTACTATCATATACTTCGAATTTTGGAGGAGTGAACTTTTTCGGCATGGGAGTTTTCATGATGGCGTCGGATAATGACGGCTTGGCTAATTCATACTATACGTTGGGATTAGTGACCCCGATTCTGAACGAGATTTCAGCAAACATTTTGTCACACTGTGGAGTCTTGCCTTGGAAGAGTTCATCGCTATCAAGGTTTCCCTGTTGGGGTTCTGCTGAAACTTTGCCACTCCCTTGAGTTTGGTTGTTGGAGTTTTGTTGGGGCGGTGCCTGGACAGGATCAGCTGGATGGATGCGCTCGTGGGTGAGTTTTTCTAGCATCTTAGTCATGTAGTTCATCTGGACCATAAGCAGGTCTACCCGAGGATCCGTGGCAGTGTCACCAAATGTCTTGGTTGTTTGGGCTATTGCATGTTGTGGATCTTGATTGTCGGGTGCCATTGGCTCGATGATGTGAACTGCGTCTTGTTCGCAAGTTGTTTGCGGTACATTGTCGCCAATAGGAGAGTTATTGTTATCGTCACCGGGTTGAGGATCTGTAGGGTGTGTCATTTGTTCTGACAACTTGTTGATTGTTTATAAGATTTTGGTGAACTTTGTCACAGTGGATCTTCTTTTTAGAAAGGAAACTTGTCGTTCCCCACGGACGGCGCCAAACAGATGCGACCAAATCATGTCCTCCTGTGAGTTTGACCTGCAAAACAGATGCTAGACTGCCAATGACCACCTTTTTTTTATGGTCGAAAGCACTCCGATGCTTAAATTAGCAACTCTGTTTGAAGGAGAAAATAAATCTGAACAAAACTCAGTTAAAGTTGCATACCTTTGTCGAATGTTCCCTTTACCTTTTATAATGGTCGTTGTTAATTCTCTGCGTGTTAAGCATGTGAGGCGCCAACGGAAGGAAATGTTTCTCGTAACAGTCTCCTCCTTGATAGAGATGCGTTCGTGGAGGCGTAACTCCCTCCATGACTCTTTTTTTAGCAACGTTCATATTCTTTATGAGAGAACTCGTGTCGGGCCTGGATTTGGGTTTTGATTATATCTTTTTATAGTAGGTTTTGTTTGGGCTTCTACAGTTAGCTTGAACCTTCTTGAGTTTTACGAGCTGGCCCAATAGACGGGACATCAGATCATTGCGATGGATGTTGTCTACCACGTGTATGGTCTGAATGATTGGTCTATTTTGATGTATCATCATAACAGTTTTCCATGATTTGATTGCAAAATCCATGACAAATAGTTATGTTATGAAGCACTCATGTGGTGTATTAGCATGTTGCTTATAAATGTATAGCGAAAGTATCGAAACAAGGTTCATTTCCTTAAAAGTTTTAGATAATCTGTCAACTTGAATTTGTAGAAATATACGAGCAATCAGACAAGCAACAACTTTGTTCCAAAACTTCTCCAGATTTATTTTCATGTGATACTTTGAAGGCAAAAGTCCATCTCTTTGGAGCAACACGAATTTTTTATGTACAACTTGCAAACCAGTGTGCATGAGATACTGAATGACTGATCTGTGGGGTGTGTTCTTTTGTAGAATGACATCATAATGGCTTTAGAAGAAGATGGTGTTTTAGTGTGGATCATTGACAATGGACCATTTGTGGTGGTCACTGATTATCTTGATGGTACTAGGAATATTGACACTTCAACTGCAAATGGAACAATTGATCGATACCCCCAAGGGGCAGATCTACTAAGGGGCTCAACTTTCATAATATTTTTAGTAAATACTAAGCTTTACAAAAAATCAATTATATAATCTATAATATAATATGTTAATTATTTATTCAACATTTCAACTTATCTTTATTGATGTAGTGGTTGAAAGTTAACATTTTTAGTAAACGACTCGAGTTCGATACTCTTGGAGCTCGCCTATTTTTTTTCAATGCAATTTTATTAGTAATTGCAAACATTAAAAAAATGAATTGTTTATTTACAACTGGTATAAAAAAATTATTTGAAATTAATATCTAAAATAATAACTATATAAATCAATAAAAATGTATGCCATTAGCCAACTCATAGAAAATTTGAGGCTCACATAAACCATTTTTTTCTATGAAATTATATTAGAATCTTATCATATTAACAAATTTCAAATTTATAAGCATCAACTAGATACTTATCTTAATGATTTTGTGATTTTAGTTATATATTCTTGTTATTAAGCTCATTTGTCATTGCTAAGGTTATCGATGTTGTGATATTATTTGGCTTAAAATTGGATTATGTTGGATTCAATTTGGTATATGTAATGTACTTTTAGTTGTATTATTTTATTATTTACTAGCTCGGGTAGGAAAAAAAATTGTTCTGCCCTTGATAATTATTATTATCAACTATATTTTGTCATTTCACCCCCGGTGACTAAAATTCTGGGTCTGCCACTGTATACCCCTCTTTTTCTTTTCTCGACATACATTGCTGAAAAGAACACAATCAAGGGGTTTTTCTTAAAGGTTGATCTATCACGAATAATATAAGTTTGGCTCGTGAAACTTTTTTTCAAATGAAATATAGTCGCCGCAAAAAACAAAGGCTGGATGACGATCAAGATTGGCATGACCAAAGCTTATGGCAGAGTCAAATGATCATTTTTCAATCAACTTGGCTTCTCTGACGAATGGATCCGGATGATTGAGCAATGTGTCTCGACCACATCGCTCAAAGTCCCTTTCAATGGGACTTTTTCAGACACCATTATCCCGTCCAGAGGCCTCAGACAAGGCGATCATCTGGCCCCGTACCTCTTTATTCTGGTTGTGAAAATTTTTTTGTGTTTACTGGCTAAAGCTGATAGTAAGGGTCTTATCAAATGTATTCGTATTCGCTGGAACTCTCCCTCTATCAGTCATTTGCTTTATGCGGATGACTTGATGATTTTCTGTAGAGCCTCTTTGGAGAAGACACATTCCATCAATGACATTCTTCTCAACTATACCACGACTTCAGATCAGGTTGTCAACTATGACAAGACTTCAGTTTACTTCAGTTCCAATGTACACAATAGACATACTAAGATGATTCTTAGAATTTTGAGATTGAATAAGTATAACCCTAAGGACAAATATCTGGGCTCCCCTCTGTTACTTTCTAAAAAGAAAGCAACGGATTTTCAGTTCCTGATATACAAAGTTCACTATTATAAGTTCTCTAGTTGGAAAACTAAAGTCCTGTCACAAGTTGGCAGAACTATTCTTATTAAAGTTGTTTTGAACTCCATTCCCATTTACACCATGCAAACCTTCCTGCTTCCTGTCTCGATCACAACTAAATTGGATAACCTTGCTCGAGATTTCTGGTGGAATTGTGCAAATGATAGAAAATCTAAGCATACCTACACCTGACAGAGAATAACGTTACCACGTGTTCTTGGTGGTCTCAACATCAACTTACCAGAACAAAAAATCTGACTCTCATGGCTAAGAATATTGGCAGATTCTCTCATTGCTTGCAAACACTGACAGTTTACAAATGAAAGCTATTTATTTCTCGGGCAGAAGTTTGACTCAATTATCCAAACGGGTATATGTAGCCTCATTTGCTTGGAGAGGCAATATCACCTATCTAGCAGGAATGAATAAATATCTACTTTGGCAGATTCTCTGAGGGAACAATATCAATATATGGACTGATTTATGGGTTAGGCTAGACCTGATTCTGTAAGACTTTGTTTTTCGTCCCCTCCTCGCGGTAATGCCGCATTCAGTGACTGATCTTTGGGTTGGCAATTCAGATCAACATGGTCAATGGAATGTTCATTTTCTTCAATCCTTGTTTCTTGACCCTATCATCAATGATATTCTGAGTATTCAGGTTAGACACACAACAAAACCCGATAAACGTATCTCGTTACCTGATAAAAAAGGCTAGTTTTCGGTCAGAAGTGCTGCCAAGGCTTTCTTTAAGGACCTCAATGACAGTTCAACATCTACTGACATTCCATCCCCTTTTCCCCTGACACTTGTTAGAGATATCTAGTGCATCAAAGCCCCACTAAATGTTCTTCAGCTTCTTTGGAAATCACTCATGATATCCTTCCAACTAGGACTAAACTGGTCAAACTCCATGTTCCTCTCGAGAACGTGTGTTGCTTCTGCCAGCGACACAAAAAATGCCATCCATCTTGTCACGACCCGATCCACTGAGTACTATATTGTCCGTTTTGAGCCCAAGACCCGCACAACTTTAAAATGTGTAGTACTTTGTAGATTCAACCTCGTACATATATAATATATCACCCTCCCACACCCAGGCGATGTGAAACTATGATCTCCGCTTTGTAACTTGCCAACCCTCTTGGATCCATGGGCTCTTGAGCTTCTCCCTCAGGTCCGCCCACACAAGGGTATCATAGTCCAACGGTCCAACCCCCTTGGAGCCCAACGTCCTTGTTGGCACACTTCCAGTTGGGTCAGGCTCTGATACCATTCTATCACGACTTGATCTACATAGTACTATATTGTCCGCTTTGGGCCCAAAGCCCGCACGACTTTAAAACGCGTAATACTTTGTAGATCCAACCTCGTACATATATTAGTACATTACCCTCCCGCACCCAGGCGACGTGGGACTATGATCTCCCCTTTGTAGCTTGTCAACCCTCTTGGGATCCATGGTCTTCTGGGCTTCTCGCTCCTTTATCCAGTGATTCTTAATTTGTGGCACCTCACCCCTATCCCCATCAATTGGGAAAGAGTTATCTACAACTCACCACCAACTCTTTCGCATTTGTTTGGGTTCATGTGGAACACAACCAACAAACACAAATTTGCAAAAGCAGAATTGCTAGCTCAATTCGTGGTTGTTCTTCATACCATTTGGCAAGAACATAATCATACGATGTTCGATCAAAAGATTGTTACTTCTCAATCATTCCTCACAAGGTTTCGGAACATGTGGAATACCTGAATTGCCAATTATTCACTTGTCCTTCTCGTACGTCTACCTTGGGACAACTGGTCACTAAGCTTAATTCAATATCCTCCATTCTAAACTTCCCACCTCCCAAGACGGTGCCTGTTGACAATAATCACAATTATCCTAATCTGGTCTACGAACCCTGGCCTAAGTTAGAAACTAAACTTCATAATGTAATTCAGTTGCAACTCCAGTCAGTCAGAACTCATCATATCAATGCTAGATCTATTTGGCTTAATCTTGTTCCTTTTACTTTTGATCTAGATACAGTTATTGTCATTTATGATGCTAGTTTCTTTGGCATTTCTAAACAGGGAGTAGTAGGGATTTTCGCAGTCACGATCTTTGGCCAAGTTCTAGCTATAGTGGTTTGTCGTCTACCAGGGAAGGTCCATGACAACACGTTGGCAGAGTGTCATGCAGCGGAAGCTGCTCTTTTGTGATACAGGAATGATAGTGGAAAAAATGACTTTCTTTTGGGTGATTCTTGCTTGCTTACCACCATTTTGCATGAAGACAAGCGGGATCACTGGATGGCTATGAATTGGATGTGGTCTTCTATTATTAATAATATTAAACGCCTTTTATCGTCCAACTGTAACTGGTACTGTAATTATATTCCCAAAGCACTTAATGTTGAAGCTCACTCATTTGCAGCAACAATAGAACTTAATATTTGTGATAGAGTTAATTAATATATATATATATATGCAATATGCTTTTTTTTTAAAAAAAAAACTTCTTGCAATCAATCCAAAACTTGGTAACGCACAGGAGGTACCTGTTCAGCTCTGATTCCTAGTTTTCACTCCATGTAGCTATTATAGAATTTTTATCATGTGTAGGCTTTTAGAAATTCTATAATGTTTCTTTTCTCTTAGCCATGAGTGATGAATTGGTACACAGATTTCTTACTGTCAGTTGTAAAAATGTAATGCTAAGTTGAAATTTGATTTTTTTTTTTTGTTTTTGGAAAGTAAGCAGGGTTTTAAGGACCTCTTAACCTTTATATTAAAGATTTTTTTTAGTTTAACACTCATTAATTTATACTTAATTGAGTTTAGCTCTTATTTTAATTGAGTCTAACCTTCATTTTCTAACGGATTTTTTAAGTTAAACATGTTGACTAGTCAATATTGTTTTAAAGACTAAAATACCCCTCTAAATGCATATGCAAGGCATGTGTGTGATCCATAAAATCTATGAAAATGCATTCAATAGTTGGAATTTGTAATGCTAATATTGAGATAATCATATAGTTGAGAACAAAAAACCCAAAATCTACCATCTTCTCATCTTATCTGCAAATGCATCATCTTCCCAAACCCAAATCTCTCGTTAAAAAAAAAAACTTAATTGGCTCATAAAAACTAGAACCTGAACAAAATCTGCAACAACATACAACGTGCACAGATTCTGTTGATGACACATTACTTTTTATAGATTGTGGATCACACCTGTTGGTTTAAAAAACAAAACATCATGAAAATCCTACTTCTCATAATGCAATCAAAGAAATAAATCCAATGTTTCATTCACTCACTCAATGACAATTTAGGACAATCTAAAGGACACACACCTTGTGAACTTGACTTTTTCTTCATCAATTTCTTCACACCTCCACTCAACCCCAAATCAAAAAACAAAGAAGTGAAGCAGACTTGCATCTTTTATCTCCCCAACCCCATTTTAAAAATTCTTTGAAGAAGAAATTCAGGTATATATTTTTTTCCAAACAAAAAAAAAACCTTTCAAATAAAACAAATCCATCCAATCCCTCCTGTCCACGCTTGACCAAGGTGATGGTTATATATTTTGATTGATTAACATGGGAGCATGGTAAATAAGAGGAGAAAAATTGAGGTGGGTGGATTGGATAGTGGCAGGAGGAGGTTGGTGGTGTAGGATAGGAGAGAGAACAGTGAAGAAGAAGAAGAGGGATGGGCTTGGGGAGGGAGGGTGGTGATTTGAAAAGAAAATGGGTAGATTTTAGATGTCTTCTCGACCACATTGGTTACCTTGAGATTGGCATTATAGCTTTCAACCTTTGGATGTATTTCAATGGGTTTTATGTATCTCACACATGTTTTGCTTATGCTTTAAAAAAAGGGTATTTTAGTTATTTAAATATTATTAATTATTTAATTTGTTTGAATTAATGGATCTATTAGAAAATCAGGGTTAAACTTAATTGAACTTTAAAATGAGAACTAAACTCAATTAGATATAAACTAATGAGAGTTAAACTAAAAAAAACCCTTATATTAATAAAAATAGTAAAACTCGGTTACAATCTCTTGAGATAAATAATCCCTAATAATTAGACATAAAAGATGAAATTTGATCTTTTTTGTTGCTAGCTCTCTATTGCTTTATTACGGGGCAAATGTACTCTATAAATGATGCACGGTATTTGATTGGCCTGAAGGTTTGAGGAGGTATATTGATAGTGCAGACGGGGAAAGGCAAGTACCCTAAGAAGTATTCAACTCGTTATATATGTTCAATGGTTGTTGATTTCCATTGAACCCTGATGAATGGTGGTGTGCAAGGGATCATCTGCGTCTAGTTTATGAGGCAAATCATCTTAGTTTTTTGGTGGAGCAAGCTGGGGATAGAGGATCTGATGGTAAAAGTAGGATCCTTTCAATTCAACCAGTTAAGCTCTATCAAAGGCTTCCTCTATTCTTGGGAAGTTTGGAAGACGTGGATGAGCTAGAGAATTATGGTGATGTTCAACAAAAGAAAAATCCTGGATATGAAGTTTGATGCTCTCTCAAACTCAATTGATAGGTTTTACAGTCACAAATAAGAAGTCGTCCACAATTGTGTTTTTTGTATAATAGTTTCTTCAACAATGAAAAAGAGTATTTTGCATTTTGCCTCCTATTATATATAATTAATTAATAAGTAGACTCATCATTAATCACTATTACAATTACCCCATTGACTAGTGGTCAACGTTCACTGAATAAATTTTAATTTAATTTTGCCATCTGAAACAAAACAGACATGCGAGATGAAGGGGAAGGAAGGATGAGGGAGGAGAAGGAATAAGGAGTGAGGAATGAAGCTCTAACTTTATTATAGGGGTTGTGAGACAAAGGAAGAAGTGGAGGAATGAGGAAGATGAAGGAGGATGAAGGGGGCCGAAAGTAGTGGCAATGCTGCGAGATAGAAAAGGAAGAAGGAGAAAAAGAGGAGGAAGAGAAAGATAATCAAATATTTCTTGATCATCTCTCAGGTTTGTTTTGTTTTAAGGGGCAAAATTAAATTCAAATATATTTTATAGGGTTAAGTTATTGTCAGTAATTTATTGTATGAGGTTAAGGGCAAAATTAAATTAAATTTTATTCAGACGTTAGATTTCCTCGAGATGCATGCACGAATAAATCTGAGTCGTCATATTCCTGCGAGATGTGTGTTGAATCGTCAGATTCCCTCAATGTGTGCTGGACCGTCAAATTTCCTCGATATGCCTGTTGGATCATCAGATTTTCCTCACGATGCGCACTGAAAATCTGTAGATTTTCTCGAGATGTGTGCATAATTAAATTTGGACCGTTAGATTTATCTAGAGATGTGTGTACTTTTAAACTTGGACCGTTAGATTTTCCTCGAGATGAGTTTTCTAAGATGAAAGATTTTTTAAAATCAATTATTAGATTTTCCTCGAGATACGATTATGATTTCAATTGAGCATTGAGATTTTCCTCGAAATGAGATGTTCGAGATACTAAATATTCAATCTCAGCCTTTGATTTCTGATAGGCATTTTGATAATCTGCTTTGAAAATTGACGGTTAATGAACGTTGGCCGCTAGTTAAGGAGGTAATTGTAATAGTGATTAATGATGAATCTACTTATTAATTAGTTATGTATAATATAAGGCAAAGTGCAAAATACCCTAATGAAAATGATATGTATATTTGTTTGGATATCTTAATCAACAAAAGAAGTCAAATTTTTTTTTGTCTTTGATCTTTTAACTAGTTAAGCGGAAGTTGTTTGCAGGTTTGAAATACAGTGATAGAGTAATTCTGGGTCTTGGGATGCACTTATGGTTAACCTAGGGCGATCGCACTGTGGTTCAGGTGATATTTCTCTTTTTCAGATCCTCTGCATTAGTCACAACATTCATTTATATCGAGTGTGTGTATATATATATATATATAATGTAAGTGTTTCTTGTAAATAATTGTCTATTTTACTTATTTATTTTTGGGTTTTATTCAAATAAAAATAAAATAAGTTGCACATCACAGAGATACGTCTAGACTTTGTCTCAGATCATGATACAGACACCATATGAGTAGATCAGCCACATCAAATTCTTTCGACACTTTCACAATCAGTTTACACTAGTGGTACAACTGTTTAACTCTAGATTTGTCTCAAATCGTAAAACAAACCTGACATAGACACCATAGAAATAGATCATTAGATCAGTAACATCAATTGCTATCGACTGTCTGATAATCATTTTGAGCAATTCCCCATTTTGTTTCGAGTTCTTCTCTTAATCCTTTAACCTGGTATTCTGGCAGGATTACTGTAACAGCCCTTCCCTTTCCAGCATTTCCTGGCTCCGGAAGCACTAACACAACTCCTTCATCACTGACCCCATCAATGGTATAGTTAGCATAAACTGGTCTCTCTCCCTTAAGCTTTAAACCATAGAGATCAACATTTTCTAAATCCACAAATGTCAAGTTTGCACCATACACTAAGCAATGCGGCAAGCCACTGTCTTCTGCGATAACATGATCAATCAGTTTTGTTTCATCTACTGACTGTTGAGCAATCAATGCTACTAATTTCGACAAGTCAGCTTCCACAATAGGAAAATCTGCTTTAACCACATTTAATTTCTGGTTGTTCCCTGAGGTCTCATATTCTCCTCTATCATGAGCATCATTTCTGCAGAAGGTGACCATTCTTGGTTCCTCTTGTCTAATCTTGGCTAAGCTGTGCCAAATTAGAGCACTGATAGCTACGAAAGGTGAAGTCGGATCAGATTGAAGTTTCTTAGAGATTTCTGACATTATGTGGTTCAGTTGTAGGCAAGTTATGTGAAAGGAAAATGGTTTCATACTGCAGTTATTTGCAGCTATCCAGGATTCCTTAACAAGCTCTACTTGTTTCACAGAAAATGCTTTCATGCCAATTGATGAGTTCTCCAATTTTCCATTGCTGGTGTATGCTTTGGGCAGGTTCAGCGACATTTTTTGTGGAGGCTTTCCAGCCATGATATCGCTCCACATGTTCATAAAACTTGATGCGGAAAATGCATCTCCAAGGACATGAGACCAGCTGAGACCTACAGAGATTCCTCCACATTTGAACCAAGTGAACTGATTCCAATATCAAATTCAAAATGTATTAGTGGTGAATTCCTGTAAAGTCATTTTTTTTTGGCATACTTTTGAGTTCGATAATATGTTACAGTGTGGCAAACCCAGGATTTTAGTAAAGGGGAGCGAAATTGACAAATAATTATTAGTTGATAATAGTAGTTATCAAGGGTGGAGCCAAAACTTTTTTCCTACACGAACTAATAACTAATAAAGAAAATACAACTATCAAAACTACATTGCATATAACAAATTGAATCTATTGTAATCTAATTTCAAGCATAAATAAGATTACAATATAGATAACCTTAGGAAGGGCAAATGAGTGCAATAACTGAATATATAACTACAATTTTACAGAAAAAATTGTTTATATGAGTTTCAAATTTTGTATGAGTTTGCTAATGACATATATTTTCATTGAATTATATAGTTATTATTTTATATATTAATTAAAAAAAATTAATGAAGATTTTATACCACTTGTGAACAAACTATTAATTTTTTTTAATTTTAAAAATTACATATAAAATTCATTGAAAACAAAAAAGTAGGAGGCATGTAAGATAATAATTGTCAATCGCCATAAAGAAAGTATACGCTCTAAGAGGATCGAAAATAAGTTTTTATTAAACTAAAATATTTTTTTAATGTTTTGCAATTATTAATAAAATTGCAGTGAAAATAAAAAATTAAGTTTTTATTAAATTAAAATATTTTTTAATCCAAAAAGTAGTTTTCTGATTGAAATCCCCCACGGCTCCACCAAGGCCTTATCGGTGTACTGTAAAAAGATATTTATTTCGCATTCCCGATAGCAAAAATAATATTATGACGGAAAATCCTTCATGGCTCCACTAATGCCAGATTGGTGCGCTATGATAAGAGACACTAAGTGAAGATTTCTAGCCTTAGAGGAAAAAATCTACTCAGCTTGGTACTTGTGTCTAGAGAGATAGTAGAGTTGACACTACGTACTGAACACCCTCCCCAAACACTAATCGATACTTTCTCCCCAGCCTCGGAGAGAAAGACGATTTGAGAGGAATAAAGATGCCTAATTATAATATATGTTTGATATTACAAAAATATTGTAAATAGTTAAGCAAGATATACATGTGGGTGTGTGCACGCGTCTTTAATGTGTACCAGATCCTAACCTGAAGGTCTTCCTCAGACATTTCACTTTTAAGCCAAGTATATGAAACTTCAGGTTTCACTTACACTATGAAAATATGTCAAAACCCAGAAATTAATGCAAATCATGATATGTAATAAAATCACTCATGCAACTTGCAGATTGTATCTCAGTGGCTACATAAATAAAAATTTTGGTTCTATATATGTTAAGTTTGAGGGATTTTATTAATTATTTTTGTTAGTGATTTCAGTGCACTAATGCAGCAGGGTCTATTGTAAAAAAGTTGAATGAAAACCAAAGTACCTGTATGAAAACCAAAGGAGAGTAAGCAAGATCAGGACCAAGGACTTGGTTGGGAACAAGACGACTCTCAATAGAGAAATCCTTATTCTCTAAAAAATCATCAAGGCTCATGTCACACTTGGCTTCCACGATCCTGACACCGCTATCGTTACACTTGATGAACGGTCGACCTGCTTCAGACTTCCTTATCCTTCCTGAGATAGTGTAGTATACTTCAAGCCATCCAAACATAGGTTCCTTAAAGTCATGGATAGTCAATCCTTCAACTACACTATGTTTGAAGTAATACAATCCTTTGAGGTAATGAAGTTTCATTGCCAAATCCATGTTAGTAAGTTCATGGACCATATTTTCTCCTGTCACTCTTGCAGGCACCACAGACGATAACTTAATGTCGTAAACCATGTTTGTGCCCTCAGTACCCATTGTTTAGCTTTAGAGAGGTGGTAATGGAAATGGAAATGGAGATGGAGATGGAGATGGAGGAAGAAATAGGGTCTGTAAATACTAAATAGATGGAAGGATGTATGGGTGTGGTTTAATGACATCTAGTTAGAGATATGTTTATGTCATGCTCTTGAAAATGGATGGAGCTTTGTAGTTGGGGGGCATTTATTGTATCTGGTCATGATCTCAATGACTGGGTTAACAAGTTGGGGGTGATTGAGTCACTTTCATACTACTTTCTACTTGTATAAAAAGAATTTGATTTGAGAGTAGAACCCAGATTTCAATATGGCAAAAAAAAAAAAAAAACCTTTTGATCATGGGATGCTTATTATGTTTATGCCTCTTAATTGGCTCATTTCTCGCTAATGGTTGTTGCTTAACAGATGGTATCAGAAGTTTAGGGTTCAAATTCTACAGGAAGTCATTTTATGGACTTGTCCTCGTGAAACATATTCATCTGACATTGTGGACTTGTCCGCAGGAACCTTTCTGGAGTTCTAACGTGGTGCGGGGATTTACCGTAGTCGTTGATATATTCGCTGTCAGTTGGGTATAATTGCGATTTAATGCTTAATTTTCATTATTTGAGAAGCCGATTTATTTTATTTTGATTGATTATTATTTGTTATCGTATTTATTATCTACTTTAGTTAGTTTCTTAAATGGAAATGAAATCAAGTGAAGTCAAAAGAGTTTGTTGAGATGAACCAAACCAAAATAATTATGGAATTGATAAGTAAGCAAATGACAATAATAAACAAACCAGAACCCTATGTTTGTTGCATGCTCATGTAACCTCAATAAATTCTTTGAAGTTGACAAGCATCCACATAGTCAATATATCAATAACTGAAAGCTATTACAACCAAGTATGCTAACAATCGATGTCAAGCGATGAGTCTTCCCATTAAGATCTCTAGATATATATTTATATTGAAAAAAATATATATAAAAAGCAAATGTTTAATATTACAAATAAGAGGGCGCCAGATCTAATGCATACTAGAGAGCTGTTGAGATTCGCCATCCTGGATAAGGTAAAAAATGGTGCCCAAGTCTCCAAAAAGAAGTTTGGTTCTCCATCTTTGAGTCTGAATGAGTAGCAAGGTCGATCCTTCCGCCATCGTACTATCAGAAACTTTGCCACCTATCTGATAGGCAACAGAAGTTAGAACATTTCCATAACACTCCAACACACCCCTGTTTGGTAAACTAAAAAAAGCAAGCGTAAAATGTGATAATAACCGTATCTCTATCAAGACAGAGTGCAAGTGGTTGAAAATGGTTTGCTCTGATATTAAGCTTGTGGGTGTGAGTTTAGTGGATTTGGTTATGGACAAGCTATGATGGTGAAGATAAAGTAACAGGAATATGGATCACTGAGCTAGGGCCAGATCAATAAAGGAACATGAGCCAAGTTTGTAGTTATGGTTGTGTCCAGGATTTGGGGAATCGATGGAAAATGTGGTGTAGTTGAATCTGACCCAGTAAAGAACTATTGCTTGTAGCAAGACTCGAAAAAATGATGGCAATGAGATACAAAGGTCTTTAGGGAGATTTTGGTTCTGTTAAAAATAGTTTAATTATGCATATACCAAATAGTCGTAAGAATGATGGTAAATTGGGAAAGCATCTTATCAAACCTCACTATATGCCCAATAATCGAGAATATGCCTATATTAGGAGGGGGATGGAAGGGGCTTTGAGAAGAGGAATTCTAAATGTCGAGGAAACGGGCGAGGAAATGGGCGAGGGAAGCGACGTGGCGGGGTGGGGATCGTCCACTCTGCTGGGGATGCGCGCATCAAAAACGACGGCATGCATCCCGAGTGGGTAGACGGTCCCCACCCCGCCACGTCGCTTCCCTCGCCCATTTCCTCGCCCGTTTCCTTGACATTTAGAATCACTCCTTTGAGAAGGTAATTAATTGTGTATTTGAGTAACAGGAGCTAATAATCAATAATCAAGAATATGACTATATTAATCTACACTAAAATGACGATGAAAATGTTGTTTCTAAGCCCAATTTATCCATTAGTTCTCAATACTCATAAAACTGTTCCATTTATGGATGATATCATATTTTTCATAACACCATGTCTAGATGCAACAGTAGAATTAAATCTGGAGGTGCTACCGGTGAATAAATGTGATTTATCGAAATATGTCAAAATTTCATGAAATATTTTATATTTTAGAGTAATCAAGATATCTTTCGAAACTGAAATATTTGATTTTTTTTTCATAGAAATTTCACAAATAAAAAAATAGATTGACATGCTATAATGTTATTTTGGTTTCTGCTATGTCAATAATTCTTATGTGATATGTAGTTTGTATTACAATATGTAAATTTTTTTTATATATTATTAAAAAATTTTAATGTATAATTTATATTGTTAAATTCAAAATTACAATAAAAAATTTATGTATTTTTTTTCTATACAAAATGAAATATTACGAAATAATTCTTAAGATCAGGATGGTGAAACTAACTCCAAAAACAAAATCATAATCCTTGCATGTGATGACTTAAAACTTGTATACCATATCATCACCATCCAAAACCCACGGACTATTAGACGCAACACAAGAAATTCCCTATTAAAGCCTGATTAAAAAGAGGAGTCGCCTTAACCCATTGTCGATAGGTTTAGGGCAGTGTCGCTTGGACCACAAGGGATACATAAATGGTATAAGGGTGATGAAATAGAGTATTATTTTAGGGATCACATTTGATTGACCCTCATGACTATAAGGGATTTGCCATTGCGTTCCAAACAAGATTTGTTTTTTTTAGGTTGAAAATTGAGAAATTTGTACCAAACAATTTCACGTCAAAACTAAGTTTAGGTAAAATTTTGAAAAACAGTTTCACAAATAAAGTAATACAATGTATTGTGAGACAATGACAATGACTCAAAGTCCTTGTATAGTTGGCTCCCAATATATTGGGAAGAATCCGAGTCCATTACAAATAAGGACTCAAAGTCCTTGTGGTTGGCTCCCAATTTCTAGGAAGAGACTTAAAGTCCTTACAAACAAAGACTTCAAACCTTCTTCTCTCTGTATAACAACATGCATGTATCAAAAAAAAAAAAAAAAAAAACATCACTGAAATAGGGCAGCATGCAAGACGTGTGAATAAGGTTGCGAACATGGTGTGAATAAGGTTGCAAACACAATGTGAATAAGGAATTTGGCATGTGTGACATGAAATAGTAGCCAAGTAGAAGATTGAAATCGGGTGATTTTGAGTGTTCTTCGTTTGCGAGTTTCATCAAATATTTGGGGTTTCTTTTGGATTCTAGTTCCATTGTAGGGAAAAAGATTAAGAAGTTACAGAGTCGCCATTTGTGGAGTAGGCAAAGCTGAACCACGTAAATCGTGTTGCGATCTTTATTTTTTTGCATATTACGTATTGTTTGTTGTTTGCTTATTACTTGTATAACAATGTATCATCGTGAATAGTATCATTTACAACACCATACCATTAATGGTGATTCCATTATTGTATCGTGAAACTTTTGGTGAACTGTCATGTCAATTTGTGTATTGTACCCATAAATAAACTTTCTTCGCATCTGAAAGGCACGGGATTTGACTCCCCACAACTTCTTACTTTCTTTTTTTCCTGGATTTTTATTCATCAGCTTTTCTATTATCATTATTAGGCAACTGATCCAACCTCAATCAACAACTAGCAAAGAAAATAATTGCCTTCAACAAGACTGCAAGAAGTAGTTGAAATCTTTATTTCATGATGAAGGCTAATGAACAACAGATATGCGCACAGCTACAACTACTTGTGGAATAAACTTAGACGACATCACTTAACTCTTTGTTTGTTTACGGATAATGTTGTTTACCCGACATAAGGGCACCAGACGTTACATATGCCTTCAATTTGTGCAGTTCTTAAATGGCCAGTCAGCTGTCAATGGACAATTAAGAGGTGCTGGTATTGTGGTTGAGGTTTAGTACTCTGAATCAGATTGCCTTCGAGGTTTTTTACTTTTGACTAAGGTGGGCACCAGACGGGATGGACCTCATTTCGATCATATCCCACTTTTTCGAGATTGAGACATGATAGACATCATCCTAACATCGTCTCATCTCAAATGGATTCAAGACGGGACGTGATCAACAAGTACTGAAGACAAACCTTTACATACTACAAGTGTTTGTATACATTCTAGTCAATATAAAAACACATTTTCAATAATCTTTTTTCAAAAGCCTAAGTAGATACTTTTTTTTTTAAAGGCGAGCTGAATTTTTAAGGATCCCACAACCTATCAACAAGATGCGACATATACATACTACAAGTGTTTGTATACATTCTAGTCAATATAAAAACACATTTTCAATAATCTTTTTTCAAAAGCCTAAGTAGATACCTTTTTTTTTAAAGGCGAGCTGGATTTTTAAGGATTCCACAATCTATCAACAAGATGCAACCTACAGATCAACAACCATAAAAAAGAAACCATGCCGCAGGTGGTCTTGAACCAAAGACGTGGGGGCAAACCCACGCCACCCTAACCGCTAAACCATAACACCATTGGCCTTAAGTAGATATTTATGACCTTCAACAAAGAAAAAATATAATATACAATTGTATTTCACAATGTTTTTGTTTTGAATTGTACGCATTCAAATGAGTGGTGCAATGATAGATAAATAAATAAAGATCACCTTACTAATAAAATAATGTTTTACAAAAAAGAACAGAAAAAAATAACATACATTGATTTCACATTGACCTTCAATGGTTGTTAGATAAACTGGTTAACGAATTGCATATTGTCACTCCAAGATAGTAAGTTGACTAAGTTCTAACTTTAGACTTAATTAAAGATTTAAAATATTAAAATTAATAAATATTAAATATATAAGTCCGGGATGGGACAGGTGGGATTGAAAATCTCTATCCCGATCTCATCCCATTTTCGATCGGGACGAGTTTGATCAATCTCAAAAGAACCAAAAAAAAAAAAAAAAACCCGGGACGGGATGGTATGCCCACCCCTACTTATGCCTGTTGGAGTCAGATCCCTTCTCAATTGTAAAATCCATCACAAAAAACGAAATAATAATCTTAGCAACGTGTCAAAAGCCAAATAATTCAACACCACTATACAAACATGAGCGTAAATATTATCTCGGCATTACCATTAAGGTCTGGCTCACATAACATATATCCTAGATTCCTGTGAACGGACACTGGGCACAAATAATGTCAATCCTATGCTCTCCAAGATCATATAAAACTTTTCTGACATTGAACTAAGGCATGTTACACGTTGGAGAACAAGATGTGATTTATCAATTAAAGGTACCGGTGATTCGATCGCATCAGAAGATGCAGCATGTAGTTAATGGTTCCCGGACATGTAGTCCTCGGAGAAATTAACATTGATGCAGAGGCAAATTCGTGGTTCTCTAATTTTCTGATAGCCATCCATGTTCCTTCGATTCATGCTTTCCGATGCACAGATGCAGTGAGGGGCAAGAGAAACAAGTATTACATGGCGTACTTTGGGGAACTATCTTGGAGAAAATAAATAAGGACTGCAGAAGGCCTAAAACTGTTAAGAATGTCAAACATCCATACACCTCCACAACCCACCTCATACGTTATTTACATCACTAGCAACCTCCTCGAAGGAGGCAGCCAGGGATTCGGCAAGGCTTAAACCAGAACTCAAAAATCTGGTAGCTTCTGAAGGCTTGTCCTTGGGCTGGTCCCTTTTCATACTAATGGATTTGGGAAGCCAGTTTTTCTCTACTGTTCTAACAACAGGCGTCAACCTGCTCCAGGGATCTTCCACCATGGACTTGTCGTAAAAGAGGTCCGGTCTATCTCGTGCCGAGATACCACAATCAGAACCTTGTCCTCGTCCTCTTCCACCACCCCGTCCAAAACTGCCTCTTCCTGAATTTGAACTAGGGCTGCCACCCCGATGAAAACGAGGGTTTGGACTGTTGTGCTGACCTCCACGGCCTCTTCTTAAATTCATACTAGGATTACCACTCCAAGTACGACCTCGAGGGTTGGGATGGTTGTTGTACTGACCTCCATTGCCTCTTCCTGAATTTGTACTAGGGCTACCACCCCAACCAGGACCAGGACCAGGACCAGTGCTAGGGAAACCACTACCTCTTGGTGAGTTGGATGGATAAACGTGACCAGGTCTGCCACTAGACACATTCCAGACACCAGGAGGAGTGCCTTGATGACTGAGAAACGGCCTGTTCCAGGGTCCAGGAGGAGTTTGTTGGTATCCTGAATATGCACCACTGGATGCTCCAGGAGGAGCTACCTGATGCCTCACTGGACTTCCCCAGGGGCGAGAGGCGTGATAAGGCTGGGGTGCTTCATACATTTGTTGCCCAGGAGAATAACTTTCTGGAATTGGTTACAGGCAGAGGGGGTTGCCTCAAGGGTCTCTGGTCCTGAATAAAATAAAAGAATAATGTTATATCAGATTGTTAATGCTTGCAAAATTTGCTGGCACCAACTGATTATGCAGGCTAAAGATCTTTCAGGCGATTAACTTACATTTAATCAAAGAAAAAGATTTGAAGCAATTTGCATGGGGGAATGACCATTTCCTTGTAACACATTACTTCACTAGCATTACTCAAGGTACAAGTAACTAAGGAATCTCATTACGAAGTCCCCTCAGCACATGATGTATTTAGCGATCAGGTATGTGCTCATGTAGCTATCCTTTTAATCTGAACCCAGCGATTCAGATATAAACACAAGTTCATACCATTTGACATTTCTTTTTTCCATAAAAAACGAGATAGCAGAGAAAATATTAAAGGGAAAGACGAGTTACTCAGAAGCATGTGATAGAGGGGATTAGGGATGGGATGGGACGAGATGGACACATCCATATCCCAACCCATTCATTCGGGATCGGGACGGGACGAGATGGGATGAACACGTACTAAATAGTCCTCCAATAAAAAATAACAAAAAGAGTTTTATCTCACATTACTCACACACCAATAATGTCAAATTTATATACATATAACTTACATTATAAATAATAATAAATATTAAATAAATAAATAAATATTAAACTTTTTTAGAAGGCAAATAAATATTAAATTTCATTTAGAATTAATGATTCAATTCATTTAGATTTCATATAGAATTTCATCTTACATAAAGATTTAATTTCAACACATCCTAAACTTTAATTTAGAAAAGTATTTTGATTAAAATTAATAATAATTATTATTATTAAATAAATAAATTCGAAACAGTATGGAATGGGCGGGATTGAAAATCTTTATCCCAATCACATTTCACTCTAAATCAGGATCGGGATGAATTTAATCAATCTCAAAATGACCCAAAAAAATTGAGACGGGACAAGACGGGATCAGGATCACGGGATGGGATGCCCACCCATAGAGGGGATCACAACAAATAAGAGAAAGAAAAAAGAAATCAGCCCAAATAAAGATGAGTGTGACAAACGATGCATCGCTTAACTTTCTATGAAATCCCCCATGTCTATTATAAGTAACTAAACCCATTGACGTTGTCAGTTCAAGTTACTTATTTTAAGCAGCATAATAAATGACAGTGTCAAAGAGCAAAGGGGGTACAATTGGTGAAGACTCGCAAAAATCCTCGCCTTAGCAGGACTCCTGACTCCTTTAATGTCTCAGATCTCTTTTGAAATCATCTATTTCATTTTTATGCTTCCTTCAAACCACTGGGAAAAGAACAAGACTGGTATGAGCGTGAAATCAGTGGATTCCCTGTTGATGCAGTTAACTCACCAAACCAACCAAATACAACGTTTGTCCCCGCACTCTGGTGCAACATCTACTTGAAGTTCCATTATTCTATACAAGATGTGTGTGTGTGCCTGCCTGTGCGGCTTGTTTCATGCTAAACAAACATGAATGGAACTCGTTAAAACTGCTATGTCTTAAGAATTAGAGTATAGAAAAGAGCCCGAGAAATTGCAGACATGTGTGTGTGTGTGTGCGCCTGTGCGGTTTGTTTCATGCTAAATAAAAATGAATGGAACTCGCTAAAACTGCTATGTCTTAAGAATTAGAGTATAGAAAAGAGACCGAGAAATTGCAGCCAACAACTGTCCTCCTCACTAATGAAAGTAACATTGTTGGTGTACTCTAGGGGTGGGCACGGTCCGGATCGGTTCCAAATTTGGAGGAACCTAACTCGAACCATTTAAAATTAATGGATCCGGTCTGGTCCGGATCCTCTCATTTTGAACATTGGAAGCGAACCTAACTCGAACCGTTTGGAACGGTCCGGTTCCAAACGGTTCCAAATCTAAATTCTACTGAAATTGAAATTCTGGTTGATTGTATTTGTTTCAACCTTTGAGTTCAATACTCTGTGAGGTACTGCAATTTAAATTCTACTTTTAGAATATGAACCCAACGGCACAACCACATTAGAACAGACTGGTTCATCAGTTAACTAAAGCACCTGTGTTCTGTGCTAAGTTGTGCTAACATTGTCAAAACGGAGGAGAAGTGTTGTGGGGTTGAAGAAAGACACCTCTATATACACCTAACCTAAACCAATCCATCTCCTTTACAATAAAATATAAACTTTGTTCCCTACCAGTTTGCAAAAATGATATCACATGCCCACAAATAGTAGTATTCAATCCATTTCAATTCAACTGCTAGTCATGCATACAACAAAATATACAATTACGCCTCTCTTTCTCACAAGCAAACACACTCATCAATCCAGATGGTGGATTGCAGAGGATGGATCATGGTTTTACTCTACTCTTTTCTGTCTGTCATTTCCATTTAAAAATCAAAATCAAAATAAGGTATGTTGTATGAGATTGATCTAAAACAAAATAAGGTGTTAGGAGAATCAATCGATCAACGCTCTCACTACATAAATTACTCCATTATAGATCTATCCCAAAGGGAAAATGGGTATAGATACACTCACCGATGAGCCACCTCGCTATTCTCTTCTTCTCTCGTTTGCAGACACCACAATGTCACCTGTCACCATCTCGCCATTTTTCATCTCACAGTCCAGCTCCAGCTCAAACAAAGAGAGATCCAGCTCGCCATTTTTCATCTAACGTCACCTATCACCATCTCGCCATTTTTCATCATTTGCAGAAACGCAGATCCAGCATAAAGAGATCCAGTTCGTTTGGAAGCTCAAGAGATCGATCCATCTCAAGAAATGAAAGCTCATCAATCGGTCCAGCTCAAGATCGCTAGCTCAAGAGATGAAAGCGCATCAAAGGATCGCTTGAGCTTTCATCTTGAGATGGATTTGGAGCTTTCATCTTGAGATGGATTTGGAGCTTTCATCGATCTCTTGAGCTTTCATCTTGAGCTGGATCGATCCAACACATATCGATCTCTTGAGCTTTCATCTTGAGGAGATCCAACACATATCGAGACAGAGACAGAGAGAGGAGAGGGAGATCTCCTTCCCCTTCTCGAGACAGAGACAGAGAGAGGAGAGGGAGATCTCCTTCCCCTTCTCGATACAGAGACAAAGAGAGGAGAGACAGAGATTTCTTGGAGAGACAGAGATTTCTGGATACAGAGACAAAGAGAGGAGAGACAGAGAGAGGCGAGGAGAAGGAGAAGGAGAGTTTAGTTTTGGTTTTTTAGGTTTAGGGTTAGGTTTTGTTTTTATAGTAAATGCGATTTGAAACAATCCGGACGGGTCCAACCCGGACCGTTTCTTTTTTAAAAATAGAAACCGGGACCGGACCGTTTTATAACGGATCCGGACCGATCCGAACCGTATCTAAAAATACAAAATTAAAATCCGGACCGTTTAGAGCAAAACGGTCCGGTCCGGTTTAAATCCGCGGATCCTCGACTCGTTTGCCCACCCCTAGTGTACTCAATAGAAGTCCAACCCCCACTCCAAACTCTTCATAAACGAAAGTTCTCTGAAACAGAAAGACTTCATTCAAAAGACCCAAGCGCTCATCCTCAGAGTATGGACCATATCTCTCTTCCTTAAGGTCAGCATCATATACTCTAGTGAAGACAACTTTAATAATCCCATCACCAAGCCTACTGTTCTCAATCAATAGACAAGTTTACCTCAATGCACAACAAACCCAGGGATGGAAATATATCAACTGTGTCATAAGTGTATGCATAAGCTGATATATTGGACGTTGTTGCAGTCTTGTATAAATCGAAAATTCACGAAAACTACAATGGGACAATTTGGTCCCATGTTTCAGATTACTTCAACTTCGACACTCATACACAACACATCGAAAAATTTCAATCCTTTTTCTCAATTATTCATAAGTCTCTGCATATAGTGAGGTTAATGATAAATATGTAACTTCAAAAAATGGTAGTTTTCTACTTAAACTTGATAAAATTCAATGCCTGAATTTCATATTGAACTTAAAAATCAAGACTTGAACAAAAATTAGTGCCAAAAAATTACCTGGGAGAGACGGAGGTGGCTGAGGCATCGGAAAAAGCGTGATTGATCGCCGAAGCGAACTCGGTTGGAGATTTGTGGCAACTACTGGCCATCTTTCTCTTGTGCCCAGAAAAAGCAGCCTTTGGGTCAGTATAAAAATCGAACCTTGCAGGAATTGAATGACTTTCCTGCATCGGATTCGTTGATTCCGCAAAGGGGTTCGAGAGATTGCTCGCCATTGGAGGAGTAGTTAAGTTTGGAGAAGCATGAGCTTGGTCCGCTTCAACTCTCATCGCTTTGAGTCTCTTTCTTCTCTTCGCTGACTCTTCCATCTTGATTGATTTGGGGAAATTTTCGATGAGATTGATTTTGGTTCAAATAAAACCCTAGAGAGAGAGATTTGTCGAGTTGGTGAAGACTTGCTAAAATTCTCGCCTTAACAGGACTCCCCTAACTCCTTTAATGTCTCATATATCCTTTGAAATCATCTATTTCATCTTTATGCTTCCTTCAAACTATTGATAAAAGAACAATACTGGTATGAGTGTGAAATGAATGGATTACCGGTTGACACTGTTAACTCACCAAATACAATGTTTGTCGTAGCTCTGATGCAATATCTGTGTGTGCCTGTGCGGCTTGTTTCATGCTAAACAAACCATGGAATGGAACTCGTTAAAACGGCTATGTCTTAAGAATTAGAGTATAGGAAAGAGACCGAGAAATTGCATCCACTCCTCACTAATGAAACTTGAATTGTTGAGTGTACTCAATAGAAGTCCCACCCACACTCCAAATTCTTCATAGACGAAAGTTCTCTGAAGGAAAAAATTCAACTCAAAATACCCAAGCGCTCAACCTCTCTTCCTTAAGGTGATTGTCATAAACCCCAGTGAAAACGACTTTAACAATCCCATCTCCAAAGCTACTGTTCTCCCAATATGAACATATATTCTTTTTTTCTTTATTAGGAAATATTTAACTTCGTTATTAAGAAAAAATGGTATTTTTTGACTTAAACTTGAATAAATTGGATGCCCCAATTTCATATTGAACATAAAAATCAAGACTTGAACAAAAATTAGTAACAAAAAATTACCTGGGAGAGATGGAGGTGGCTGAGGCATCGGAGAAGCGTGATTGATCGCCGAAGCGAACTCGGTTGGAGATTTGTGGTAACTACTGGCCATCTTTCTCTTGTGCCCAGAAAAAGCAGCCATTGGGTCAGTATAAAAATCGAACCTTGCAGGAATTGAAGGACTTTCCTGCATCGGATTGATTGATTCCGCAAAGGGGTTCGACAGATTGCTCGGAGTTGTTAAGTTTGGAGAAGCTTGAGCTTGGTCCGCTTCAACTCTCATCGCTTTGAGTCTCTCTTTTCTCTTCGCTGACTCTTCCATCTCGATCGATTTGGGCAAATTTTCGATGTGATTGATTTGGTTCAAAAGAGAGATTTGCAGAAACCCTAAACACTCAAATTTGGGGGTAATGTTATGCACACCCACAATTAGAATCAGGTCACCACCACATAATTAGTAAGAGCACTCCATCTCCTTCTCCAAATTTGGTTTCTTTTGTTGTTGCTCAATCAATGTCCCTTTAAAATCTTTCTTCTTCAGAGTGCCAAAGTGGATTTTCCCAATTGTTCAGACAGACATTGGTGAAGTATCTAGAATGGTTAGAGAGCTCTTTGTTATGCAAGGTTTGTCCCAATTGTTCTTAGTTACCCTCATTTATAAAATATTTTTAGCATGTCTGGTAATTCTGGGTTTATCGTTTTGCGATTATTTATATCACATGTTGAACTTGTTCACTTACTATAATTACTATGTTCTATTTTTATTAAACCTGCAAAGGGTAGTTGAGGGGAGGAATGCTCACTTTATTACAATGTTTCTTTTCGCACCCTAAACAAAAGTTTAATACATTCCTTTGTTCTCAGCCTTTTTCCCTTTCCATTTTCTCTTTACATTGATCATCTTATAGTACAATCTTTCCTTAGATTTTGATCTTGGATTTCCTGTTATTACATGGAACATGCCCCATCAATCATTTTTATGGATGAAAATGATAGTATTGGTTCTGCTCGAATGGAATCTGGATCTAGTAATGGTGACAGTGAAGTGTAGAGGACAATCCTTGAGCTTCTCGACCAACTTGATGGATTTGAAGCATCAAATAAAATCAAGGTTTGTCGCTAAATTATGAGCCTCAAAGTTAAGGTCTTTGCTAATAAATTTACAAATCCAGGATCTATGTAAATTAAGAAGACGCCTATGTTACCAATGAAAGGACGCCACATTCAGCACATGGTCATCTTAGTCTCAGGTTTGTCTTCTTGCAAAATGGATTTGGAGCATCATGGAATCTCCCAAAATAGGTATTGTCTTCCAAAATTGAGCCTGGATTAACAAAAAAGTCGCCTCTGCTGCATGGCATTCCACCATAGTGTTGTTAAGCACTCTCCTTGAGATCGGAAGAGCAACACGAGCCAAAACTGTGCCATGAACATTCATTGCCATCACGCCGACCGCTCCCTGTTGTGAGGAGTCAAAGAAACTTGCATCAGAAGTAACAATACTCGTATCATAGTCCAAAACAAGGGGAATGACTCTCTGCTGAACAAATCTGGAGTTAAGCCTGTGGTGTCTAGCTGACAGGATCTGGGCTTGGATCAATTCAATTCTAGTGGTTATTACCTTATAAAGTAGGGTTGAAAACCGAACCGACGATTTGGTTTTTCACCTAAACCGTGAATCAAACCGACTTTTAGTCGGTTTCAAAAATTCCAAACCAAAACCGAACTGATCATTAACAAAACCAAACCGAAACCGAACCGATTCTAATTTATGCAAATCGTAACTGAACCGAACCAACTAAAACCGAACCGATCGACTATTTTAAACATATTATAATATTTTATATAAAATATATATTATTTATTATATATATTCGATTGGTTCGGTTTTGTCGGTTAAAATCACATACAAACCAAAAACCGAACCGACCACTTCGGTTTTGAATTCTTTAAAACCAAAAATGGAACCGAACCGATAGGTTCGATTCTGATCGGTTCGGTCAGTTTAATCATTTGGTCGGTTTTTTTGTTCAACCCTACCATAAAGGGACCAAAGGTAGCATTGGGCTCATCCCAGGAGATGACTGAATAAGATTGAACATCTATGGTGGTTGTTTCTAGAATACGGTGTGGATATGATCATATTGTTTGTAATCTCATATTGGAAGTCTACGTGATCAGATGTGGGAGTACCATTGGTATACCAATGCTTGTCCAGGGAGTCCAGGTGCGGTGGAAGGTGGAGAGGAACATTTGGGTGCAGAATTTTGTTTTGTGAAAAATGCACTTGTAGCGAATATGCCAAATTGTTTGGATTAAAGCCGTGATTGAGAAAGCATTTCCTCCTTTGCCCCTGGATGATTTTTAGTTGTATCCCACATAAAGGTTAAAAAAAGGAATTTAAAAATATTGCTAAAATTATCATTAAGCCAATCAATTGGAATAAGAGAAAGTTGTTATAATTGGTTAATGATAGGGCATAGAAAGAAAATGTGAGTAGCATCCTCTGTGTTGTTGTGGTAGAAGATGCACGATCCTCAATAGGCGTGTGCAATCTGACCAGATTTGGCATTGTAAGAATAATGTTTTGACTGATTTTTCAAAACAAGAACAGGGCGTAAGGGGGCTTTGATTTTCCACAAATGTCAGAGTTGTTTAGCATGAGTGGGTAGAAGAGTTGGGTTGGAAGTGGAGCTTTCAAGTTGTTCTTTAGTGAAAGTTTGGGTTGCATTTTTTTACTGAAAACAATTTTTTTTTTGTCAAACAACCAAATAAGTTTATCAAGGCAGTCTGATCATGATATCCATAATATCTTTGGCCACTAGATCAAGGAAAATGGAATTGATTAATCCCATGTTCCACTGGATGTCCAGGCTTGAAGAGGTAAGCCGCAAGTCATGAATGGTGGCAGGAAGATTCGATATTAGGGGTGTAGGTCTGTATTAAGCCGTAAGGAAGCCAGACTTGACCCAACAGTGGTTTCAAAGATCAATGTGATTACTGGACAGAACTTGCCAAATAAGGTGTCGTTTCATTTTGTAAAGAGTTGTGAGATTGCCTCTCCAAGCAAAAGAAGCGATGGTATAAGCTTCGAAAAGTTGAAATGTTCTTTGTGTTGAAATCAAGAGCTTTGAGTTGAAGAACTCAAGTGTTGTTGGGTGAGGAAATGGCTTGCCACACGCTTTTTACCATTAAGGCGAGAATTTTATTCCTAATGGAAGGAATGTTGAGTCTTCCGAGATGACGAGGTTGGAAAATCCGGTCCCAAGTACACGTGCTTGGCTTGGCTATCCACCACACCATTCCACCTGAAGTTGTGGGCGAGTTTATCAAGTTTGGTGGTAATAGCACAGGGAAGGAGGAACGTTTGCAAATAAACTAGGATCGAATTAAAACAACTTTGATAAACTGGGATCGAATTAAAAATAACTTTGATCATAACACTTCTACCAACCTGGGAGAGGACTTTGGATTTCCAGCTTGAAAGTTTAATATTGACCTTATCAATCAAGAACTGGAAGTCATTTTTTTCTTTTTAAACAGAAGTAGAGGAGGTCCAAGGTATTTATTCTTGAGGTTATACAATTTGGAACTCAGGATTTTGTTAATCATTTTAGAGTGTTTTGGATGGACATTTGAGTTATAGAATGTCTTTGACTGAGGCAAAGCAGTAGTGTTGGAGAATGTCTTTGACTGAATGGGCTTCAGCTAAAGAATCACAACAAAAGAACATGAAATAATCAACATAAAACAAGTGATTGATGGAAGGGGAACGCGTCTTGATTTTGATACCTTTGATAAGGTCATCATGTTCTGCATGAGCGAGAAGCCGGGAGAGAGTTTCTGCCATCAGAATAAAGAGGTAGGGGGAGAGAGGGTCCCCTTGTCTGATGCCTCTAGAAGGTTTAATGATTGGGAGGGGAGATCTATTAAGCAAAACTTGTAGGGAGAAGGTGGAGATACATTGTTCGATCATTTGAATCTATCCTGTATCAAAGCATAATTGTTCAAGAACTTGGAGTAGAAAAGACCATTCTACCCTATCATACGTTTTAGCCATGTCAATTTTAATAGTCATACAACCTTCTTTTTTTAGCAATTTTTCATTTGAAAGAAGGTTTCATGTGCTAAGTTGACATTGTCCGCAATAGAGTTGCCTTAGAGAAAAGCTCTTTGATTAGGGGATATATTATTGTCCAATAGGGGCTTCAAATGATTTGCCAAAATTTTTTAAATGACTTTATAGATGACCAATGTGTCAAAATTTATCAGGTGTGACAGGATTAGGGACCTTCGAGATTATGCCAATGAAAGTCTTATTGAGTTTCAGGTATAAACGTCATGTTGTAAAAAACAAATTTAACCACTTTAAACACATTATGATTCACTATTTCTCATTAGTGTTGGAAAAAGAAGGCATAGAAGCCATCAGGCCCTAGGACTTCTTACATGCTTGATGTGGGTTACCCAAGTACTTAAATTAGATTGCGTTGATTGACTATCTATATGATTTTTGAATTATATATTTTATTATGTTAGTTTCAATCCATCTGTGATATTTTTAGAATACATTCAAGAAGGATGAACTTGATGCGTGGGATCGGTTTGAAGAAAATTGTAGAAAAAATGAATGGTGCATCAGGTATGTCTACATTTGTTTTATATTCAAATTTTAAAGTCTTGATCGTATTTCATAATTGATACATGAAGGAAGTTTCAAACCTTTCAATATGATAGCAATGAAATGTTATTTTCTAGACTCATCATTATTCGATCTTATATTCTTGCTTGAGTTTACAACCACAACGATATAGACTCAATGACCAAATCCTTGTGTTCTGTTTTTTTTAACTGTCAATCATCAATTGGTGTCTCTTTCTGGGAGTGGTTAACACTTGTCACGTTACTATTAAGAATATTTATCAAAATATTTGTAGCATGGTACGTGTGAGAACCCTTTGAGGGTCTCTTGATAGAAGTCTCAAAATTCCCTTATGACGATGGACTTGTGCAAATATGTATATTGAGATAGTGTGTTATAGCTTTCGGGGCAACGTTAGCTATTCTATGATTTACAACATTTTTACTTGCCTTTGTAGGCTGTATGCACGAAGGCTGGAATGTTTGCTCTTAGAGAGAGGAGAGTGCATGTGACACATGAATATTTCAAAATGGTTGTAGCGAAGATTATGGAGAAAGAAACTGAGAAGAACATGTCACTCCAAAAGTTGTGGAAGTAAGACTCTAAAGATTGTGTCTCTAATTTATGCTAGTTAATAAAAAAATGTGATTAAAACCCTTTCCATATTTGTGTACCTTGTACAAAGCTTTGTAAACATGTTTTCTCGAGCATTTAAGTTGGTAAAACTAATTATCAATCTTGCGAGTTACAATTTTTTGTGTTATATTGTGGAAACAAATGAACTATAAAGGAGCTAAATGTTGAAAACATATTAAAACACAAAGATTAAAGCAAAGGAAATGAAGAACCTAAGGGAAGCTTTAAGCTTGGTGGCAAAGATGTCGGCAATAGAGAAGACAAAGAAGCTTTAGATGGATTGTGTCTAAAATTTGATGGATTTGATGGTGAAATTAGTTGGCAGCCAAAATGGTTGAAGAATAGGCAAAAAAGAAGGAGAAGAATGAAGAAGAAGGTGGTGGAAGGATCTCCACCGCCTCCATTGGCTATAAAAGGGGGACGACCTCTTGCTTGAGAAGATCATCCTCCAAATACGAGTTGTGTTAGGTCTTCATCTCCTGTTGATGTGTGTGTGAGAGGTGAGGAAGAAAGGAGGAGGGGATCGTGTTTGAGAGTTTGGGTTTTATAACCCTTTTGTTTGTATAAGTGAGAGGAGAGAGATTGTTTGTTTGTGATATGCGCACTCAAACAGAGAAGAAAAAACAGAGAAGAAAATAAGAAGAAGAAGAAGAATAAAATAACATAGAGAAAAAAAACAGAGAAAAAAGAGAAGAAAACATAGAAAATAATAAGAAAAGATGAGAAGAAGCATGCAGGGGCTAGAGTGACATCAAGCGTCGGCTCGTTGAAGCCGGCGGTGGAGAGGAGAGTAGGTGCAGTCGATAGTGATGGTGGTGTTTGATGGAGATGAGAAGAGAGATGGTTAAGGTTTTTTTTTATATTGGTATTGTTTTGCAGCAGGTGGTGATATCTTTAAAAGTAGGGCATTGGTTGTGTCATTCAGCAGAAATGGTGGTGTCATTTAGTCATTGCCTTTCTCAAAACATGCATACTCTCTCGGCGACAAAGGTTACCTACCACCACAACAAGAAAATGATGTTATTCACATTAAAAACCCACCATGCTGATTCACAAAAAACAACCATGATACACATATGTTCTTTCTAAATGCTTCTCACTAACAAAACAAGCTCTTAGTCATCGTCCTGTTTGAGTGAAGCTTTAATTTTAATGTTTTTGGTGCTTATTTGTGATTCAGACGCAAAGTTAAAATGCAATAATTTTCAATATGGATGGGTTGAGAAAAATCCAAGTTTTACTTTTGGCTAAGATGCAAACTTGAAATACGGTTATTTTCAATATGGATGGGTTGGGAAAAAGCCAAATTTATAAAACTAATGCAAATAAGAAAAAAATAAAATAAAAGGAAGCTAATGAAAAACAAATAAGAAAAAATAAAAAATAAAAAATAAAAGTAAGATGGATGAAGACGAACAACTAACGGTAAATAGAAGGAAATCCGTTATCAACTATTTTGATTTTCTCAACTTATATGAAGTGATTTGTTAGTGTGATAAATTTAAAAGAAAAATGTGAACAAGTAAGTATTGTGAATGATCTTTTTATTGGGAAAAAAAATGAAAACCAATCCATTTTTATTTTATTTTGAATAAGCGAATTGTATAGAGTAGCTAAATTCAGAAACAAATCTTTTGAGTTAAAAATAATTTTTAATTAAATCAATCTGAAATTTCTTCATACTAAAAAAAGTAGATAGTTTTAACGATTTTTTGTTGTTGTTAATAGTGAATTTATTTATAGATTTATTATATAAATTCACTATTAGTGATAATAGCTAGCCAGTGTTATCTCTTTCCCTAGTGGTACTTCAAAGCTACACATCGACTGTGGTCTGTGATTTACATTCAACATATCCCTCCATTGACAATGGCCTCCTTCTTCATATTATTCAAGCCCCAAAAAACATTTGGAGACTTCAACCTTATTTGGTGTTCAGACCTACATCGTTGCTAGTTAAACATGGTGGAGAGTGTCAAAGGCACATACACACATTACGAGAAAAAAAAGTATGGTTTATTGCCAATGAAACGGGTAATACACTGGTATAATAACAATAGAAGAGAAGAATTGAAAGCTAGCATCCTTCCAATATGTTAGAGATATTGGAGCATATTAATAAAACATAAATTCTAAGTGTCGAGGAAACGAGCGAGGGAAGTGAGGTGGCGGGGGTGGGAACCGTTCACTTCATTCGAGATGCGTGCGTTAACTTTTCACACGTGCATCTCGAGCGAGATGAACGGCTCCCACCCCCGCCACCTCACTCCCCTCGCTCATTTCCTCGCCCATTTCCTTGCTGTGTAGAATCTCTCTTAATAAAAAGAGCTACGCTAGGGGTCGAGGGAGGGAACGAGGGAAAGGGGCGAGGGATGGGCCTTTGAATGTATACAAAACATTCAGTTTATTCAGTCTAAATGTACGGTAAAACCACCCTCACTTACCGACATACCATGCACGATTGTGGATGCTCTGGTCTAAAAGTGGGGTGGCTATAAACAAAACTTTCCAAGTGCCAAAAGCATGAATGGATCCTCATGATGGACCCAATTATTGCCCTAATTGGGGTGGACCGAGAATCGAATTTCTCTGGGGGTATTTAAGTGCAAGCAGCTGCACTCATTTACGAACAGTCGAGAACACAAAAAAAAAAACACATGCTCATTTCGCGCTTTCTCGAGGAACCCCGAAAGACATGTCGATAACCAATGGCTTCGCTGGTGAGTTTACTCCAAATTTTCTATCTTTATCATTCAATTGGTCCTAATTCTGTTATGGTCTGTGTTGTTTGAATTGATATGATGAAGTAATTCGTTCTCTCCGTGATTAGAATAAAACCCAGTGATTTCTTTGCGTTTTTCTACAATGGGTTTTGTTTGACATTGATATAGTTTGGTTTTATCTCTTCCGGGGGTTTGAAAGAAACCCAACTTTATGATACTATTGACATCTGGGGGTTTGTGAATGAAGAAGAATAACCTTTCTTTTGATACCCAGTTGCTTTCTGTTTCAGTTACAGTCATGGATAATATGTTTTGTTTGGGCACGCCATATGTATGAGGAAATGCTTGTTTAATTTATCCCAAATAAATACTGAGTTTTTGTTTTGTTTTGTTTTGAGGATGCAATTAGAAATGTGCATTTACCCACTGATAAGTTGATAACGCATGGGTTTTATTATGAATTGTTGTTCATGTTTTCATGTAGAACCACCCATGACTGACACCCCCTACCCCCAATCTCCAAGTAGTTATTCTCTCCTTTGAATCACAGCCTCTCTGCAGAGACCTTGCTAGCCAATCCACACTACGCTCTTCAACTAACACCTTGACTGATCCCCTTCTAGTAACCTCTCTGCAGAGACCTGCTACACCTTGACCTTTTACCATTATGTACTACTGTACTCAGAAAATATCTTGATTTCTAACTCATTGCTAATAAAAATTTGACCTTCATTTGAAAAAATTGAATCCCAACGCCATAAGAATGCCATTAAGTCATCACCAAATAAAATAAATCTCTCTCCACATGCTCAAAGATCCTTTTTTTCCTTTCTGATCAAATAACCCAATTTGTCTAATGGGCCTGTAAAAAATCTGTTTTGCTCTGAGATGGCATGGCTGGAATAGAGGACTTGATTCAGTTGTTAAAGCAATGGTAGGGAGAGGCTGCAGTGTATGGGTTCAACTAGTTATGTGATGGTTCAAGCTGAACTTAGGAAGAAGGTTGTGGAGTGGGGCAAGTACTATTATGGGAAAATGGAGGCTAGGGAAGCTACTTTGGAGGAGATGGGGGCTATCGAATCTCTCAAAGGAGAGGGCCCCTAGATGACAATTCTCTATCTCAGGGCTTCTAAAGTGAGTATTCTCGTCAAGGTGGAGGGTAATGTTTCAATTCAATGGGAGGGATAATGGAGACTATAGTAAAAAAACACTTACATGCTTGTGCAATAATGAGGAGAGGACTTAATGACCTCCAACTTTGATATTGAGGTTGTCTTAGTGGGAGACCTGAGAATTATTGAGAGTCATAAATTATTTTAAGGAGTTGTATGCAAAGAGGTTAAGAAAATGCCTTTTTGGGTGAATGTGCCTTTTGGTAGCATCTCTGTGGAGCTCAATGGAAAGGGACTTTGATGAGGAGGAAATTTGGAGCGCTTTGGGATTTTGCATTGTTGATAGAGCATTGGGTCCAAATATTTCACCTATGGGGGTTTTCAAGGTGTGCTGGCATTTTATAGGGGAGCTCATTGTAGAGGTTGGCGGGACTTTCAGAGTGTCCATTTTCTAGACCGGAGACTGAATGCTACTTTCATAACTCTCATTTCCAATCATCGCAGCATTAGCCTCCTTGGGAGCTGCTACAAAATTATAGCTAAGGCTATGGCCAACAATTATAAAACAAATATACTGTATACAAAGCACAAAAGCATGTTGTCTCATGAGACACTCCGTGCTTAGATCATCACCTTCCACACATCAAAGTTTCAGTTCTTTACAAATGTTAAATATTATAACAACTCATCAGTACATGAGTAGCAATATTGACCTACTACAGGTGATTGAATATGAATAATAATTCAAAATTTATTGTTGAGAAGGTAAACAATACTCATATGTACGCGTCACCATCGTCTCCCATTGTGTTTTTTCCCGATGTGTCCAACATCTCTTACTTGTGTCGGATACCGATACCTTTATCCGTGTCTTTGTTATATTTAGGGATGAAAGCCTGCATGTAGAGTATTATTTTGGCTTTTTAAGGTGCATTGGTTGACGATTGCCAAATCCATGATGGGATTCTTGTGGCGGATGAAGTTATTGATTCTAGGCTGCGGGTAGGTGATCTGTGTTTGATTTGCAACATTGATTTTGAAAAGGCATAACATGACTGGGTAGAAGAATTGTGCTTAGGATGAGGTAAGCAAAATATTCCACTAATATTGGGAAAGTGCACAAGTTGACAAAATTTTCCAGGGCCGCTTTTGCAACAAAACACGTGGAGTTGACTGTCTAGGCTACACAAGCAAAACTGAAAGTGGCCCAGGAGTTGTACTTACTTAAAGCCCCTTCAATTTGTATAATGAAATGAATTTTGATTTTCCTCTGAAAAATTCAAGTGAATACAGTGAGGCACTCCGTCATTTGAGTGTGGTGCGTGAGAAGCACTTGCATAAGTGCCATAGGCAATGTTTTTGTTCAGATTGAGACAAGGATCAAAGGTTTAAAAGGGTGGACGCGAGAACTGAGACTGTGAGGTGTAAACCTTTGTTTTTTATCAAAATACAAGTCATAAACTGCTAAAAAAATAAAATCAGAAAGCATGAGAAAATGATGAACCTTCCAACATGATAACAATCCAGTGAAGAAGAGTTACCCAAAATCCATGGTTGTTTTCTTGAGATGCTTGCGTGATCATGTTAAACATGTTTGTTTTAATAGATTGTGGGCAAGTATGCGCTCTGCTGTCATGTCCAGTAAATGGAAGTCATATATTCACTCTTATAAGTATAGATACCACCTACAAACAAACACTGAACAGCATACAGTGCTTAACCTTTAATTCTCTCATAATCTGTATTTGATGGTGCACTCTTGCAACTGGATACTACTATGAGGACTTTGGTATTGCTCCTTTTGAACCCTTTTAAAATCAGATTTCTGTTGGCTTTACTCCCACAGCTCAAGCAACAACAGTTGTAGAACGATACATAAAGATTATTCCTTGATTTCAACTATTTACTGATCCAATTTTTTCCTTCTTATTATCCACTATTTGGTTTCTGACTTTTTTTTTTGGCCATTAAACAGGGGTGTCAAATTGCTATGTATTTAAGAGCCGATTGCAGGAATATGCACAGAAGGGAGGACTTCTAACTCCTACATACGAAACTATAAAGGAAGGTCCTTCTCATGAGCCTTATTTCAGGTCAAGTGTGATTGTAAACAATGTTAGATATGACTCTCTCCCTGGTTTTTCCAATCGAAAAGCAGCAGAGCAGTCAGCTGCAGAAGTTGCTCTTATGGAGATAGCTAAATCAGGGAATGAGAATGCATCCATCAGTAATCCAGTGGTAAGTTCTTTTACATGTGCTAAGTTTTGTTTTGCAAATGATTCTGCATGAAATTCAGGTCTAAGTTCCTATATTTTTAAAAGGAGAAAGGTAGTCAAATGCAAAAGTAATTTTCATACATGTTAATTACTGTTTACTATGGTTTCATGCTCTGGGTGTCTAGATGAGGTCATATTCCTAGTTACCGGTATTGTACTATATGCCGGATACGTATCTAAGCCATGATAAATCGATACATATCATTGGGACCAGACCTTGAAAAATTGTTTTTCACCGTTTACTCCTTTTTTACCTTCATTTACCCTCTTTTATGGTTAAACAAATTTGAGAGAGCTTTAGAGTGTTTTAGAAAAATAAAAAAGATTCAGAACTAGGAAAAAAAGTACAATGTGAGTGATTCCAATGAAGATAGATGAATATAAAAATGGGATGACTTTTACGGTCACCATTTATTTTTACTGTGGCATCAAAGGCTTTAAGCAGACTGATAAGACTAGGTAGTGGGATGTATTAGTGACTTTATCATGAGGGAGGAGGCTCCAGTCATTTCTCACCAGTCACCACACCATGCAGATGACACGATCTTTTTAATGGGATTACAATTAGGACCATGTGTTCAACCTGATACAGCTGATGGCCCTATTTGGTGCAGCTTCAGGTCTGAAATTAACGTATCCAAGAATGCTATGAGGGGAGTCGGGGATGGTGTTTTAGTGATACAAGAGGCTTTTATTATTGGTTGTGTGGTGCAAAGCCTTCATTGTCCGTACTTGGGGATTCCGTTAGGGGTCAAATGTAACTCTTAAGGATATATGGGATCTGATGGTTGAGACAATGGGCAGGCGATTAGCATCATTGAAGATCAAGTTGCTCGAAAGGGGGAAAACTTACTTTAGCCAAGAGTGCTTTCCCAATATTCCTATTTTCTTTTCCCCATGCTGATGTCTGTTGTGAACAAGTTAAAGCAAATCGTGAGGGATTTTTTGTGTGGTGGCACTGAAGGGGGTAAGTAGTTCCATTCGTTGCAGTGGAAGTTGGTGGCGCTTCGTAAAGAGATGGGAGGATTGGGTGTGAGAACATTCAAGAGGATGAACAATGCTTTTTTGGGAAAATGCTTGGCTACCCACCTACCCATCTTGGCCTTATGGTTTGAGCTTATGGAAAGGGATTTTTCACGTTGAACAATCTTTCTTGCAAGGGGTGGAGCTCATCTAATTGGGAGGGGAGACAAAATTTGTTTTTGGATGGACAGTGGTGCAGCGATACTCCTTTAAAAGATCCCTTCTCTAAGCTCTATCTTATGTCCAATCTTAGTATGGACAAAGTCGAAGAGTTTTTTGCAAGGGGAGAGGGCTAATAGTGGAGGTTGGAATTTACATTTAAGGATGGTGCTTAATGAATGGGATGAAGAGGAGGCCAGGAAAATAGTGGTTCCTTCTCTTGGTATCTTTTTTTCTACCCGCACTTGGGGGGAGGCGAGTCCTATTCCGGGGCAAATAGATAACTTTCCTGTCTCTATAGTGTGGAAGAAGGGTTTCCTTGCAAAGTCTCTTTCTTTGTGGTGGGAGGAGTTATGGGACCATGTTGCTGCAAAGGACATTTTGATTAGGAAGATGGAGTTGGAGGCAGATTGTCTTTTGTGTCTACATGAGGTGAATCTCGGGACCACCTGTGTCCACATTGTAATGTGGCTAGATCGGTTTGGCTCCATTTCCTTCACGCCTGTGGGTACTGGATGATGCCTGGGTTGCCTTACTGAGGGCAGGGCGGCAAGATAGAGAGAGAGGAGAGAGGAGGGGAGGGGGGGGGGGGGGGGGGGGGGGGGGTGGGTTATCATCCACCTTAAGGACCACATTGGCTTCTAAAATTTGAACTCCCATGAATTGTTGTTGCCATGGTGTGCAATGATGGTTTGGGAAGAAGCCTCTTTTGGCCCAATTTCCATATAATCTCATCTTATGTGTACCTGGAAGTGAAAATTTAAGGGCCATTCTGTTTAATCAAATGAAAATCATTACAAAGTAGATGTAGGCACACTGAAAATTTCAAGACATCTTTCGTTACCGGAGACATGTCCAAATCCCACATGGATGAAGGCACATGCACATTTTGTACATGGTCATCATGCTATTCCCCAAATCCAGTTTAGAAGACACGTTTTTCTTACTCCTTTTAACTCCTCCAGTCATGGTTCTAATATTGTTATAGTGTTTGTGTTATAATTGATAGAGTTGCTACGTTCCTTTATTAGGAAGTTGCAAAACAAATATCATGGAATAAATTACAATGATAATTAAAATTGACTAATAAAAAAGAAATTGGACATGCAATTGATCAGGCCAATGCATGAAAGAGTTTGGTGTTGCACCCCAATTGAAAAGGCACCTTCACCTTTGATCTATTTCCATTTAGGTCTGCCTTTTTGCAAGCTCTGTCCCTCTCTTTTGGAAACTGGTTCACACAAGCATGGAATGTGGCAATAAATTATCGTGAAGTCTGAGTACCGTGATCTCTGTCCTCATGGTATGTCGCGAGCACAAGCACATTTCGTGAAGTAAATAAATTGGATAAGATATTGGAAAATAGTCCCATGTATGGGGTGAATGATTACCTCATCTATTACAGACAATTGTCAGGTCATTTCTTCCTAATTGTTGTTGGATCCATTTGATTCTTTTATATGGTAATTGATTTGACATGTATACATGTACACATATACTTTGATGCACTCGCGCAAAACCATCAGTTGTATTCTCGAATACTTATTTTAACTTTGTGTTTCAGCATGAGACAGGCTTATGCAAAAATCTACTCCAGGAATATGCACAGAAGATGAACTATGCAGTTCCAAATTATTATGTGTCTCAGAAGGTTGACACACCAGGAGGGGCATTTTCTTGTACGGTTGAGGTTGGCGGAATCCAATATATTGGAGCTACGGCAAAGACTAAAAAAGAAGCGGAAATTAAAGCTGCTCGAACTGCTCTGTTGGCAATCCACTCGAATCCTGATGGGAACTCTGAGGCAAAAAATGGTGGCAACTATCAGCTCACAGTTCTCCCCTGCAGAAAGAAGCCTGAGCTAGATAGCACAACAAAGGAAACTCCAAAACCTCTCAAAGCAAAGAAACCCCGTTTAAAAAAGAAACACCCAAAAAAGAAATCCTCTAGCAACAAGGGTAACCAAGCACAAAATGACTCGACCAAAATTGTCTGTGCCGATAATGCTCTTGGAATGGAAATTGAGAATATGCAAATGTTGCAAAACCAAAATGATGAACAAATGCATGTTATGGAAGCAAATAACACTTCTTCAAATGGGCAGACAACTGCTTTGAATTTCAATCAAAATGAACAAGGCATTACTGATATCGGAATCTTATCCGGAGTCCCCATCAAGGATCCAGTTTCACTGGCCGCAGCAGAGAATAGTATCTCTGGAATCCAGCAGAGTGCTCAGATTGGTGGAGCAGAGGCTCCAGTTGTAGCTGGCACAGTTTTGCAGTCTAGTCCTATCCAAAATGAAGATGAACGAATGACTGTAGATGGTGTGAACGTACAAAGATCAGGAGCCGAAGGCCTAAAATCTAATGAAGATGGGGAAATGGATGGAAAGGGTGAGAATGCTCAAAGAGTAGGAATGGATGTTCATGTCTCTCAAAGCGTGTACCAACAAATTGATGGAGCAGAGGCTCCAGGTGTAGCTGGCACAGGTTTTGGGTCTACAAATACTTCCATAGGCCCAAACCAAAATGAAGATGGAAAAATAGCTGCAGAGGGTGAGAATGTACAAAGAGCAGAGGTTCAGGTCTCCCAAGGCATGTATCGACCGACAGAGTATTGATCTCAGTGAATTCATTTTAAAATTTCCTTTCAGCTTTTGCTCTGTACCATTCAAACTTATGCCTGAGAGGACTGAATGATAGGGGGTTTTGATACAAAATAACTGCTACATACTCATGGAGCCTGTTTTGCTAGATTTTGTGAAACTGCATCATAGGTCTTCCTGCATTTTTAAAGTCGATTCTTACATTTTACAGAACTTGGATGTCAGAATTAATTTACATTGACAGATTTTAATTTGTTGCTTTTGAAATAGAGATTTCACCAGACAGGCTTAGATTGGTAAAGACATTCTGTTATATAATAGAGGTTGGTATTGTTAGCGATGTTTGTAACATAAATTTATTATTTGCTGGTATGTTTTGCAGTGTGTTATTATCAGGTCTCTTGTGCGACGTCTTGTATTGCTCGAATGTTCTGCCTTATTCACAGGACTTCCTTTCAACTCTAATCTAATCCTTGAAATGTTGTAGAAAATAGAAGTGGTGTAGAAAATGAATTTAACTTATTAGGTTCATATGATGCAATGACCACTACACAATTGAATGTCAGCATTACTGACGCCTACAACCTTTTACTTGGATTGCATACGTTGCTGTTTTCTGGTAAATGCTAAAAGCATTAATAGCATCATCACATTTCTGAACATACATATTATGAACTCTTAATAAGTATTACATGTGTATTGTTGATATACTAGGGTATTTTTCGTTCCCTTGGCACTCAAATTATTTGATTGGAGGAGAATTTCAACTTTGGCCAGGGGTATTTCAATCCTATGTGAATATAAATTTCAGCCAAACTCCCTCCCTCCCTCCCCGTACGTAATCCATTCTATCTTTATGTTTGGGTAAATCTAAGCCGTCTTTTATCTTTAACCTAAAACACCATTCTGATTTGTTATAAAGGCTAGAGTATTTTCCGTGCCTTTGGCACACAAATTCAATATGAGCCTTTAGATGTGTGATGGTTAGAGTTGGTTGGCGCATGAAAGATAAAAAAAAAAAAAAAAACTTATTTCTCCAACCTTCCCCTTTCTGATCCGTTAGATTTTTATGTTTGGATAAATCTCAATCGTTTTTTATCTCCAACTTAAAACACTATTTGATTTGCTATATAGAAGATTGAATAATCTAGTGGCTAATTTTACATAGTATAAGTTATGAACAACTGAGGCACCAGCAAGAAGCGAAGCTATAACGATAGCGCATGACCACGCCACTCCCAGTGGGTTGTTTCCCTCCTTTGAACTTATGCTGCATATTTTCTAGTCTCTACCAAGGATTGTGATTTTGTATTTCGAGTTAATTTGAAGTATCCTAATTTAATAAATATTTTGGTGTGTAAAGAAAAACATAAAATTTCGAAAATACTTCAAATATATAATGAATTTCGAGGGTATAAGAAATATGTGAAAAAATAAGATACAATTAAATAAATATATTAAACACAGTAAATAAAACCTAAATACCCCAAATGAAACAAACATGAAGTTAATATATAATTAGAAAATCAGATGGTGCTTTAAAAATCAATAAATAACTAGAAGAAGTGATAATTAAAAAACTCCCAAATTTTACGAAAAACATCAAAATTTACGAAAAAAACCTCAAAAATATATCAATTTGGTAGCTTGTTATGTACTTTTATGAAAAAAACGAAATTCACAAGAAAAAAACCCTAAAAATTTACAAGAAAAACCACGAAACTTTTGGAAAAATGTAATTATTTCGTCGCCATTTTCTTTTTGTAATTTAAAAAAATAAAAATTTGGACGAAATTTCGTGAAAGCAAGATCTTTGACCCCTACTTCCTTTATTTCCAACTTCAAAATTTTCTTTTTGGATACCAACTACAAATTTCTAACCTTTTGTAGCTCTCTTTATTCGCGCTTTTATTTCTTGAACTTTGATCTGGGCTTTGGTGGGCCCAAATATGTTGGCTTGGGCTTATGAGCCCTATTTGGATTCTATGCCTAACCAAGTGTTTCTCCATTGGGAGTCAATGAGGAACCTTTAAAGAAATTACTCCAAAACTAAACCAGGCGGTTTAGCAAGTCTATAAGTTAAGTAGTCTTCGTTTGCAAATGCATTGCAATTAAAACCTTGTTAGAGTCTTTCATAAAAAAAATATTTGTTGTTCATCATCATCTCTTCGTCTTGTTAACCATGATTTACACCGAATTCGATCACTCACCCAAGCCATGAACACAAGCTTTAAACAAGTAACCATTCCAGTAGTCTATAAGTGTGATGGATGCAAGGAATCTGGTTTCGAGCTTCCATATCGATGTGATGATTGTAACTACGACCTCCATAAGGAATGTGCACCGGCTCCTCCTTCTATATCCCACCATTTCTTCGGAGATTCTCACTTCGAGTTTCTTGAGAAAGGAAGACCCGAAAGATTTTGCGATGCATGTGGGAAGGATGTGCATGACTTCGTATACCACTGCGAAGAAAATGACTTGCACCCTTGTTGTGCTAAGCTGCCCCATGTCTTCGAACATGATGGGGTGACATTAGAACTTCATAATGACTTATCTGTTGGGACAAATACCAATAAAACAATACTAAGGAAATAATCTAAAGTAATAATAAATGAGACACCAAGATTTACATGGAAAACTCTTCAATGTGAAGGGAAAAATCACGGGGAAAATTCGAGAGAATTCACTAATCAAATAAGAAAAAGTACAATAACTTCTCATGTTTTTTGCCCAAAGCTTGAATAATACAATGAATAAATAACACGGGTTACCTCACAACAAATTAACCCAAAAGCTCCTTCAACTTCTTCTACCAAATCAATCAACAAAACTAAGTCGATATCGTAGCCGCGTGTCACACTTTGTCACACAAAATCGCGCTCAAAGAATCAGACACAAAGTCACCGTCCACGCGAACACAGCCGCACCAAACACCAAAGAGAATAATATGTTCTCTGTTGCTTATTCACGCAGCAGCTTCTCTAAAAACACTATTGAATAAAACTCTGTTTTATGCACCTATTTATACTTGTTTGCAGCCGCCCAACACCGCCTCAAATAAAACTTTGTTTCTATTTAATTAACCAGCTGCCAAATAGAACTTTTTTTTTCTATTTAATTAACACTGCTTCAAATAGAACTTTGTTTCTATTTATTTATGTTTTTGTTTCTTATTGAAATTTTTTTCCTTATTCAACCAAATTTGAAATTATGTTTGATTAATTACCAAAGTTGGATCCACCCTAATGGGCTGGACCTCAACAAATCTCCCTCTACAAACCATTAGGGAAGAATCACCGCCTAATCATATTAGGCCATTCCAATGAGTTATCTACATAACTCATGTTTTCCTTTTGGAACTACTTTTGTCATCATGTCGGAAGGATTTTCACTAGTATGAATCTTTGCAACCTGGAAACAATTTTTCTCAAGCACGTGACGTATCCAGCGGTAATGTGTATCAATATGCTTGGTAAGTCTATGGTATGTGGCATTCTTACTCAACTCAATAGCACTCTGACTATCACAATGCACCACATACTTATTCTGATTCACACCCAGCTCCTTGAACAATGGCAATATACTCGGCTTCAGTAGTTGACAAAGCAACACATTTTTGCAATTTAGACTATCAAGCTACAGCTCCCCCTGCAAAAGTGAAAACATACCCTGAAGTTGACCTCTTCTTGTCTAAATCACCTGCAAAATCTACATTTGTGTACCCTTCTAACACAACTCCTGAATTACCAAAGCTTAAACAAAGCTTTGAAGTACCTTTCAAATATCTCATAATCCATTTAACTGAAGCCCAATGTTCTTTTCCTGGATTTTCTGAATACCTACTCACAACACCGACTGCTTGAGCAATATCTGGTCTTGTACAAACCATAACATACATCAAACATATTACAACAGAGGAGTATGGAATACCTGACATATGCTTCTTGTTTTCATCAGTACGAGGAGATAACTTGAAGTGATTAGCAAGTTGAGTACTCACGGGCTTACCATTATTCATGTTGAACCTTTCAAGTACTTTTTCAACATACTTTTCTTGTGACAACCACAACTTCTTAATTTTTCTGTCACATGTAATCTTCATCCCTAGGATGTGTTGAGCTGGCCCCACGTCTTTCATATTAAAAGAGCTAAACAAATCTTTTTTCAACCTGTCAATCATATCAACATCTTTTCCAACAATTAGCATATCATCAACATAAATCAAGAGAATAATGAAGCTATCAGGCGAAAAATATCTGACATAAACACAATGGTCTAGAAGTGTTTTCTTATAGCCATGTCCTATCATAAAGAAGTCAAACTTCTTATACCTCTGTCTCGGAGCCTGTTTCAATCCATAAAGGTTTTTCTTCAATCTGCAAACCATATGTTCTTTCCCATTCACTTCAAAACCCTCTGGTTGTGCCATGTAAATTTCTTCATGCAAATCCCCATGAAGAAATGCAATTTTAACATCTAACTGCTCAATCTCAAGATCTAGGCTAGCTACAAGACTTAACACCACTCTAATGGATGTCATCTTCACAACGGGTGAGAATATCTCATCAAAATCTATCCCCTTCTTTTGCGCAAAGCCTTTTACCACTAACCGAGCTTTGTGCTTCACATTCTTTCCATCACCATCATTTTTCAATTTGTACACCCATTTGTTCTTCAAAGGTTTTCTACCTTTTGGAATCTCAACTAAATCATAAGTATCATTCTTATTCAAGGAACTCATCTCTTCTTACATAGCTTTCATCCAACTATCTTTATCTTTATGATCTAGTACTTCTTGAAAATTTTTTGGTTCACCTTCTTCTATAAGGAAAACATATTCATCATTGGGATACCTCTTTGAAGGTTGGTGCTCTCTAGTAGACCTTCTTAATTGAGGATCTATTATTTCTTGTTGAAGAGGTTGCTCTTCATGCGCAGTCTCATCTGTTTCTACATGATCATCATTAACAACTTCATTTTCTGGCATATGGTCACCAACTATATCATCTAACATCTCTCCCCCATTTTCAACACTCGACAAAGAAAGAGGAAGTGGTGTAAGATCTGCTACCTCATTATTTATCTGTTTGGGCTTTTCAATTTTCTCAAAATCTGCAATGGTATGATCTTCATAAAATACCACATCTCTGTTTCTAATAATTTTCTTTTTCTCAGGATATCATAATCTATAGCCAAACTGCTCATCTCCATAACCAATGAAAATACATGGAGATGTCTTCTCATCAAGCTTTAATCTCTTCTCATTCAGTACATGAACAAATGCTTTACATCCAAATACCTTTAGATGAGAGTATGAACTATCTTTCCCACTCCACACTCTTTCTGGAATGTCACCATCTAAAGGAAATGACGGAAACCTGTTGATGAGATAACAAGTTGTATTAGCAGCTTCAGACCAAAACTCTTTTGGCAATTTAGCCATGCGAAGCATGCATCTCACCTTTTCTACAATAGTCCGGTTCATTCTTTCTGCTACCTCATTATGATGTGGAGTGCTAGGAACTGTCTTTTCATGTCATATACCAAGCTTACTATAATAAGCTTTAAATTCTTTTGATGTGCACTCGCCACCATTATCACTGCAGAGACACTTAAAAACTCTACATGTTTCTCTTTCAACCTTGGCATGAAACTGCTGAAATAGCTGAAAAACCTAGTCCTTAGATCTGAGAAAATATATCCACACATTTCTTGATGCATCATCAATAAATATCAAGAAATATCTACTACCACCAAGAGAATCTACTTCAATGAGACCACAAACATCAATGTAAACCAAATCTAACAAGCCATATATTTCTTTTTGATGATCTACGAAATGCAACTCAATGATGTTTACCAAATAAACAATAATCACAAGGGTTAAGAGGAGTACATTTCAAGAAGGGAATTAATTTCTTCTTTTCTAAAAGTTGCATACATTTCTCACTCATGTGTGCAAATCGCCTATGCCACAAGTTTGTTGAAGAACCATCTTCAGCTGCATTCAAACCAGTCTTGCACAATTTCACCCGAGTCTTGTATAGTGTGCAACACGCCTTACCCTTTGCCACAACAAGTAAACATTTGGTAAGCTTTCATGCACCATTACCAAAATAATTAATATACCATTGTTTATCTAAACCAAGTCCAGAAATAAGGTTCAGACGAAGATCAAGAACATGACGTACATCTTTCAAAGTCAAAGTGCACCCTGTATTAGTTTGGACACACACATCACCTATTCCCACTATTTTAGAGTTGCTAGTGTTTTCCATCTTCACACTGCCAAAATCTCTTGCTCTATAAGTAGTGAAATAATATTTCCTTGGGGTTGCATCATAAGATGCACCAATGTTAATGATCCAATCGCTTCCTTCATTTGCAACATGCAAACATTCACCTTCGCCATACAAAAAAGCCACGGGTTCATCAGTAACAACAGCTGTAGTTTCTTTACTATCATCATTCTTCACTTTTCCCCTTTTCAAATCTCTTTTGTAACTATAACATTATTTTCTAAAATGTCATGGTTTACCACAATAATGACACTTAAAACTTCTATATCTTGACTTTGATCTCCTTATTGACTTATCACGGTTCTTATAATAACCATGATATTTCTTATATTTTTCTCTCCCCCTATTTCAGTCACGAGTGCTTGGGAATGATCAGTACCGACAGACTTCCTTCTAGTCTCTTCATTAAATAAACTACCGGTAACCAACTCCATGGTAAGCTGTCCATTCGGTGCCGAATTACTGACCGACACCACCAATGTTTCCCAACTATTTGGTAATGAGCTAAAAAGTAATAGTGCTTGCATATCATCATCTAACATTATCTTCATGTTGGACACTTGATTCACCACACTTTGCACCTCATTCAAGTGTTCAGCAATAGAACTACCTTATTTGAATTTCAAGTTCACTAACTTCCTGATCAAGAAGGCCTTGTTTGCAGCGGTTTTTCTTTCATATAAATTTCGGAGTTTGGTCCAAAGAGCATGTGCAGACGTCTCAACTGACACATGATGAAATACCGAATCATCTAACCATTGCCTGATGTGACCAATAGCCTTTCTGTTTAATTTATTCCACTCTTTTTCTGACATATCCTTGGGTTTAGTTGCATTTCCCTCGATTGGAGGGTACAAATTCTTACAGTATAATATGTCTTCTATCTTGGCTTTCCAAATAACATAGTTTGAGCCATTAAGGCTAATCATCTTTGTATTGTTGTTATTCTTCTTTTCAACTCTCTTAATTGATAATCTCCCAACAATTGCTTTGATACCACTTTGTTGAGACAAATACCAATAAACAATACCAATGAAATAATCTAAAGCAATAATAAATTAAACACCAAGATTTACGTGGAAAATCCTTCAATGTAAAGTGAAAAAACACGGGGCAAATCTGAGAGGATCCCCTAATCAAATAAGAAGAAGTACGACAACTTTTCAAGTTTTTTGCTCAAAGCTTGAGTAATACAAGGAGTAAATAACACGGGTTACCTCACAACAAATTAACCCAAAAGCTCCTTCAACTTCTTCTACCAAATAAATCGACAAAATTAAGTCAATATCGCAGCCACGTGTCACACTTTGTCGCACAAAATCGCGCCCAAAGAATCAGACACAAAGTCACCGTCCACGCGCACACAATCGAACTAAACACCAAAGAGAATGCTATGTTCTCTGTTGTTTATTCACGCAACAGCTTCTCTGAAAGCACTATTGAATAAAATTGTTTTTATGCATCTACTTATACTTGTTCAGCCGCCCAACACTGCCTCAAATAAAACTTTGTTTCTATATAATTAACCAGCTGTCAAGAACTTTATTTCTATTTAATTAACACCGCTTCAAATAAAAATTTGTTTCTATTTATTTAAGTTTTTGTTTCTTATTGAAAACTTTTTTCCTTATTCAACCAAACTTGAAATTATGTTTGATTAATTACCAAAGTTAAATTCACCTTAATAGGCTGAACCTCAACAATATCGTCTAAGTGTGATGAGTATGCAGAGCTCAAGAAATTGTGGGGAGATGTAAAGGGCAGGTCGTATAGAACAAATAACAGGGAGTACCAAATTCATGTGTCTTGTGTAAATGGAGATTTTGAAGAGAAGAAGAAGATGATGGGTAAGAGGGGTGAAAGTACAATGGTGAATGGAGGGAACCCAGATCGTTGACTACTCCTCATATTAATGTTTACCTAATGCCACGTCATAAAGCCTGGTACTATTCAGGCACAGTAAAAATTTTGTTATTTCTAACTAGGGGTGGGCACGGTTCGGATCGGTTTCAAATTTGAAGGAACCTAACTCGAACCGTTTACATTGTAACAGATTCGGTTCGGTTCGGTTCCCTTCATTTTGATAATTGGAACCGAACCTAACTCGAACCGTTCTAAACGGTTCGGTTCCAAACGGTTCCAATCATATTCATACAATTCATATTCATACAGATCATACAAAAAATTGATCCATCATATTCATCCAGATCCATAAGAGATCCAATCAAGAACAGGAAAAATTGCATTAAAAAAATAGAAAAATAAATGTTCACCCCCCTGCTGAACTCATCTCCAATCTCCAGTTCTCCACTCCTTCACTTGCATCAATAGTTTCGAGAGGCTCACTGTGAAATACAAATAGCTCCTCCTTCTTCATATCAACAAACATCCAACACTTGAGCAAGCAAGAGAACTCACACTTCTTCAACAACACCTTTTTTAGTTCTTTTTCTGATAACTTCAACAATCTCCACTAGCTTTAGACACAACTCCTCCTTTGCTGCTACTGTTGTTAATGTTGCTTCAACCACTCAAATTGATTCATCAAACAACACTGAATCATCTGCTTCACCACCTCTATCGGCTCATCAAAAGTCAAATCAGATAGAGAACCAAGCGATCGTCTGAGATATTTCTATTCTTTGTCGAGCCATAGCCACCACCTCCATCGGCTCATCGAGAATCGATCGATCGTCTGATATCTCTCTTTTCTTCATTTTCTTCCTCTTCAAACTCTTTTTCGAATTTCTGCTTCTGCCCTTTTCTGTGTGTTGGTCGAAGCGTCTCTACTCCTTGGAGACGAGAGGAAAAAAAAGTGTGTGTGAGAGAGAGGAGACAGAGATCTCCTGCTCCTTCTTCTCGAGACAGAGACCGAGAGAGAGAGGAGATCTGTTGACTGTTGCTTCTTCTTGAGACATCTTCTCGAGACAGAGACAGAGATCGAGAGAGAGAGGAGAGGGAGAACTCCAATCGTCTGATCGTCTCTTCCTTTTCTTCTGCTCCTCCTCTTCTTGGTCTCGCAGCTGCTGCTACTTCTTCTTCACGTCTCCTCTCCTCTCCATTCTTCCATAGAGAGACAGAGATAGAGATCGAGACAGAGAGACAGAGGAGATAAAGATTAAAGACAGAGAGACAGAGTCACAGAGGAGATAAAGAAAGAGAGAGAGAGAGAGGAAGATTTTTTGGTGATTCACCGATTCCTCTCCTCTTAAGTAATGGGTTGGAATTGGAAACTAAGTAATAATGGGTTGGGACTTGGGTTACTGTTGGGAATATTTATTTGGTTCGAAACGGATCGGAACCGAACCGTTTGAAAAAAAAAATAAGAACCGGAACCGAACCGAATTGTTTCACATTTTTAAAAATTAAAACCGAACCGTTTGGAGTAAAACGGTCCGGTTCGATTTCGATCCGCGGTTCCTCGACCCGTTTGCCCACCCCTATTTCTAACTCCAAAAGTTCAAGGAAGGATATTTGGGTGTAAGACGCGTGGTGTAGATGAAATTTCCAATTGATGAACTGAAAAGGGTCGATATGGTGCAACATAGCAAGTTTGACACTTCCAAATCATTGTAAATGCAAATAAAATCGGTTCTTACGCAGTCTTAATGGGGTCCAGTTCATTTATCTAATGCAGGAATTAGATAGACCTTGACTGGCAAAGTAAAAGATGTTCATTTATCTAATGTGGTTTTTGTTTTAGAAGCATGATTGGTTGAAGAGATTGAAGTATTTATAATATCAACAACTTTTAATCCAGTGTAATCATGTATGTTGTATTTTCTTTATTAGATCGGGCTTGTATTTGTATTCATTAGGGCTGGTTAAATTAATAAAAATATTTATATGTTTTTATGCAATTATAGATATTTCATAATAAAAAACCTTCAATCCAAATTATATCCTACTGACCAAAGACTAAAACATTAAAACAAACATATGTCAATGACGGGGCATATTCATTATACGCGGAGTTAGCTTCTTTGATTGCTCTGATTAAATACTTCATCGTGGATGGTGCAAATGACGAATTACTTGTCTACACAACAAAGGAAAAAAATATAGGTATTTTAACTTGGCCAATGCTATTATGAGATCAGTATAGGCCTTGTAGTTGTATTTTATCGGTGTCTCTGTGAGTGATTGTATTTGAAATTTTCTAATATTTTTTTTATATTAAGCGGTCCTTAAATCCTACTTGATTTAAAATTAAATAAAAAGATTAAGTTGATAATCATATTACTATTGATCCTTGTTAATTTATATATCTCCTAATTTAAAACAAATTAATTCATGAGCTTAGTTGATAGATGTTTATATGTTAGGAAGTGAATAAAGAATTGTCTCGAACAATAAAATATTTGGATTGGGTGCGACGGGAGTTGCATTATTTGGATATGTTGGAATTAGTCCAACTGGGCAAGCTATAATTTAATTAAGCAGAAATTCTAAATGTCGAGGAAGTGGGCGAGAGAAGTGAGGTGGCGGAGTGAGAGCCGTTCATCTCACTCGAGATGCGTGCGTTGACTTTTGGCGCGCGCATCCCCAGCGAGATGAACGGCTCCCACCCCGCCACCTCCCTCCCCTCGCTCATTTCCTCGCTCGTTTCCTCGCCACGTAGAACTGCTCTTAATTAAGTAAGCATTGTGATTTCTCTAAGAAGAAAAGCTTAAAAAGTGGTTGATAAATTCAATTGTTAATCTCTCTGCAAGATTGAACTTGTAAAGAAAACATATCTAATCCCACATCAAGAAAAAGTAGAAGCATGGGACTACAAGTGAGTACCAAACCATTCTTTCTCCGTAGTGCTGGTAATTAAACGACTTGCTAAATATGTTACCCGTTTTATATATTTCTGCTGGTTTTATCAGGTCTAATTTTCTTTGTCTACAATTTTCTATTTGATTTTCTATATCAATTATATTTTTATTCTAATTTCCTTATTGTTTATCTTTTACTTAATTAATCTTCCTATAAAGTTTCCTTGGACTCTATTGGTTGTTACTAATTGTTTACTCATTTTAGTAATATCTATAACTTTTATTTTGCTTTGGTTGAAATGATCCCTAATCTGTGTTAACTTTTAGATTCTGAAATTGATTTATTAATTTATCTACGGGTTTTCTAGCTTATTAAACATGTGTGGCGCCGCCGCTCTGCCTGGATATCGCCTGCTTGGCTGTTGCATTGCATGCCTGGCTAGTTTCTAGTGTCATATGTCGGCTCCTATAGCCGACAATACCTCCTCTTCTCCCACCATGGGGAACAGGGGACCTGTGGAATAGGCTACTAAGCCTTCTTTCGCCCAAATACTTGGAAAAGTACTGGTTGATGAGGTAAAGGAAACACATGTTGAGGGAACTAGATTCCAGAAAGAATGAGAACCTGCCATTGGGCTTATGACATCTGACGAAATACGTAGGGAAGCTTTCATGGAAAAGCACATGATAGTTTTAAAGTTCTCTAGCTACAGGCCAAATTTGGAAGATATTCGAGATTCAATACATCGAACTTGGGGTATTTTGGGTGATTTCTCCCTAGGTTTGCTCGATCAACGTCACGTTCTAGTCCAACTTCAATCTGAGGCGGAAGCAAAAAAGAGTCTTGTCGAGGGACTCTTTCTTGATTTGGGGAGTTCGATTCAAAGCTTTCCGTTTGCATGATGGCTTCAGTCTGAAAGCAGATCTGAATTCGGTTCGATTATGGGTAGAGTTGCCAAACTTACCTTTGCATTTATTTCTCCCCCTCTTCTGAAAGCTATTGTGAACTCTTTTGGTGGTTTTCTGCATATGGACGACCACACTCGTTGCTTATCCCGCCCGGGTGCTACTCGTGTCTTCGTGGAGATGACCTTGGCGATTTGGATTGACAGGGCTAACAATAGGGGGTTTTGGCAGAAAATAGAATATCCAGGCTTCAAATATTGTGATTTCTGCTCATTGTTAGGGCATCAGGATGAAGTTTGCAAGAAAAAGTTAGGTCATAAGGGCAATGTGAAAACTTCCACTTTGGCGAAAGAACAAAATATTGAAAAGCCAAAGGTAGACGCTAAACCATCAAGCAACAATATGTTCCAGTGGCCAGCAAAGTTAAGGATACAAAAGCAGATGTTGGTATGAGTGGTGTAAATAATGATCAGGGAGTAGAAATTAAGTAGGGAGTCGGGATGGAGAAGCCAGTGGGCAAAGATCCGGTGAATTTAATTTTGACAAATAAATACGAGGCACTCACAGAGAACATCGTGGACGATATGAATCATAAAATAAATACTCCAATGGCTAGTAAGGAGAAAATGGACGCCAGCGATACGGTTGTCCAAGAAACAACGGAGGAAAGTCTTCTTGAGGCAGGGTACACAACCACTGAGATTGAAAAAGTGAAAGGAAAACAAGGGGAAACAAGTAATAATGCAGATTTAGGCTCGCCAGGGTTGATGAACTCTTGTTTGAGGAGGTAACTAAAAAGAATAACAGTAGTCAAATTAAGATTCTCCAAAGAGAAAGAACTCGAGTGGATGATGGTGGCAAGAAGGACGACGAAACATGTCGTCTCCATGCTGAATCAGAAAAATGCATTGTTGCCAGTCCAGAGGGTCATCTTTTTGCTGTAAATCTCCAAGAGCCCGTGATATTCACATAATTATTACATAATATATCCCTTTATTTATGCATGTTAGTGTTTCGATTATTATATTGTATATTAATTATTTAGTTTTCATGTCTTTGTAGGAATTTGAGCGTAAACGATGAAATCATATTAAGGCGACAAGTTAAGGAACGATCATTAGTCGATTCTAGCGGTGGTACAAAGTAGAGGGTCACACACCTAAACCCAAAACCTAAGCCCACAACTTAAATTCAAATCCAATGCTAAGCCCACTCAAACCCTAGACACATTCCCTCAATCACTAAAGATTTTGATTTATTTCCTTACTTAAATCACTCATTGAACACTCTCTTGAACTTGTCCACATTCATTCTCTCCTAAATCCCTTTAAATACAAAAATTCAATGGATGAGAAAGGAGGGAGGAAGGGAAGGGAAGAAAAATAATAGAACATCAAATCCTCTTCCTTCACAAAAGGGGAGAAGGAAGAGAAGGGAAGAAAAATATCATTGAAAATCAAATCCTCTGTCCTTCCATCAAGTGATTCTCATCACCCTCCCCATCTATCATCAGCCACACCACCAAGCTCCACCTCGCCACCACCGAGTTCCGCCACCGTCACCACGCGACCACCACGAAACAGGGGCGTGACAACCCTGTTTCGTGTCAAACTTTCACTCCGCCACCAATCTCTGTCCCTCTCCCTGTCCATCATCCATCCACCACCATCATCCATCAAACACCATCACCCGATCACCACCATCACCTCCAGACAGCACCTCGCGATCCACCATCACCGCGAAGCGAAACAGAGTCACCATCACCGCCGCGACTCTGTTCCGCCTCGCGACAGAGCCACAGGCCGTCCTCCTCTCCTCTCTGTCATCTCTTCGTCCAGGCTTCCTTACCGTCTCTCCGCCACCGTCCAACCACCACAGAAAGCCTCACCGCGGCGCACCACCATCGCTGAAACAGGAAGCGAAAACAGGGAGTATTCACCGTGCTCGGTTTCTCTGTTTTTTGAGTTTCTCACTGTCCCTCTCTCTATTTTTCAGGTTTTGGAAGCATTTGGAGGTCAAGGGGACTCGCGAGGAGCGAAGAAAAGCATCGCGAGCGGCGCTGTCGCGCTGGAGAAGAAGGCCGGTACTGTAGCATAGGCGGGAAATAAGTCAAATCTGTTTTTTCTGGCTATCCACACCCACGGTTCTGTTCTGTACCACTACAGAGCTTGTGTACTTCATTATATCAGGATTCGTGTTTGGACCAATTGCTGAGTACCACCACATCGAGTTTGCGACAAACTAAATGGGTTGTATAAGTTATTGTGATTGATTTTACTGAATTATGTGCTCAATTACTAATTACAATTTATTTCTGAATGCTTTTGCTTGAAATAATTTGTTAATGTTTAATAGAAACACTATATAATTTAATTGGAATGTAACGATCACATATTCGGTGTAAGCAAGGGATTCTCATCCCTAAAGCTTCTCGTTTTTAAATTCAGTAATTTTGATTAAATAATTTTGCTAACTCATTTGTGAGTCCAAGCCCACAAAGCCCATCCTTTTATTTTTCTTATTTTTAAATTTATTTTTAGTTTAGTTTTAAAATGATGTAACCCCATTTTCCATTTAAATTAGTTTAAATTAAATTATAAATTTCAATTGCATCCACTTTCCTCGTGGGATCGACCCGTACTTGCCGTTGTCTACCAGTTAGGCACCGTGCACTTGCGATTATTACAAGTGGGTTGAATTAACCTATTAATTTAGGTTAGTTAAATCCGCATCAACCCGCGGATGACTCAGACTCAGTTTCTTGGGGATTGCTCAAAACAGGGCATGCACATCCTTCATCCAAAACAGAGATAGCGCAATCTGTGTCATCCAAAACAGAGCATGCACGCTCTGGTTCATTCAAAACAGACCACGCACGTTCAGTTTCAGGGAGTGCGCAAGACGGATCGAACAAGCCTGTAGGAGGTGTTGTAGGGATGTCTATCCCAAGGCGAATTGAGATCAGTGGAAACGTTGTACTACAGAAAAATGAAACAATTTCAGGTAGCAACACGGGGCCAATAAAGGTTGACGCAGTAGCTGATTTAAGTCCAATAGATACTCAGGCTATTTTGGCGGAAGGCCAACTAGAAGTCGGGGACGTTGACTCTAGCATAGGAGATCAATCAGAAGTGGATGTCCCAGGTAACAATGAAGATGTGAGCTTGATTCTAGATAACACTATCAATTTGCTTAAAGAAGGTCGCGCTTTGTGGAAAAGAAGAAACATTAATACATTCGACAACGCCACAGAAGATAGTGATGATGTCGAGTCAGTTTCGGAGGTAGGGCCGGGGGTCAGTTGCTATTAAGGATTTAGCGCTTGGAGTGCAGTCGGATGAAGAGATTAAGAAAGTCAAATTGGCGGTGCCTCTGGGCATGCGTCATAGACGAAGAAGGGTGCTTCTTCCTCCCGCAGTTAGAATAATGGATAACTTTATGTTTTGGAATGCTCGTGGGGTTGGTAGTCGAGCCATGAGGAGACGATTAAAAAACATGGTTGTGGAATATAATGTGAGAATTCTTATGATAGCAAAGCCTATGATTGACGCTAGTAGATATATGAAGATTGGCAATAAATTAAAGTTAGCAGGATTTACCTCAAACGATATGGTCGGTGGAAAGTTATGGATCTTCTTGGATGCCGCTCTTGACCTCTCGGTTGTTGATATGTCGGATCAGATTATTCATTGTAAGGTAACAGATTCTGCTTCAAGAGTTTTTTTAATTTCTTTTGTTTATGCCAAATGCTCGGTTTAAGATAGAATGGATCTTTGGTTAAAAATGGTTAATTTCACTTCCAATCATGATTTTAACACTTATTTAATGTCGCAAGAAAAAAATGGGGGAGTGGAGCCATCTTTGGCAATAGGGCTAAACAAAAAACCGATCAAACCGACCGAACCGATCTATGCCGAACGGATTGGTTGGGTTTAAATTCGGTTCAGATCGGTTTTAAAAAATTCAAAACCGTAGTGGTCGGTTCGGTTTTCGTTTCTATGTGATTTTAACCGACCAAACTAAACCGACCGAATATATATAATAAATAGTATATATTTTATATATAAATAATAGAATATGTTTAAAATAGTCGATCGGTTCGGTTTTATTTCGGTTTTGGTTCGATTTTAGTCGGTTCGGTTTGGTTACTGTTTGCATAAATTAGAATCGGTTCGGTATCAGATCGGTTTTGTTAATGATCGGTTCGGTTTCGGTTTGAAAATTTTAATACCGACCTAAGTCGGTTCAGTTCACTGTTTAGGTGAATAACCGAACCGTCGGTTCGATTTTCAGCCCTATTTTGCAAGTATGTCAAATTTCTCAGATTGCATAGAAAACTATGGCTTAATAGATTGCGGATTCACGGGTCCTAGGCTCACCTGGTGCAATAATAGGTGAGAAAGAGATCGTATTTGGGCCAGACTTGATAAAATTTTCATCAATTCAGATTGGGTTGACAGTTTTGACTAGTCCGAAAGTGGAACATCTCAGCAGAACTTTTTCAGACTACTCCTCGTTGTTGGCTTCTATGCCATTTCTGCCAAGAATAAGTTTTGCTCCTTTTCGTTTCCTTAATATGTGATGACACATCCTGGGTTTCTTGATTTGGTTAAAGGAATTTGGCTGTCTGACATGAGCAATATGAGACCTATTGACAAAGTGGACGTGAAGCTTAAAATGGTGAGAATAGCTCTTATCCAGTGGAATAAGACGGTATTTGGTATTGTGTTTAGCAGACTCAGATCCTTTGAGGATGAGATGCAACAGTTGGAAACTATTCTTTTGGCTGGCTGGGAAGACATTGGCAATATATAATGTACTAAACGTGGATGCGAATTGGGATGTGAATTGGGATGTGAATGCGTGTTGTAATCTGAGTCGATGCCAGGTAGAGTACAGGTTAGCTCTCAAGCAAGAGGAGTTTTATTGGATTCAGAAATCAGGTGAAAAAGAGTACAAGAAGGGGGATGCCTGCACAAAATTCTTTTTTGTTTCCACTAAGTCAAAACAAAAAAGAAGGGCCATTTCTCAAATCACTTTATCATGCAGAATGACTATTTCTGAACCAGGTGAGATTCTTGACAAAGCAAATGAATATTTCCATAATCTTTTATCTTCCCAGGGAAACGGTGTAGTGGATATAGAATTGTTAGAGTGCATTCTGATGATTATTAACTCCGCTAAGTGCGATGCTTTGGTTAAAAGGCCTTCATTGGGGAAGTTAAAAATGTTATTTTTGATATTCCCAAACATAGTGCCCTTGGACCGGATGGATTTACTGCTAGTTTTTTTCAGACTTGCTGGGATTTTTTGAGTAGTGGTATTTGGGAAGATGCTATATAGTTTTTGAGGGGGAGGCTTTACCGGCTTCCTTTTCGGCTAATTTTATGGCTTTGATTCCAAAAAAGGAGAATCCAGGTTCATTTTCTGACTTTCGCCCTATTAGTCAGTGCAATGTGATTTATAAAATTTTCAGTAAAATCCTTTGCAATAGACTGGCTTTATTCTTGCGACAAATTATTTCTCTGGAACATGGGGCTTTTGTAAGAGAAATGTTCATTGGTGAAAATATCAGTCTAGCGCAGGAATTGGTATGGGATATTCATAAAAAGGTTTTTGGAGGCAATGTAGTGTTGAAGATTGATATGGATAAAGCGTATGATCGACTTGAATGACATTTCCTTTTCGCGGTGCTTAAAAGATTTGGTTTCAATAGTAGATTCTGCCATATTATTTTCAATTGTATTGCTTTTGTGGTTTTTCAGTGTTACTACAAGGAGCCTAAAAAGGGTTTTTCATATCTACCATAGGATTAAGGCAAGGAGACCCTTTTTCACCAGTATTATTCATTATTGCCTCTGAAGTGTTGAGTAGGGGATTACAAGTGGCTTTCAAAACAGGAAAAATTGGGTATTATTATACGCCAAGGGCCTGCAGACTTGTCTCACATCTTTATATGCAGATGATACTCTTATTTTTTTAAATGGTAGAAAATCATCAATTCTGGGATGCATGGAATTTTTGAAAAGATACTGTAATGCTTCAGGACAGAAAATGAATGAAGGAAAAAGTTTTTTTATGCTAGAGGATAAGGCGGTTGTGGAAAGAATTGTGGATTTGAAAAGGAGTACAAGTTTCCAGAATAAAGGTGCACCATTGACATATTTGGGAGGACCAATTTTTCAAGGGAAAGTTAGGATTTCCTACTTCGAAGATTTGATTGCTAAAATTCAACTTTGTATTCAGGGATGGAAAACAAAATTATTATCTCCAGGGGGAAGACTGATCTTGATTAAACATGTTCTTAGCTCGATCCCTATTTACATTCTAAGCACCATGTGTGTGCCCAAGAAAGTTCTATCGAGAATTAATGGTTTGTTAGCAGATTTCTTTTGGGGGGATTGTGAAGGCAGATTGAAGAAAAAATGGGTGTCATGGGATAACATTTGTTTCCCACAAGAAGAATAAGGTTTGGGTGTTAGAAATTTGAGAGTTGTGATGAAGGCTTTCCAAGTTAAGGTTCTTTGGAACTTCATTAATTCGGATTCTTTATGGGCTTATTTCATGAGGGACAAATATTGGTTGCCTAAAGTGGCGCTAAGTGGTCAAGTTATCAAATATGGGGTGTCACCTTTTTTCAAGGAGATCATGCTTTGTAAATCTTTGATTTTGAGCAATTCGTTTTGGCGCATTGGCAAGGGTTTGATTAGTTTTTACGAGGAAATTGGAATATTGTGGCTTCTTTCAGAAGGTCGGAGGATTTAGTTACTCGTGGTATTTGGCCTACGGTGAGGGAAGTGCTCTTGGGTAATTTTGAATTTCTAAACCCATCTCTCAGGCAGTTGGCTCGTAACCTCTTCGTAGATAGATTGCGTGGTGAGATAGATGGTGATGATAGGTGATGATAATGGTATTTCTGAGAAAGTGAATATTTGTTTGCAAAATAAGATTTGGAAATGATAGGTTGCAAAGCCATGTGGTATGGAAGTCTCTCATGTTAGAAAATGAAAATGTGCATAATTGCATGATGGCAGAGATTGCATAATATTCCATGAATTCCTGTTTTCAACTGTAAAATAGCACATGAGAGTGATTGCAAAATTAAGCATTTATGACATGTATTTGAGAATAGTGATTGCATAATTAAGCATTCCTAGCATGTATATGAGAATTCATGTGGAATTTCGCTAGACAATGTTTTCTTGTTTGTATATTGATGTAACACCCTTGGGTGGGTGGGCGGGCAGTGGGGGATATGGATGACAAGCTACAAAGGAGGATATTGTAACAACTTCGGTGGACGGGCAGCAGGAGGATATGACCGGCAAGCTAACAAGAGAAGAGTATGGTTGGTGTTGTTAAGTACTTGTGTTGTTGAGCATTTGTTTGATATTATAACACCTTGGGTGGGTGGGCAGCGAAGGGGGGTATGGTTGGCAAGCTACCAAGGAAACAATATTGTTATGATGTTGATATGATGATATTAATGATGTTGAGCACTTGCAAATATACCCGTTTCGAAAGAAGGAACTACACCAACCTATTAAGGGAGTAGCATTTAACCTTGAGAAACAGGGTATTTCTGTGTTTGAAAAATGAATACTACTAGCTAGGCACATATGAGCATTGCATTTCGCATGCATATTTACTTCATGATTGAGCATTTAGAATGAAAAATGGTGGTGCATCGTAATTCGTTATTGTCCATTTTATCCATCTTATTTGATATTATGCATTATTTGGGGATAGATGCTTTAGTTCTCCTCATACCAGCTAGTCCTGACTTATTTGTTTGTTTTGTGGCAAATGGGTGTACCCCTACTTGGGTACAGGTGGTTGTGTTATTGGTGGCGGTGTTGCAAGAGGCGTCGGGTGATCGAATAGTTTGCTATGTGGTCAGACAGCTGAAAGGTAGGTTGAACTCTCTGATCTAGGTTTGTTTGGTTTTTAATTTATTTTTGTCATGTGCTAGCAAGGGTAACCAATGGCAAGTATAGTAAATGGAAAAAACTAGGGTTGCATCGTGTCTCGACTTTCGAGATATTTCGGTGTCTAGAAAATCAGGGCGTGACAGCACGTCCAGTTACGTTTTCAATGGAACCAAAGTGCAACTAATGGCCAATTATTGTCTGATCCAACTCACTATATATCTTACAATTTCAAGGCCAAGCATTGTGTATTTGGTGAATGCTTTAAGCCAATTTATGGACAAACCTCGTAAACCACATTTAAAAGCTGCTCAATGGATACTTCATTATCTCAAACAAATATCAGGACATGGAATTCTATTTTCTTCTGGAAGCCCTCTACAATTAAAGGCGTTTTGTGATGCGGATTGGGCTAGTTGCATTGAAACTCTTTGTTCCATCACGAGCTATTGTGTCATGTTAGGTGATTCTCTCATCTCATGGAAAAAAAATTTTAATAAAAAAACCCACAATATGTCGTTCTTCGGCTAAAACAGAGTATCGTTCCATGGCAACTACATGGTGCGAAATCACGTGGTTGTTTTCTCTCTTAAGGGATTGCAAGTTCACCATTCTGGGCCAACATTGTTATTCTGTGACAACAAGGTTGTTTTGCACATTGTAGCGAAGCTGGTCTTCCACAGGCGCACTAAGCACATTGAAATCGACTTCCATGTTGTTCGTGAAAAGATTCAATAGGGTTCAGTCCGTACAACTCATATTTTAACCAATGAACAACCAGCTGATGCATTTACAAAACCACTTGGTTCGACATAATTCCAAAAACTGATTCGCAAGTTTGGTGTTCTCAATATTCACACACCAATTTGAAGGGGAGTATTAAGGATAATGTTTATCATCATGTGCTGAGTAAATCACTAGGATTCGAATTGTGGAAGTTAGCTCCTACAATTTATGTTGGTCTAACTCTCAAACAAAGCTCTAGAGATATTTGAATTTTATTCAAATATAGACTTTGTTGCACCTCTTGTACATAGAGTTGGATTCATGTACAAAAATAATAAGAAGGGTTGTTTTAAGTTTAACCCTGATTTGTTTATACCTAATCAAGTGTGGCCCTCCTTTTAAATTTTAATGGGGTCTAACCCTCGTTTTTTAACAAAATTGTTAGGTCAATGAAGTTGACTGGTCATATTTTATTTATAGACCAAAATACCCTAACTTAAGGCATGTGCCTTGCATGTGCAATGTCCATAAATCCATTAAAAATCACAATGCATATCTCAAGATAATCTAAAGGATGAAATTAAGGGATAAAAGTTAAAATCCACTCATCTTCTCCATCTTTCTTCCTTCCATAGACCCAAAATCTGGTTTCTACTGAAATACTAAGAGGTTCCACAGCCTCATAAACGAATCTTCTGTTCCTCCACCCACTCATCCTCGACTATGTAATCTAAAGCAAAATTTATTATTTACACTGCTTTTGCCAAAGTGGCATATTGTTTTCTTGTTGAAATTTGTAGATCCAAGATGCATGAACACTAACACTTCAACCTCGTCTTAGGCGGTGAATAAGTGATGTACCTTCCAGCATCTCTATTTACAACTTATGTGTAGTGTCCATGTTATATATCCAAGAGGTTTTACCATAAAAATCTTCGACAACAATGTATTAGATTTTAAGTTGGGCAGGACAACCTTTTCCCTAAAGCCACCCCAAATATACCATTCTTAGCTCTCGACATTGGTGAATTTAATGCCAATGAAAGGCCATGCAAACCAAATTTTGAATGTATAAGTAGATCTACAAGAAGTTTGTACATTAGTTTAGGCTCAAGAACATGTCGAAGAAGAAGAAAATAGATGAAGATGAAGAACAAAAAAGAATAAGAATTGATGAAGAACGGAAGAAGAGCCGATGAAGAACAGAAGAAGAAGAAGAAGAACAGATGAGGATTGGAGGGTATTGAGCCTCCTCTGGCGTCGATCTGGCGCTAGGGACCTGGCTTTTAAGAATTGTTCTTAGTTTATACAAATGTACAATGTCGAACATGTCATTTTTACCAAATGTATTGAGAAACATGTGTGAGATGCTCTCACCAATAACCTCAATCGTGTATGTTATGCTACCATATGAATGCATTGTTATCATATTTGCATTGATATTCACCAGAGAAATGACTAGGAAGTTTCTTATTAAACAATTTTACGTGATTGTGCAGTATGGTTCTTTTTTTTAATGCCAATTAGATGTGCACTAATGATTAGTGACCACAAAAGTATCATATGGGGAACGGAAAGATCGGGTCAAGACCCAGAGAACATCACCTTTTCAAAAACACCTGCTGTTTGTATGGTATTTAACTTGCTAGAAATAAAATGTTATTCAATCATAAAGCTTTGTACAATTCGAAAGTTAATGGATGAACAACGCTTGATGAGTTCTTAGTCTCAAAACTAGATTTCAAAGACACTAAGTTTATTTGAATAACAATACAGGTTGACAACTTGTTCAGCCTGCTTGTCAGGAATGTTGCAACAGTCAATAGGTCTGATCAAAAGCGGAGTCAGAATTCTCATAGAAAGAGGGCAACTAATTATTATCTGAATTAGTGGAGTAATGGATTAATCATTTAAGGAAATGTTAAGGAGCAAAATGAGGGTGAAAGAAAAAATGCATAATTTTTTAGAGGCAATCAATAATATTAACCAAGTGGACCCCACTATTCTATAGGAAAATCAACAAAATTTTCAAAGTTGAGCGAGGGGCAATTTCCCCCTTATCTCCATAGTTGCTCCACCCATGGGTCTGATAATCAGCAAGCTCTCGCTGCAGATGAGCTTGTCCCAATTACAATTATTCTGGAGGTGCTTACAACCATTATTCCACTTTCTATTTCCATCATGCAGTGGGAAATAATATGGAAAAGATGGGTGGATTATATCCCTATATTTCATCTTTTAGATTGCCTTAAGATATATATTGTGATTTTTATGGATTTGTGGACATTGCTCATGCAAGGTGTGTGCCTTAAGTTAGGGTATTTTGGTTCGCAAAGAAAATATGAAGAGTCAACTACGTTGACCTAATAGTTTTGTTATATGAGGTCGGGTTAGACCCAATTAAAGTTTAAAACAAGGGCTAAACTCTATTAAGCATAAACAAATGAGGGTCAAACTCAAAAAAATCCTATTGAGATAAGTAAACTCTCATTCAATGAGTTTTACCACCTTAATCAATAATCTATCATCAACGGTGCATCTTCAACATGTGTAAAATTGGAACATGTTATTCAAATTTCCATCCCTGTGACATTGAAGGCGTTAGTATCAGTAAAAAGTTGTTCTACCAACATACATTTCATATAATTGGACACTTAGTCGGACGTGGAATACATGCAGTGTTTCCGGGAAGTTTAACTTGACCCTAAATTGGATCAAGTTATGGTCGCTCTACACTCTGACTACATGTCCTTCTCCGATAACAGATACATAACAACAACAACAAAATTTCTTAGGAAGTCATTACTTTTGCCATTGCAAAACTTGGAAAAGAAGAATCAATGCATAAAAAACCAGAAGAAGGAAATCTTTGTTGGTCTTAATGGGGTCTAGTTCATTTATCTAATGCAGGATTTAGACCTTGACTAGCAGAGACATAATATGTTGAGATAAGAAGCCCAAATGGTATAAATTATCGTGAATCTATATAATTGATGTAGTCGATTTTTGTTCTCCTTCCTCGCTGCTTATCTAGACTTGCACAGGTAGCAAACGTGAGCCAAGGATCATCGTGTGGTGGTTGATGACAATCCGATGCTTATGTTAGAAAAAGCTTGGAAGAGGGTTAAAATTGTAAATTGGGTTATATTGCGTACCTCTAGTTCATCATCGACCTTATCTCCCTTTTATAGTAAATGAGTCATCGTTCGGCTAGGCCTTTGGTGGCGTAGTTTAAGGAAAGTGATCTTGCTGTGGAGATCATTTCCTGACTGGGAGCTTTCCATGCGGAATAGTTTTCCTACACGATTCGTGCTCCAAGATCTATGGTAGAGGTTTCCCTTTTTGAGTATTGTCAATGCAAGGAAGTTTCATTGCCCAACTTATATTTCAATTTATTTTTTCTAGTTGGATCCAATGTGTTGTTGGTCTGCCTGTCTTAGGTAGATCTCTCAGATACTTACTTTAGAGGTCTTACGAATATTGAGTTTGACCGCATGACATGTGGGCTTACTGGCTCATTGCATCTCGGATCTGATTGTCTGAATTCTGTCAATGATGGACTTACTACTGTTTGGTTCTCGGTAGATTTAGCATGCAATCGGGTTTGCTTCGTTCTGTAGACGAGATTGTCATGACACGTGTATGATGTTGATCAGATGATGGTTTGATGTATCATCAATGACAAATCAAAGTGATATTTGAGAATGAAAATAAAAAACAGCTGAGATTTACCCAAACATAAAGATCTAATGGATCACATAGAGAGAGATTGGAGAAATAAGTTTTTTTTTTTACTTTTATGCCCTAACCAACTCTAACATCATATATATAAATGCTTAGATTGAATTTCAGTGTCGAAGGCACGGAGAACACCCTAGTAATAAATATATAAAAAAATGTTCATAAACAATTGGAGCAAGCTTTAATATTCCAGCTGTTATATATATACTAGTGTAATACCCGTGTCGTTGGCACTACTACAGAGTACATCGCACTTTCACGGAATTGTCGAATAATCGTAATTGGATTTTTATTTCATTATTTAAAAAACATTTACAATGAATTAACTTTGACAAAAATAATGGAATGACAACTAAAACAACATTCATGCTACATCTGGGATGAATAGACTCACCCAGAGGAAATATTCAAAATCAACCTCGTCAGTTGCATCAGGAGTGGACTCACCCAAGATGCCATCAATCTCCACCTCAGTAAATATCTCACCAAGAGCCTTCAGCTTCATCATAACAGGTGGCAAATCTCCCAGTGTGACTTTACAACCCAATTGACTCCTCAGTGAAATAAAATGCACGAAGTCCATCCAAATTCACAATTCATTTCCCATAATCAATCAATGTAAACTAATAACATGTTAGGAATGATGATCTAGCCTCCTCTCAAAACATCCACCTTAACCCATCACTGATATTTACATAATAACCCATTTCTCATCCAACATATTAAAATGAACTTGATTTTACCCATACTAATCAGTGGATCTACAAATCAAACACAATTTTCAACAAATATGAATCCACCCATGGTGTTCAACATACATTCAAGCTCAATCAGCGATTCAGCCAAATCAAAACAATACCCAAAGTTCCTTAAAGTACCCATGGTGCGATTCAAAGAAGACTGACTTCGAATCCAATCCATCAGACAAATAAAACCCAATCAAAACAAATTTGAAACTGAAATCAAGACATCTAAAGAAGATCAGTTTGATTTCAATTAATTAACCTAACAATTCAATTGGATGCAGGAAACCTAACAACAGTGATGATTGATTGGAACTTGATTGACAAGATGAAAGTAAGTATAGATCGTACCTTACGACCGTCGACGGAGAGAAGACCGCTAAGGATGCATTCTTTGAGTCCAGTTCCGAACACTATGGCTGCCGAAATCCAATAAAGAAGAGATCAATCGCAAAGGAGATGGAGATCGAAAGGGTTTCTGATAGAATTGTCTCTGTCTCAGAGAGGAGGAGACATAGAGACCTATGTGATGAAAGAGTTCTCAAATAAAAGACGCTTTTGTCAGTGAGTGAGGGCAAGCATTTGTTGTTCGCTTTGTTCCTTGCTTGTTGAAATGGGGTTGAAAATGCTTGTTTTTTATTTGTGTTCGTGTAGGTGTTGACTCTTCTCTGCTCTTGTTCTAAGAAGATGGGGAGAGTGGAAGAGAAGAGATAGGAAGGAAGGAAGAGAAGAAGCAAACCTCGAGGAGGAGGAACAGATAGAAATTCAAGTGAGATGGAGTCGAGTAAGAGATTGGGTTGAATGATCTAGGGTTTTGATATATATTTTTGAGGAGAAGTTGTAGAGGATAAGGAGGAGAACAGAGAGGGAGAGGAAAGAAGGAATCGAGAAGAAGAAAGACCCTTCTTCTCCCTTTGGCTATTGGAGCATGAAGAATTGGAATCGCAGAGGAAGATTTGAGAATTAGAGAGCGTCAGGAAAGCATTGGGGGTAAAAAAAATTCCACTTAAGTTCTGCCAAAGATATAACATTACCACGTAGGACAAACACTTGCCACATAGGACAAAAACCTTTTTTAATTGTAAGATTATATATATATTTATTTATTTATTTTTCCCCCTAAGAGCATAGGGTCGTTGGAGAATACAATTCCTATAGCATCTGTTTATACATACACGTGTAAGTAAGCCCTAAATAAATAATCTTCGTGTTTTTTTGAGTTTTACCTGGTTTTTTTTTTTAGTTTTACATATATATATATAGTTTGACTTCAAATGGAACCCATCTTCTCAATTCAAAGTCTAAGTAGCATATATACACGCAAAAAGTATAAGGAAGAAGTAGTTGTAGCAAAACTTGGGAAGCAAGAATCAATTGAGTTGACCCACAAGAAAATCGTACACAATTAAACCCCTTAATTATAAATTGGTCGGTTTCAACTCATGAGCCGGAGCCCAATAAATACTAATCTTTTTAGTGATTTTAGAGGTCCAAAAGCGAACCCAAACACTACACCAAAATGCTTGTTTAGCTACGGGGAGGTGGCCACGGCTTTAAGCCGTTGGTTTATTTGCCATGGCTAAAAACCGTGGATAGCGTGGCCAACGGCCTAAAACCGTTGCTACAAAAATAGTTGGCCACGGCTCTAAACCGTGGGTGCATTAGCCACGGCCAAAAACCGTTACTATATTGTGCAACGGCCAACAACCGTTGCTAAACTAAACCGTTTTGCACGTGCCGCGCTCCTGCGAGTGAGTGATTTGGAGAGTGGATTTCGCGCTCTGGCGAAAATGGGTTTCGCGCTTTGGGGAAAAAATTTGGCGCTGTCATTGCGAAAAATTGGCGAAAAAGAATTTGCTATTTCGACCTAGATCAGTTTGCGCGGTCATTGCGAAAAAAATTTCGACCTAAATCAGAGAGAGGTTTGGCGCAGAGGAGAAGAAGGACGGAAGAAGGAGAGGACGAACTGAAGAAGAACATGAAGAATCGAAGCAGATTCTCAAACTTTTCTTCTCCTTCTTCTTCTTTAGATCTTGAGAGAATCAAGCTGAAGAAGAACATCAAATTGGTTCAGATCTCCTTCCAGGTAAGATCCTTCTTCTTCTTTAGATATCTTTTTCTTCTTCAGATCTGTTTCAAGAGAACAAAATCTTTCAAGAACCCACACAAAATTTGACCTTTATAAGTTTTTCTCTGATGACCCCATTTCCTATTTTGATCCCAAACCAATTTGAGTACCCTTTTGTTCTTTGAGTGCAGGGAGAGTGAAAAATAAGTGGGATTTTAGATACCCAGAAGCAAATATGATTGCAGAGAAGCCAGGTTGGGTTAGGCATGAAGGAATGCAGATTTTCTCCATTGATATTCAACCTGGTGGCATCAGGTTTGCAACTGGTGGAGGAGATCACAAGGTAGCTTCTTTTTCATTCTTGGTTTTATCTTCGGTTATTTCATTACAATCAAGTTGAGTTTTTTCTTCTGTTGTTCAACTTCAATCATGATTCTTGTGAGTGGGTTTTCAACTTGGGAAATTTTGATGTCTTGGAAAGTTATTTTTATTTGAGGATCCTTACTTTTGCTTGAATTGAATTAGGTTGTCATCCGTTTAGGGTTCTAGTTAGTCTCAGTATTAAAATATTGTATATGAGGTGTTTCCTTTCTTGGAAAGTGAATATATTTAGAGTAGTAGTTTGGGAATTTACAACTTCATTTACTGGGTTTAGCTACTTGGATGGTTTAAGATATTCTAAGATTAGAATGTATATGCTGGAAAGCTTTAATTTTTGTCCTTAGAGACTCTTCAGTAATGTCGAAATATTGAGATTTGTTCATGTTCAGAATATACAATTCAAATATGTTATGAGCAAGGAGAAAGAAAATTTATGATACAAAAGTTGGAATACCCACGTAAAAATGAAACTATGAGGATGATGTTCAGGTAAGATTTATGTGAAATATATAAAGGAAGATGAATACAATGAGGATGATGTTCATGACTGGTTATTAGTTTTATTAAAAAATGTAATTTAGTAAATATACTTTTTGAGGATAGTGTTGAAATTCCACTGCAAAGCAAAACAAAACAGTTTGATTTTTTTTTTGTTGATCTCTTCTTCTTATTTTTTTTCTTCTTTCAGCAAAGCAAACCCTAGAACTCACTTTCTTCTTTTCTCGAGCTCGATTTCTGAAGAGGAGAAGAAGAAGACTAAGATAACACTCAAAACAACAGGTAAGCTTTTCAACATTCTCTCATTTCCTGTCTTTGTTCATTGCCTCATTGGATTGTGAAACATATGGGTGAGATTCTAATTGGGGTGTTGGGGTGTTTGGCAGCTGTTGGAGGTCAGGTACATTTCCTCTATGTGATGGAACTCATGTGAAGCACAACAAAGACACTGGAGATAATTTTGGTCCTTTGCTATTGAAGAAGCGGTAGAAGAACTACTTGGTGAGTATAGGGTCTTCCTTAATTTTTTGAGACTTTTGTTAAGCACTAATGTTTATTATGTACAAGGGAACATTTCAATTGGAGGGATTTGAGTCTGCTACTATGTATAGACCATCAGCATGATTTACTCAATAGTCTTCTTTAGCCATGTCTGTGTGTTTGTATTGTTATGAGCATGATCATTTGGGTATTCTAGCTTAATTGGTTTAAATGTTTTTTTAGCTTAATTGCAAAAGAGGTAATGAAACAAAGAAACATATACTCAATTGGCCTCAATAGCAATATGTTGTATCCATGGGTTGGGAAAATTTAAGCTTTAGACTTCGATTTTAATATGAAAAGTGGACTACTCTTAAGATTTAAAATTCATTTTAACTATGAAAATTTGGACAGTGCATATAATTTTATAGCAAGCAAAAGTCCTCTCTTTTAGTAGATGTCAATAATTGATTATACAAGTCTCTATAATGTGTGTGTAGTGTCTCTCATGATTGCTCTTTTGTTTCTGTAATCTAGATTTGTTCCTCCTGTGAAAACTGTAGAATCTGCCTTTCTACTCACCTTGCAACTCTTTAGGCAACATTTGGTTTTAAGACATTCACTTAGAAGCAGTATTAGTTTTTCAGGAATGAACAATTTACATAGCTGACAATCTGGTTTGGGTTTCAGGTTTCAAAGAAGCAATTTCACTGTGATGGATGTGGAGTTTGCAGGTTGAATCCTCTATCCTTGTTCCATACAATGTTTTTTGTAGTAATTATTCAAAATTTGAATAATCTGAAGTTTTTTATCTTATGTTTTTGCTGTTACAGAATCGGAGGCGAAGAGAACTTCATCCACTGCAATAAATGTGGTAAGTAAGCTGCTTGAGTGGTCATTCTTCTTAGGTTTCATGTTTTCAGTTCTTGTAAACTAATTGGTGTTGTCTGGCGTGATGATCTCCTCTTCAGAATGTTGTTACGCAAGGTATTCCTTCACTTGAATAATTTATATTTTTGTTTCTTTCGAACTGCTAGATTGACTGATTAGTGCAAAGAATCATCAACACTGAGACAAGTTTGGAAGATAATGAATTTTTAAAAGGTTTTGTCTGCGGATAGAAGATAATGAATTTTTTGTTCTTCTAGATTTTGTAGTTCAGCTATCCAAGTGTAAAATTTTATATATTTTCTTATTTCGTTTTAGAGAATTAAGTTGCTTCTTGGAGGTTTAAGGTAAGATCTAGTGTCCTATCCTTAGTGTGTGCTAAATGTAAAATTCTTATACATATTTTATGTTTGTGTCTCAGTTGCTTCCTGTTGAAGGATTTTTATATGAATTGTGATTTGAGTTTCGCGGATATTAATGTGTTATGCACCTCTTTACCAAACAAGGACTAGACTTTCCTTTCTTTACCAAACATATCAATGTCTTTTGGTCAACTGTTGTTGTTGTTTTCATTTATAACTCTCGTAGAGCTTTATAAGGTATTATTTGGAAAAGAAAGTTAAACCTGGATGATGTGAAACATGATCACTCCAAGATAAAAGATCAATTTTCATCATATAACTTGAATCACCATTTTGATTTATTGTTTGGATTCCTTCATAATTTCTGGTATTCTAATTGCATGCTCTAATGCTTTTCGTTGCATGCTCTAAATAAATCTCTTCTTTATTCTTCAGGTGTTTCCCATAAAAAGTCTTCAAATTTTCACAGAGGAGGAGCTTGAGCTTTTGTTATGTGGCCAACAGGATGCTTGGACGGTATGTATTTGATAATCTATTGACATGTGTGGATTGCTAGAAATTATCCAACCTAACATATGATGTTACTGCTCTGTAAGTCCATGACTGACCATGTTTGTTCTGATTGCTCATGGATTGGAAAAGTCAAATTATTTGTACTGTCACGTGATATACTGTTCTGTTTCTTATGATGTTCGAATTCCAATGCAACTTACAGGCTGGTCAAGAATCCTTCAGATCTATTACTAGGTCTTACTACAGAGGTGTTGCTGGTGCTTTGCTTGTCTATGATATCACCAGGTAATGAGGAAGCCATTTGTGTTAGTTGATTGATCTTTCCATTGTTTAGTCTTGAATGCTATTTCATATTCTGTTATATGGGTCCCCTTTTCAGACACTTAAATGCTTACTTTGTACAGTCAACTTCCTGATTTCTTGGGTGGTTCCTGTACATGCTCTGTTGAAGGAGGGTGCCTTAAGTCTAATAAAGGGCCTTGGAATGATCCTGAAATACTGAAGGTAGTGGTGACTCGTATATTCGTATCTGGTCTGGTTACTGTAGTTCAGATTATCAGATAAAGTTAACATTTTCATCTGTAAAAATAATTAGTGACCAGATTGCATCTCATGTTTATAGCTTGTCCACAATGAGGAAGCAACACTTGTTAGGCAAATTACTAGAATATTTGACGAAGAACGGAAAATTAACTCTTACATCAAGATACGACCATTGAAGGTAAAAATTTGAGTTCTTTAAGTTGATCGATATTTAGTGCATCTTGTTTTTAATCCTTAATTTGTTCCTCAAGTCATATTTTCTCTTCCTTTTTCAGGGAAGAAGTAGTGACACATCAACAGCAGAATCGGGGTCAGATATTGATGATCCTTGCTCTCCAGATGGGTTAAAGAATTTTACATTTCAACGATTGGCCCCAATTCATGAAAAAGTGAGTTTTTCTTATGATTGTCACTCATCTCACGCATTAGTTGACATGCGGCCTGATCATCACAATCACAATTCAGTAATTTCATGATTTTGTGCTACCCATGTCATTGTCCAACACTGGACAGTACGCTCTGTTTTGACAGAGTGGTCTGTCCTGATGCACTCTGTTACTTTTTTATCTTCTTCTGCTGTTATTTTTTTTTCTTCTGTTGTTTGTGATTTGTCATATTCTGATCCATGTTCCAACACAAGCAAAACCAGTTGTTGCCACTAGGGGACTTTTATTATAAAAACTTCAACTTTCTATCTTTATAAGCAAGAAAGAGAACAAAAAAGAGGTTGCTCTCTAATCCTTTTACAAAACGTGTTTCATTACTTGTACTCCATATAAACATTGTATGAAACCAAACTATAACATATCTCTTTTACACCCCATTTTGTTCTTCTTCTTCTTGTGTCTCTCTCTTGGGGTCTCTAAAGCTCTCTCTGACAACTGGTTTTTCTTTTTGTTAGATATAATGTATAGTGGCTATAAACCTTACTATGATCCTGATTTTGAATCATTGATAGAGAGAATACATCCACCTAGGTAATAAAAATATCATGTAGCCATCTTGTGCTTCTTCTTCTTCTTTGATACCATGTTAAGAAAATATTCAATCAAAATGCAATTCTCCTAATATTTTCTTAACAGGTTCAACCAATACTCTTAAAAAACTTGAAGTTGTCAAATAGTAGAAGAATTATTACTAAGCTATGAGCCAAGGATTATAATGTTCAAGGCTTAGGGAATTGCCGATCGAGTAGGTCAACGGTAACGTCAACTTTGGAAACATGGTGGAACGATACTATCATAGTTAACTAATTAGTTTTGATATCTTTTAACAAGTCTAGCTTTTGAGGAAAAATATTGGCTAGTTAATGTTTTTTTTTTTACTATTGCATATTTTTTCCACCCAAGTGTGAAATGAATCATAACAAATAGAATGTTAATGATTTGAGTTTGAATGTTAGTTATTTACTTTTCTTCCTGACATACACAGATTTCTTCTTCTTTTTCTTGAAAGTATGAACTTTGAACATGTGTTCCTGCTAAAGGGTTGAAGCTAGGATGCACAAGTCACTAAGCAAAACCAAAAAGTGATTAGGGAGTGGTAATGTCTAATGGGGATGTTATAATTGTGGGTGGTCACATTGCTTTGTTGGTGACAGTGGGGATTAGAAATTGGTATTCCTGTCTGGTCATGTTAGAAACTGGGGATGTTATATTTGAATTTCATAATGTTTAATTTGTGCAACTTTACGTGGACAACTGCCTTGCACACTTGGATGAGATGATGGGCTTGAAGGCAATGCTCATGAAAATCGATCTCTTTCATCTCGTTTCAGGCATGTGGAAAACTCCGGCAGAGCACTGCTTTTTGTGGATGGGTGGGTTCAAGCCCTCTGAAATCATCGAGTTTGCAACCAGCAGCAAGCTCGCATCAGTGCGTCCCTTGCAGAGCAGCAGTTCGTCCCTCGCAGCAGCAGCAGCAGTGCGTACCTCGCATCATCAGTAGATCGTCCCTTGCAGCAGCAGCATCAACCGCAGTTCGTCCTTGGCCCTGCCCATAGAATCAGACCAAGAGAGAAAACCTGAATCAACACAGGTTAGTCATCATTGCGTCTCTCATATCATATCATATTGCATGAATCTATCATATTTTGTATAGATGACAAGCTTCCGTTGGTCAAAAGCCATTTTGCTAGACATATTGGATATTCTTCTTTTGTATCCATGAATGTCAAAAAATAACAACTTAGCTTCCATATTGGATATTTTTTTACTGAAAACTGTTTTGAACAGTTGATTTGTAGTGTTTTTGTGTTGCATTCCTTTGTATGGGATCACTAAATAGGTTTTGCGAGTGAAATTAGATCTGATGAGGCTCAGATAGTAGTTTTATAGGTCTTTTTGAGCTATTATTTAGAGGAACTGATGGAATTTGACATTATGAGCTGAAGTTCATTCAATTAGTTGGATTTGCAAGCAAATTTTGCTAGGTTTTAGTTAATGCGAGACAATAGAACTTCTAGTCAGTTATAAGTCTTAGGTAGATTGTATTTCTTGTGATTAATGATGAAATGTGAAGCTGAAGGCTGAAGTGACTAAGATGTATTTGTTTTAGATCCGTTTCAGTCTGAGGTGATTTAACAATGAGAGAAATGGAAGGGAGAATGAACAAGTACAGGCAAACTAGTCCAGAGAGGGCTATAGTTTGGACGGAGCCATCACCGAAGCGGCATAATAGAAAAGTTGTTGTTTATTATCTCTACAGAAAAAACCACCTTGAACATCCACATTTCATTGAGGTTGCACTCTCTTCGTCTGAAGGTCTTCACTTGAGAGGTATGTGTCTGGCTTGTTTGTTACTTTGTTATACTATATTTCTATTTGAATTTGGGAATGCTGAAATTTAGTATGTTTTGTAGATGTGATTAATCGGCTTAATGTCTTGAGAGGTAGTGGCATGCCTTCGTTGTATTCGTGGTCTTGTAAGAGGTAAGAGTGTTATAAGAACTGGTTTTGGTTTTCCAATAAATTGTATTTTATTAGAAATTTGATTGTTATCATTGTTGTGGTGGATTTGTGAAAGTAGAAGTTACAAAAATGGATTTGTCTGGCATGATTTGTGTGAAGATGACTTGATACTTCCTGCTCATGTGAATGAATACGTTCTTGATACTTCCTACTCATGTGAAGTTACAACTCTCTAGTTCTTGATACACTGTTGGTATTTCATTACCATTTTGATCCAATTTACACGCGGTGTGTTGAATGTCAACATTCAGTTTAGGTTCACTGAACTCTCACAGGTGAAGGATAGAACACATGAATGGAAATACAACTTGACTTGGAATAAGTTGTTGCTTTCAGTTTATTTTCTGTGTGTTTCCCATGTAAGAGATTCAATGATTATAATTCTAGATTTGTAATCTTTGACAAAGGTACTTTTAAATATATAACAGCAAGTCTTGTATTTTCTATATGTTCTATTTGAATATTAATTTGAATCAGAACTCAATTTGCTACTCCCTCCTTTATCAGTAAACACTGGAGATAATTCGGCGGTAACTGAAAGGGAAGGGATGATCCGAACACTGCAGCACAGAGCGTGTCCCAGGCAGGGTGCACTGCAGTTTCAGCGTGCTCTGCATTGCAGACAGAGTGCGATGTTGATCCAGACAGAATGCGATTCAGCGTGTTTGCTGTACGTGTTGTTTCTGGCCGCAGCGGGTTTCAGCGTGCGCGGTTAGCACACCGGTTTTGAGCTGTGGTTGAGGTCTGCTAGGAGGCTTGCGGGTTTTTCTGCATGCTGCTGTGAAACAGAGCTTGCGTTGGTGCTGTCCGGGTTGCTGGGAGCCGACTGCTTGGGCTGACTTCATTTGGTGCTTTAAGTTTGGCATGGACATTCTTCCTGTCTTAGTCCAGGTTTGCACTTTTATATTTGGATTTTGTATGTCAATGTTATTTATTATTATTTTGTTTATTATAACACCCTTACCCATTTCAATGACAGGTAGTTGAACCAAAAGTATGCATTGCAGGCTTGCTTACTTGCATGAGGCTGTTGAACCAAAAGTGGTACATCGTGACATCAAATCTAGTAACATTTTAATAGATGACAATTTCAATCCTAAAGTATCTTATTTTGGTCTGGCCAAGTTACTGGGTGTTGGAAAAAGCCATATCACTACCCGTGTCATGGGGACCTTCGGGTAATATTTTTTTCAGTGGAACTCAATGAGTTATTTTCCTTTTCCTTTTACGTTTTTGCATCATTGGTTTCAAATTTCCATGGTTCAAAGAATTATAATAGATACCAATGTGACATAACTTTTCCAGATATGTTGCACCCGAATATGCAAATACTGGACTTTTGAATGAAAATAGTGACATATATAGCTTTGGGGTTGTTGTTTTGGAAGCAATTACTAGAAGAGATCCCGTTGAGTATGGACGCCCAGCAAACGAGGTATGTTTGCATGTGTACTGTAGCAGATACTCTATTTGTTTTTTTCTTCAAACTCGCCTAGGGCAAATTTTTCTTATTAACCATAAAGTTAGTCTTTTTTGTTGAACCACATGAGCTTATTGGAACACTTTTCAGTTGTCAAGTTAATAGAACTTGGGTATTCTCAAACTCATTTAAGTTTATAGAGAAGCATTTGATGATAGCATCTTTCGAATGAATTTGTCATGTTTCTTTCATTTGAAACAAGTGAACATACACTCCAAATGTTTTCAGGTGATGAAACTTTAGTTTTCTCTGTTTCATTTTTGTACTGCATGTTTATTAATAGTTCTCCAAATGTTAAAGTAATGTACTTGCTTGGGATCCAAGACCTGCGGCAGGAATGAGTGCAAGCAGTGAAATGCAGCACCCAGATTGCATTCAAAAATCCGCAGATCATAACTGCCAGGACAGTGGGTACTCTGCAGTGAAACGGAGCGCACTTTGGTTTGCGACCAGTAGCAAGCTCGCATCAGTGCGTCCCTCGCAGAGCAGCAGTTCGTCCCTCGCAGCAGCATCAGTTTGTCCCTCACAGCAGCAGCAGTGATTCCCTCGCAGCAGCAGCAGCAGCAGTGCGTACCTCGCATCATCAGCAAATCGTCCCTTGCAGCAGCAGCATTGCGTCTCTTGCAGTAGCAGCAACATTGTTCCACTTTCTTTGTATTTGAGATATTTAAGTTTGTGTGTGTGTCATTGTATTTGAGATATTATTTGATAGATTTTGTGACTCAATGTAATACATTATCTTATTAATTACATTACTTTGCCTCCATTCATGGAAATGTTTAAGTTTGGCACATTAAAATTTTTATTTTTTAGAAATAAAACTTATAAGATGTAATAAAAAGTTATTTGACAGCAAAAATAAATAAATAAACAAATATATATATATATATATTTAAAAAAAAAATTCCACGGTTTTAAACCGTGGCTAATTATTGCAACGGCTAAAAACCGTGGCTAGTACTGGCCATGGCTTAAAACCGTTGCCAAATCTATTGCAACGGCTTAAAACTGTGGCCAGACTTGCAACGGTTTTAAGCCGTGGCTACTTCTGCCCACGGCTTAGAACCGTGGCCAAACTTGCAACGGTTTTAAGCTGTGGCTACTCCTGCCCACGGCTTAGAACCGTGGCTAAGATTTTGGCAACGGTTTATAACCGTGGTTAAATCATCAACCATCCTCAAGATAAAATCGTTGCTAATATTTTAGCCATGGTTTTTAGCCGTTACTAGGGATTTAGCGACGCCTCTACAGCCCACGGTTCTAAGCCGTGCCAATGGGTTACCCCCACGGTTTAAAACCGTTGCTAATGGCCATTTTTGGTGTAGTGAAAACAAAGTAGACTCTTATATTATTACTAAAAACAACTTTGAACTTTCAAACTTTCCAATAAGCTAAGAAAAACTAATATCGATATTTTAGGCCCAAATAAGCTAAGAAAAACTTTCCAAGTAAGCTAAGAAAACCCCAATTTTTAGGCCTTAAAAATCGATATTTTTTGTCAAGGGCCCGAAGGGTCGCTTCCTTGAATTGCCCTCATGGCTGGGCGATGGGGATAAGTGAATAAATGGCTATATCATGTTTCTGGTGAGCTGACCCTATTCAAGCCTGCCTAAAATAGGACTCGGACACGGACTCAGACTCGGACTCGGACACAGATACGACTCGACGACTCGGCAATTTTCAAAAAAATAGGACTCGACAACACGGTCAAACTTAATTTTTTAATATATTTTTTGTAACTCATAAGAAAATAAAATCATAAATTAATTAATAATACTATTAAACAATCCAAACATATCAATAAAACATTCAAATTTACAAATGCATCATAAAGTCAAGCTCAATTGCTCAAGTCATGCTCATAAAGCATAAGCAATATAATTTCATTAACTTGATATCACATATAATCATGAAATATAATGATGCACGTGGACTGAATAGATGATATCACATATAATCACATTAAGTCAGAAATTTAAGTCCGGCATGATACAAAAAAGTATATACCATCTAATAACTCTTCTTGTTAGTTAGAAGAGGTACCTTAACACTGCATTGTAAGCATAGCATTTGTGACCCATATAGAATATAAATGATTGATCCAACACTGTTCTTTACATGAAACAAGAATAAGCAGAATGAAACTAGAAAAAAAACAAGACCATCGACTATAAATTTGTGAGTCTATGACCCATATAGAATATAAATTTGCATCATTCTAATATTTAAAATATTTCACCCACGAATAAGCAGAGCAGTTGTTTTTTACATGAAAAAAAAAAAAAATGGGACCATCGAGGCTATTATGAAACAGGAAAAAAAATGCTTCTCTCAGAATGAAATAGAAAGAAAAAAACAAATTATGAAACAGAATGAAACAGAAAAAATATGCAGAAGAGAAGGTGAATAGTGAACACAGAGAGAAGAAATCGCAGAGAGAAGAGATAGTACCTGAGGTTGAGGACGACATCTTTCCTGCTCCGTCGATGGATCTCTCCCTCTCTCTGTCGAGTGTCGATTGATCTCTCTCTCTCTCTGACTCTCTCTCGATCGATGTCGATCGATATCTCTCTCTGTCGATGGATATCTCCCTCTCTCTTTGACTCTCTGTTGATCGGTATCTCAGCCAAGTCAGCCGCTCTCTGTTTTCTTCTTCTCTGTATTTTTTAGGGTTTGAAATTTGGGATCGAATCGATCGATCGAAGAAAACTGAGGAATATATAAAGCCGTGTCTGGACCGAGTCTGGACTGTGTCCGGGCCGTGTCCAAGCTGAGTCAGGGCCTGTCAACAAATTTTGGCCGTTTCGTGTGTCCAATACGTGTCGGACGCGTATCCGTGTCCAACACGTATTTGATATGCGATAGGAGGGTTTTTCGGAGAGTCGGTGCATCCTTGGTTGCAAAAGATTTAGAATGAAGCACTCATTAATCACGGCACATTAATGTTATGGCTAAAAAGTTGTTCTAATACATGGACAGTTGAGATGAGCCTCACAGAAATGAGATTAAAACGTGTTGTGCCATTTTGCGGCATTTTTTTTCCCATAAGAGACTATCTTCTCCCGCATTATACCAATAACTATGGGTGTCAATGTTGATGCTTGACTTTCTCAGTCAGTCATTCGGCATGCTGGACAATTCCTAGGTTTGTTCATTATTTATTAAGTTAAAAATTTTGGTTTTTTTTTATATTTTTTAATTTCCCTTTAAACTATATTATTGCACTCATTAGCCAATAAAATAAGATCTGATTGTAGTTAGGATATGCTGATTTCGAGGTATTGCTTATTTTCACTTTTGGACCGATTAGATTTGGCTTTGTCTAAATAGTGAGGGAGGGGGGTGAAGCCGTTCATTCCCTCGAAATACGTACAAACATGTGTCTCGACATTTAAGGGGGGTGAACGGCTTCAACCCCCCTCCCTCACTGATTCCCTCGACATTTAGAATTTTCCATTAGATTTTGAACACTTATTTTGATGCATTTGGATGTACTATTGAAAGTCACTGGATTATTCATTTTTTGCAAATCTAAAATTATTATATTAAATTTACAAAACTATTAGTTGATCAATGGCATCACAACTTAATAGTTATAGTTTGGCAGATCCAAAAAAAAATTTGAAATGGGAATTTACCAATTTTTTCGGAAATCCATTGGGTCGAAAATCAGCGCTAGTGGTTCCAGGATCGAACAGAGATCCCTGCCAGCTGGTTTTACTTTTACACAAAAAAGATTCCTTTCACTCCTGGTCCTGGATATCAACACTCTCATCATGTCTTATCTCTTAATATTCGACTTTCTTTCATGTGGATGAGCTTCCATGTAAATTTCCTTACTGATAAGTCTCTCAAGTCATCGTCTTCCACAATGCTTTGGGCCCTTTAATTACCTACCTCCATCGATCATTGAGTTTAGGGGGGCAATAACAAGTGAGTTGCAATTCTACTTTCCCCAACAAATCTAGAATTGAAGTGTAATTCATTTGATGTATTTGGTGCAGGAGGACCCTTAAGGAGGGAGGAGACGACGAGGATTGTTCGATCCTGATTTTGGTAATCAGGTATTATTGTTTTTGCATATCCTGTGATTTATATTCAATGGCTCATGTTTTTATTTTTGATTATAATTGATTACAACTGTGGGGGTTATTCTATTCTGCTACTGTATGCGTAGGGTTCGAAAATCCCTGATTCTTGTATGGTTTCAATTCAATTGTGCTAAACTAGAATCCATTGACATCGATCCCCTGGCTACTTCAAATATTTGACTCTGTGTTTATCATTTAATTTTACTAGTTTTGTTCCATGATCCAACCAAACATTCTACTTATTTTGGTTATTAGTGTACAGGAAGATTGTGGATCTTGGTAAACATGAGTAGTACTGATGAAGAAATTTATCACTCAACTCATCCCCACAAGCTTAAACTGGATATTGGGGAACCTTACCTGTGTAATGGATGCAAGGAAATAGGGTATGGACCTAGATACAGATGCAAGGATTGTGATTTTGATCTCCACAAGGAGTGTGCCCTGGCCGCTCCTACAATAACCCACCCTTTCTATGAAGACTCTGTCTTGGTTTTCCTTACAGCAGGAAAAATCGATAGACGTTGTAACGCATGTTGGAGCCTTATGGAAGGTTTTATGTATCACTGCAGCAAAACTGATATTGACTTGCATCCTGGTTGTGCTAAACTACCACTTAATTTAGAAGTCAATGGGGTGAAATTACACCTTAAACAAAGATTATCAACAGAGTGTTCTAAGTGTGGGATGGTGGGAAATGTTGGAGGTTGGTCATATAGTTCGACTAATGATCAGTACCATTTTCATCTTTCGTGTCTCTTAGGTAAAGTGTCTGTTGAAGTACGGCAATACTAGATGATGATTTGCAAAGGGAACACTTGGTTGGAGTCCGATGGCGCTGTACTAATTATCTAGCTTTACTAGGAATGTTCAAGTTTATCAAGCCAACTACAGAGATGATCTGCAAGAATTGAAAGAAGGCTAGGTTATGGCTGAAGACCTGTACTGGGTTTCTTGATTTAGCAGTGTTTATTAGATTATGCATCTCCAAAACTGGTAGTGTTAAAGGAGAGGTTTTATGATACTAGTCCATTGATTTTATATATCATGAACTAGCTAGCTGCGATTGATTGTGATTTAATTTGTGAAAGATATTCTGACTGTGTTTCTTTCACCACCTTTGAATTGAATTGTGTTGTGAAAGGAAGACTATATAGATTGCAATTCTGGGAAAGGCCGGACCATACAAAATAACAGGAAGCTTGAATCATTTTACTTGTGATACAACTAACTAGCACACATATATAGGGTAACCCAAGATTTATTTGTGGAGGCTCTGAAGCCAGATTTTGCTGGATTTGCCATTACGGCCTGCCTTATTGGTCAATACCGGGGTTTAACTGTTGCATACTCAGCTATGGGCACGACCCAATGGAGAAGTAAAATAACAGTTCATATGATATGGTAGTAGATAATGTTACTGCATCGCGGTGAATATTATAGAGTAATGCTATGCTTTCACTGCAATTGATTTGTAGAGTAGTATATATATCCATGTATTAGTTGATTCTAATCATATAATTAGATTTATTCTCATCATTTTGATATGGCATCAGAGTGGTGTTCTTGAGATCTCGCTACTGTTGTTTATGCGTGCCCTTAAAGACTATCCTGTCGGTTATTCTTTTCCTTTTTGCTGTTGTGTTTTTTGGCCTTCTGAGAGATGGGTTCACCACCACCTTCTATACCATCAAACGCCAACATGATTTTGAGTGTTCAACCAATGGATTTTGCGCCTAAACCCACCGCAAGCCAATATGGTGTAAAACTTAATGGAACCAATTTAGAGGGTGTTTGCTTTTGTTTCTGAATAGAGTCAGAAGTCTTAATAAGAAGTGAGATACATTGTTTAAGGTAGGGGTGGGCATCTGTTCCCGCAATCCCGTCCCGTCCCGATCTAGAATGGAATGGGATGGGATGAAGATTTTCAATCCCGCCAATCCCGTCCCGTCCCGAACTAATTTATTAATATTAATTATTAATATTATTATTTAATTATTTATTTTATTTAGAATCTCACTTACTATAATAAATTTATTATTTATTTCCTTGGTGCAGTGATAAACTTTTTATTTCAACCCAGATTCAAATCTTTGCTCCTCCCAGCTAAATGAATCAATAGTAGATCACTCAGATGTCGTACAAATCCTAGGATCAATAGCCTTATTGGCAATTAAGGCCCAACAATTATTTGTTCATCTTCCACAAAAGCTTCTTGGGATGACCCTTATAATGCAACTTTCAAACCTTCTATCCTTGAACATGATCTTGTAACAACTCCAATTAGGCTAATAGGCCTAAAGTCTTTAGATTTTGTGTTTCAGAACAAAGGAAATGAAGGTAAAATCAAGTCTGCAATCTATGAAGGAAGCAATTTTGAAACTCTTTCAACTTACCACCCTTGAGATGCCATCACCAAGGAAAGGTTTAGAGTTCAAAACGAATACAAATGTTGAAACTTTTGTACACATTTTGCCTGAAAGTTCATTGTTAATGGTCAAGATAATCCCTTTACTTTGAGTTGAGGTAGTTACAAGAAGTAAAAGCTTCCTATTGTTCACAAATTAAGTCAGCCTTTGAATTGAAATGGGGTACCTGCTGATCCCGTCCCGTCCCGAACCCGTTTGGGATGGGACGAGGTCGGGATGGGATAGGGATGGGTATATCTCGTCTCATCCCGTCCCGTGCCCACCCCTAGTTTAAGGTGTTTGTTTTTTAATTCTGATCTGAAGTAAGAACTTCTGATTTGAGTAAGCGACAAGGAACTGTTGATTAGTTAGCACTGAGGCTCTGATTGGTACAGTGTAAAAAGATGCATTTTGCAAAGTAATGCAAATGCATCACTTTGCAATGCATTACTTTTGCGGTTGATTGGTATTAGTCAAAAAAAAAAAAAAATCTAGTTCCACAATTTTTTTATTTTGGTTATGTTATCCCACATATATTATATCAAATGTATTTTCGTCAAATGTTTGACTGAATAATATGTAAGAAAATAAGGACAAGAAAAATAAGGACTCTTTGGAAGAGTTTAATTATAATAAACTTTTGTAAATTTGGACTCTATTGGGTTCTACATAATAATAAGAACTTTTAAAGATATAAACTTTATGAAGAAGTATAGTTCAACATGTGAATGTCAGAGTTCTCGGCAAAAAAATTCAGGATGTTTTATCGCAGAAAATAATGCGGGATCTCTTGACGTGAAGATGCAGAGGTTATGCATTTTAATTCTATAACCGCTTTAATTAAATCTTACCAAGCACATATTTTTGTAACCGCCCGCAAATGAATGCATTTACATTATTTTATAGGATACCAAGCAGAGCCTAAGTGCTTAATGAAAATTTATTATAATAATAACCTCACAATAAATTTGTAATGACTATTGTGCTACCTCTCTTATCCACCAACCATCCCCTCTTTTTTACCTCATCTCTATCACGTGAGCAGTGTCGCCACTGCCACCACCACCCTCCCCTCGTCATCCTCCTCCTTCTCTTTTTCTCTTTATCTTGAGATTGTATGAGGAATGGAGAGGGATATATGATTGTTTTTTTATGGTAGTGGAAGTGGGATCTCCATGGTGTTTGGATAAGAAAAAACGGACGGAGAATGAGAGTTAATGTTAGTGTTTTTTGTGGCGATAGGAGTAGTGATGGTGGGCAAAAAAAAAAACTTTAAATCAGCACCTAAAAACAAACACCTTTAATTTTACAGCAGCTCATCAAGAAGTGAAACAAACAGCTCATTCAAAACTTCCAACTCCAGACCTATTATGAAGAAGTTGATAGGTCTGTAATCTATGATCTCTCGCCAAGCTATGTAGATGAAGCAGGAGGATAAAACAGTTTTTACATACTACATTGATTTGTGCACAATATAGTAAGAATTGGATTACTGAAAGTCAATTGTCTTCAAACAACCTAATGTATATGGACTCGACAAAAAGAAATTGATGAAGAACGTGTTTGTACCTTTTTTGTTGACCTTGATGATTTGTATGATCGTATTCGAAATGATATTCTTCGTACAGAACCTTTTCCAAATCCAAAGATTGCTTTGGCTATTGTTCTGTTTTGATATTTTCAGTATTCCAAAACTCGAAAACAGTATGTACCGAAAAATAACAGTTCGCTTCCTTTTTTCTGAACTGTAAAATAAGTGATCCGTCTGATTATGCTTCAAGACAATATCATACAGTTCCTATTTGTTTTCGATTTTTGGGAAAATTTTGCCCACCCCCAAAATTTTCTCCACTTGGTTTATTAAAACTGCTGTTTTTTTTTAGCAACTTGACATATTTTTCCTCTTTCCTCAAGCTGATCTTCTTTCAATGAAATTTCTCATTTTGTTTTATTTCCACAATGAGTTTGCATTAAAAGGCAACTGTTTAACAGGAGAATAACACTGTAACAATTAAAAACGAAAGAAATGACATTTAGAATAACCAGGTTTAAGTATAACTCCAATCAGAACTCCATGTTTAGGTTCATGTTGCTACAACTCTCTCTCTCATCCAACTTTTCTACCAAAATACCAAATCTGTAACATTGCATTCCATGTTTAGAGATCTGATAAGTCCTCATTTTAGTTTTCCACACTTGATTCACTTCAAACAAGTACATGTCGTATTTAAACTTTAAACAGATAGAGGAATCTATGCAACTATTACTTGAGCTTTGATGAATGTTTACAAGTGGCACCCCATGATAAGAATTGAGTTGATGGGCTCAACGGAAGCTTACAAATCAAAAAACTTGATAGACAAACAACTTTAATAAATTTTTAAAACTCAAACTAAAGTCGTTACAACTTTGAATATGTATATTTAACTAAAATAAAATCCTAAACTTCGACTTGTATTCTTCTATCTTCTTCAACAAAAAAGTTGCGATGGAAGTTTGACAGAAAAAATGTTGATCCACGGGGGTTGGTGCATGGAGGATGAGGAGTTGTTAGCAACCCCGACGAAAGGTGTCTTCGTCTCTACTAGCAACATCACTTGTCCAGTGATACCTCTATAGGGTTTGGCTGTGCCGGCGTTGATTTTCCAACGTGGGCTGCGGTAGAAGATGGCGAAGATTGATTTTGAGATGATTTTGGTCAACTATATGAACCCATTTTACCCCCCTTTGTCACTTCTCTTCTTCTTCTACAACTTTTTGAATTGGGATTATATGGTTTTTAGCAAAAAATTTGTTGATTTCCTAATTTTGAACAAAAACCATGAAACTTCAATTTACAAATTGCAATTCTCGACTTGAAGACCTAGGAAAATTAGAGTTTTCTTTTTTCACAGTTCTATACCAAAATTGATAGTTTAAGTGGAAGCTTAGAAACCAAACATAACTGAAACTTGATAGACTCACAACTCGAATAAACTCTCAAACTTAAAGTAAACTGATTACAACTTTTAAGTAGACATATTTAACCAAAAAAAAACCCTAAACATCATCTAATTGGACTAGTACTCCTAGTTGGATCAACCTAATTATTATTTACTAATAATAAATATTTACATCAAAAAATATACATTGATACTTACTACTATAATTGTAAATTGACCAATTTCAAGCTTTAAAAAAATATATTAAAACATTGTCGCTTATCATAACTAATAAGTGCATAAACAAACACTTATTTTGAGCCATTTACAAGTACCATTTGAGTTTAAAGCCACCTGCAAGTGGTGCACACAAGCACTGCCTAAGTTATTTTTATACTGAACTCGAAAACTCCATTACTTTAATCAGCATGGTTAATCATTTTTTGTGCTCTTTAGTTAATTTTCTTCAGATGAGCCGAGAAACGGAAAGCATCAAAGACATTGGTATACTCAGTAGAAGAAAGAAGCGAAATAGAAAAAAAGACAGAGTAATCAACTCCAGAGGAATTGATGCAGGACATCAACAGTTTTAGGAAATCCAGTTTTAGGAAGTATGACATCACATCAACAGTTTTAGGAAATTCAGTTTTAGGAAGTATGACAACATAGGAACTCCTATTTTATCACATCAACAGTTTTAGGAAGTTCGACAAAATAGGAACTCCTATTTTATCAACTCCTATTTTGACCGTACGTAGGATTTCTAATTTTTCTTTCTTTTCCGACTCCTTGTTAAAGTTGGTTATTTAGCTTTGAGTAGTATAAATAGAGAGGGATATCAACATGTAAGGGATATATTTTCCAAGCAATCAAATAAACAATTTTATTCCTCAAACCCCTTTGTTATTATTACAATTTCTTCTTAACGCATTTCCTTTGTCTCTTCGCATCCCCGACGATATTTATATCGTCTTCTTCAAACTACGAGTACCACATCAATTGGTATCAGAGCCAGTGAATTTTGAGGTTCTTACCTCAAAATCGATTTTTCTCCGCCTCCGCAACACACCATTCCAAAAAATAAAAAAAATAAATAAAAATAAATAAAAAAACCCATCCACCCATCTCCACCTCAACAAACAATGGAAGAAATCACTATGAAAACCATAGATGCACAACTTGCAAAACTTTCGAAAGATTTGACGGTGTCAATGGATACCAAAATTGCACCGTTACAAGCCGACCTCAATGGTATTCAGAATCAGCTAGCATCGCTTCTGAAGCTTCTCAATATGGAAGACAATGTGTCTGTTCATCAACGTGAAAGAAAAGCCCCGTTAACTGATGACGGTAAAATCGATTCTGCAACTTCCATCCGGCAACATGACAATAATTCTTTCGAGCACAATAACGATATTCCGAAAGAAATCATGAAGGAGTTCGATACCAAACATCAACATGAAAGTTTTATCGGCTTGCCGAAAAGGAAGACTTCAGTTTTTCAGATCGATAGTGAAGATGATGATTCACTCGAGGATGAACAGGAAAAGCGATGGACGGATGATCGACGTCTCAGATCGGGACAAAGTCCGTACGGTGCTCTACCGAAATACAAGTTAAAAGCGGATATTCTGAATTTCACCGGGAATTTCAAAATTGAAGCGTTATTGGATTGGTTCTATGAGGTCGAAGCTTTCTTCCAATTTATGGAAGTTCCGGATCATTCTAAGGTATAACTTGTTGCTTGCAAGCTCAAGGGAGGAGCAGCCGCCTGGTGGGAAAAGTTTTGTGAAGATCGTTCAAAGAGTGGTAAACCACCAATTCGTACTTGGGAGAGAATGAGGAAATTGATTCGCGAGAAGCTTTTACCACGGGATTTTAAACAACTTTTTGTCAAACTTCAGAATTGCCAGCAAGGAGAAAATTCGGTTGAAGATTATGTCTCAGAATTTTACAATTTGGTGGCTAGAAATCAACTTCATGAATCAGATGAGCAGTTGGTATCTCGATTTACCGAAGGTTTGAATCGGTTAATTCAATATGGGATGACACAATCAGTCTATACAATGGTTGAGGCTATTCAACAAGCTTTGACTATCGAACGTAGGGTCACGCATTCTTCTAGAGCTCCACCATTCCGACAATCAACTCGAACCCCACCCAATTACCGATCATCCAATGCTAATTACTCCAACACCAATCAAAGGCCATCATCTTATAATCCATATTATTCCAATTCTGCTTCTCATGCAGAATTTCACAATTCTCCTTTTCCACAACAAGAAAGTCCCAATTTTACTCGATCCCAATCTCCTATCCCCAAACAAAATACACCTATACTCCCCACTCCTCAAGACAAGAACACAACCCCATTCTTTCCCCCTAACCCACACAAACAGTCCAATGTTCCGTATTCGTGAACGGGATGAATGGAAGACAGCTTTGAAAACAAAGGAAGGCTTATATGAGTGGCTTGTTATGCCATTCGGATTATCTAATGCTCCTAGCACCTTTATGCGACTCATGTATCAGGTTCTACAACCTTTCCTTGGTAAATTTGTTATTGTGTATTTTGATGATATCTTGATCTATAGTTGCAGCGAAGACGAACATCTCTCACAACTTTCTAAGGTGTTCCAAGTCCTTGCCGATAATGCTCTTTTTGTGAATTTGAAGAAGTGCACCTTTTTCTCCAATAAAGTCATCTTCTTAGGGTATATTGTCTCGGACATCGGAATTTTAGTGGATGATTCTAAGGTGAATGCCATTGCCGATTGGCCTACACCTAAATGCATTCGTGATGTTCGAAGTTTTCATGGGTTGGCATCTTTCTACAGGCGTTTTGTTCGGAAGTTTAGTTCAATTGCTGCCGGTCTTACCGATTGTTTGAAATGAGAAAAGTTTGAATGGACAGAAGAGGCGGATAAGAGTTTCAATGCTCTTAAAAAAAATTGTGTCGTACTCCAATTCTTGTTATGCCGGATTTTGATAAGCCATTTGAAATCGATTGTGACGCTTCGATTATCAGTATTGGTGCGGTTTTATCTCAAGGAGGTTATCCGGTTGCTTATTATAGTGAGAAAAATTCTAATGCTAGGAAGAAGTGGTCTACTTATGAATTAGAATTAATTGCTCTTGTGCAAGCTCTAAAACAATGGCATACTTATCTTGTTCATCGAGAATTCATCGTTAACACTGACAATCACGCTTTGAAATTCTTGACTACTTCAGCCAAGATAAACAGAATGCATGATCGTTGGTTATCGACCATCAACAAGTATACTTTTTCGGTTCGGCATAAGGGTGGCAAGTTGAATCAAGTTGTTGATGCTTTGAGTAGACGTGCTCATCTACTTGTGACTATTCGGAATGAGAGTTTGGCCTTTGATTATCTGAAGGATCTTTATGGTGAAGATGACGATTTCAAGACTATGTGGGAAAAATGTCGTTCTCTTTCGCATGGTACAGATGATTTATTAATTCAAGATGGTTTTCTTTTCAAAGGTAATCATATTTGCATTCCCCACGGTTCTTTACGTCTACATCTTATTCGTGAATTACATGGGGGAGGCCTTGGAGGACACTTTGGCCGTGATAAAACAATTGCACTTATGGAAGAAAGATATTTTTGGCCTTCTTTGAAGTGTGATGTTCAAAGGTTTGTCCAAAGGTGTATGGTTTGCCAAAGATCTAAAGAAACTATTCGGAATACTGGTCTCTATACTCCACTAGCAGTTCCAGATGCACCTTGGGTTGATGTTAGCATGGATTTTGTGTTAGGCTTACCTCGTACTCAAAGAGGTAATGATTCAATTATGGTTGTGGTTGATCGTTATTCCAAGATGGCACATTTTGTGGCTTGTAAAAAGACCACATTTGCTTCCAATATCGCATACTTGTTTTTCAAAGAAGTGGTTCGTTTACATGGTGTTCCCAAGTCAATAACTTCTGACAGAGATACAAAATTTTTGAGTTACTTTTGGAAATCGCTTTGGATGCGTTTGGGGACTACATTAAAGTTTAGCACTACTTGTCATCCTCAAACCGATGGACAAACCGAGGTTGTGAATCGTTCTTTAGGAAATTTGATTAGAGCAAAGATCGGCGACAAAGAAAAACAATGGGATATTCTTCTTCCACATATGGAATTTGCTTTCAATACTTCAGTGAATCGCTCTACTGGTAAGACGCCTTTTGAAATTGTCTATTCTAAGGTGCCCCATCATGTTCTTGATCTCATAGTACTTCCAAAGCTTTGGGATTCTCATGCCAAGGCTGACAATATGGTGGATAAAGTTTCTCAAATTCATCATGAGGTAAAATCAAAGCTTGCAGAGTCTAATGCCAGGTACAAAGAAGATGTCGATAAACATAGGCGTTTTAAAGAATTCAAAGAAGGAGAGTTAGTCATGATTCATCTTCGCAAAGAACGATTTCCCGTGGGCACTTACAACAAGACAAAGATGAAGAAATATGGCCCTTTCCAGATTTTGAAGAAAATAAATGACAATGCATGTCATTGATCTTCCTGCTGAATGGCATATCTCCAACATCTTCAATGTTCAAGCAATTTTTACGTTTCATGACATTCTTGAGGCCATGGTAGGCGATGACAACTCGAGGACGAGTTTTTCTAAAGAAGGGGAGCCTGATGCAAGACATCAACAGTTTTAGAAAATCCAGTTTTAGGAAGTATGACAACATAGGAACTCCTATTTTATCACATCAACAGTTTTAGGAAGTTCGACAAAATAGGAACTCCTATTTTATCAACTCCTATTTTGACCGTACATAGGATTTCTAATTTTTCTTTCTTTTCCGACTCCTTGTTAAAGTTGGTTATTTAGCTTTGAGTAGTATAAATAGAGAGGGATATCAACATGTAAGGGACATCTTTTCCAAGCAATCAAATAAACAATTTTATTCCTCAAACCCCTTTTTTTATTATTACAATTTCTTCTTAACGCATCTCCTTCGTCTCTTCGCATCCCCGACGATATTTATATCGTCTTCTTCAAACTACGGGTACCACATCAGGAATAAAAATAAAAATAGAATTATTCTTGTAAGTTTCATAACTCAGTAAAAAGATGCATTGCACTATTTAACACCTTATGGCTAAGAATCATTTAAGTTGGAGTTGATGTTGCCAACAACTCCTCTCCTAATCCCGACCCTTTTTGGACAATAGTGAATATATTCAAAACTTGTGCACCACACCAAAAGGTTATATACCTTGCAATTTTGATAAGAATGTTTGTCGTGAGATCCTTAAAACCATAGCCATTTAGACCATAGCATTATAAGAATCTAAGGGTGCTTTTAGTTGCATATAATTCTATTCCATTGAAATCCATACGGAGACCACTTATATCTAAGTTAATTTGAAGTTCATTCACAAATTCATCATTAAATTTTCTGATCAATAGTGGGAATTAATGAACATGAGAATCACACGCTTTAAGAGGAGCAAGGGGTATGATTCTCATGTTCATGAGACTTTCATTCTCATCATTCATCACAAAATATAATGGTGGATGATGGATGTTACCTCACTTTAGCCTTAAATGTAGGGGTACTCATGAATTTCCATAGAATAGGATTTTATCCAACCAAACACACCCTAAGATGTGGTCTAGTCCACCAGATTGAAACATCTCGAAAAACTGAAGCATCTCGAAAAACTCATGTATTTAGTTATCATAACCGAAATTACTAAAGCATCATTGTGTGGCAAAATTAACTCCATCAGCATCTTCGTTCAAGAAGGTTATAGTCATTTGCATTGTCTTTGCACGCTGCACGGATGGTTCTTGGAATCTGATCTTTGTGTGTAATTCTCTGATTATGCGCTTTTTGGATCGATTGGATAGCTCATTTTCTCCGCCTGTGCCATGTAAAACGTAGATCGTTTCCTATGCTGGCTCATTTGAAATGATTGTTTCGCTCTCAAGTTTGATGAACTCTTTGAGTCGTCCTTCTTCGATATGGCGTTCAATTTCGTCTCTTAGGCTGCGACAATCTTCTGTATAGTGGTCGTAGTCGTTGTGGAAAAGACAATGTTTGTTCTTGTTCCACTTCTCCAGATCTCCTTTCATCTTCGGCGGCCATTTGACATCTTCTCTTCTTGCCATTGCTAAAAGAATATCGCTCTTACTTGCTGTCAGAGCCGAGAATGCTCTTTCATATTTGGGCTTCTTTGGTTGTAGACTTCTGGATGCTCTTTGATTGCATTTAGAGCTGCTGTTAGCCTAATGTCTCTTAAGCTGAGCGCTTTCTTTTTGAAAGTTTTTGTCTTGTAAGTTTTAAATGATCATATCTATCGTTTCGATCACGCTATTCATCTGAGCCATAAGTGTCTTCACTCGGGGATTTGAGTGGATTCCCCATGATGTGAGAAATGCCTGAATTGTTACCTATTGGAATTCTCTTCCAATAGCTATGGTTGTTTCGATGGTTGTCTTTGGATTAGTATTGGACAACATGTATCTATTATCGTCGGATTGAAGATTTGCGGAGTATTCCATTGATCTATTATCGTCCACAGACGGTGCTAAACTGATGCGTCCAAAAATATACTCATGTGAGTTTGACCTACAAAATGACTGTTAGACTGCCAAGGACAACCTTTTTGATAGCCAAAGACACTCCGATGCTTAAGTCAGTAACTATGTTGGAAGAATGATGTAAATCTGGACAAATCTCAGTTAAAGTTGCATATATACCCTTGTCGGATGTTTCCTTTACCATTTATAATTATCGTGGTTAATTTTCTGCTAAGCATGTGAGGCGCAACGGAATGGGGTGTTTCTTGTAACAGTGTCCTTCTTAATCCAGATGCGTTCGTGGGGGCGTGTCCCTCCACGGCTCTTTCTTGGTGCAATGTTTTTCTTCTTTATGAAAGAAAGCATGATAAGTACCCAAAATATCGATTTTTACACCCTTAAATATACAATTTTTAAGTCCAACTATCCAATAAAAATATATCATTACGTGTATTTTGTGCATTTTGTAGGAATTCAAGCATAAATCTCAAATCATGCATAAAGTGGCACAATAAGTCTAAATTCAACAAGTAGAAAGCCAATAGGAGTTCAAATGCATTCATAAGGATTAAAGAATTTCAATCCCAAGACCCATGAATTCAAGCCCACAAAGCATCAACAACTATGGATCTCAAGAAAATTAACATGAAGATTTGGACATTCACATGACCAACTTTATCATAAAAAAAAAATCTACAATACATATTTTCTTATTTAACTCCAACATCAATCCTTGTTTCATTCAACCATATTTTCATGTTTCCTTATTTAACTCAAACCATGTTTCACTTAACCATTTTTTCATGTTTCACTTAATCGTGTTTCCTTATTTTACTCAATATTTTTCCTTATCACTCAAACATTTTTTACCTATAAAAAAACTCATACATTGAGTTCATAAAGGATAGTTTTTCTTAGAGAATTTTTTTTTGTAATTCTTGGCTTTAGATTTTTGCTTGGTATAGAAGTGCATGTACTACTTTCCAACATCTTAATTGAAGTAAGTTCTATTTTTGTTTCTCATTCTCAATTGCTTCTCTTTCTCCGTTAACTTTTAGTTTATTCTCACTATTCATGAAGAGTTAATCTCCCATCTCAAGATGAAGAGATTGAGCCCCATGAAGATATAATGATAGTTATATTGTATTTCCTTTAGAAAGTAAATTAGAACAATGAATTGTAAGAAGTACTTCAAAAGAAAGCTTCATTTGTTAAATGGATAATGATTTTGATTCAAAAGAATAAATAATTTTCATGTCTTTTAGAATTTTTTCGATGAAAAACATAATAAAAATCCTGTGTCGATGAAAAACATAATAAAAATCCAATGATATTTTAGAAATAAAACAATGGATTTGGTTAAAGTTTGAAGAAAATGAAAAAACTTTTACTTCTTTAATCCCACAATTCAAGTTATGTAGGTTGAAAAACCATGTGATTTGAGTATTTTGGGAGAAATTGAAATTACATTCTGCAATCATTATGTTGGAATTGGGTGATTCTCATACCCTTAAAATTTCTCTATATTCATTTTGTTATTAGCTATTATTTTGTTTTGAAATCATATTATCTCTCAACATCTCGCCATAATTATTTTGCTATTTTTTTATTCTCTAAATTGAAATTTAAATATTGTTTTCTAGTCCAAGTGAAGTAGTCGATAACCCCTACTTTCACTATGCATTATTCAAGTGTATTGTACGTTGAAGGAAAAAAATAAACAAAAAAATATATATTCCTTTGATTGAAGTCGAAAATCATGCAATGACATTAATGTCGATTTTTTGCATCAATCAACGCACATTGGGCCTGGATTCTAGCTCTAATTCATCTGGGTCTGGATTCGGACCCAGTTTATGTCTCCTTAGTGGTGGACCTAGTATGGGTCTTTATAATTGGCCTCATTCTTCCTGGACTTTACGAGCTGGCCCAATAAATTGGACGTTGTATTCTTGTGATGGATCTTCATGTCACGTGTATGATCGTGATGTTCGATTTATTTTAATGTATCATCAATAATAACCTAGTAATTGCACAAAAATCCAACTATGCTTATTTCGTCCCGTCCTGAACCCGTTTGAGATGGAACAAGGTCAGGATGAAATCTTTCCCGACCCGAAGCTAAAACAACGAGATGGGATCGAGATGAGTCCATCCCATCTCATCCTGTCACGTGTCCACCCCTAGTTTATATGTCTTTTGATTGGCCTTGTATTATTAGTGGCCAAACCTAACACCTACTTAAAGTCCGGTGCACTGAAAAAAAATTTGGCATCAAGACAAGAATCAAATCGAAACAAATCGAATCTCCTTAACATTTATTTTCCTTTGGACTAAGATGCTAGTTCTTAATTATCTTAAAGAATCGTCTTCTGACACCATCAATTATCGAACATGAAATCTACATGATGTGCTCGTATTGAAGTCTACTTGGATTTCCATTTGCACGAAGAAATATAATCAAGCATATGTTAAGCTTCGAAATACTCGGCTTCCTGTTAGAAAAAATATCATTCAAGGGCTGGCACTTGTGTTTGTTTAGCAAATCACTTTCATTGGTTTGTTTTTGTACTATATATGATTGTTGCTTCACTTGAACATTAGTTATAATTATTATCTAGATCTTTCTCACAATGTAATTAGTTTTGCACTTGTTACTATTATAGAATTTTCCAATTGTTTTAGATATATATTAGTTTTATTTCTAAGATCATAATATATGTACTTTGCTGCTAGAAAATTTTGGATTTTGATAATTATGTTTAAAACTCAAATCAATCACTCGAGCCATTGCCACAAGATTAAACTGGTAGTCAAGGATTGTGATTTCGTAAAATTATACGAAATTTTCGTTTTTTGAAATTAAGAAAAGAAAAAGGGCAAAAATAAAGGTTTTTTTCGAAAAAATTTTGAGTTTTTTTGAAAATTTTGGGTTTTTTTCGTAAAATTCATAAAATACAAAAACCAGCTACTAAAAATACATTTTTTCGAAGATTTTTGCAGAAAAATGTCAGAGTTTTTTCGTAAATTTTGACTTTTTTTAATTATTTATTCTAATTATTTATCAAATTTTGAAACTACCTCCTGATTTTCTAATTATCACTTCTTCTACTTATATATTGATTTTGAAACTACCATTCGATTATCTAATTATAGGTATTTTTGTTTCATTTAATGTGTTTAATACATTTATTTACTTGCATCTTATTTTTTTCACATATTTGATGTACCATCGAAATTCATTATATATATTTAATGTATATTCGAATTTTTTAACGTTTTTTCTTTATACACCAAAATATTTCTTAAAATCAGGATACCGAAACTAACTCGAAAAACGAAATCACAATCCTTGCTGGTAATCAGCAAAGCATAGTATTTGTGTAATGAGGAACTGGGGGTTGGACCTAGATACAATGTAAGGATTGTGACTTGAAGTTGATTGCTATGAAAAATTGACTTGTGAAGGAATATGAATTTCCTGTATTGAATGGGCTTGATTGTTGTTTTGTTAAAAAAAAAAAAAAAAAAAAAAACTTTTGTTTAAGAAAAACGTTGGTTTCCTCGAAAGAATGGGTGGATACTTTTGTGAATTTGTTTATGGATGACAAAGTGCCACTGCATAAGAATTTTGAGATAAGTTGGTTTTTATGCTCTTTTCCACAACTCCAAAAAATGAAAAAGTATAATTTTAGTATATAGACTTGTTTGTATACTTTGTATGATTTTTGCTTGCATATGGGTACACTGTTTCATGTGTATTCGGATGTATGTCTGATGATGATATATTTGCAATGATCGAACTTTGGATGAGATGACATGCTCTTCGACGTGGCATCCCACATGGGATATATACGTTTCGAGTGGTTTGAAAACAATTGAGGCACACTTGGGTGAGGTGTGTTCGGCACAAGAACGGTAGTGCGATTGTGGAAAATGAGCGAAAATTTTGTGTATATACATGATTGCCTTGAGGGAAGAAACTAAATGCTCATTTAATCATTGAATGAGAACTATGTCTTCCTTAAGGTAAAATGTTTATGTTGGTATTTTATAAAATGATAGCCTTGAAAGAAGAAACTAAATGTTCATTTGATCATTGAATGCATGTTTTTCTTAAGGTAAAATGTGTTTTGTTGATATTTAAATAATGATGCATTATAACTATGATTTGTATTTGATTGAAATAAATTGTATTTATAAAGACCGACATATTAGAAACTTTATTCATTTGTTTATAACCGTTATGTGCAGGATAGTGAATCTATTAACATTTCTGCAGGTCAGACTTACCATGTTGTAAGTGTTGAATAAGTAAATGTTTATTTGAGTATGATAAATTTATTAATATGACATGTTTGCCTCGTTGAAGAACTACAATTCTGTGATTTGTTATTTTATTTGGTATAAAGTTTTTATGTTAAAGGATGTAACTTATTTTATTTGTAAGATATTAAGATTACTCATACGAGCTACCTCACTGACCCAAGTAAATTTATGCTTCTTGGGTATGTTTTTATTAAAAAGTAACCACTTAACCTTTCTCATGTTAGAGAGTTATTGGCCAGTACTATTAGATATTTCTTTATTGGAGCGAACATCGTCAAAGGGTTCTTGAGTTAAAGTTTCTTGTTTTACTCAAACTTTGTAATAAATGTTATAGTTATTAAATTTTGTTGAGTTTTCATGTATCGAATTTGGAGGAAACGGATAATCCTACGTGGATATAAGATTTCGGTTTTTTTCGAAAATTGGGATGTAACATACACACAAGCACCCCTTAAGTTATTTTTTATACTAAACCCAAACTTCATTACTTTAATCACCATGGTTAATCAACTTTTGTCCAGTTAATTTTCTTCATATAATGCAAGAAATGGAAAGCATCAAAGACGTTGGTATAGCCAGTAGGAAAAAAATACCGAAATATAAAAAGGAAAGAGTAATCCTCTTGATGCATTATTCTATTTTGCACCCTGTGGCTAAGAAGGCTAAGAATAATTTCAGTTGGAGTTGATGTTGCCAAAACATGTGAATATGTTCAAAACATGTGCACCACACCAAAAGGTTATGTACCATACAATTTCGATTAGAATGTTTGCTCTGAGATCCTTAAAATTATAGCCATTTAGACCATAGCATTATAAGAATCTGAGGGTGTGTTTGGTTGCATAGAATCGTATTTCAATGAAATCCATTAGGGGATCACTTACATAGCATTATAAGAATCTGAGGGTGTGTTTGGTTGCATATAATCCTATTTCATTGAAATCCCTTAGGAGATCACTTACATCTAGCTAAAATTTGAAGTTCACTCACCAATCTACCATTAGATTTTGTGAGCAATGGTGAGAATGAAAATCCAATTAATATGATAATCACATGCTTTGGGAGAGTGAGAATTGTGATTGTCATGTTCACGAGACTTTCATTCTCACCATTTATCACAAAATCTAATGGTGGATGATGAATGCTACCTCAATTTAGCCTTAAATGTAGAGGTTACTCTCATGGATTCCCATTTATAAAATTCCATCCAACCAAACACATCCTGAGATGTGTGGACTAAAGCATCCTCGAAAAAACTCATGTATTTGGCATATTTGAACATTGAAGATAAACTCTTGCAGCAGGGTACGTATGCACTTACTTAGCATCCATCAAGAGTGACAAGAGAATCATATCTTGTTACGATTGATTTCCCTTCATGATTTAAGATGCTAGTTGTTTATCCTGAGAAATCTCATCCCTTCAAGACCATTATGAACTTATCATATCGAATACGCATGATGAAGTAATCATAGTGACATATAGTTCGATTCCCACAGCAATTAACGAATGCAAGAAAGTTAAATCTCATAACTATGGTGTTTGTTTGTTTTTTTCGTGTGTGAAAACATAAGTGTTTAGTTCTTATTATGAAAAGGGAATCTCAACTGATATTTGCTTGGAATAGTATGGTCAAGCATCAATTAGCTAGTAGACCGACGCTTATAAATTACTTGAATGAGGCTAGGAAATCATGTTTTGTAAACATGTTTTGCAACCAGGATGATGTGGCATCGCTAGAGGAGTTTTTTACAACTTTGAGATACACAAAATCTTTGGAGATTTCATCATTCTTTCCAGATCATGACACGTCATCCTGATTGCAAAACATGGTTGCAAAAACTTGATTTCCTAGCATTTTTGAATTACTTAGGATAGACAAGGAGGATCATTCAAGAACACTCTCAGGAGACAAAATCTCTTTAACAGATATGTTTAATACTCCTGGTTTGTTTCTTCTCACATACTTGGTTTCTCAAACAACATTGATTTATTGCTTATGTATTCCATTATTGTTCTCATTTTATGTTATTTTTATTTCTAACATCAAACTATTCAACCGTATATGCCTTGCAGGAATTCGGGATCTTGGTAATATGAGTATTATCAAAGAATTTAAACACTCAAGCCATTCCCACGAGCTTAAACTGGTAATCAGCAGAAGAGTATATGGGTGTGATAGATGCAAGGAAGATGGGTCGGGACCTAGATACAGATGCCCGTATTGCAACTATGATCTCCACAACGACTGTGCACTGGCCCCTCCTTGTATTACCCACCCTTTCTTCAAAGACTCTTGTCTTTGTGTTCCTTAAAGAAAAAACCCCAGAGGTTGTGATGCATGTGGGAACCTCATAGAAGGTTTTCTGTACCACTGCAGCAAAAATAATCTCGACTTACACCCATGTTGTGCTAATCTGCCACACGTTTTAAAAGGTGATGGAGTGACATTACGCCTTCATGATAAGCTGTTGTCTGAAGAGTTCTGTGATAAGTGTGGGATGAGGAATTTCCGGTGGATAAAATGTGCAGGTTGGTCATACCGATCAACCAACAGAAAGTACCAGTTTCATGTGAATTGTGCGAAACAGATGCTGGTGAGGAATTGGATACGGAAAACTTTGCCAAGGAAGACAAGAATATCTTATCTAGTTTTAATGGTAAGGTAAATATGTCTGATCTCCTGCGTAAGAGCAACAATGCTGAAAGCAGCTTGTGGTTGGTAATTACATAGTGGACTCTCTCATGAACCGAAAGCGTAGTTAAAAACTTGAAACTAGTCAGTTAGATATGTCAATTGGTTTGACATAATTAAGTGCCTTAAGCAACGATATTAAAATGGTTGAATAAATTGTTGTGCCAGGTATAAAATATGTAAAAGTCCTTAGTTGTATTTTCTATTGTAATCAATGATGGTTCCAAAGATGTACCGATTAAGTTAAATGTATCAAAATCCTCAGTTGAAGGTATTATAAATAAACTACGATTGGATCTCTATATTTGTTGTGAAAATAAAGTCGCTCTAGCCTCTAGTAGTCTAGTCCCGCTCAAATTCCCTATTCAGTGATCTGGACTATTATATCTCAATATTGTTTGAAATATTTCAAAGAATATTTTTTTTTTTCTTACACTAACACTTGTACTAATTTTTTTGCTTTTGTGTGTTTTGCCATTGGAAATTCACGCTACCTACAATTTGGGCAAAATAAACTCTTTGTTTCACTAAATATTAGTCAACTGGTCTTTGATAAAAATGATTGCACTGATTTATTGACAACTCCCTAATTTGTTCATTCAGGGATAGCACTTATTGAAAGCAGAGGACACGGATCAAAAGACGTGCAGTCGGATGCATAACCAGAGGTACATCAGAAATTGACCAACTCTATGAAAGTCCACCGACTCTATCGTATTTCCTTAAGCTCAGTACATCAGAAATTGACCATATCCTGAAATTGATCATCTCTGCAAGTCTCCTTTTCAACATCGACAGACTATTTCCTATTGTGAGTCATCATCATATCTTTATGGCTACCATCATTACCGTTTCTCTCAGTTTTTTCATTTGCTCACTTTCATCATCTCTACAATTTCAATGTCTATGTTCTTGCCATACCCCTCCTCTACATTAAGGTTAGTTACACTATTAAATTATTAATCAAGTATCACGTCACCCTAAACCATTTATTGGCTGCGCCCTCTTCCTCTCTACTTCCTTTTCTGGTTCATCTTCATCTCCCATTTCAACTCGGAGTTGCTATTCCATTAGAATGAATATGGACCTACTTCAACTGGTTAGAACTGAAACTCGAAGAGCCCCAAAACACCCACGACTCTTTCCTTGCTATCAGATAGTATCATTTATTGAGTAATAAACTATGCCAAAAAAAAGATTCCATCATAATAAATTCCTACTAAAAATTTCCAAATTCTATCAGTCATATCATAAAAACAAAACAGATTCTAAATGTCGAGGGAAAGGGCGAGGAATTCAGCGAGGGAAATGAGCTGGCGAGGTGAGAGCCGTTCTTTTCCCTCGAGATCCGTGCGTTGACTTTTTCATACGAATCTCGAGGAAAATGAACGGCTCTCACCTCGCCAGCTCATTTCCCTCGCTGAATTCCTCGCTCTTTCCCTCGACATTTAGAATTTCTCTAAAAACAAACAACCATTTAAAATTTCACTAAGCATGGAAAAAAAAAAAAAATATATATATATATATATATAGAACCAGAAAAAAGTACATTCATTTAATCAAGAAATTGATCTAGCATATATAAGAACTCAAGAAATGTGCCACGGCCCGCAGACTGACTGGGATGATTAGTTCACAAAACTAGATGAGGATTTGATAAATAACTCCAATATATTAAGTTTACCAGTATTCAAAATCTTTCCAATGCCCGCAATGTGAACAGAAGTCAATGTAGTTCCAGAATGCCCTCCAAATACTCATTCTTTCTTTGAGGCGTCACTCTTAACTTCACCGTTCTCCACGGGCGGTAATGTCTGTGCACATCAATTATTCAATAAAAACAACAAGAGACCCCATTTCAGAAAACCAATAATCAAACTAGAAAACGGTGAGACATTTTGTCAAACAAGTGAAGTGCATTGTTAAATAAACGAGAACCAGATAGACGTTGATAAAGAGTACCAAATCAGGCTTGAAGAAGTTGTGAACAACAGAGGCACCAGCGAGAAGAGAAACAACAACGACAGCACTCGACCACGCCATCGATGGCGTCCCCGTTGGTCGCTTACCTCCTCCGAATTTCTGCTGCATCTTCTCTCTGCTTCTTTACTCTTACCGCCAAGTTCAAATTGTGTCTTTGGATTTGGGCTTGTATTATTAGTGGGAGAACCTAGCACCTACTTAAAGCCCCCGTCCAATGAAAAAATCTTTTGGGCCCGACCCAGGACCGGGTAAGGTCGAGTAACTGGGACCCGGTTAACTGAAAGTTCGGGCCGGTTTTGGACTGATTCTAATTCAATTTGTTCAGCCCAGTTTTTGAACCCAATTTGTTCAGCCCAGTTTTGGAACCCATTTCAGCCTAAATCTAATCTATTACTGTGCATAAATCTGGACAATCAAAGTCTTAAAACACTGAAAATTTAAAAAGTTGTAACTAGCACAGCAAAAAAACGAGCAAATTGAAGTAGACGAGGAAGAAAGGAAGTTTTACAAACTTCAAATTCTTGTCAATTTTAACATATTGGTTTCCACAACATCTCTGATTGTTTGTTTGTAGGTGGGTTACAAGTATTCAACCGAACAAACAAGACCTTGCTCTATCAAGGGAAAACTTGACAGTACATCGCCATCATCATCAGCTAGTTGGTGCATCTTTAGGGTACCTTCAAAATTTCGTGAAATCAATGAATATGCATATACACTAGAGATCGTCTCAATCGGACCCTTCCATTGTGATAAAAAAACTTAAAAGGAATGGCATAAGTTGCGGTATATGAATTCACTTTTGTCTCGATTTGGAGACAGGGTTGTGAAATTGAAGGAGTGTATTGAAGCTATCAGTAGGCTAGAAGATGAAGTTAGGAAGTGTTATTAGGAAAAAAAGTGAAATCGAAGATTTGAGGAAGAAAGGAAGTAGAGGAGAGGCGATCGAAGTGAAATCAAACGGAATAAGGAAGAGAAAGGGGGCGAATGAAGAAACTTTGTTTGCACAGAGGAGAAGAAGGGAGAGGAGCGGCAGAGGAGATGATGGAAGAGGAGGAGATCATGAACTGAATGAACCCTAGCTCAATGTAAAATTACTAAATTATTTTTTTGTAAATGTTCGGGCCGAGCCGGTTACCCGGCGGATTCTGAAAATCAAAACCGAAGCCTGAACTGAATTATTTGGTCTGATTCGGGTTTTAAGACCGGCGATTAAATTAGTGTTTTAAAATCGAACCGGACCGGCTCTATCGATCCGGTTTCAATTCGAGCCGGTTATTCGGTTTGAAATGCCCAACCCTATCAAGAAGGCAAGAATGGAATCTCTGTAACATTTATTTTCCTTTGGACTAAGATGCTAGTTCTTAGTTGTCTTGAAGAATCGTCTTCTAACACCATCGATTATCAAACATGACATCTACATGATGCGCTCATACTGATATTTGCTTCGACTCTCATGTAATTGTGGTTATGATTTCTTATTATGAAAAAGGATGATTCCCAATTGATATTTGCATTAAGTATTATAATCAAGCAGCCAAAGGTAGTCAAGTTGGTTGGCAAGACTGTGGTGGTTTATCCCACGTTTCGGGTTAAGATTCTAAATACTCGAACTTCAGTTGGAAAAGATATCATTCAAGGGGTTTAGCCAATCACTTCCATCATTTTGTTTTTGTACAATATATGTTCGTTGCTTCACTTGAACATTAATTTTGCTAATTAATTTTGCACTTGCTACCATTATAGGATTTTCCAAATATTAGTTTTATTTATGAGATAATGATATATATACTTTATTGCTGGAAGATTTTGGATCTTGATTATTGATGAGACATCAATCAGTAATATTGTAGCCATACACGTGGCATAGGTCAACTCTAACACGAGAAAGGCTACAGCACGGTCCCAAGCGGACCCACTCTTAAACTGTTGTTTAATCCGTAAGTCAGGCACCCAAGCCCAAATCACGTCAGCCAACGTAGCATAGATCTTGGAACTTGGCCCAGAACAATAAGGCCCAAACACTAATCTCTGAGCTACCATAGGCCCGAGATCCTTTCAGACAAATCAATTCTTCACCCTATCAAGCATTTGGTCCTGAACAGAGCCAAGTGCTGTAGAGACTCAATCATGCACATGTAAGATCTTGGGTGAGACCTCCTACCTCCATCACGCCCTCGATAGCAAGGACAGTTGTGGTGGGAACACTAGCTACTTAAGGTGAAAAAAAGGGGGAAAATAGGTACACATACACATTGTTAATTTTATCTAGTCTATTCTTCCTTGTATCGTCACCTGATTTAAGCATCGTAGTACATTCGGCCACCACAATGATGGTCTATGGCTCAATGCTGCTCGTTTTACAGGTTCAAGATCAGCAAGGATAAATTTTGGACGCATCAATAATTATGGTTAAAACGAAAATCAATCACTCTAGCCATTTCCACAAGCTTAATCTGGTAATCAGCAAAGTTGAGTATTTATGTAATGGATGCAGGGAATTGGGTGTTGGATCTATATATGGTATAACGGTTGTGACTTTGATCTCAAGGGGTATTCCTTTGTTCCATCTTCTTTAACCATTTCAGCAAAGGCTCTGTCTTTTTGTTCTTCAAAAAAAGGGCCAACAAAATTTGTAATGCGTGTTGAGAAGATGTGAAGGGTTTGTTTACCACTGCGCCAAAGATAATCTTGACAATGTTGACATGCACCCATGTTGTGCTAATCCACCACATTCTTTAGAAGGCAATGGGGTGAGATTACGCCTTTATGATAGGTCATCATCCGCTTGTGATACATGTGGAGTGAAGAAATTTCCAAGGATGGAACAAGTTGGTCATACAGATCGACTAATGGAAAGTATGAGTCTTTTGTGAAATTGAACATTGTTGATTTCATCAATTTTGGGTAAATGTGACCCCATTAAAACGGTGTATGCATATTTTATTGAAAAAAAAAATCTCAACTAGAAGACTCTATGCAGATACATTTCTATATCATTTCATTGTAAAAACTAAGATATATTTATAATGCAAAAGACCAAAAGTTTAGTTATTATCCACTCATTTTCGTTAGCACCACTAGAGTTTAGTTGTGTCACTCTTCCGATTCTATTTTTAATGATACATGATCATTTCTTCCAAACCCACTAGGAATTGTATCATCGTAGATGTTACTTACGCATTGGTAGAAATACTTTTGCTTCATATCAGTTCTGGTTACGGGATCTTCAGATGCTCTTGTGTGAAAAAATAATTTGTGTATCGGACAAACATGTGTTTGCGCTCAACTATAATAAGGGGATTGGAACCGAAATCATCAAGTTCATCCTTATCTCCCAAGTTTAAATTGGGGACATTTCTACGACGGGCCATAGAAAAATCTAGAGACTGAAATAAATTTTTAGAAAGTGTATATATAAGAAATAAAACTAATTACAAATCAAAGTTGAGATTGAGTATTGGAAAATGAAAAATTAGAGTTGGAAAAAATTTGAGATGAAAATGTGGATTGTTGTTGTGGTGAAATTGAGTTTGGAAGTGGGAGTTATATTGGCTAAAATATGAATGCTACAAAGTGACTGCTATGGAGAACAATAACCATTCTGATCAGGTGCTACTTGTACCATCAACGGATAAACATGGAGGCACGTAGGTCGTCCAACAAAATATATTCATTGCGATCAACGGATAAACAGGGAGACACGTAGCAAAAAAAATGAATTTGGATTGGGCAACCTATCATAGGGCGTGCCCTTGGGCAATCTATTTGATTGTATCAAAAGGCCTAATGAATTGGGATTTCCCTATTGGGCTAGGTCATTTCGGGGCAAGCGGACCCAAACTCACCCCTTACGCGTAGACAGTCCACAAGCCTCGCTACAAATAGGCCTTTCTTGAGCAAGGGACTGCTTGCGCAATGCCATTAGGTACTTTTGGGCTTGAATAGGGAGAGAGGGTTGCCTGGGTGTCAGTAGAAAGGGTTGCCTCCCTCCCAAGACCAACTATTGTGGATGCTCTTGCACGTGAATACATATACTGGATTTGAGATGAAAGACATTGAACTAAAAATAGGGAAAAATAAGAAGATAAAGTGGATAAACAGAAAATATATATCGAGAAGTATAAAAGAATAGGAATAATAAACTTTGGACCCGAGACTAGTGGGATGACTTGAAAGTTTGATGTGTTGAGTAGGGTTGAACAAAAAACCGAATAAACCGACCAAATCGATCGATTTGATTTAAGTTTGACTTTAAAAAATTCAAAATCAAAGTGGTCAGTTCGATTTTCGGTATCTATATGATTTTAACCGACTAAACCAAACCGACCAAATATATATAATAAATAATATATTTTATATAAAAATAATATAATATGTTTAAAATAGTCGATCGGTTCGGTTTTAGTTTGGTTTAAGTCGGTTTGGTTCGATTAGGGTTTGCATAAAGTAGATTTGGTTTGGTTTTGTTAATGGTCGGTTCGGTTTCGATTTGAAAATTTTGAAACCGACCAAAGTCGGTTTGGTTTTCAACCCCAGTGTTGAGGTTGAAGAATCCAAATTTGATGTGAATGGGTACTATGTGTTTGAAAAAGAAGAATATAAAGAGGAGTAATAAAGGTGCATCGTTGCAATGACAGTAGCAAGTGATAGATAAATTAGTCAGGAAAATTTCAGTAATTGCGGAATCGTAGATGCGGAGATACGGTCAGATATAAAATCACAAATCGGATATTGTCTATTGCTCACGACCACTTGCAATGTTTGAGGGAGAAAAAAGAATAGAAGACTCTAAGATCCATTTCACAAATTGTGGCTTTTTCTATTGTGTTGTTTTGGTTAATGCTCTCGATGGTTAACAATTACCACATTCAAAAAATTGTTGAGCAGTTTCTTCATCACGTGCACTTATCAAAGCCAACATCAAGTGATGGAAAAACACATATTTTATGGGAGCTTACCCTATTTTTGTCAACCTCGTGAATCTATTCAAGCTCATGCATTCTTCAAAACATCTAAAGGTCTTGAGAAACAGGGAGCAAAACTATTGTTGTCCATATTTGTGTGTGTTATGAAGTTTTACCATAAATTTATTTGGATATAGAATGGACCGAAATTCAACCAAGGCAAGCTTTTTTGCCCCATACTTATTAACTGCTTGGGTTTTCATTCCATAGCTCAGATTTTCAATGAGCCCACGAGGATAATGAACTAATTTCTGAGTTGAAGGGTTTTTTTGAATTTAGCCCTCATTAGTTTATGCCTAATTGAGTTTAGTACTCATTTTAAAAATTAATGTAGTCTAATACTCAAATTGTAACAGTCAACGTACATGACTTTCATTGACTGCTTAAATTATCTTAAAACCCAAAAATATTCTTCATTTAAAGGCACATGCAAGACACATACCATTAACTTTTCTCACACCGCATTTTTCGTGGATTTCAATTATTCATGAGCTTGGCTACAACTGACTCGACATCTTTGAGAAAACTACAACATTCACCACTATCATTTGGCATCCCAGAAGAATCATTTCGATCCTTCAGAATGCATCTAGGAACCACCTGTGGAGATCCATTAATGTCACTCTATAGTTTCTGAAGATCTTGATCAAGGCTTCTGGCGAATTTGGTTCCATCAAACACCCAAAAATAACAAGAAAAGCCTAGCCAGATTTCAAATAACCAATAGAATCCCAAAGCAAAAAATTCCTCCAAATCCAAATTTATAAAAATAAGAAAAAATTAAATTTAAAAAAAAAAAAAACCACATCATAAATCAACCCATAAAAAGCTGAAAAATCACAAAATTTTACTTCAAAACAAAAATTCTAAAGAATTAAGAAAACCTCCTACTTGGCTATTGTTTCACGTTGCGCATACACTGAATCATGTCGAACTCGCAGCCTGTTTCACGCCCTTATCGCAGCCCGTTTCACGCCACACTGCTGCTTTGTTTCAGCCTGTATTTGCTGCCAATCTGACGTTGCGTTGCTGCTGCATTGTTGCTGTTGTTTTGCTACTGCGTTTCAGCTGTGTGCGTATTGCTAATTCACGTTGTGTTTGCTTTGCTTCCCTTTACATGTTGTGTTGTTTGCTATATAAAAAAAAAATAGAACATGAGTTTAAGTCCTTGTGAATAAAGGACTTTAACTCCCTCTTAAATTCCTCCCTTAAAATTGGGAGCCACAATTACACAAGGATTATGAGTCCTATGTATTTGTCTCACAATCTCCACTTTGGCGAACAATTTCAGGCCACCATACAAGCATCACAAATGACGATATAAGCATCTCCACCTTGGCATGAAAAACTGCCAAGACCCATTTCTTGATCACGCGAATCGTCATCATTGCCCCTAAGGGCCATGCCTCTTGGGGCGTCAATACTGAAAGAGCCTGATCAAGCTGAGACAATGCTCAAACTTGATCCCTGGAACCGCTTTTGTCAACATATCAGCTGGGTTGTCTTTAGTACTCACCTTCTCCAAGAGAACATCGTCATCCTCAATGACATCCCTTAGAAAATGATATCGCACATCAATGTGCTTCATCCAGGCATGATAAACCTGGTTCTTCGCCAAATGGATAGCACTTTGACTCTCACATAACACTGTCACATCATCCTGAGTAACACCCAAATCACTAACCAAGCCTCGAAGCCAGATGGCTTCCTTCACCGCCTCTGATAGAGTCATGTACTCTGCTTCAGTGGTAGACAAAACAACTGTAGACTATAATTGAGACTTCCAACTCACCAAACCCATCGACAATGTAAAACAATAACCTGTAGTCGATCAGCGCCTATCAAGATCACCGGCATAATCCGAATCTACATAACCTCGGATCATATTTGACACATCTCCTCTCTCATATACTAAACCAACATCCAGCGTACCCCGAAGATATCTCAATATCCACTTCACTGCTTGCCAATGTTTTTTTCCCGGGTTAGACATAAACCTACCAACCAGACTGACTGCATGAGCGATATCCGGACGTGTGCAAATCATGGCATACATAAGACTACCAACTGCACTAGCATAAGGAACCTGTGACATGTATTCCCTCTCATCCTCTGTGCTATGAGACAACTTACCCTAGAGCTTAAAGTGAACAGCCAAAGGAGTACTTACTGGCTTAGACGTATCCATGTCAAAACGGTGAATATCCTTCTCTAAGTATTGTCTCTGTGACAATGTCAGTCTGTTGTTCTTCCTATCTCTTACTATCTCCATCCCAAGTATCTTCTTCGCTGAACCAAGATCTTTCGTCTCAAACTCCATGCTAAGTTTCAACTTCAATTTATCAATTTTTTTCATGTTTTTTGCAACAATGAGCATGTCATCAACATAAAGTGAGATAAACACGAAAGACCCATCCTTGAGCTTCTGTGTGAATACACAAGGATCATACTGACTCCTCGCATATCCCTGCTCAATCATAAAAGTATCAACCCTCTTGTACCACTGCCTTGAAGATTGCTTCAACCCATACAGTGACTTCTTCAGTTTGCATACATTTTCTTCCTTACCAACAACAGCATATCCGTCGGGTTGAGACATGTATATGTCCTCCTCCAAATCTCCATGCAAGAAGTAGTCTTGACATCAAGTTGCTTGAGCTCTAAGTCAAACTGCGCTGCTAAGGCCAAAAGGATTCGGATAGAAGTGTGTTTTACCACCGAAGAAAATACTTCATTGTAGTCCACACCTTCTTGCTGTGCATATCCTTTAGCCACCAATATTGCCTTATATCGTATACCGGTACACGTACCCCTGGAATCTGGAATCTGGAATCTCGTCTTTCACTGTGAAACCCCACTTACACCCAATTGGTCTCTTCCATTTAGGGAGTGTCACAAGCTCTCATGTATGATTCTTCTAAAGAGATAACATATCCTCATCCAAGGCTTCCTTCCACTCCTCTTTCTGCACACTTAGCAAACACATGCGTATATGTGGTAGGAACATCATCATACTGATGCAGATTTAACTAACCTAAATAAACAGGTTAATTTAACCTACTTGTAATAACTGCAAGTGCACAGTGTCTAATTGGTAAACAATGGCAAGTACAGGTCGATCCCACAAGGACTGTGGTTGCAGTTAAATTTCAGAGTTGACTTAAATTAATTTAAATGGGGTTACAGCAATTAAAATATTAAAACTAAAAATCAAATTAAAAAGTAAAATAATTTTTTTTTAAGAATATGATAAGGAAAACCAAGGCATTGACTCTACCACAGGTTCTTTGAGATTTGTGTAATCCAAATTATTGTTTTCAAGAATTAACATGACTAACCTAAAGATTAATCTCAATTCGCAATTGATTTCAGCAAAGGTATAAACCCCTAGCATTGCGTGTCTTCTTACAGCACACACAATCACAAGTCTATTTTAAATAATCATAAACCCCTAGCATTGCATGCCTTCTTACGGCACACACAATCACAGATTCAGATTAATTGATTAAATCAGGTTTTGAATGTCAACAAAGGGTACTTCTATCTACCAACTAGTCTAGATAATTAATCTGGATATAATCGGTGAAAGCAAATTATTGAGATTCAGAAATCAAATGTGTTTAACATTCAAGCATAACGAAAACAATAAATTTAAATACAACAAACTCTAGGAAACCCTGTGGTTTCATCTTAGCCTTGGCGAAGGGTTTAGCTCTCCATGGCAACGGTGGTCATCTCCTCGTGGTGTGGTACGCCGCAACTCATCTCTGCACGAGCATGAATCCCGAGAAAAGGGCTGCTGATGGACTGTGGTGGCTCAGAGCAAACACCGGGGGTGCAAATAACTAAAACTTATTTGAAAATCAGTTTTCTCCCGCCAAAATCACGCGGTTGTCTTCTCCAGCACGACGCGCTTTGTGCCGCGACTGTTGCTTCGTTTTCGCGAGTGTCCTCTTCTCCCTAACTGGCTCCGGCACCTACAAGAAGACATAGAGAGGGTGAGGAAACAATGAGATAACAAAAACATGCGAAGGAGGAAGCGGAACAGGGGCGGTGAAATAGGGAGGCGCTCCCTGTTTCTGCTACTGCTTGCGAGTTCTGCTCCTCCGGCGAGCTCACGTCCTTGCAAGAGAGAGAGAGGGACGGGAGATGGATGACCGAAGAAGAATAGGGAGAGAATGGAAGAGGGAGACAGTGCGAGAGAAGAAAACAGGGCGGTGCTCTGTCGCAAGGTCTGTTTCGCGGCGGCGGTGGTTGGGTTGCTTGTGACGATGAGAACAGGGTGAGGATGTGAAGTTTCTAACGTGAAACAGGGTTGTCACGCCCCTGTTTCACGGTGGTTAGTGGCGGTGGTTGTGGCTCTGGTGGCGAGGTTGTTAGACGGTGGCGAGGTGAGGTGGTGATGGCGGAATTATCGCACTGTGTCACGATCCTAGGTCATGTAATTAACCTTCCTTTCCTGGACCGCTCGGCTTTTGGGAGAATTGGTTGGTTCATGACAATTGGTATCAGAGCCAAACCCCACATCCAAGGTTCGAATCCCGGCAGGGGCGACCTATAGGCTAGATTAAAATAATTTAGCATTATGTATGGGCATAGTGCTAAGTTGTTGAATACTGGTAGGTGAGTGGAGCTACTCCAAAGAGAAAAAAAAAGGAGAAGGGCTATCATCCGGCCAGTGTCGATAGAGTAGGCCGGCCAGTGTCGATAGAGTAGGCCGACGAGGACGTCGACTTTGGAAGCGTGGGGCAATGTCACGATCCTAGGTCATGTAATTAACCTTCCCCTCCTGGACAGCTCGGGCTTTTGGGAGAATTGGTTGGTTCATGACAATTGGTATGCCGGCAGGGTGGATTGGTGTGGTGGCTGGAAGAGCCCCAGAGAGGGAAAAAAAGACAAGAAGAGAGATAAAAGCTTTCTCCAAACTGGGGAGAGCTAAATAGGGTTCTCCTTTTTTCTTGGGCTTGGGTTTTTAGGTTAGCATTTTGGGTTTGGGCTTAGGTTAAACTAGGTGGACCTAGGTTTATTAGGGTTAGATTTAGATATGTGACCCTCTACTTTGTACCACTGCTAGAATCGACCAATTGTCATTCCTTAAATTATCGCCTTAATACGATTTCATCGTTCACGCCCTAATTCCTACAAAGACATGAAAACGAAATAATTATTATAAAATATAATAATCGAAACACTAACATATATAAATTAAGGGATATATTATGTAATAATTACGTGAATATCACATACCCATCAAGAACTGAGAATGCGCAAGCTGCGCCATTCTCATAACCAAATCTAAGTGGTGCATGTCTAACTCTAGGTTCTCTGCCTGCTGCTAAAGACGGTGTTTGTAACTGTTGAACATGTTGTTGTGTACGATCCATGTCCCCATCAGTAGGAACCTCATCTTCTGCCACAGTCTCATTAGGCATCATATTTGTATTGCCCATTCCCTCACTAGAAAGAACATCATGCTCTGTATGAGATCTAGGAGCTCCAAGCTCCACCTGTAGAGAATCTCCAGCATCCTTATCTTCATCATAGCTATCACCCTTCAAAATAGGGGAACCATCTTTGCATCTCTCACACTTTGCCTATAACAAAGCCTCCTTATGAAAGTTCACATCACGACTGATCACAAACTTCTGCAAGTCAGGGCACGATAATATATACCCTTTCACATTATCTGGATAACCGAGAAAAATAGTTTTCCTGGCCCTTAGTCCAATTTTATCTTCCCTAACATGAAAATATGTTGGACAACCAAATACTTTCAAGTTAGAATAATCAGAAGAAATACCAGACCATACCTCTATAGGAATTTGAGACTCAATAGCTGATGAAGAAGAGCGGTTAATGAGATAGCACACCGTGTTTACTACTTAAGCTCACCATATTCTGCCCAAACCTGCATTAGACAACATGCATCGTGCTCTCTCCAACAGGGTACGATTCATCCGCTCTGCTACCCTCGTTCTATTGTGGTGTCGACTTCACTATGAAGTGTCTTCTAATGCCATGTTCCAAACAAACCTGCTTCAAGGGATCCTCGGTATACTCACTTCCATTGTCAGATCTCACTACTTTGATCACCCTTCCTGTTTGTTTTTCAATCATAGCTTTCCACTTCTTGAAGATATCAGTGACTTCATTTTTATGTTTCATATATGGTATACACCCATACTCTCTGGCTGAAGTCATCGATAAAAGACACAAAATACCTGGAACCCCTTTTGGATGCAACTCTAGAAGGTCAAGCTTATAGTTCTTAGTCCATTCTTACCTACATGCCCTAATCGCATGTGCCATAATTGTGTACGCGTCAAGCTTTTCTCATCAACAACTGTAGAAACCATAGCTCCACCTTCAACTATACTGCCTTGAAGGAAATACAAATTTGCATGCCAAACCGCAATCATAAGCAACCTGTCACCAAAATAAACATTGCAATACACATTCTCACCAATATACTTGTAGCCATGAGCTTTAAGCACTCCAAGAGAAATCAACCCCTTTGAAAGAATTGGAACATGACGTACCTCGGTAAGCTGTCTACATGACCCATCTGCCAACTGGAAATTGACTATACCAACACCCATTGTCTTGCAAGGTCGAGAACCGTCCATTTTAACTGAACTACCCTTAACCTCGCAATAAGTGTTGAACCATTCCCTTACGGGACGCATATGATATGAAGCTCCTGTATTCAACATTCAACCGTCATACAAATGGTCATAAGATTTTGCCATCAGTGCATGTGCTAAGTCACCCCCGATTAGAATATCCTCTACCACATCCGGTGTCTCAACAACATTCACTACGCCCTTATTCTCATTATCTTGCTTATTGTGATTATCCTTCCAGTCTGAACAATTCCTTATGTAATGGCCTTTGCGTTTACATTTGTGATATTCAACCTTAGACATATTTCTACCTTTTGATTTAGACCGATTCCTTCTGTAGTTGTTCCTTTTGTAATTTCTTCCCCTTGTCATGTGCTTGAACCTCCTCATTCGAAGCATTCTTTCTGGAAGCCTTTGCAAGTACAGCTTGAACAATATCACAATACACAAATTTATTTTTCTTTAATGTTGTCATCTGATCAACAAACGGTTCCCATTCCGATAACAAAGAAATTAACAAGAATAATGTTTTCTGACTATCTTCAAATTTAGCTCCCAAGCTAACACAATCTGAATATAAACATTCAAATTCATTTATGTGATCAGTCATGAGTTTACCTGGCTGCAATCTGAAAGTGAAGAGTGTCTTTTGTAGGTACATCACACTCATCTGATCATTCTGAAGATACATAGCCTGAAGCTTGTCCCAAATACCTTGAGTCGTCATCTCATCAGCGAAGTTGTAAGCCACATTGCGAGAAAGACACAAACGAATCGTACTACATGCCTTCTAATCCATTTTACTCCACTTCTCGATAACCTCAATCGTCGCCTTATCTGATAATGGTTTCTTTTTCTCATCTAGTGCATCAATATGATCCAAACTAACCAGAATATTTGTACAATCCATCTGCCAAACTTTAAAATTGTTCCTACCATTGAATCGAACAATATCGAACCCCATGAACTTTCACATAGCCGTCATCACGTGATGAAGAAAACATTTCAGCCATTTTAATTGATATCTTCAAAACACAAACACCAACTAATTGGCACTCTGATACCACTTGTAAGGAAAATACTAGCTAATGCACATAATCCCAACACAAGTCCTAGACCTAGTTGGTGATAGTGAATGGTTAAAACGCTATGCAAGTAACAACAAACAACAAGCAATATGCAGAAAATAAAGATGACACCGAGATTTACGTGGTTCGACTTTGCCTACTCCACGGATGACGACTCTATAATTATCTTATTGATATTGAAACACTTACTTGAAGATTACAACATTGTCAAGCAATGATCCTTGAGATTACCCAATCTCGAGCAAACAATACCACCAAAAGTTTAACAAAACTTGCAAACGAAGAACACTCGAAATCACTCGATTCCAATCCTTCTACGTGGTTCACGTTGAACACACACCAAATCACGCCGAGCTCGCAGCCTGTTTCACGCCCTTATCGTAACCCCTTTCAAGCCACACTGCTGCTCTGTTTTAGCCTGTATTTGCTGCCAATATGACGTTGCGTTGTTGTTGCGTTGCTGCTGTTTTGCTGCTGCATTTCAGCTGTGTGCGTGTTGCTAATTCACGTTGTATTTGCTTTGCTTCCTTTACATGTTGTGTTGCTTGCTATATAAACAAAAGAGAGAACATGAGTTTAAGTCCTTGTGAATAAAGGACTTTAACTCCCTCTTAAATTCCTCCCTTAAAATTGGGAGCCACAAAGACCATGAGTCCTATGTCTTTGTTTCATATAAATTGGTATGTATTTTCTGTTGACCCCCTTCTTCCTCTCTTTTTCTCTGTTTTGCAACCGCTGTCCCCCTCTCCCTCCATCTCTGTAATCTTCACCTCCTCCACATTTCAACCTCTTCTATTTACGTGCACGTAGTGCGCTTCCACCCTTAGTCAAGATTAGCTAAAACATAGATTAGGAATGAAAGGAACAACTGCACGAGTTGCGCACGCAGGTTCAAAAAATCTTGGTCATTTTATTTCTACGAACCATCACCTTGTGCACGCGCCATTTCCATATCTTCGCTCTCGCTCACTCACATTGCTATGATTGCAATTTGCTCGAAATCATCAACTCAGGTAATTTCCTCTTCTTTTCGCGGTTGTATTCATAGATTTCCTCTTTTCAACTATACTTGCTTGCTTCTTGATATACTTAAGTCCCTTTGTAATGACAACTACATAAAGTGACATTGGTTCCATTTTTTAGACTTCAAATTGATTATAAAACTTAACCAATATCAACTACCTTATTTTCGTATCAAATATTAATTTAGAACCCCATTGCTTAAAGTCCACATTTTAGGTTTATGGAATCAGTGCCATTGTGTTTAGGCAATCTAATATGGATGGATTCGATCAATGCTTTGTAGGGGTTCATTTGATGAAAACATTGTGCACGTATAGATCATTTGGTAAGTCGACTATTATTAATCTTATGGTGTCTTGTCCATTCGTACTACTATCATCCGAAGCACAACCGAGTAGAAATGTAGTCAAGTTACCCAGTATACCAATATTTCCTTTTCTTTAGATTCTAGAAACATAAAATGCTCTATCGTGCTTGTTGAATTAAACAATCTAATAGAGTTCCTTTCATTTGCGAAGGCAGGAAAATGATAGTTTTTTGTAAGTGCTATTTTACTAATATTATGCCTTATGCTGCCAAGACCAAAGAAGAATTTACTAAACTGAACTTATAGAGTTGATTTTCCATATGCTTGTAGCAACTTACTATTCTTTATGAAATTGATTTCCTAAAAAGTAGGTATATGTTCAAAACTTTTATGCCTTCCATTTCAACTCAAGGAGAACCAAATGGACGGCATTTGTGCCTTCTTCCTCTTTGCTTTCATACTTCCATTGAGCTTGGTCCAAAGGATGGCATGAAAATCCACCATTGGCAGCAGTTAATGGAAAATGCCTCAGTGAGCTCATTACTGCAACTGATTATATCCAAGTAAAATATTACCTTTGAATGTATGTTTTAGAATTGCCAAGTTTGTGATTTAATGATTCTAGATCTATGTTACAATACTAATTAAGTATTGTACCTTAGAAACATGCTAGAATTGACTTCTTCAAGGAGTCGCCCTCCAAATACAACTTTTATTGAGAGAATACCCAATTACAACTACAGGAGCATAACTATTCCACATAGGCATAACTATCGGCACAGGACATAACTACCAAGTGATGTAACTGTAACAATCAACATTTTCATTTTCTCGATAGACACGTATGGTACATTTATCAAATTCAAGAAGGATATGTAAATGTTGTAATTGTAGTTACTAAACAACCAATAGGAGCTTCTTCTTTTTTTTGGAAAGTGAGCTAGGGTTTTTAGGATCCCCAAACCTTATATTAATAAAAAAAATGATGATAAAGTTTACAATCGCTATACGTTCACTCGTTTCATCATCTACAAAACAATAACTTGCTTCAAAGCTTCAACAAAGAACCTAATTAGTTCAAGATTCACCGTCTCCAGGTTAGGGAGTAACCTTGCAAAGTGTTATGTAACTAAAGTGATTGCATGATAGACCTGCCATAACTTTTCTTCCTCGTAATTACCAATCAATCCTTTAAGCACTCTCATGACCTGATTTATACCTAATGTGGGCCCCATGATGTATGAGAAGTCGTCATAAATAATCGAAACACAATAAATCCTGATATAGAAACCATTGAACGCTAGCACTAATCTAGCATCCCTACAAGGTTGTAATAAGCATTTGCATTCTACCTGTATTATCATCATCAGTTACCTGAATTTAAAATTTGTCTTCTTGCTTCGAGAAGACCTTCATGGAACATATTCAGTGGGAGGCTGTATTGTGGTAACCTCATGTTCTTCTTCAATAGTGTTTTGCCCCACCTTTGTGCTTTCACTTCAAGTGAGCTTTTAATTTCGGTGACCAATGCATCCCTACCTATTCTTGCAATTTCTGAATTCAAAACATTGATGGTTTGGGGTGTTAGCCAATCCATGGGCGTTATTGGATCTTCCCCCTGTCTTTCTATACCAATGGTTGCGCTACCAGGAACTGCAGTTGCATCCTTTGTTTTTAGCAATTCCACTACTTGCCTTGGGGTTTCCTCTAAGTTAGATACGGGGGTAGACAGACTTGGCTCTGCTGCTGCTTCAGCATCTGACTCATTATCAATCTGATCCAGCACCACGTACCTTGAACCCCTGGGTTGTATGCTAGGAATTTCTATCTCCTTCTGAGTAGGATCTGTATTAGTGCTGGCCGCTATTGTGTCAGGAGCACTATCAGTTGGATTGCTACTTGGTTTGTTCTTAGAACGCACTTTGAACGTGTTACGTCCATGGGCTACATTCCAGCCATCACTAGTTGCATTTTGCCCATTCTTCTTCTTGTCTACCACTTGCCAGACCTTATGCACTGGCTTGAGAGCGTTCTTACTCTTAGGACATTGTGATAGGGAGCGATCGAAGCCTGCACAAGTTGTGCATTTGACAGGGACCCATGCATACTCGACTTCTATCATGCGCAGCATGCCTTCATTCACTAGCACTGATATTGTTCTAGGAAAATGATGGTTCACGTACACTTCTACACATACCCGTGCATAGGCTGGTCTCGATCTAGCTTCTGTAGCCTTATCAAGCATAATGGGTATTCCAACAGCACTTGCAATCTGTTGGGTGCCTTCCGGGTTCCAAAGGAAGAGAGGGATCTTTTTAAGTGTAATCCAGATGGGGACCGTGCTTAGCACTTCAGCCTCCTCATCCATAGTGTGTGTCCACCTACGCAAGATGAACAACCTACTTGCTATATGAAGTAGTCCCATCTCTAGTACTTTGTTTCCATCTACTTCGTTCCTGAACTTAAAGATAAAATTCTTGTCACCGTGAATGCTCATATCAAAGTTCTTGATACCCCATGCCCGAATCAAGCGGTATTTGACATAGTTATAAGCCAGCTTTTTACCTGCAGAACGTCCAATGATTAAAGTTTTGCATTCCTTGATTCTGCTAGCAAAGTCCTATGTGTTAATTCGAACAACTATTTTCCCATTCAGCAGACTAGGCTGAATATATTAGAGCTTGGTAGTATCTGTATACTTGTTTTGTTGAAGCTTTTCTACCCAGTTCATAGGGTTTCTAGTATTGTTCTCTTGTGCGTGTGCAATACCATGAATATTAGGATTAGGTTAAGATGGACCACGAATAGATCCTGTGACGTTCTCTGCGACCGTGCTTTCAGATCTCTCTTTTGGAATCATTTCCAGAAGTGTAGCTTCTTCCTGGCTAATACTAGGGTTCAGATCAGATTCCCTCTCATCATTGAGTGTTTCTCTACGAGGGCAGATGGAGGAAACACAGTTCGTTTGGTTCATACTCATCATCCTAACCTGCTTGCAATCCAGAAACTCAATGAAAAGCTGCAAAAACGATGAACCCTGGAAGAAAACCCTAGCTGCTTCAACACATGACAAAGAGGAACAGATCTGGAGCCGAGAGACAGCAAATCTGAAGGGGAGTAGATCTGAAGGAGAGAGTAGATCTGAAGCCCTCGCAACCCTAGCAGAGAGCAGATCTAAAGCTCTCGCAACCCTAGCAGCCCTCGCAGAGTTTATCCCGAGAGCAGATCTTCCTTTTGATATTGGTTACTCTACCAATAGGAGCTTCACTAACTCTTGAAAAACATTTTTCTACATTTGATCAATGAAATCATGGGAGAGGAGACCGATTAAACTCAAAGTTACCACTAAGATCCATAGTCAAACTCCATTCATATCACACAAGTCTGTGATCAAACGTGATATCAATTTTCCAGCCATCTCATACAAGATCAGATGGGTTCTATCTTTGACCACCTCTCTTGCCTATCCGTAGGCTGTAGCACCAAGTTTCATTTCATGCTAACCCACACCAATCAGTTGTCGTATTATTTGTGTATACAGTGATCATGCTCTAGCTAAGGTTCTGCAAAAACTAAGCTGTTATTAAAAATGTGTTGATAGCAAAATTAAAAGTACAATGATTTAATTGACTTTAAATCAAACTTGTCTTTAAAATATAAACAACACTCTTGATTTTAAATTGACTTGGCTTTAAATTAACCATAAAATTCTTTGTTCAATAAGTAGAAGATCGGCAATTTAGTTAATGTTATCACTTGAATTTTGTTTCAAATGTTGTCATTTCAAAAAAATTTAATTGTGTAAAATCTTACAAATGTCGTCATTTCTAAAATTGATTGGTTTGGTTATGGAATATTATACAAAGGAAATTGCCAGTCAGCTTCTTCCACACGTTTGCTAAATCAAAAATGTTAGGAAATCAGGTTTTTGCAACCAGGATGACGTGTCTGATCTGAAAAAATGATGAAATCTCCAAAGATTTTTTGTGTATCTCAAAGTTGTAAAAAACTCCTCTAACAATGCCACATCATCCTGATCGCAAAACATGATTTCCTTGCCTCACTTTTCATCATCATTTGGTATGTTAATCCTGCAAAGCTTGTATGATCAATTTCTGAACCAGTATTGTTTCTCTTTACAACTTCTGAATTTCATTGACTGCTGATTAGTATGATATGCTCTTGATATGGCTATCAAAATCCAATAAATAGCTGTCAATTTCATATTCTTGTATAACTAAATCAACCTATTTGTGACCATTATTGTGCACATTCTTCAATCAATTTGTAGTCAATGAATTAATTTTATATTTCATGAATTAACTGTACATTGTGAATAGCTAGGCGACAATTATCTCATTAATCAATCTATCGTAGATTAACAAAAAAAAAAATGAAATGATTTCAATTAACATATTCTTTGCAGGAAAATACTACACTAAATTGGCATTTTTGTAACAATCCCCAAAACAGTATCACTTTTGAAGTGTAACAATTTACCTAACAATTTTACACATTTTCACAAACAAAATGATACAATAATTGTATCACCATGGAGAGTATAGTTATAAAAATGATATTATTCATGGTGATCCAACTTATTGTATCATTTTTTTTGTTACTATTTTTCATTTAGTTTTGACTTGAAATTGTTTGGTGGATTGTCACATCTCAAAAGTGATATTGTTTTCAGAATTGCTAAAAAAGTGCCAATTTGGTGTAGTGAAAGTGTGGGATTAAGGAATTATGTGGAAACATCAAGGGATGGTCATACATATCAGACAACGGAAGTGCCAGTTTCATGTTTCTTATGTGAAAGACATGCTGCGGGAATACTGGTGATGGTGAAAGCAACGGTCTGGTTAGTTTGGATGGTAAGGTACCTCCTAATCTCCGACTTGTACTTCAAAATGGAGCTAGCTTAAGCTGAGGAAAGATGAACAAGTACTGGAAAATGGTGAAAGTAGTGCTAAAACTCATTATATCTGCCGTTATTGGAGATCCCACTATCGTGTTTACTTCTCTTATTGAAGCTTTAGTTAGAAATTGATAGATTATGTTTGCGTGATTTGTGGAAATTGTGTTTATAGTTTGTACAAAATACTATAGTAGATTTGTAGCTTCAGTTTTCGCTTCTCTCAAATGTGATCATACTAGCTTTCTACTTATTTTCTATGGATGCTCATGAATTATAATCCACAGGTTCGATTTGAATTCCACCACCAAAAACAAAAGAATGGCGGATAGCCTTCTCAAGGTAAATGAGTCAAAGGGCGGTGATACACTAGACTAGTTGAAGTAAAGAAATTTCGACAATCCTTGCATATGTATATAGATAAGTAATTTGTTTTACCTGTTGACTAGGGCCTTATTTTACCTCGAACAGACGGCGGCGCCGGTGGATATGAGACTAAAGATTTGGAAGTTAAGAAACAATTTCCCTTTATTTTTTTAAATTCATCCCCCACTTGAACTTTAAAATAAAATATTTCTTCATCGAGCAATATATACAATATATATAACATTGTGCATAAACAAAAGTGTCTTTCAACTTGAACTCTTGCATAGTGTTCATGATTTAGATTATATTAGAGTAACTCATAGTTTTAAACTCTATCTCTAACAACATTATACGCACAACCTTATCAGGGTGAAGTCTAAAAAGCTCGTGCTTTAAGGACATGCATGTATATCTCAGTATAGTGAAGGCTCTAGGAATTTTGCACACAAATTCCATAGAAAGCGGTCATACTTCCACAATCACTTAGGTGAGTCTATCAAGAGTACTCATGTAGCTAGGTACTCCACTCCACATAGATATAGATCTCATTAAGAGTTTTAACTCATCCTACTATCGCTTCAGGAACTCATGCTTCAATCTAGGAATGAAATTACAATAAAGTTAGCATGATGCACCTCATATCATTCACTACTTGTTATTACCCATTGAGCCTATTTTTTGGGATCTCCAGTCTATAGGTCGGGTTACCATCATGAATAACTCATCAATCTAAGGGCATAAATCCCATTGCTTTCAAGGTTTTGAAAACATTCTCTCTGGCTAATCCTTTCGTCAAAGGATCAGTCAAGTTCTCATAAGTTTGTACATGATCCAATCTAATAGCTCCAATAGATAGAAACTCTCTAACCGTACTGTGCTTTCAACGTATTTGTCGTCTCTTGTCGTTATAATAACGGTTCTGTATCTTTGCAATAGTCGCGGTACTATCGCAATGGATCAAGACAGCTGGTATCGATCTTTCCCATAGAGGGATCTCTGCTAGCAGGTTTCTTAACCAACTTGTTTCCTCACTAGCCATGGCTAGTGCTATCATCTCTGACTCCATCGTGGATTGTGCCAGAATAGTCTGTTTATTTGATTTCTAATAAGCAACATCATCAGCTATACTAAAAATATAGCCACTGGTTGCTTTGAAGTCATCTGAGAGGGTGTTCCAATCAACATCGTTATATCTTTCAAGGACAGTGGGAAACTTCTGATAGTGTAATCCAAGGTTATTAGTCCTCTTTAGGTACCTTATGACCCTTTCAATAGCATGTCAATACTTTATACTAGGTCTACTAGTAAATCTGCATAGCAGTCCCGCAGCATAAGCTATGTCAAGCCTAGTGCAATCAGTAGTATATCGTAGGCTACCAATGATGCTCACATACTCAGGTTGTCTAACACCATTACCAATGTTCTTGAACAACTTTACACTAGAATCATTAGGAGTACATGCATGTTAACAGTCAGAGTAATTATATTTCCTTAAGATATTCTCAATATAATGTGATTGATCGAAAGAAATTCCCTTTTCAGACCTAGTAATCATAATACCAAGGATTACATTCGCCTCTCCAAGGTCTTTCATATCAAAATTCGCATGCAATAAAGATTTCACATTATTCACGACATGAATATGAGAACCAAATATAAGCAAATCATCCACATACAGACATATAATAGTGCAAACGTCATTTTCAGATTTATAATAAATACATTTGTCACTTTCGTTCACTTTAAAGTCATGTGAGATAATATGATTATTAAATTTTTCATATCATTGCTATGGTGCTTGTTTCAAACCGTATAGTGATTTTTCTAGTTTGCAAACTTTATTTTCTTACCTTGGAATTACAAAACCCTCATGTTAGTCCATGTAAATTTCTTCTTCTAAATTACCATTAAGGAAAGCAGTCTTAACATCCATTTGGTGCAATACTAGATCGTGTATTGCAGTAAGAGAAATTAGCACTCGAATAGATGTAATCCTAGTAACAGGAGAATATGTGTCAAAGAATCAACATTTTCTCTCTATCTAAACCCTTTGGCTACAAGACGAGCCTTAAACTTTTCAACATTTTCTTCGGGTTTCAATTTCTTTTTAAATACCCACTTAAATTGTCTTGCAACCTGGTGGCAAGTCAACAAAATGTCAGGTTCTATTAGACTCAAGAGAGTCCATTTCATCATCAATAGCCTCTTCCCAAAAGACAAGGCTTCTTTGAAATTAAGGGGATCCTCCTCTACTGCAAAGGCATAGAAGTCAGAGCCACAGTTTTTAGAAGTTAGAATTCGTTTACTTCTCCTAGGCTCAGATTCTGTTGCTTTATCGTTTTCATTGATCCTGGTCATTGGCACGTTACTAGAGGATGTACCTCCACTATTCCTCGAAATAAAAGGAAATCTATGTTCATAGAAATGAACATCGTTCGATTCTATGAAAACATGATCATTTAAATTATTGAATCTATAGGCTTTGCTGTTAACGGCATAGCCTATGAATACACACTCATATGCCATACTGGCAAGCTTGTTCCTTGTTTTTATCAGGAATTCTTACATAAGCTAAACAAACCCAAGTTTTGAAGTATGACAAGTTTGGTTGTCGATTTAGGGACTCTATTTAGCACATAACAGACCGTCAATATAATTTCTCCCCACCAGTGTGATGCAGCATCGGAGTTAAGTAGAATGACAACTACTGATTCAGTAAAAATTCTATTTTTCCTTTCAGCTTTGTCATTCATCTCAGGAGAGTACAGTGCAGTTTTGTCATTAATAATTCCATAAGAATTATAAAACTCTATGAAATTGCTACTTTCATATTCAGTGTTTCTATCACTTCTAAACCTCTTTATCTTTCTATTAAACAGATTTTCAACTTCTGTTAAAAATATTTTGAACATGTCAAATGTTTCACTCTTATTTTTCACCATGTAGACAAAGGTATAATCGGAACAATCATCAATTAACGTAATAAAATAACATTTTCCATTTCTAGTCAAAGCACCATCAAGTTCACATATATCTAAATGTATTAAATCTAGAGGTTCAGATTCTCTAACAACAGGTTTATGTAATGTTTTGGTTATTTTAGCTTGGCTACAATAGTTGCATTTTTCAAAGTCATTCATGGACAATTTTGGAATTAGTCCTAAGTTACTCATGTTTTTAATTATTCGCTTATTAACATGACCGAATCTAGCATGCCAAGTATTAAAAGAACACAACATGTAAGCAAAATTAGAATTTTATTTACATCAGCATTCAATTTAAACATACCATCAGTGGTATACCCCTTCCCCACAAATACACTATTCTTAGTGATGGTATACAAATCAGTCCCTATAATCTGAGTAAACCCAGCCTTGTTCAGAAGGTAACCACAAACTAAATTCTTTCTCATCTCCGGAGTATGCAGAACATCCTTCAGGATTACATTCTTCATGTGTGTTGTTGCCCCATGGTCCTAACACTGATGGTGTGCCCATCTTTGTGTCTTGCTGCATAGCAATGCCATTTACATTCTTCATCTGTTCAATTAACTAAAAGTCTGTCAGGATCATTATTCTTAAACCTCATCAGAAGCTTCTTTCTTACTGCATATTTCTTCAACCAAAACCTAACATCATCTACTGTGTATCATTCTTTCCCAACCTCCAAGACCCATTCCTCATCCTCACGGTGAGCCTCATGATCACTCTCATCACCATAAACATTCTAAGTCTCAGCCACAAAACTGGCATGCACACCTGAAGGTGCCTCATCTTCAGTGCTATGGCCTGAATGATACTCCTCTTCTACTGGAAGATCATCTAGTTCAGCAAACTCAAATGGACCTGCTTCAGATGGACATGCTTTAGATGGACCTGGTTCAAATGGACATGCTTCCTCAGGGTTCATCATATAACTTTACTATTGTCTTACTTGACTTTGTCCCTTTCTTCCTACTATCTTTCCTTGGAGAGTATCATTCACTAGGTTTACTCTTCCTTGGGGTTGGAACCTTCCTCCTGGTCCAAGGCCTTTTGGCCCTGCATTTAGGCCTCAAATGAATTTTTTTAGTAGGGGTGGGTTGTGTTACATGGGCAGGGTCTACATCAACTATAGGTGGGGTTGAAATTGATTCAGGCTCCATTACACTAATCCCAGGAGTGTTGCTTTCATGTACTTGTGCTGCCACTTTAACCTTAACAAACACTTGCAAAGCATCATTGTCATCAATGTCTTCATGGGTCCAAAAATACATCAAGTCTTTATCATTTGTAATGTTCATTCTCACCCCATTGTTCCAAGGGTTAAGGCATGCTTATGTGGGTTGGGGATAGCTTCAAGGATACTATTATTTAACTTATTCCAATTCAGGTAATCCCCATGCACTTATACAAACTCTATAGATAACTCATTTTTATAATCACTGACCTTCCACAGACCAGGGATCTCTGCAATCTTACTCCACTTTCCATTGTAATTGATCACTAAGTTTCAGACTTCCAATTCTTGTCCTCACTTACCATAGCTGCAAACACAAAACAAAACAAAAGCATACCATTTTCACTGATGCAAACAGAAGACTGAAACCAGATAAACAGAACAAAATTAGACCATTTTCACTAATGCAAACAAAACAGACAAACAAAACTAAACTAAATCATGCAATCAAACATGAATAGTAAATTGAAAAAAAAATACAAGTACAACACTAAACCACACTAAATGAACATTGTTACTAATTCATGGAATCGCCTACCACTAGCAACACTAAATCAAACTAAGTCACTTTCAAAAACAACATTTTCACTGATGCAAACAGCAACCACCAAATAAACAGTGGAGAAACCCAAATTTGTGCAAATGAACAAAATACTAACAAAATCATACAATTCACATTATCCATTCAAACATGCATTACATATAGAAGCGCCAAAATGAAAACCCTAAAATAGCATAGAAGACTTACAATACATCACGCCAATGAATAAGGGGAAGTTTCACTTCATCTTCAGTGTCTGAAGGGGTGAAATCTCGCCTCAGATTTGGCTCCTCATCGTTTGACATCTGACTGAAGAAATCACTGAATGAAATGCAATCGTCCCAGTGTATGCTAGAAGCGGTGCTCCCATCATCATTGTTGCTACTGATTTTGATTTGACACCGAAAACAACATTTTCTCCTTTTTCATTTTGGATTTCCTCTTATTCATTTCGGTATTACGTTTCTTCATTTCGGTATTACGTTTCTTCATTTCGGCGAGAAATCAAATAGAACACAGGGAGTGAGGAGAAACGAAACATAGAGAATGAAAACAGATGGAGTTTTCCCTCCATTGTCCGTCTCTTCAATGGTATGAGCTGACAGAGAGTAAACCCTAGTCGTCCACGTGCCTGGTTCAGGTAATAGACGATTAGGATTGACATGCTATCGCATCAGGCATGATAAGCATGTGAATGACATTTCCATGATGCAAAATAGGAAGAATGGTGGCACATGAGGTGTTTAAAAGTCAAGGCACCGTGATTGTTAGTCTGAGGGGGAAAGTGCAATATGAATGTTAATTAGGGGCAAAGCTGATTTGTCTATGTGTTTAGGGGGCAAAGTGCAATTAACCCAAATAATAATCAATTGCTTAAAGTTATCACTACACCATATTGACATTTTTGTAACAACCCCCAATACAGTATTGCTTTTGAAGTGTAACAATTTACCTAACAACTTTACACATTTTCACAAACAAAATGATACAATAATAGTATCACCATGAATAATATGGTTATAAAAGTGATATTATTCATGGTGATCCAACTTATTGTATCATTTTTTTTGTTACTGTTTTTTATTTTTTTGACTAAATTTAGTTTTGATTTGAAATTGTTTGGTGAATTGTAACATTTCAAAAGTGATACTGTTTTGAGAATTGTTACAAAACTGTCAATTTGGTATAGTGTATATAATTGTTTTTAGAGTTGTCTGTTTGGTAAATCAAAAATTTTCAATCTTGCATATTAAATTTTCAATTCAAAATTTAATACATGCTCATCATGTTTCATCCTAAATGGGACGATATCATAATGAGATTTATCATGTATCGTCCCATCCTCTCTCTATCTCAAAGAAGGAAAATTCTAGGGATCGAGGCGGATGGGTCTTGCCCCTTTCTCTCGCTCCCTCCCTCGCTCTGTAGCAAAGCTCCTCAAAGAAATGGAATGAAATAACGATGTGGTAAATCCTGCCCCGTGCCGACCCTCAGAGCAGTCAGCGATGCTACAGACTTAGCAGTTTTGTCTAGCACAAACAAAAATTGCAGACTCGGTGGCACAGATAAGAAAATTTGCACATTTCCAACGAAAAGTCCCAAAAAAACAAAGAGGAGAGAACAAATTCAAGCTTCTCGGCGCTTCACCTCACCAGATCTCTCACACCTAGCTCACTCTCTCTCACTACATCTAAAATGCACGGTCGACCTCGCAAACCCGCAAAGCTAGAAGATGAAGCAGACGTCGTAGCCAAAGCTGCTAACCTGCGCACTCTCCAATCTCAACTCCTCCTCAACCACCACTCCAAAACGTAAACATCTCCTCTCTTGTTTATTTACTTTGTCAATTTCTTCTTCAACTTGAATGGTCATCTCTCGCAGTTACACTAAAGAAGCCCTAGAGATCAGTGCGAAGCTTCTCGATATCAATCCGGAGCTCTACACCGCTTGGAACTACAGAAAACTCGCCGTCGAACACAATCTTCGCGAACAAACCGATCCGGACTACATCAAATCCATCGTCAATGAAGAACTCAGAGTTGTAAGTGTTTTCATCGGTTCAATCTGTTTTAATTGTTGATTGATTCACTCAGGACGAGTTTAAAGTTGTTATGATTTTTTTTTATTGATTCGATCTGTTTTTGTCTTCGAATTCGGAAGATATGAAAGTGTTGTAAGTTTTTATAGATTTAATCAGTTCTTGAAGAACTTGGAAGAGTGAAGAACATAGAGTTGTAAATTTTTTATTTGTTTTTAAATTAGGAAGAGATGAACAACTTTGTGTAGTGTTGTAAGTTTTGATCGGTTCAATCGGTTCTTGAATTCGGTAGAATTTGTTGTGTGAACTGTTGGCTTTATGTGATTGTGCAGGTGGAGAATGGATTGAGAAGGAATTTCAAGTCGTACGGAGCTTGGCATCATAGGAAATGGATCCTAAGCAAAGGATTCTCCTCGCTTGATCACGAGTTTCGGCTTCTGGATAAGTTCCAGAAAGCCGATTCTCGGAATTTCCATGCTTGGAACTACAGAAGGTGAGATTATCTCACTTTGATCTCTGATAATTTTGTGTGTGCATGTGTGTTTCTTGATTGTTTCACTGTTCTTGTTCATCTTTGTTCTCAGGTTTGTTGCGGCTTTGAAGAATGTCCCAGCAGAAGAGGAACTAAAGCACACAACTGATATGATAGAAAGTAACTTTAGTAATTATTCGGCTTGGCATAATCGTAGGTACGAATGACTTCTGGTTTTGTTTATGTGATTTGATAGCATTCTATTATTTCTCATTTTAAATTTTATTTATAAAAGTTTTAGAGACTCTTGAGTTGTCTGTTCTACATGAATGATAAAGAGCTTGTATAATTGCTCGTATGTTTAGGATTGCAATACTTAATTCTCTGAGGTACATAGTGAAGATTATTTATTTTCTTAGACAACATCGTGCTTCATGATTGTGATTTAAAAGGCTGTAGGATTCTGCTGGTATTGGAGTTGTTGCAAAAATAAATAAATTTTGTCTCACAAACCTTAGAACTAGTTAGTGTAATCATTTTGTGGGCATGTCATCCCAGCCCGCAGGTTATGCAACTTGGATGCATGTGTTTTAAGTTTTAAAATGGATTAGATGAAGTTTTACTATCGTGACTATTTTTTCAGGGATTGGGCTTGGAGTCTCTCAAAACTCCTAATTCATACCCAACAAGACACCCTTTATATATTCCATTTTCGGTCCCTAGTAAACTTCAAAAAAAAATAATAATAATAATAATTGTAACTCGTTTGAGCTGTGATCAAGTTGAAATTGTCTGGAGAATTACACATTACCAATAGAAACGTGTCAAAGTTTCTCACCGTTTTGACAACATGCCTCGAGATACTATTTAGGTCGTCGCCATTAAATATCTTGATAAACGGTTTTTATAGGTATTTAAGTACCACTCGCAAGATGGTGGTCTTGGACAAGGGGCGCTAGCCGGCCTATTGGCTGGCTTATGTCGTGCCCAAGGTGAGCCCTCACTCCCTTCACTCGCTTTGTGATATTTATAGAGAAATTCTCTTTATCCTACTTAACATGAATCTCGACGCACACATGTCAAAATGACGTGAAACGTTGACACATTGTTTCTGATATTGGTATTTAATTTTTCTCAAAATTTCAGCTCAAATGGAAAGTTAAAAACGTGTCTTGCACGATGCAAAGCATACGCAGTTTGCAGAGTGCAAATGAAGGACTTGAGGTTTTATTATTATTATTATTTTTATTGTATTTTTTTTATTGATTGTTGAATCATGTTTTGAATTGATGCACTTTAATCTAGTAGATTTCACTATAAGAAAATATAGAAAAGCTGAAAGCTTTTGACAATATTCTACATTCTTCACATAAACTATGTCCAAAATATTCCACATTTCTTTCTAACTGGAGCGATAGTTTTCAACGATGTTAACTTTGTATTGCACGGCAGTAAGAAAAACCATCAAGCGTAGAAACTTCAAATAGCATTTTCTCTTACTCTAAAGTAAATGAAACCATCACATTCAAGTTTGCAACTGATGAACCTTCTATTACTTGTTTGAAAAAGCGCTTGAAGATTTTGGGCTATTCACCATCCACTTTTATCTAATATGAAAAGTTACCAACTTTAGGTCTTATGCTTAAGATGAACATTTGTAGCACAAGTTTTGCCCATATATTAAATAGAATTTAGATACGTGATCTTGTCATGCATGGATAATATTTATTCTATATTTCCAACTTGGGTTCTCTCATCGTGTGTAAGAAATAAACATGGGATTGGAATGACTGCATTTTATTGAGCAGCAAGTGTATGAAATCTGTTGGTAGATCTTTCCAATTCTACTCGTTCAAATGGTTGACCTTCAGATGCGTTTTTTGTTTATCTGATGTATTGTGTCTTTGTTTGACCGCCTTTTACTATATAATGGGTTTCTTGCAGTGTTATTCTGTCCAATTTGCTGAAACAAAAGGCTGAGGGATTCATTTCAAAAGAGGAAGTTTTGAAAGAAGAGTATGAGCTTGTACACCAAGCTATTTTTACGGATCCAGATGATCAAAGTGCCTGGTTTTATCATCTTTGGCTTCTGGATCAAACTGTTACCCCAGATGCTCCTGTGCTGATATCTTCTTGGCCCATACATGATACTGATCTCACTGTATCTTTAAAAGTGAATTGTGAGGGTGATGGATTGTCTCCATTTGCAAGTTATCATTCGGATACTGGAAAATTTCCTCTTATTCTTTATTTCAATGAAGCTGTTGAAGGTCTATGTTCATCCACTGTAAGTGTCAAGTACACGTTCTGTAAGGACGAAGAACTTATTTGGAGACCACTTTCAACAAGTAACTCCGGGAAAACTCATGCTTGGGTAACATACCTGAAATTTCCTGATACTTCTGAAAAATCGTATCCAGTCATGGTTAGCCTTGGACATTCTAAGGGCATTATTTCTACGAGTGGTTCCAACTATAGCTTTTCCTCACAGTTTGCATTTACAGTGAGTTTGCAGTGTATTGAGTCAGGACATGCTGAAGGTGGTGCATGTGCGGATGCAGTGGCATGGAAAGATGAAAATTTCCGTGCTATTGACAAACTTCATGAGGGCCTCAGTCCAATTTTTTCCTCGGATCAACTTAGGATTAGCAAAGATGATGGGCCATCAGCTTCTGAGTGGATTGTAGAGACACTAATTTCGAGATTGCTCTCTTCCGAGAGTTGTTGTTAGAAATCAACTGGTAAGTAATGCTTGAAAAGTTTACTGGTAATTGGACTTCCACATCTGCAATAATTGATTCACATCTAACTGGTAGAGTTGGTTTATGTATGAGCCAGCTTTCTCCCTCTTGTGGTGCACCATGCTGTAAAACTTGGTCTATGGTTATAGCTTACTGGTTCTATTTAAGGGTGCTGGAGCTGCCTCTCTTGCCTATTAATATAACCTTTATTGTACCTTTTTTCATTCCATTTCATCTTATTCTGACATGCCTTATTTCTGATTTTTTGCAGCAAAATTGGAAAGCTTACACTTGCACGTTTGCTAGTCGCTCATGATGCAATGATGGCATACAATGCCCCATTTGTGTACAAAAAAGTAAACTCTGAAGAAGTAGTAGGACTCTTTGATGACTTGAAGAAACTGGACCCACCACATTCAGAATATTACAAGGACGAGCAAAGTTTGGTCCATGTGGAGCAGGTGATTCTTGCTTATGTTTCTGTCATCTTTCCTAAATTTGCACTCACTGATGTTTACACCTATCAGTTCTATAGTCATCTTTCCTAAATTTTGTTCAATTTTATCTATTCTCTGGAAATTATGTACTTTGGATTGTTTACACCTATCAGGTCTATGTAGTTGCATTGAATTTCACTTGCTTTCAAATAAGTAAACTACTAGTTTGCTCTCCTCATGTCCCTTGTGATGTATTGGCAATCATTGAGCGACTTAGAAGTTTCAACTGGTCTGTAGCATAAGTAGTTGGACTAATTTCCTTCGAGTCTTTCGGAATAATTTGACTTCTGTGTGTTACACAAATTTCCTTCTAGATAATATAATTTACTTATCCGTCTAACTTGATAGAAAGATTTTTCGTAGCTTGTAAATCTTCGTAAAACTTTTGTAAACAGTTGAGTCCTTTTGTAGGTGGTCTCCAATAAAAAGTCCTTGGCAAGGCACTGCTGGTATTATGGAGAGTCTTGTACTTCTAATCTTAGCAACCATTTCTGTGTACGGCTTAACAAGATGTCATTGTCCAAGCTTGGATCTTTTGAGCGCTTATTGTGGGTACAAATGCTAGATCTCAGCAACAACGAATTTCATTCGATTGAAGGTAATAGAATCACTAAATTCAGGTTTTCATGTGCACGTACCTTTGTGCTATTGCTAATACATCTATTTTTCTATCTTAACATTCTAGAGGTGGGGTTGTAGGGAGAGAGAATGGAGGAATTAGAAAGGTCTGATGAAAGAATATGTATCTAAGTTATAGGTTCAGCTTGCGATAAGGTTGAATGGGAGGGTGAGGGAATGCTTGTAAGTGAGAAAGTTCTTTTTTTGGAACCCACGTCTCAAGGTTTTGTCAATACTTTCCATGTGGCCCTAGTTTGGAAATACATTTCCCCTAGAAACCATTTTTCAAGTTGGATGTATCTTGGAACCTCTTTGCAAGCAAGAGTGTGCTATCTAGGAAAGGGATGCGTGTAGATAGCACTTGCATGTGTTGTGGCTCTGTCGCTATCTCCTTGTGTGGTTTGACCTTGCCCAATAAATATGGAATCACAAGGGTTGTGCACAGATCATTTCATCTTGGTTTTGAGGAGAAACAGAATGCTGAACTGATAATCTTGGTTGAATGCCGAACTGATAATCTGGGTTTTCGTTTGTTATCAACTGAAACCGAAAGTGTTACTTTTGATTCATTTCTTCAGTTTTGCAGTTTATTTTTATCCATATCTGAAATCACAGTAGAGTTTGTTACTTTGTTTGTCCAAAAATTAAGAAAATAAATAATAATTCGAATAAAGTTTTGTAAGGTTCAAAATCAAGTTGGAGGTTGGCTATTGCATCTTGAACTTTATCAATTCCATAAATTTATTCCTAGAAAGCACAATTCTCCCAAATAAGAAATTAGTATGTAGATTCATACTTCTTGAACTTTGTCAAGTACTTGTATACACAAGTCATCTACAGGAAAACCTTACTATAAATGTCCAGGATGGATATCCAAAACTTTTTAACTCTATTAAGATTGGTAATGCATGAATATCTGTAACTAAGAATAACCATAAATCCAATATTCTTTGTTTCCTGGGGTTTATTTTTTCTAGTTCATGACAGACCATTTTTTCCAATCTCTACGACTGTATCATTGCTTGAGGCCTGCCTAACACAAAAGCACCACTCTGACGAACCAGTGTTATATTGCAGCCCCTACAGGGAATAGGATAGAAAAGAAAAAATCAGTGTTCTAAAAACGGCCTAGGCAGTGCTAGGCACTAGGCGTTAGAGAAACGCCCAAATTAATGGTTGGGCAGCCTAGGCGGGGTTTGGGCAGTCTAGGCATGGTCTGGGCGGGGTCTAGGCGGTCTGAGTGAGTTTTTTTTTTTTTAATAAGGCTGATTGTGTTCTTATTTTATTTTTCTTTCCCCTTTTTTGGAAATAAACAATTTAATTGTTTTTTATTAAGTATATGTCTGAATGAAGCAAAGGATTATTACTTAATGGAATTCTTAAAGGATTTTTAGTAGTATAGATTTTATCAAACATGACTGAAGTCATTCGTGCAATTTGAAGAAAAATAAAGAGTAGGTTTGGATATTTGTCCACAAATTCAACTTTATATAAAGTACCCATCATGACCAACTTCAGTCATTTGAGTTTTAATAAATTTTGTTCATGATTGTTAATTTTTCATGTTTTTAAATTTTGCATATGTATCTTGGCATTAAATTGGATGTTATTGAGAAGGTATTATGCTTAACTTTTGTAAATTATTAAAGTTATAATACAAAACCTAAAACCGCTCGCCTAGGCCCCTGGGCGCTTGCTCGTCGCCCGCCCACCGTCTAGCGCTTTTTAGAACACTGGAAAAAACTGACTCAAAATCTTTCATTTTTATTTACTCTCTCAGTTATGCTACGTTTCTAGAATAAATGAACATGGCAAATGGGCCTTCCAGGCTCCCACCTGCAACTAGATCTTGTTTTTGTTTAGGATAATTTTCCATGTTGCAGTCCATTCAAGTTGTCTTGGTGCTGCTCTTGTTTGAACTGCTTCCGGATCCTTATCCCTTGATGCAAAAGAGCATTCCTCGTGCTATTTTACAATAGTGTGTCTTACGCCATTACCAAACTAGATATATTTTGACCTTGTTGAAATATTTTAATACCGACTCTTCACTGTTATCATCCATTTTTTTTTACATTTAAACTTTGTTTACCACACTGGACTGCCTTTTGTATATTTAAACAGTTTGATCTACTTTCTAGGGATCCTTAGGAAACAACTGAATCCATTTTGATCTTGGTACTGCAGGTTTAGAAGTATTGCAACTTTTGACTTGCTTGAACGTAAGTCACAATAAACTCAGTAGTTTTACTGCATTGGAGCCTTTGAGATTGTTACCATCGTTGAAAGTATTGGATATCTCGTACAATGAGATTGGCGCACACCCTATAGACACAACAAGGTATGTATGCCCTTCTCCACTGTCTCACAAGGTACAATCTCATTGCAATTTTGATGAGACTAGCGACGACAAAGTGGTGGACTACTGGGAAGCAATGCTGATTTTTAAAGGCATGAGCCTGACCCAACTGGATATCATGGGGAATGTGGTCAATGATGAGAATTTGACATCCTTGCTAATTAAAGTTATTCCTGAGCTTAAATGGCTTGATGGCAAAGCTGTACGTTGATCATTTCAGTACGTATACTTCTTATGCTACAGTGAATTATACGATCGTAATGATAGTCCTGTAACTTGTAACATATGAAGAAATTTTTTTCGGTTATCATCCTCTTGGTCTTATGGATCCAATTTGTTTATCCTACACATTCATGCGACTTGTAAGTAGTTCGCATGGTTTTCGCCTAGGATAGTTTTCAGTTTTTAGTTATTTATTATTTGTGTTCCGTGGTTGCCAAAGATAATTTTTCAGATGTTGAAATCATGTCCGTGTGTAGCTAAAAATATTTAGTAACTGTCATCTTTTCTTAAGCAATCCCAGTACTCTGTTATTTTCAAAATTGCTATATTATACATGCGACACTAGACAGCAGTATTCAACTAGGTGACTGTGTCATAAATATTCGACAAATATCCTAGAACAACCAATATATTGTCCTTAATTACAGTATTTTTGAACCCTGTTTTAGAGAAACCTTCAAGTTTAGTTGACTTGAATGATCAAGTTTAATAGGTTTTTTCATCTAATCCATCCAACTAAAGTGCAAGTCATAAACTGTTTTTTTGATATCCTGCTCTGCATACTACCATACATGCGCAATTGGATTTGTTTTGGATGAAAGGTCACAGGACGGAGATAACATCTGAGTGATCCTCATTTGCAGCTTTATGCAAATCATGCAATGGCTAGCAACACAAGTTTCACTTGCAGAGTGATATAATTCTGGTTTCTCACACGACTGTATTCCTAATCCTAATAATTCGGCCTCTCATTACCTGTATTCTTCGTGATTGCCTCATAACTGGTGCGACACCTTGTGCAATATTGAACAAGATGGTGCCTTTAACAAAATAGCTGGATACAATTTGGAGAGGTGTTTGGACACTGTTTGCAGAGGTGTCCATCACTCAGTTCTACTTTTATCCATCGCATTCACCAAAATCTACAGAAAGCCAGTTTGTAACACACGATTCTCGTGTGCCAATTTAAGAGGTTGATGACTACAACCCGTCCATATGATCTGTGACAATGGATACGTTCAACTCTTATCAGACTAACCAACGAAACAAAAGGCAATTAAACATGCATACGATTAAACATGCATAAGACGTTTACCAGACCTGTGAAACCAATCAACAGTTTCACAGCATGTGTATACTACTATCTTTTCTTTTTATTTGAAATAAAAAACGTTACACGACATTATTACTGATACTAAATTATGTTTTGTAGGCAACTGTTTAAACAAAAGTTTTGCCATCGACCCTAAACTTCCACTTTAAATGACAGTTAACAAGTAGAACTCGCTTTAGTTACATTAGCAAAACCATACATGATGATGCCCAAGTAGATATTGTCAATATTTAGAGCCTTTTAGTAAGCATGGGAGACTGCAATTGGAAACCGGTCTTCTCCATCGTCAAAAAAGCATGGAGATGCAGTCTCCAGATTGGATTGAGATAAAATGCTAGATACACATCAATTGGGTTAGTTAAAACCCCAGTGACGAAGATGGAGGACAAAATCTGTTCCAGTAATGTACCTCCAGGTTTATCAGTAGGGAAAAACTGTTGGGTTCAAGGTAAGTAAGCTCCATATGCACAGACTGCCAAAATTCTTTACGAGGCTTTTTCTCTATGGATTCCCCTTCTTCACTATGGGGATGGGCGCCTTCAACAACTTTTTCAGAGTATCAACTATACTTGAAAATGATGGCCGCTGCTTTGGAGCACTGACAGAATTATACACCAGGTACAGAAACAAGTTTTGAACTGTTAGCAAATGCATGAGTAGCAGCTCTAATTTTTGTAAATCAGTTCTGTGGAAGTGGTTCTTACTCGGCCCAGCATGACTCCATAAGAGATGCAAGCACAGGGCAGGTGTTCTGTGGGATGGTAAGCCTTCTGTTCTGGAAAGCAACAGCTCCAACTACCTAAAAATGACATGCCAAATAACAAGCAAATTAGTGCATATCCATGGGAGAAGCAAAGATAAAAACCCGAATAAACACTATACATTTGAAATGCTTAACCGTAAATACCTGAGCAGGGCTAAGTCCACTCCAGGGTTGTTGCATGGTTACAAGTTCCCATAAGATCACACCATAGCTGTAAACATCGGACTTTTCATTAGAGGGCTCTCCACGGAGAAATTCTGGAGCCATCCACTCAGGCTGAAATGGAAAGAATGAGAATCACACACATGTAGATGCAAAGTTAAAGGTTAAAAGTGTTCAAAACGAAGTTGGACATAACACTTACAGTGCCAGCAACAGATTTTGATGAAATAAATGTGTCCGCCTTAAATCTGGATAAACCAAAATCACAGACCTGCATGCATGAAATATATCATGAAACAAGTCGAGGAGCAAAAAACAGCTCATGTGAGGTTTCTTAATAATGGCCTACCTTCACAGTCCAATTCTTATCAACCAACAAATTTGGTGATTTCAGATCCCAGTGAACTATTGGAGGAGTTAGACAATGGAGATAATTGATCCCTTTGGCCTGCAATCAAGCAACTTATGGCAATCAACCTCCATTTCTTTTGGCAAGTGCAAGCTAAATACATGCTATGAGTGATTATAAGAGTACAAACCACGTCTAGTGCCATGCGTAACCGCCTCCTTTTGTCCAAAATTTCTCCAGCAGATGCCCTGTTTATAAGTCGGAACAGACTTCCCCTGTTCAACAAAGAGTTAAGGATATCAAGATGACCATGGATATGGGAAGTCAATACTAATAATGCTTCTTTCAGGATAAAGCAGTGCTACAGCACCTTACCTACCTAGGCAAATATTCTGTTATTATTGACAGATTTGGACGCTTAGTAACTGCACCCATGAATAGTACAACATTAGGATGGCGTACACGTTTCATAATTGAGACCTGCATGAGAATTTGTAGTAGTTGAGCAGCAGCGATAGAGGAACTACGATGGGTATGTCAAAGTAAGCTCTCAAATTTAGGGTCTAATATCCAATGATGATACATGTGTGTACCTTCTACTTGGCTACTTTAGAAGCCACAAAAGAATGCCAATGCAGTACCAGTAAGGAAACAAATACATAGTGTCTTAACGAAAGCTAATGCAATCTGAGCTAACGTTCCAGTATAACAATTAATTACAAGTATACAATTAGGCATCTTCCCCAGGTGAGAGATACACACCTCTCTCAAAAATTCCTTCAGGTGGTCATCATTCACTTCTTTGATAGTTAGAACCTTGACCGCAACATCCTATATAGCATAAATAGCTTGACTTCAGTAAATGTGATCACAACTCTTTAACTATAATCAGTTCAATGCATAACATATACCACTAGAAGGCATCACAGAGAAAATAGGTTTTGATTTTAATTAGTAGAGTCAAAGAAGAAACACTAGCCAAGGGACTGAGGCGTTGTGCTTTCTTTTCGGCTAATCTCTCAAATTAAATCAGAATGCTTTTAAGTAAATCTTTCTGCACCGCCAATACATCATATCGGGAGAAACTCAAAAAAGATAGTTACATGTCACTAACTTATGGAATAAGAAAAACTTGCAGAACTGAAGAGCGCTAATAAATGACAAACTGAAGGTTCTCATCTTAACCCCAGGTGCCAATTTATTCCCCTTTCTTTATATTGTCCCCTCTCTGTTTTTGTTGATTTTCTCAGGATTTTTTAAAACCAATAGGGATTTCCAAAATAAGAAGTCACACAATATGGACTAAAAGGCTACGGGAAATTTATAAGCCCTAACATACTAACCGATCCATGCCATTCAGCACGGTGCACTGTCCCAAAGGAACCTATAACAAGAGAAAAAGCTCAGTAAGAACCAATATCATTAAAAACTCTGAAATAATAACTTTCACATAAAAGGAAATCTGACTGGTGAAATATGGAAGTACCAGCTCCAACACACTCTTTGATATGCAATTCATCCCAACCGATCTCAAGCCAGTCCATTGCAAGAGAAGGTACCAGATTAAAATATCTTGGATTTGTGATGTTAGCAGAAACTCCTCTCTTCTCATATTGGCTCTCAACCGCCATAAGCTCCATGCAAGATGATTCTATTTGCGTTTGCTTGACAGACATGGTACTGAGTGAACATTCTCTTGCCAATAAACCTTCTTTGTATGCTTCCTGAATGAAAAGATTATTTTGGACAAGTGTTGCATGTCCACCTGGAACCACATCTAGAGATTCTGATACGTCGTCTGGGATGGAAGGCAAAGTTCCAGTCTGAGTATAAGTACTGATGTCCCCAGATTCCGATGGTGTAATTGGTGATGGCAATTGTCCACAAGCTTTATTGATAGCAAAATAGATGGAATTTCTTGATCTTCGAGGCACGCCATCATTCTGAGTTTGCTTAATCTCTTTCCCCCTGTCTGTCCAACCTCCATGGCTGTTCATTTCTGTGAGTAGGATGGCCACATTTCAGGGTATATCTGAATTCCAGTACTATGTGTCTCGAGAAAAGACATTCAATCATTTGAAGATGATTCAATAGGGGTTTATGGGAAGTAATTATAGCAGGAAATCATTATGGACATTAATTAGTACAATTAGGAAAAGGCACACATGAGTGTCGCACTAGTTTTAAAAGCGTCGTAAGGCTTCACCTTGATAGGATGCTCCCTGATTTCTGAGGTTAACTAGGTGTACGCTTAGCAGGGCAGTCATTCTAAGATATGCTTGCACCAAATTTAGTCATGATGGTGCTAAAAGAATGAAAAACAAGGTATGAAGGATCAATCATACCTGAACTTTGAGGATTCTCGGGAAGAGCACAGGGGTGATCTGAGTTTAGAATATGATTAAAGGATGCATTATCCATATAAGGTTGTTGGTAACGTCTAAGATGAGAAACTTGGAGTGGTGAAGGCAGCGATGAAAGTAAAGCTCCGTTGATTGAGGAATCTGGACCATGGACATTTCCAGGAACCCCAACTAGATCAACTACATACTCCCTGTGAAAAATATTGATAAACACAATGGAGAAAAAGTGGATATGTAAAAAAAAAAAATGGAATCCTCATACCAATCCAACCAATACTCTTAACAATACAACAGCATGCCAGTATGAAGTTCAGAAGGAAAAATACTTAAAGACAAATAGACACTGCTAACAGTAATCAGCAAAATGTCATACTCACATAAATCATTATTAACATTTGATTCATTGGAACTGCTTAGACATGGACCAAAAATTACACGAATAACCTGCCTAGACTAACAGGAGGATCAGTTAGTTGTAGGTTCGAAAAGGGCTGTTCTGATATGGTCTCTTCAGAATCAGATTCAGAGACGTGTGTGTTCACTGCGAGAACTTAATTGGGAAGACCATGGAGGTACTGGACTTATCTGAAGAGAAAGGGAAATGCCCTACCTTTGAGTGCGGTTTGAACTATTGATTTACGTAATTGAAAGTAACCAATTAGGTTTACGACGAAACCTACAAATCGATCATTGATCCAATTTGAGTACCTCCACAGGATAGACCACAACAGAAAACTGAAGAGTGTCGGCAACAAGTGAATGAATTCAGTAGTTCCCTCGCGGGATCGCGACCTTTGTCCTGGCCATTGTAGCACGTGTGTCGCCCAAGGCATAAGGGTTATGATGACTTGACGTTATCCTCACATTCCTCCAGCTTATCACCGGCAGTCTATTCAAGGTTTCAAACTCAACGATGGCAACCAAACACCAGGGTTGTGCTCGTTGCAGGAGAGCTGACGACAGCCATGTACCATGTGTATCAGCATTCCCGAAGGCACCCCTCTTTCAAGAGGATTTGATTTGCATGTAAGGACAAGGGCTTCGAGCCCGAGATAGATATGTGCGATGAAAATTAATAACTCTGTATTTTGGCTTGTCTCTAATAGCCTGTTTGAGAACCCACCCTTTTTTTTCCTCTGGCCGTCACTATAGTTCATATGGTTGCAATGAAAATTAGCCTTAAAAAAATATGATAAAATAAATGATACAAAATCATGTGTAATCCCTCAAATGGAATGAATGAATCGAACTTAATCTTACTGCAAGAAACGTGAACAGTGATCTTGTGAAAGCGAAAATCTATTAAACCTTCAGTGCATTACATTTAAAAAGGGTGTTTGTACGAAACATGAGCTTACCTTGATACCCTTTCATCCCCGAGTTTGACAAAACAAGAAGACCTATGATCTGCTGCACAATACTTGCATCCTCGAGCTATTCGGCACGGCAAACCTATGTAGTCAGCCAATTTCTGCATGTACCAAAACCAATGATTTTTTTAGGACCCCTTGCAAATTCTATGCGTTCTAGTACATAACTTCCTGCTTCAAGTAAATAGCATATAAATCCGTAATCGCACAGACAATGAAAGTTTTTAACTTTCCACTTCAAACCATATGTTTACTATGTTTTCTAGATCGCACTGTTTAACAATCTAACTGCCAACCACTAGTATAAGTGACGTAAAACTTTTCTTCTGAGCATTATAGCCATTATATGAGAGGGAACCTCCTACATGAGAATATAGAGTTTTCAAGTAAAAAACCTTCCAAGATTGTACCCGATGTTGCACAGGAATGTTCACATAAATAATAGAGGATGGCTAATTTCAGCAAAGTTGTAACGACATATTAAAACCAACCAAGCAAACTTGTAGCAGTAACTTCAATTGTTTGGACCAAGAGCATGTGAAGAAAGCTAACATAGTACCATTGTTTGCAAGGACCACTTATACTAAGCATATGACATAACATGATTTATGAACAGCTGAAGCAATGACTTCAACAAAGTACTACACATTGTCCCTCTAGTCCTCTCTCATGTATTCACATTATACAAGGCGAGATCAAATCTATAAAAAAAGTAAAAAGGAAAGTAAAATGTAAAATGCTCTATTTATTTTTTGTTTTTTCCATTTCTTAAAAAGGTATCTCTAGTTGTTGACAAGGTGTATGAATGTACTTTCACTTTGGAATGGGTATGAATGGTTTGGTATTGTTGCTCATTCCTGCATCTTGATTATCAATTATGAGTCGCTGAGTAAGCTGTTTGTTTGTAGACAATAGAACAAACATCCTATCTAGAGAAAATAGGGAAACATCACAAATACAGTCACTGATTTTTCAACTATAATTTACACGAGTTTATCATGACAGTCTGGATAGAAATACCTCACAGAATGATAGGGGGTGAGTTCACTTAAATGGGATGCTTTGTGCAATTGTGAGTGGTTTCACTTGATGCTTCTTGCATACCCATAGGTACCTATAAACCCCTGCTCAGACACGTGTGTCCACTTTAAAAGGTCTCAGCAGTACGAAAACGTAGGATTATCTGACTATCACGTTATTCTACTACTGTATATTAGATATTAATTCTGGATTTCTCATCTTATTTAATTACTAGGCAAATTGCTCACAATGAGAAGTCCTTGTGCAAGAAATCTCATTAAATTTATGGATAGCCATATAAAATTCCAATCGATGCGCTTAAAAGACAGAGATAACGTAAAATAAACATGTAAAAGATAAATCAATAAAAACCAATGCATTGAGTAACCCTGTACGTCACCTTGAAAAGTATTGCTCGGTGCCTACAAAGACCCATGGAAAGGCTGCCAATGGGAAGTACAATACACCTTCGACAGTCTTTCAATTTCTTGCTAACCAATTTCCAGTTCATATGAAGATCACCTTGCTCCACCGGGAAGGAACCTCTTCAAATTGCAAAAAAGGTCAGTAAGATCAAAGCAAAACAATAACATATTCAAATAATCTTCTAACTCAAACAAACAAACTACTTACCCCATATAGATAGAAACAAGTTTGCCAAGCTTCTCCACCAAAACTAATGTATTCCCTGTAGTATAATGAAGTTCTCTTGCTTTCTCTTCAAGTTCCCTTAATCTTAAATCGCCCCGTCTGTCAACGAGGATTACCTCCATTGATGCATCACTGGGATCCACTGCTTTAAGAGACACCAAAGACGGCAAGCGTCTTCCTTCCTCAACTTCATTGCACATCGCCCACAGATATGGATTCATCCCAAGAATGTTATAGAACCCGTCCGATATCTTATCAGAATAAGACAAGCATCCATTCACCTTCAAACAATCCATAAGAACACTAAAATTCATCAATAGATATATTTACATACTGAAAAAATAATTTGATCACAAAATAACTCCTATTTCTCTACAATGTATTCTTCCCAAAGTCTACCAATTCAGTTACATCGAAGTGAAGATTCAAGATAACACTGTCACAACTCACAACACTAAAGAGCTAAATCCACTTCGAATTCCATCAACTTTTCACTAGCTACTTAAAATTTGACTATTAACAAGGTAATTCAAGCTACTCCAAAACCAGTATCAATCAGTTATTCTCCTTTATGCAAAATTAGCACTCAGAAACGCCATTTTATCGTAAAACTAATTGACCAAAGCGTTACTTTATCAAATTGAAGAACTAAAAACGTACCCAAAGCCGATACGAAACTGTTTCAACATCTGAACAAACATTTGGAATCTCTGCCACACTCTCTTGCGGAATTAGACGTTCTTCAGCCAGAGTTGCCAAAGACGAGAGCCGTACCGCAAGATTAAGCTGCATATAATAACTCTCTCGCGATCTTTGAGCCAAACCCTCTGTATTCCCCACTTCATCTTGCCTACTCGACGATGACAAGTGCAAATCCTTCGCATCACTTGAAACATTTCCATTTCCTTCCACAGTGGTCGACGAAAAAACACTACACGGATAACTACTACTACTTGAAACCCTCTTCGACATCGTTGAACCTTGCCGGCCAAGAATCCGATCATGACTCACAATCATTTCCACCGGCTCTTCTTCCTCCACCTCCACCTCCGGCTCAAGCAAAAACTCTCTCTCTTCATCGATACTACAACTCTGCTTCTGATGTACGGACCTGTCTCGATCACCGACACAACCGAGTTGCTTTCCAACACTAGTGAACAGATCTGACGACACAGGTAGCTTCTTCGATTTCGTAACCTTGGAAGTTTTTTTTCTCTCACTTTCTCCATTAACAGCGCGCTCTCTCGAGATGTTGCTGCTCTTCTTATCAAGATCGGATTTCAGAATCCGTGATGATGAAGAACAAGAAGAAGAAGAAGAAGGCGGATCATATCCTTTATCCGGAAACTGTCTTGGAAAAAAGTAAGTCGTTCGGTGAGGCATCTTTTCACCGAGGCCTCACGAAATCACACACTAGACTAAGCAACTCCTCCAAATCTATCACTCAAACTTTAACATATCTAAATGCTCTTTTTTTTTTTTTTGCGAATTTCAAGAACGAACGAAGAAGAAGGAATTAAGAACATTATCTATGATTCTTCGCTTACAGAATAAACAAAACCTGAAACAATTTGTTCGATTCCTTCTAGATCAAATCTGTGAGAACACAAAGGTGGTTTTGTAAAGTGGTTTCGCAATCGAAAGGCGGTTTTGCAGAGAGAGATAAGTAGTTCTTCAAAGACTCTTTCGTTTACTAACTCCTACAGTTTCGTGAGGTTTTTGCGTGTTTTTTTTTATTTCCAAGAGAGGGCTGTACGCAGAGAACGAAAGGTGGAGGAGAAATTGAAAAAATAAGCGCGAAATACTATCGTGCGCCGTAGGGTGCGTATACCCACCCAAGCTTCAAGTGTAATACACGTGAGCGAACAGAAAAAGAGAGGGGTGCGTATTGCGCATAGGGTTGTAGGTTTGAGAGGTTGGAACGGCTATCAACTTGCTGGGTAATCATTATGAATGAATGAGCGAGGAAACCAGCGAGGGAAGTGAGGTGGGGGGAAGAGAGTCATTCACTCTCTTCCGAATGCATGTGTTGACTTTTTGCGCACATCCTAAGAATGGTGAATGGCTCCCTTCCCTCCGCTTCACTGCCCTCGCTGGTTTCCTCGACATTTAGAATTCCTGAAACCGGAACGGTTACGAGATTGCTATCGTCATTGGACGATTTAGAGTACAGTTTTGATGACAAAAATACCCTTATTCGATTGTGACCAAATGACAGAAGTGCCCATAGGGGTTTTGTTTTGACTTTATAGTGACTCCCAAGTCCCAACTGCATGTGCGTTGTAACGGGAGGTCGGATGGAAATTCGGAAGCTCATCTTGACTCTAGGGATGGCAACGGGGCGGATTGGGGCGGATTTGGACAAATCCATCCCCGCCCCGCTAGATATCACGGATATCCAAATCCGCCCCGAATATCCGTTTACCAAATTTTGTAAAACTCATCCCCAAACCGAACGGATTGGCGGATATCCGCCCCGCCCAAAATACCCGGAAAAAAAAATATATAAATAACAGATTCTCAATCTCACATCGAATTCGAACCACAAAATTTAAAAAAAAAACAGATTACAACATATTCATATTTGATTAAAAACATATTACAATTAAAAACAGATTACAACATATTCATATTTGATTTTTGTGATATCATACAGACATTACAAAAAATTCCAGAAATTACAAACCATACAAAAAATTTCAGAAATTACAAACATACCAAAATACAGAAATTACAAACATACCAAAATTAACAAAAAAAAATAAAAAATTACAACAACTATCTCAGATCAGATCTCGATCTAGAAAGAAATCTAATCAGATCATGACCGATCTTGATCTTGATCAGATCATGACCGATCTTGATCTTGATCTTGATCATGACCGATCTTGATCTTGATCTTGATCTTGATCAGATCATGACCGATCTTGATCAGATCAGATCTTGACTGATCATGATCTTGATCTTGATCTTGATCAGATCTTGATCTTGATCAGATCATGATCTTGATCTTGATCTTGTTCAGATCTTTATAAGATCTTGATCTTGATCAGATCAGATCTGATAATCTGATCAGTTCAGATCCGATCTTGATCTCTGAAGGGGGAGATGGAAGAAAAGAAACCATTTTTTTTTGTCGAGAGGGGAGCATGGAGCAGCGAGGATCTCGGCTTCTCGCGGCGTGAGGGGAGCAGGGAGCATCTCGGCGACTCGCGGCGTGAGGGAGGGCGAGGTGGTGTGCGGTGAGTGAGGGAGTCGCTCTGTGAGGGAGTTAGGGAGGGAGGGAGGGAGTCGCTCTGTGAGGGGGAGGTGGTGTGCGGTGAGTGAGGGTGAGGGAGGGAGTCGTGAGGGACTCTCTGTGCGGTGAGTGAGGTCTGTGCTGTGAGTGAGGGACTCTCTGTGAGGGAGGGAGGGAGGGTTTTCTTCGAGTTTCTTCGAGAGGAGATTTCTTCGAGAGGGAGGGTTTTCTTCGAGTGGGGCGGTTTCTTGGGTCTGAGAGAGTGAGATTGAAGAGTCATCGAATGGGTAAGTGTTGGTTTTTGTTTTGTATTTTTTTTTTCTATTTAAAGGGTCAGGGGTATTTAAGTAAATTTCATACTTAAACGGATATCCGTGGGGCGGATATGGCCAAATCCGTATCCGCCCAGAATATTCGACGGATATTATTTGAATATCCGTATCCGCCCCGAAACCCATTTAGCTATATCCAAATCCGCCCCATACGGATTGGGTGGGGCGGATATCCGTGAAAATCCGCCCCACTGCCATCCCTACTTGACTCTTTATAGCTTTGTTTTTGTTTATATTTCAATAAAATGCCCTTTATCCTTACATATTTTCCATATATTTATACATAATTTATTGGCTTTAAAAAATTTATATTAAGGGTTTAGATGTAATTTATAAATGTTTATAGAGATTGGATTGACATGTAAATAGCATTAAATTTATAGGGCATTTCAAAATTTTGCCAGACACGAACTTACGGAATTTACCTTTTGAATTATTGTTACAGATAAAGATAGTTGCACTATAGTGAAGATATTTGGTCCTTTTTTTTTTCATAAGCTACATCAGCTCTTTATCGATAAAGGTTGTATTGACAGCCTAGATAGATAAATTTATATTCACCAAGGAATGTGAGTTCTCGAAATATGTCGAAATTTCATAAAATATTTCTTTTTTTCAATTACCAAAACTTTTTTCAAAATTCGAATTTTTTTTTTTTTTTTTCATTTGGACAATCTCAAATTTTGTACATTTTAACCTATTGCAACCTTAGTATAGTGTTAAAATTTTATTATATAAGTGATTCTTATGCGAGATGTAATTTGTATGACATTGTAGTATTAAACCATATTGATAACCACAAAATTTAACAATCGAATGTTTTTTCTATACACGACAAAATTACCTCGAAAAACAAAATCACGATCCTTAATATTGAGTAAACTTGAAGACATTTAGCTTTAAAAGTTGTTCTTTTTCATCTTTTCTTTAAATGCCTCTTTTGTTTTCCTTGTTTTTTTTTTTTTTTACAATTTTGGGCTCAATGTGATAACATATATTTGAAAATGTAATATCAAATTATGTCGTTATCAAGGAAGCACAGACTCTTTGAAAACTTTTCGTATTCGTGTCCGACACGTATTCGACACACGACAGACACTTGTTTGACACGTGTCAGACACTTGGTCAACGTGACAATGGTGTGTTAGACACATGGTTAGGGTGGTCAACGTGTCGGACATGCCTTCGATATACCCGAAACTTGGTCAGGACACAGTTAAGACTCGTAAATTTTTATTTTATTTTTACTCTTAAATGTTTACAAATAACCACATAATATAATGATTGTTGATTCATCTGAAGTAAATGACTATTTCAATTATGATTTAAGACAAATAGGGCAAAAAATTATTAAAGCATAAAAGGTAGGCTATGCTTCTTATTTTTAGCTCATTTACTTTTTCTCTCATCTACTTATTCTCTTCTTTAATTTTTTCTTGCAATAATGTCACATTCTTTAAGACACTCTAGGAAGACACTTTATTATATTATTATTTATATTTATATGGCTTATTAAAAAATAGTATGACGTGTCGTCGTATCCCCGAGTCTTATTTTTTAGGAAATTATCGAATCGGTGTGTCGTGTCCATGTTCGACATGACACACGTATCTGTATTTGTGATTTTGTGCATCCTTGGTTGTTACGAAGAGTAATTTTAATTCAGATCGTCGTTCAAAGATTCAATTTTCAAGTTTTCAATTTTACCCAACATGACCCTAAGTGAATGAAGGAAATATGCATTATTAGAAAATTTATTGGTAAAATCATTTAAAATTTCAACCTTCAAACACGGTAACTCCAACTTACAATACCATACGAATTCATTTGTCCTGCCAATTCACAATGGTGGCTGAGTGGATTACATATACAATTTTAATTTATTCATGAGTGGTTAACCATATTAAGCATAGAAAACCTATAATGGGTGATTGATCTATTTTTTTTATATTAAGTTCGACGCATCAAGTGCCTCACTTTGAATAATCCAGTACATTAATAATTTAAAACATCCAAATCTAGCAAAACAGTAGGGTCGAAAATTGAACCGTCAGTTTGATTTTTCACTTAAACTGTAACCTGAACCGATTTTGGTCGGTTAAAAAATTTTCAAATCGAAATCAAACCGACCATTAACAAAACCGATCCGAAATTGAACCAATTCTAATTTATGAAAACCGTAACCGAACCTACTAATATCGAACCAAAACTGAAATAAAATCGAAGTGACCGACTATTTTAAACATATTATGTTTTTTTTATATATAATTTATAATATTTATTATATATATTCGGTCGGTTCGGTTTGGTCGGTTAAAATCACATAGAAATCGAAAATCGAACCGGCCACTTCGATTTTGAATTTTTAAAATCAAAACATTTTTTTTGCCAAACACGAAGATGTTTATTAAAGATAAGAAATAAAACAAAGGACAAAGCGAATCATTCATTCATCAAGGAATGTCAAGACACCATGAAGGTGTCAAAAATCAAGTCCCTGAACAAATTACAAGCCGAACCCATCATCCACAACAATTCTCTATTCTCGATAAAAAGATAATGCTTTAATCTGTTGAGCCATTAAAAAACCTTTTTATTTCTCTCTTCCCACACACACCACATGAGAACGTGAGGACCATGCGCCATAACCACTCCGCCCGCCGGAAATGATTAACTTGAGACCACCAACTTAACCAATCCAAAATGAAACCTTGAAACATCAAACTCAAACCAAATTCTGACAAGAAACTGCTACAAATAGATTTGGAGAATTCGCAGTGAAGCATCAAATGATCCAACGTCTCAACAATCTCATTACAAAGCACACAAAGATTTCCTGTGTGAATTCCTCTTTAAAATCGAAACCAATCTGAACCGAATTTAAACCGAACCAATCGATTCAGTTTTGATCGATTCGGTCGATTTAATCGGTTTGGTCGGTTTTTTGTTCAACCCTACAACACACAAACGTGGTCTCGAACCCTCATTGTATGAAAATTAACGAGATTGGCTGCAAAATACCTTAAAATAAAAAAATAAAAAATAAAATTTTTTGATTGACCATATATTGTCTTTATCTGAATGATCAAATAACAAATTATTGGCCTCATCGATATATGTTTGGTATACCGTGAAAAACCCATAATGATAGTAAAAGTTTGGAATTTGATGAACAAGTAGTACTACTTTGTACAATTTTATTAGATTTTATATTTTTTATAATAGAATCAACACTAATCTGTAAAGTAATAATAATAATAATAATAATAATAATAATAATAATAATAATAATAATAATAAATCTAAACTTCTCCGAGATTTAGTTTGTCCACAAATTCTTCAAAGCGCTGTGGAAGCAATAATATAAAATAAAAAATAAAAATCACAAAAAAATTAAAATTTATTAAACATTCGTGATTTTCTAAATTTATGTTTTTAAAGCTTTGACACTTTAGTTGTACCAATTGATAGAATTTGGTGAATCTATCTTCTACCACATTGATTGTTTGGATTTTTTTTTTAAGAATCGCACATGCATTAAACTAAAGCAATATTACAAATAGAGCGCGAAGTAGTCTGAGCTAGGTTATGAGCTTTCATATTGAGTTTTCTATTAATAAAGTTACATTCTCATAATACGTCTAATACTACTAAAAATAAAACTCCAAATCCAGTGATTGTTTGGATGTTATTAGAGCATTTCAAGGCAACAACAGAGATCATTACTCATTTTGGGACTTATCTTAGTATTCATAGTTTTGTTTTACTATGTTCCTAAGTTTATGAAGAGTGAGCCAATGGGGTATCAACTCAATAGTATGCCTGTAAGGTTTCGTGAAAGACTATTTGCACACTATCATTTAGTTCAATGAAGTTTGGTAAATTATATTCAATAATGGTCTTATAGCTAAGGAAATTATGAGAATGGTCATATATTTGCATTATGAGAATGGTAAATTATATTCAATAATGGTCCTATCGCTAGGGAACCGAGCCGCGGAGGGATCCCCATAGCAAAATTCTTGTGGATAAGTAACCTTATAAAGCTAATCTCAAATCCATTTAAGATTACTTAATTAAGTATCTCCACCACTACTTTTGAGTGTTTTGGGAGACAAATAAGCATGTGCAAAGCACACTTGCATCCTAAAAGTGGCTGAGTAGATCTTGAGGTATCAGGTGATTCGGTCCATTTCTTTCTTTAAATGGAAATGATTGGAGTTTCAAACCCTTGTTTCTTGTAATCCAATTAGATATTACCCGTGTTGTTGGCACTCCATATACATTTTTTTTTCTGTCAATTATCATGCACTTGACACCATCACCACCATCCCCACTATTACCCTCAATAAGTTTCAATAAAAAAATTCATATTTTAGAAGGTAAACTAATTTTTGTAAAGTCAAACTCGGTTAAAATTATAATCAATTGAATGTTCGGAGTCTTTGTTTGAATGTTCATCAAAGTGTTTGTCCATTTATTTGAAAATTGTTATACTTAGGTATGAAAATATTAAGATACTTAAATGTTTTAATAATAAAATAAATATTTTGAAATTCCAAGTGTTTGCATCGATCAATGGTTTTGTTGGAAAAATCTTTAAAATTGCATTTCAATGATATCAAGTTTACAAAAATCTGATAACTACGTAGATCGTTATGATAATTTCATTTTTTTTAAATGAAAACACAATACTTTCTCTCTCTGCCATATGTGCATTCCACCATCTTTTTCACATTTTTTTCATTTTCTTTGCACTTGTGCATGTTTTATATTTACAAATATGTCATCATAGAAAATGAATCTCAACGCTCAACACATTTTCCAACTTTTCTTAGTCATCCTTTATCTCCAATCTTTAGTGTATCCCAGTCAGCAATGAATAGTAAAAAACACTACTCTGAATTGTAACATACTAGAGTATGACCCGTGTCGTTGGCACTCTACATAATTTTATTTTTGCTAAATATTTTGTACTAAACACCTCCGTCACTATCTTCATTTCGCTCTCAATCAATATTGAAATGTAAGCCTATGTATTATAAATTTTAGAGTTAGACTCAGTCAAATTTGAAGCAGTTGGGGAAAAATTTTAAACGTCGAGAATAAGTTATCCCTAATCTTTGAATTCGTCAAAACATGAAGTTTAGAATTTTTGTTTAATGTGCATTAAGATGCCAAACTCATTTTTTTTGTATAATCGATCAATCTCATTGTTTTGCAAAATATTGAAAAATATTAAAGACGTGAAATACATTATCCGTTTCTTAATTATAAGATATATATTTTTAAAATTTCAGCGCTTGTATTGCTCATTGATTTTTTTGGAAAATTCTACAAAAATGCATTTTAACGATACTCAGTGTACCAAAATCCAACAATAATGTAGATAGTTATGATAATTTTCATTTTGCTCAAAGGAAAACACAATATTTTTTTTCTTCGCCACATTTACATTCCACCAAAAAAATTCAAAATTTTTTCATTATTTTTACCATTCTACATGTTTTATATTTACAAATATGTCATCATTGGAAATGAATATCAACCTTCAAATTCAATACATTTCCCAACTTTCAATTCAAACTATCTTTTATATCTAATTCTTTTTATTTGACTTTGTTTCAGTAAAACATGAATAGTAAAACACAATTCTGAATTGTAATATAGACTAACATATAACCCGTGTCGTTGACATTCCACATATGTTTATTCATTTTTACTGTTAATCATACACTGGACACCCACATGACCATCCCCACCATTGTTCTCAATCAGTTCCATAAAATATCATATCTTTCAGAATACTAAATTTTTTTAGAGTCAAACTCAGTTAAAATTAGAATCGATTGAAAATGTTTGGGTTCTTTGTTTGAATGTTCAATAAAATGCTTGTTTGTTTCTTTGAAAAATATTATACTTGGGCATGAAAATCTTAAAAATACTTGCATATTTTAAAAATAAAATACATATTTTGAAATTTTAAGTGTTTGTGTTGATCAATAGTTTGTTGGAAAAATCTTCAAAATTGTACTTCAATGATACAAAGTTTATCAAAATCTGACAATTACGTAGATAGGTTGTATAATTTTTATTTTGTAAAAAAAAAAAAACACAATACTTTATCTCTCCGCCACATGTACATTTCACTAACTTTTCACAATTTGTTCATTTTCTTTACTATTCTACATATTTTATATTTACAAATGTGTCATTGTAGATGAGAATGAATCTCAACCCTCAACATCTTTCAACTTTCAATCATAACTTTCTTTTATCTCTGATTCTCATTTGATGTTTATCTCAGACAGCAATGAATTGTAAAACACAACTCTGAATTGTAATATAGATTTACAAACATGTCATTGTAGTATAGAATGAATTTCAACCCTCAACATCTTTCAACTTTCAATCATATCCCTCTTTTATCTCTGATTCTCATTTGATGTTTGTCTCAATCAGCAATTAATAGTAAAACACATATGTGAATTTTAAGATAGATATTTCAATTACACTCACCACGCTGAAGATGTTCCATTGAGCACCCAAACACGCCCTTAGTAGCTTTGTCTAGCACAAAGCCACAAACAAAAATTGCAGACTCGATGGCACAAAAAAGAATTTTCAAAAGTCACATGTACATTCCATCAAAAAATTCAAATATTTTGCCCTTATACGTGTTTTATATTTACAAATATGTCATAATTGAAAATGAATCACAACCCTCAAATTCAATATATTTCTCAACTTTCAATTATAACAATATTTTATCTCTAATTCTTTTGATTTGACTTTATTTCTGTCTGAATAGTAAAACACCTATGTGAATTGTAAGATAAATATGATTTTTTTATTTTATTTTTCATTAGCTAAGAAACAACTCCATAAATAACAAATGAAATCAAGTGGTGAATAAAATAAGGTTGAACCGAACCGACCATTAACAAAACCGATTCGAAACCGAATCGATTCTAATTTATGCAAACCGTAACCAAATCGAACCCACTAAAATCGAAATAAAACCGAACCGACTTACTATTTTAAACATATTATATTATTTATATATAAATATATATTATTTATTATATATATTCGGTCGGTTCGGTTTGGTTGGTTAAAATCACATAGAAACCGAAAACCGAACCGATCACTTCGGTTTTGAATTTTTTAAAACCAAAACCGATTCGAACCGAATTTAAACCGAACCAATCGGTTCTGTTTTGATAGGGTCAGTCGGTTTAGTCGGTTTAATCGGTTTTTTGTTCTGCCCTAATGTCATCTTTAGGTTTTTGTCTACCATGCGCTTAGATATAATAACATTTTAGAATTTTGAAAATATTATTGCTAGCATAGTTGCTAAGATTTATAACAAACAATTTCATAGATTTATGATTTAAACCTCATGTTCACAACATATTATGTTTCAGATATCCTATAAACTCCCTATATGCTTTATGAAAATATTCATTATGAACTTTTTTAATAAAAAAAAAAAAAAAACAGACACGTGCACTGAAAATATGCCTTATGAAAATATTCATTGTGGTTGGATTTGAACCTTGAATTTGTGATACCATCAAAATCATCGTTGTAATGAAAGCTTTGACAACAAAAAAAACTTGAGTCATGCATTGATGTTTTAGCAATTAATACTATATTGATGGTCACTTTCATGTGTTCTTGATCGGTTTCTTTTGCTCTCTTCACATTGCCTACTCAAAATAGTAATGCCTTGTTGCCAAGGCAATGTTACCAATAAAATGGGGTTCTTCCATGTTCTGTGTCAAACAATGTATATATGTATACTTGATAGTACAATCTCCTCTTGTTGTGTCATCATTGGATTGTGGTAGTAATTTAAAGCGGGTTATCAATGTAATTGTTATGTTGCAAGCATGATTTTTGCAAGACTGAAAACCTGATTCATAGCACCCAAGTTGTTTATGTATTGTTTGTGTTTCTTTAGGATCCACATACCTGCAAAATTTTCTCCTCCCAAACTTCTGCTTACTTATTAATTAGATAGGGCAATCCTATAAGATAATCAATTATAAGAAGTCAAATATTGTGTCTATAATGCAAACTGGCTTAAAAAGTTGGTATAAGATACTGAAGGTTGGATGAGATTGTGCCTATGAGTTAATACATTCATTATCATACCAACTGATCATAATAATTATTATATCTTCATATACAATTTGTAATTGTTTAATGCAAGTGTTCGAATAATGAAGATTTTATGAACAGTATTGGTCGTATCTTTAGTTATATTTATCGTATTATTCAGATTTATATATGTACCCTCTATATATATTTATGTATGCTATATATAATTACAAGTGTTATGCGTGATTGACGCTCTTGCCAAATGTTCTGAATTCAGAGTGATAATTGCAACTAATAAAGAACATGAGACGCATATGTGAGATCTTTTCTATTATTTATTATCAAATTGTAGTTTTAAGTAATGATTAGGAAAAAATAAAAGTAAAAGAAAATTTTCTTTTTTCAACCACTGGCATCTTAAGCTTAGGGATTTTGTTTAATTTTGACTCATAGACTGAAATTTCTTGAAAAATGTGATATATTTCTTAAAATTCGAATCGGGCAGAAACAAAAAGATGAAATATATTGAGTTAAACCACCATAGCCTTAACCATTCAACAGACTACTAGTGACATTCATTGATTCATTGATTGTAAAAGAAACTCAAAGATAATATATGTGTCAATTCGAAAAAGTAATTTGAGACGCTACCCTTAACTAAAATCCACAGACTACGACTTTCATCACATTCAATACTATAACAAATGGTTCAATTCACCAAACCGAGCTTCAACAACTTTCTTCATTTAGGGTATATTTGGTTAGTTGTTTTTCATGGAAAATGAAATCAATTGCCTCTGTTATGCAGATTTTTGCTGTTTGGTTGTCTATTCATTGATAGAAAATTAATTTTTTTATGAGATTGTTTTCCCACTATTCATGAAAATCCAAATCCGAAGAGGTGGACCTCGAAATTGAATTCATGAAAATGATTTCAATTTCCATATTTATTTTCCGTGCAACCAAACAGAACCTTAAATACAACAATTTTCTCACCATCCCTTCTTTGGACATGTACACATCAACCATCCCAAAACTCTCATTCATAAGGGTATATTAATATGTCTCTCTCCAATCTCACTTTGAAGATAATCTTCATGAAATTTCACTTTAGCATCAATACATATAACTACTAAAAAGTGTTTAAAAATGATTAAAAAAAATTTAGGTTTTTGCAATTGCAATCAGGGTGACGTGGCGTGATCTCGAAAGAATGTTGAAATTTTCAAAAGATTTATATGTATTTTGAGGTTGTAAAAAACCTCCTCTAACAATAACACATCATCCTGATTGCAAATCCTAATTTCCTAGCCACACTCAAAGTGTTTATAGGGTTCACATGAAACCACAAAGAGTGGGAGATAAATGGCAGTTATGTGTGGATGTGTGAACCTATTTTAGACTTCTCTTCTGATACCCCCAACTACCACCCAAGACTTTTCATCACTTAACACCCACTCCTTCATGTGCTCAACGGTACTTATAGTTAACAGTCTCTGCTACAACACTTTATTAATTCATTTGTTTAGTGATTAAATAAAGGGAGTAACCCTTTAATTAATCAAATAAGTCTTCTTATTTATTTATTTATTTATTTTATTTTTTATAATACAAAAGTCCCCATGCTTTGCACCACAAGGAGATAATCATGCAAAATAATAAACTAAATAAACAAATAATGTGGATACGGGGGACTGATTCTTGGTCATGTGGGATTTAAAATATTTCATCTCGAAAAAAAAAAAAAAAAAAAAAAAAAAAAAAGAGAATATGGGGTTTTAGAATCTGTACTAAGAGTGTGGGCTTCATTAAATTAAACTCAATATTTTAATTATGAATAATTATAGGGAGCCTGGATTTGATGTCTAGGGGCGAAATTACCCTTTTGCTCCTTCTTTGTTGTGGTTATATTTAAAGAGTGTTTAAAGAAACAAGAGCAAAGGTGTAAAAATGCCGACCAGACAACAAACCCAAACTCCCTAAAAGCACCCTTTAATTATCCACTTGTGTCAGTTTAAATATGTATTGTACATTTAATAGCTCGCGTTGCGGTGAAGCTTACAAAACAATTTTAGAGGAAAAAAAAATGAACTTCTTTAGAAATTTCTAAGTTAGTGAAATAAAATTGGAGTCTAGAATAGGTCATGAATTGAACCAGTGTCCTCCGATTATTGAATAATACGTGTCGATAATAATTCTAATATGCTTTAATGGATGGGGGGTTGAAAGGATCAGTAATGTAATGTTCACACACTCATAATTAAGATTCAAACCTTTCCTTCTACTTAAGAGGGATTGGGTTTGCTTTTACGGGACCTCTATAGTTTTATGCTTAAACATAAAAGTGATAGAAGTCACTAAAGTTAGGACTAAAAAAAATATGAATACGACTAAATATCATTCTTGTCTGCTCACTGCTCAGTCATAATGAAACTCATCATGGAGATAACAACTAATTCGGCGATTCTAAATGGCGAGGAAACGGGCGACAGAGGGGGGTGTGAATTGGAAATCCATCCCCTTCCGTCCCCTGTTTCCTCGCTCATTTCCTTGCCGCCTAGAACGACTCCAACTAATTTGTCCAATATTCTTGAATTGGAAATCTTTCTTTTCACCTATAAATGTGATATTGGCAAACTTCCAAAAACTGGAAAAAAAAAAAAATTAATATAAAAAATATATATATATATATATTTTGTGGTAAAAAAATTAGAAAGCCAATTTTACAAGCAAAAAAGTATTTGTCGATCTAGTTTAACACTGTATATTTGAGTCACTAATTCTAGGGAGCCATGCCTCTAGTGCCAGATCGATGTCAAATAGGCTTTGTGAATGTCTTTGGTGTTTGTTTGGTGGATTATGAGAATCTCTATAATGATGTAGAGTATCGAGGCTCCTAACACAAGCCTGACACGCTTGGCCTGCCTCTCTAAATGAAGAGGAATTCTAAATGTCGAGGAAACAAGCGAGGAAATAGGCGAGGAAAGCCACATGGCGGGGTGGGGACCGTCCACTCAACTCGGAATGCGCGCACCAAAAATGATGTTACACATCTCGAGCGGAGTGGACAGTCCCCACCCCACCACGTGGCTTTCCTCGCCAGTTTCCTCGACATTAAGAATCACTCCTAAATGAATTGTTTGAGAGTAGAAAGAATTAGGGATCACCGAATTCTAAATTTAAGGCTTTATTTGATTAAGCTTGATTTATGTGGAAATGAACTAGTTTCTCTATCATTCTTTGCACAGCCAAAAAAAAAAACAGTTAAATGTAAAAACTTTGTGCGCCGGTTTTTTTTTTTTTAAAGGCAAAAGGTTGAGGGGTGCAACACACAAATTTTTCAAAAGATCACCCATCCTAGTATTACTCTCGTCCAAACGCGCTGAACTGCATAGTTCTGATGTAAAATTTTGTGTGCCAATTGTTGTATTTAACTTGCCTTTGGAATAATATTTGTTTATTTTACAAGAATTTCATTGTCAAGCCTTTATAATAAAAAACTATAATAAAATCATACTCTCCAGATGTGAATTCTAAATGTCGAGGAAATGAGCGATGGTAGTGAGGTGGAGGGAGGGGAGCCATTCACTCTCCTTGAGATGCATGCATTGACTTTTCTTGCCCGTATCTCGAGATGAGTGAATGGCTCTCCTCCCTCCACCTCACTCCCCTCGCTGGTTTCCTCGCTCATTTCCTGGCCATGTAGCCTCTCTCGTACACTCTGTATTCTTTGTATTATATGGCACAAGTTGCATTATTTTGAATGCTATTCAATGTGTTCTATTACATTTGATATTTGGATTCAATATGTACATAAAGTAGAAAAAAAAAATCAATAAAAACCTCTAAAGTTGGTAAACCATTTTGATTCAATATGTACATAAGATGGTTGAAAGAGTCCAAGAACTTTTGACTCCAAACATTTACAAAAACAACAAACCCCAAGTACAAATCTTGTGGGTTTTGATGAGATCAACATTTTTTCAAATAGTGTATCTGTTGAAAAAGTTGGTCACACAAACTGCAGGCCCATTTGATGGGGAAGGAAAAAAAAGGATGAAAATACAACTACGAAAGATCATTGTTATTCTAATGCAAGTTCTCGGTGGCGATTGAGGTCGTTTAGGTAGCTAGAACAAGTGTAATCATCCAAGTCACAAGCATCCACAATAACAGTTCTTCCTACCATGGCATTTTGTTCTTTTCCCAGTGCATCTAATGACTCGTTTTCACCCTTTAACAACTGCAATACCTGCACCCAAAAAATGTGTAATCCCTGTCAAATTCACTAGGTTAATAGTTTAGCAACATCAGGGTGGTTTTGAATGCTATGAAACATCACCGGAGCAAAAGCTGAGTTGTTCGGGATAATGCTTACCTCATTCATGTGTGGTCGAGTTGCAGTTAAGTGATGAATGCACAATGATGCCGTGTACATTGCATTTTTCATCTCAGACATGTTGTAATCATCACCTAGACGAGGATCAGCTAATTCTTTCACATTATTCGTGTCCAAAAGTGGCTTTGCCTGTAAGTATGAAAAGCATTAAATAGTTAACAAGAGTTCCGTCATGGACCTGTATACATTGTAGTCCTACACTAGGCAAACTGCTTTCATTTATAGTATCAGGTAGGCCTGCGAAATATGCAGGCTTACCGCAGCTAAAGCAAACACTTATTCGCTTGGGCTCAGGCCTAGCTCCTCCAATTTGAATTGCATGCTTTCCAACCATAACTTGGTCTTGTTTAGTAATTCTTCTGAGGTTATCTACCATTTTACTAAGTCAATCGATCAGGAAACTCAACATCACTTTGAATTAAGAAACATTTATTAACTGAAGTTGCAGATTTTTATTGGGACATGAACAACAAGAACGCTAAAATGCAATTGGGCTATAAATCACATTAATCTGGACGAGCAAATTTACTATGGAGCTTAATGGTATTAGTAATTTGAACAAGTAACTTCTTCACTTGTGCATTTTAGCATAGTGAAATCATTAGTTTATATCTAGTATGTTGTTTGTGCAGAGATATGCTTTCCTCCTTGAATAAGGCTTACATTTGTCAAACTGGTTTCATTGTTGATATCGAGTACAAGGTAGGAGCCAATGGCATGACAACTCAACGTTTAGAGCTTGGCGGATGGTACCACTAGGTCATGGGTTCAAACCCAGTTTGCGGCATCTTTATGGGTTCTGGGATCTTATAAAAACCCTGCTTGTCTTTCAAAAAAAAAAAGTACAAGGTAAGACTGACTTAGGCAGGCTTTACACCAACCTGCTGACCTAAACATAACATGGGAATCAGGTTTGTCATAGCTCCTCCAAATATGGGCAAGCTAGGATGAAACAAATAAGTGAATAACTACCCCCTCAATTTGGGTAACACATGGTTTTAATCACCTATCGCATACAGATTAGAATGTGATCATTAGCTTCAAAGTTTGCAGATTACAGGTCACATTTCTGTAAGAAAACTTGACTAAAAATGCCTATCTTCTAAAATCGGCCTAGGTGCTAGTCGGTTGGGAAACGCCTTTGAAATTTTTTTTTAATATTTTTATTTCAGTTCAAATAAAAAAATAAGCATTTTGCATATTTTATCTTGGCATTGTAGTGAAAGTAATTTATATGCTATTGTGCTTATAAATTATAATAAATAAATAAATAAAACTGCACAGATCCTGAGTAGGCCTCTGGGCTCTAGTTCCCTGCTTGCCCCCCACCTACCGCCTAGCGATTTTTAGAACCTTGAAAGATGCTAAGATGAACCACACCGCCCACCCCACCCACCCCCCAATCAATGCAGATTCGCATAATAACCTGAATAAAGGAATATCAAATGATTGCAGATGAGAGAACAAAAGATTATGGACATGGTTGAAACATACCCATATGACGAGGCTTTGGCGACTAGAATCAACAGCATGGCGACCTGTTATGAGCTCCAAGAGTAACACACCAAAGGCAAATACATCAGTTTTCTCATCAACTATCCCATGCATAAAGTACTCCGGCGCCACATATCTGAGAGAAGATGCAAAATACGTTAAAATCAAACACGTGCACATTCCTCAGGTATAAGATCAGAATAGTGCCTCACCCAAATGTGCCCTCTATTGGGAACACTACATGGTGAGCCCATTGGTCTGGAAGCCATTTTGCTAGTCCAAAATCAGAAATCTGCAACCAGAACAAGAATGGGAGTATGTACGATTAGATCGGTGAAAGAATGGAGGAGGATGTAAGAATAGTAAAACTAGTATGCAGGAATCGATACCTGGGGTTCATAATCTCCAGTCAGTAATATATTGGAAGCTTTGATATCTCTATGGATAATACGTCTGTGGCAACCCCGATGGAGATAATTCAACCCTTCTGCTATTCCTAGAGCAACCTTATATCTTATACTCCAATCGATACTCTTCTCTGAACCTGAAAACTGAAACTTTTTTCCATTAGCAAAAGTGACCAACAGTCTCATGAAGAGCGAGTCTCTCCAAGCAGTCTCAAAATGGTCTAGGCTTTTCGGTTTAACGAGACATGGATGGAACATAATGGATCGTCAAGGAACACAAGGCCTAATGGATGTGACATGCCCTTATATCTTAGCAACTTGCTACAAATGTTCAGAAGCGGCTACCATAAGAGATTTTGGACTGATATTACTATAATACTATGCAACAGCTAAAAAGGGAAAATGATACTCGAAATGTTGAAAGTACAAGATAGAAGCAGCACCATGTATCAACGAGGTGAGGCTGCCGTGTGGAGAGTACTGAAGCACGAGATGCAGACCCCGTTCTACACCAAACCCAAGCAAACGTGCCGCGTTTGGATGATCAATGTGGGCAATGATTCCAAGTTCAGACAAGAAATCCCCTGTCCTCTCCTCCTCATTCTTTTTCTTTGTTAGCCTCTTCACTGCTACAAGTTGACCATCAGCTAGGCATCCTTTAAACACTTCTGCGTGCCCTCCCTTTCCAAGTAACTTATCTACAAAGTTTTCATGAAACTGAAAAAGTTAACAATCTGGGATAATTTCATATGAACTTGAAATGTCAACATCATGTAAACATAGGCACATCTTACATTCAACTCAACGGAACTTGCTTAAATCTTCCAAATTGTCAAAAGCAATGAAATAAAACTAGTTTATTTGCACGTAAAAGAATGTTCTATCGAGAAGTCTTTGTAAATATTTACAACTCGAATAACAGTTCAAAAGAAACATATTTCTCTATAATAAATAAATAAATTAATTTTATGAATAAATAAATAAATAAAAGCCTAGTTCTCTAAACATGGATGTAGAAAACTAGAAAATTATTCATCCCATACTCTGTCCATATCCCTTGCCCCGTAATTTGGCTTGCGATGGAGTATCTTGAATTTGTCTTTGAGGTAGCCCAGTAGGAGAATGAAGGCTTAATCTGATGGGGTTTATTATGCATGTCTTGTGAAAAGGGTAAAAAGCTCCTATTGCAACATACATAATTTTTTTTATTATATTTCAGTGCATGTTTCTAGTGGTGGGAACGGGTGGCTCTCCAATTGGCACACGCCCTAGCTATCAGTGACAATTAGCTTTTCATTTTGGCGATTCACAAATGCCAGGCCAGTAATGACCATATCCAAAATATGGACACAGGTTCAAAATGCTCTCAGGAAACACATTGAAGATCTCTAAGATCTCTAACTAGTAGTATACACCTTGCAAACTATAAGAGTTCAATGCATTTTATTCTGTTAAGAAGCTCTCCATTTTTACAAATTGCCAGGGCAGCTGCACTGACTGTCTCGAAAGTCTGGAACTAGCTTCCCCCAAAAGGCAGGGATGCACTATGACCTGAACTGGAGTGTCAGTATCTGGCTATGATCTTATATCTCTCTAAGTAATTTTAACCACATACTAGTTGCTACAAGATTCTTTTATTAGGTGAGCTTTGTAACAGCGGATGACTAAACCACAAGAATACCGTAATGAAGTAAGAACTACCATGTTTTCAGGATGCTATCTGTTAAAAAGCCCTAGTTACAGAGCGATCCAACAAAAACCAATTGATTCTAAAGCAATCCTACATTTGCTTAAGAACAGTCCCCCTGGGCAGGCCCGCATTCTAGAAGAATAATCACTGAATTGTCCAAAATTCAACCATAGTTAAAGTCTAAGGCATGTTGGAGATATACACAATAATTGTACCAATAATAATCAATAAATGAATGAAGTAGAAGAACAATGAATGAATTTGTTAAAAATTCAAACATAACATTAAAGTTTGCAAGATATTCCAAGGCATAATAATTGGATTCCGGTTAGCCAAGTTGAGCAATGACAGAGTCCAAGCTCAATCCAGAATTTCACCCAACAAAAAATCCCACCCTCAAGGCCAACCCGAGTTTGATACGAGCAAATTTCACTGAATTACAATTGGAATTTTTTTTTTTAAATTTTATGTCCATTATAGGAGCTTCTCCACATTAGGAAAGGATAAGTCTAATTTCAAAATCTCTGACTTTTTTTCAGACTACATGCTGCTCCAAACAAGGAATGTGATTTATCGAAAAATGTCGAAATTTTACAGAATATTTCTCTTTTTTTAGTTACCGAAATTTCTTTCGAAACCTAAATATATATATATATTTTTCAATTGGTCAATCTCAATGTCGATACAATTTAACCCATTATAATTTTAGTTTAGTATTAAAATTTTGTTATGTAAAAATGATTTTCATGCAATATATAGTTTGTATGACATTACGAGTCTCATGGTACTCTTTATGTAATATACACTTTAAAATGCTTTAACTTATACTGATAACTTCAAAAATTACAATCAAAATTTTTGCATTTTTTTATACACAATAAAATATTTCTTAAAATCATTTACCGAAATTACCTCAAAAAACGAAATCACAATCCTTGGCTCCAAGTATAAAACTTAAGTTAAACCAAATCAAAAATAATTTTTATGGAAAGGGATGGGTTTAGCCAAAATAATGAATTTTTTCTTTGACAACTCTATTGCCTCCGTGATCTATGTTTGATAGAAGCAAAGTGGCTTGACATTTCACACCATAAAAATCAGACAAACCTTTTTTTTAACCATTGAGCCTGCTCTAAGAATAATTAAAGGTTCCCCAATAGGTAATGGAAATACTATACCATCAATCAAACACAGGTCATCGAGATTGCAATGACACGAACATGGAATTTTTTATTTATTTTTATTTTATCTTTTAATTCCTCCATCGCGTAGCACCCTGAACTTGTAATTTCATCCGCTGATAACCGTAACCTATTGGCATGATGAACATGGATCATTCATTACACATGGCATAGCATAATGATAACAACACCACTCCATTTTCTAAAATAAACACAAATTCCAAGACTCTACTTTGGTCGGTCAAAAAGCCTCATCAATTCTCTCATTAAAGCAAGTACGGTCCATTTTTTGACTTTGGTTCTCACAAACATTCAATTCACACCACCCCATCAAACCATCCCCGTTTAACTCTACCCTATCCCGAATTAGTCTTATCCTTGCAACCAAACACACCTCTAAACCCCAAAAAGGACCCTTCAAGCAAAACAGAGAAGAAGATGAAATGAAACATTACCAGCGCTGAAATTCTCAGTTGCGGACGCAAGTTCATCGTAATGGAAGTTCCGCCAAGAAGGTTTCTTCATGAAAGGGATTTCAAAGTCGATCGAACACTTGGATTTGGCACTCTGAAGCCTCGCCAATCTCCTGTTCAACCCCCTCTTTGTCACAATGTCCGAAGCCGAAAGCAATGAAAGGGATGAAGACAATCTTCGCACCGATTTCCTCTTCAAATTCTCGATAACATCTCGCCAACTCGATCCATGGGGTGGCTCAGATACTGACGCTTTATGTTTGATTGTTGTTGCTTCCTTCTCTCCCGAAGATGAAGATGAGCTGAAGCTGCCGCTGCTAATGCTGTCCGAATCGTCGCTGCTGCCTGAAACAGGGATCTCAAGAACACCTCTTGGGGAGTTGTGATCTTCTTCGAATTTTTGTTTCTTCAATTCGATGTTAGATTCTGGGTCTGGGTTTTCGTGGGGTTCTCCTGATTCTGCGAAATTCAAGGAAAAACTCAGATTTTTTATCATTTTTTTTACCTCAAAATAGCTTAAAATCTATTAATGGAGTTTTTAAAAAATCAAACCCATTTTGAGATTTTTTTATGTGGGGTTTCAGATTTTTTTGCTAGAAATAGTTCTGTACAAGAGCTGAAATAGAGTTGCAAAACTTTTACCTTCTGAAATGGGCATTTGGGTTTCTGACTCCTTCTCTAGTTCTTCTGAATCTGTAAAATCAAGATGAAAAAAATTTTCAAAAAATTCATCTGTGGCTTGGGGTTTTGTGAAAAAAGTTCAGATTTTGGGTTCTGGGTTTTTCGATTTGAACAAAAACAACCCAAAAAGTTGATATTTTGTACTTAACTCTGAAACTAAACTTTACCTTCTTGAGAAGAACCACTACTCAATGAGGTCTCTGGTTCCATTTTTGGTTCTTCTTCACTACTCAATGGAGGAGTCATTGGGGTCTTTAATTCCTTCTGGGGTTCCTTTGTTTCTGCAACATACACAAGTAAACAACCAAAATGGGTTTTAAAAAATAAAAAATAATCCAACTTTTTGCTCCATTAACACACACAAAACCAACCTTCTGAAAATGCCATTTTTTGCTCTTTTTTAGCTCTATAGGGTGTCTCACTGTCTTCAAATTGGATGCAAAACTTTACTTACTTGAAGAGATCATTTTGAGTTGAATTTGAAAATGAATAAATGGACATTTGGAAAACCCAACTTTTGGGGTTTTGGTTTAGGAATGAAGGAAGGCTAAATGATTGTTTCTTCCCAAGTTGGTTATTCTTTCTTGTTCCAGTGAAGGGAGTGATTGAGAGATGCTATTTATAATCAGCTTAGTACCTTACCTGCCTGGTTTAGCATAAATGGATGGATTTGATAGATGAAAATTCCAACTTTATTATCTTTAGATCTTTACCATTTTTTAAGGGAGGGTCCCTTAAAAATGGGGTTGGAGACAAGGTAGATTCAAAGAGGGGAAGGTAGTGGGGTACCCTTAACACTTGAGAGTGATTCTTGCCGTAGCTAGTGCTTGCTAAACCACCACACAACGAACAACTAACGAACTTAGATTTGAAAGTGACCCTTTGATGTGTTATTATGGTCTTGACTTGAGTGACTCTTGACTCTTTCTTTCTTTAGACAAGTTGATCACATGAACATGGTGATAATCTTTGGTTGAAACACTAATTAGTGTTTAGTGTTTGTTAGTGTTTAGTGTTTGTCAGAGTAGAATTTCAGTTTTACCTGACTTTATGGTGACGGAGCTGAATACATTTATACATGGGTTTTGGAGAAAGAGTTAGAATTGGAATTTTTTTTTGGCACTAATTAGGCAGTCAAGTTTTATTTTATAACCACTTTTTTGCTAAATTTTGGGATTATATGTAATGGGAAATTATGTTTGTGATTATACTTTAAAGAGAATATGAATAAAAGTGTAAAAATGTCCAAATTTAACTAAAAAATGGCTTTTAAAGCTCAGACAAACTCGTCTAGCTAAGCTGAGTAGAATTCTCCTCTTTGGTTTAATCCTCTCAGTTGGTTTGCTAATATGGAATGATTTAATCTAAATTTGATCAAAATGGTCAAAAGTTTGATTTCAGATTTTGAAACTCAGCATCCGTTGCATCAGACTATAATATAATATGAGGCATATTAGATAAATAAGAGTACGAGGGGCATGTTGATTTCGGCAAGGGAGTTTTATAAATTTAGCAAATGGATATTAACTTATGATAATAAAATTAAATCTCAATCTATAAGAAAAAAAATGTGGGTTGTACCATTGTATATGTGTGTTCGTTTCGAACTCCCGAAAATGCTCTCACCCATATTAAAGAATTCCTCTCATATTCCCGTCCTCTCCTTCCCTCTCTATACTTCTACATCCTCCTCCTCCTCTTCTCCTCTTCAGCCCCAGCTTCTCTCATTGTCTCGGTCGCCCTCTCAATTATCAATCACCGCCGGCAAATTTCAATTGCACCACGTCGATCGACTCCCTCCAGTATCCTCTTCCTTTTTGCCTCCTCCATTTAAGCGCATGCGCAAACCCTAGTAAAATTATTGGAAATCCAAATGTGGTGTATTGGAAAATAGGGTTTGTCTAAACAGCGAAGAAATGGGAGGGAGGGAGTGAAGCCGCCGTTCACTCCCTCAAGATGCATAAAAGTGCCTCGAGACACGAATTTACATACATCTCGAGGAGAATGAACAGCTTCACCCCCCTCCCCCGCTTGGTCCCTCTACATTTAGAATTTTCCTGCAAAATATGTAAATGACTAAATGTATGCCATGCCGCCTCTTAAACTTTAGCATGCGAAACAAAGCTACATAAAATGTGGCTGCATTGGCGCAAATTATGTTTGTGATTTGTCCGTATGACAACTTGATGGTCTACAAGGAGAAATGCCACGTGGCTCATAACCTGGGGTCCACATAAGCACACCATTTTTCTGTGCTGTATATAAACCAATATTTATTCTATGTGTCGAGGGAAAGGGCGAGGAAACCCCGCCACCTCCTTTTCCTCGCTGGTTTCCTCGCTCTTTCCCTCGACATTTAGAATTTCGCATAAACCAACGTTGGGACAAACGTGCTGATTTTATTGTTTTCTTGTTTTTTAATTCACTTTGTTCTTTTATTGAAGAGTAATTCTATATGGTGAGGAAACGAGCGAAGGAGGGGACCATTCATTTCTTTTGGGATATGTCTAAAAAAAAAGTCAATTGCATGTATCTCGAGGGAGATGAATGGTTCCCTCCCTCTCTCACTGTTTTCCTCGCCCACTTCCGCGACATTTAGAATTTTCGCTTATTGAATAGCTAGTGTTCAAATTCAAACCAAGTACTCTGCAGTGAAATCTTATTAATAATTTAACAATATTAGTGGCTATTTTACTATATTCAATGCAATTGTTTAGAGGATATGGTGTGTAAAATTATTACTTTCCAAAAGATTTTTGTATTTTTTACCATATGTAAAGATTAATAAGATAAACTAGCATATGTAAAGATTTTTTATTTTTTTTTATTTCATAAAAATTGAGTTGGAGCTGGTCTTAAAACAACTCAACACCGCGAATTTCTCAAGTTTATTACATTATACTTTTTGAATTGATTGTATAATAAGAAATAAACATACAATAGGCACAGGTACATGGAGAGGTAATGAGGTATATTGTAAATCGTATGAATTAGTGTAATGCATTTTATTTATTTATTTATTTATTTATTTATTTTCTTGTTTTAGATAATGGCGCTCCATGCATCATTTACGTTGTAACTAGTACGCCACAAAAAATAAATACGATAAATCAATCATTGTGCTATGTTTATTTTAAAGTTGTAAGTGCTTTCAAAGTATATAAATAAAACAATGAAAAAAATCAGTAATTTGTTTTTATTAAAACACGAAGATTATTATTGAAATGACGAATTACACAAGGTGCAATTCTAAAACAAAGACAGCCACGGCACTATTACATGCCTTTCTCTGATGTCCAAAGGAGTGGAAAAGAATGTGCATAAAATAGAAAATTTGAGGTTGAATATGATCTTCATCAACGACACCGGCCTAACAAATTTTTTTTTCTCATTTCTCTATTATGTTTTACATAGTTTTCTATAAATGTATACTTTTTTTTTTTCAAATGAACACAGCCTTTGATAAATTGTTTAACCTAAAAAAATGGTACCATTCCATCTAAGCCAAAATATAAAGTTCTTTACAGGCTTATCAAGTTCTAAGGACCTTACTTATTTATTGTTTTTTTACAATATAAAACAACCAAATACACAACATTATACCAAGTACATGCACCCCTTGTAAATCAACCAATCACAAATAAATCTATGTGAAATAGGGGTGGGCACGGACGGGATGGGACGAGATATACCCATCTCTATCCCATCCCATTCATACGGGATCGGGACGGGACGGGATGAGAAAAACCTCATCCCGATCTCGTCCCATCCCAAACGGGATCGGGACGGGACGGGACGGGACGGGATTAGCGGCATCCAAAAAATTTGAAGGAATTATGCATGTATACTTTGGGTATTAAAAGTTTCTAACACTCCTCAAATGTTGAAATATGAGTTTACATTACTATAAGATGTACCTATTAGTCCAGCTAATTACATGAACCATCTTTACCCTCTGCATAAGAACAAAGATACATTGCTTTCCAAAGCAATTAGTACAATTGATTCAAAAATTATATGATGAAACAGCTGAAAGTCCAAGTGCCCAACCATGAGTATCTTAACACTACAGTATGTGATCCATTGATTTTCAAAATGAACTGAACCACGCCTTTTAAAGGCTCATTCAAAATGTAACACAACAAGCATTCACATCCAATAAGTTAAAAATGTAAGACAATAAGCATTCACATCCAATTCATGGAGATGTGTAACATATTTATGGAGATGCTAAAAAATTAAATATGTTATATACATTAGTATATTTGTAAGGGCATCCACAATTCTAAAATAAAAATATTAATAATTAATATTAATAAATTAGTTCGGGACGGGACGGGATTGGCGGGATTGAAAATCTCCATCCCATCCCATCCCATTCTAGATCGGGATCGGGATGAAATTATTCAATCCCATTAAGACCCGGAAAAATCGGGATGGGACGGAACGGGATCGGGACGGGAACGGGATCGCGGGATGGGATGCCCACCCCTAATGTGAAACATAAGTCAATAAAATCATTTCCTATTGTTGGCATTTCAAACCATGACAATTTTTCAATTTAAAAAAATATATATTTTTCTCCTCACCTGCTTTTATGAATAGTACAAAAAGTGTAAGACAATTCTTCAACCTCTATACATGCAATGCAATGCAATGCAATGCAAATACAGTATTTATATGCAGAACTTATCTAATGGACATCTCAAGTGGAAGTTGGGGAGTCACCACAGCCCACAAGTGAGGTAAGCTAGAGCACTTACTACTTAATTAATCTCAGATTAAAAACGTTGATATATCGCCATCGTAACCCAGGAGACTGCAGAGTTGGTGAGCTAAACATGTTATGAATTTGTTAGTTAAAACAACCTCACAGAGACTCTCATATAAATCACTTTAAAGTTTAGAGAAATTGATGTTTAACTGAACCTCATATGCTCCCTGCGTAATCCTTATTCCTACTCACAACATGAAACACTACTCAAGAAGTTGAAGTAAGTGACGTTCAATTCGCAAAGTCGAGGTCAAAGGGCCCATGGACTTCAAAGTCAATTTGAGAGTTGGTAACATTGTCGGTGAACTGTTGTTTATGCTACACTAAACTTCAATAACAACTTCAGCTAATAGAGAGAGCATATCTAGTATATATATCAAGGTCGGGATCTACGGAATGGGTGGAATGGACTTCTAGTCTCAATACTCCTGCTCAGCGCAATGGCTGAAAAATACTTCAGGAATTGTACTGGGCGAGAATCGAACATCCGACCTTTTCAAATCAGAGCTTTGATACTATGTTAAATTGTCAAATTCTCTAAAAACTTAAGCTAATAGAGAGATGCACATATATCAAGGTCGGAGTCTGCGGAACGGGTGGAGTGGACTTGATATATCTCTCTATAAGCTTAAGCTTTTAGAGAAGTTGACAATTTAACACACATATAATAAGATATAAATTAAAGTTATACACAATTCATGCAGTTAGATTGTTGGAATATTATGTCCTCTCCAATTATCCATGGGTCTGTGCTTATCCACGACAATATAGTGTAAATTTAGTTGTATAATTAGTACCATAGTCCCATAACCCCGTTCTCACTTCCTCATAATATATGATTAGATTCGTCATCTCTACAAGTTCTCTTTTTTAGAGAATTGGCAATTTATCAGTTGGCAATAATTGAAAAATAAAATAAAAGTGATAACTGATAATGTTTTTGGAATTTCTGACCCCATCGAGTTGGGAGTGATGATAATAAATCATGGTTGGGACGATTGGCCTCATGGTTTTAGAATAAGAATAAAATCATTATATTATAAGACTTTTTATCGGATATTTATATTGGATAAATATTTATACAATGATATTTCCAACAGCTGCTTTACAATACAAATCGTAATATAAACCTAAGTTTGGGAGTCGATTTTTTAGTCTAAGATTTTTATTTTTTTACACTTTTATTAATTATTTTTAAAACACAACTACAAATACTAAAATATCATTAATAGAAATGATAGAAGTGTAAAAAAAAAACCCAACCTAACTTCAAAAGTGATTCCTAAACCTCGCTTCCTAGATTTGTTGACCAGAAATATATGGTTGTGGAGTCTGTAGACCTCTTCAATAGTCGAAAACTTGATAGCTTACCTGTGACTTGTGAGTTTTGACTCTGAAGGCAACGTGGGAGGGTTTGGTAATCTGATCTTGAAAATGGGGACAACTACCTTAGCTAAATTTTATTTTTTAATATTACTGTAATTGATTATAACGTCTAATGTTGTCGACAAACACAAGTTCAAATAGTTTTACATGTTTTCTCATAGAGTTTATTTGATAAACAAACTACACAAATTACACAAACCCTTAATCGATCATTTGCTAAAAAAATGAACAGAAATTCTAATTGTCGAGGAAACCAGCAAGGGAGGGATGGAAAATGAAAATGCCAAGTTAGCCTCTCTCAAAAATGAAAATGCCAAGTGACATAGTTCGAAGATCCCGCGGACAAAACAATGACCACAAAAAAATAATGAACGAGTGCCATATTGGGCCATACACCCATTTCTCTTGTTGGGCCAATAACCCAATTAATTTGTTGGTTCAGGCCCATGAGACTTTTGGTTAGCCACTTCATTGTTTCTACTATGTGCTCTCTCTACACCATATAGATTTTCAAGCAGAGATTACCCACCAAGAAAGCCCATTCCCCACTCCTACACACCGCAAAAAACCCTGAAGAAAATGGAGAATCCCAATGGATCCCCAAAGGTAAGTAACTATTCTACTTTGAGTGATGCTAGGCGGTGAGGAAACGAGCTAGGGAGGGGGGTTTGACCCCCCATCCCCCTCGAGATTCACTCGGGCATGCATCTCGATGGGGATGGAGGGTCACACCCCTCCCTCGTCCGTTTTCTCGCCATTTAGAATCACCGTTCTACTTTTCCAATGAGACTATTTCACACCAGGCACCGGATCTACGTGGGGGCAAGTGGAGCCAAGAGCCCTCTCGTCCCACCCCTTCCTTTTTCTTTATATTCTCTCGATGTTAATGACCTCGTCTCGAGAAAATCATTAGAATCTAACGGTTCAGCACAAATCTCGAAGGCAATTCAACAGTTGATTTAAAAAAATCTTCATATTAAGCAACTCATCTCGAGGAAAATTTAATAGTTCGCACATCTTGAGAAAAATATAACGATCCAAATTTAATTACGCACTCATCTCGAGAAAAATCAACGATTCAACACATACCTCGAGAAAAATCTAATGGTTCAACACACAACTCGAGAAACAAATTTGACATCACACATCTCAAAATGGGTTATTTAAGATGAAAGATTGTGTACTATTAATTTTGGACCATTTGACTTACCTAGAGATCTGTGTAATATTAATTTTTTACCGTTAAATTTTCTTTTTGAGATTAATTGTTTAAGATGAAAGATTTTTTAAAATCAACTATTGGATTGTCCCCGATATACGTGTTGAACCGTTAGATTTTGGTGAAAGAAAATAAGTTTAGATTTTTCTCGAGATAGATGTGTGCGATATTAAATTTGGACTGTTGGATTTACCTAGAGATGTGTCTTTTATTAAATTTGATCCATTAGATTTTCCTCAAGACGACGAGTTGTTTAAGATGAAACTTTTTTTAAAATCAACTGTTGTATTGTCTTCGAGATACTTCCTGAACCGTTAGATTTTGGTGAAAAAAATAAGTGAGTAGATTTTGGTGAACAAAAGAAGTGAGTGTGGTTTAATTTCTAATAAGTGAGTGGGGTTAGAAAGAGAGAGAGGGATTGGGGGGTTCATGCGCACACACATCTCGAAGAAAATTTAATAGTACATACATCTCCAGGTAAATCAAACGGTCCAAATTTAATAATATACAAAATTTTATCTTAAACAACTCATATCGAGATTCGTGAATGACAATTTTTTTCTCGAGATGCATGCAGAGCCATTAGATTTTTCTCGAGGTACATGCTGAATCGTAGATTTTGTTCGAGATGAGTGCATAATTAAATTTGAATCATTATATTTTTTTTGAGATGTGTGTACTGTTAAATTTGAAATATTAGATTTTTCTCGAGATGAGTTGTTTAAGATGAAAGTTTTTTTAAAATCAACTGTTGAATTATTTTCGAGATGCGTGCCATAACGTTAGATTTTGATGAAAGAAAATTAGTGAGGGGGGTTACAAATTTCTCGAGATGTGTATATTATTAAATTTGGACTTTTAGATTTATCTAGAGATTTGTGTTCTGTTAAATTTAGACCATTAAATTTTTCTCAAAATGAATAAGATGAAAGATTTTTTAAAATCAATTATTGGATTGTTCTTGAGATACGTGTTAAATCATTAGATTTTTTTATAAAAAATAAGTGAGTAGATTTTGCTGAAAAAAAATGTGAGTGTGGTTTAATTTTTAATAGAGAGATTCTAAATGTCGAGGGAATGAGCGAGGAAACGAGCGAGGGAAATGAGCTGGCGAGGTGAAAGCCGTTCATTTATTTCGAGATGCGCGCAAAAAAAGTCAACGCGCACATCTCGAAGGAAATGAACAGCTTTCACCTCACCAGCTCATTTCCTCGCTCATTCCCTCGACATTTAGAATCTCTCTTTTTAATAAGTGACTAGAGTAGAAAGTGAGTGTGAAAAAAAGTGAGTGTGGTTTAATTAGAGAGAGAGTGAGAAAGCCCATTAGATTATTCTTACTTGGATCCGACATATCAAATTGGTATACAGGATGATGTCATGTGCATGAAACCCCCAATTTGTGGAGAGTGGGAAAATGAGATAAGATAGCGCTAGTGGGAAAATGCATAGTGCCCCCCAATCCGTGGAGAGTGGGAAAATGAGATAAGTTGATAGTGAATGTACGAAACAACCACCATTTCATACTTGACGCGATATAATATAAAATTATAGTTGTAGTTTTCATTCCAATTTGAAGTCAACCTTTATTTATGAATGAAAATGAACACCATTTGGAGTAGGGTTGAAAATTGAACTACCGTTTCGATTTTTCACATAAATCGTGAATCAAAAAATTCGAATCGAAATCGAACCAACCATTAAGTAAATTGAGTCGATTCTAATTTATGCAAACTGAACCGATCTGAATCGACTAAAACCAAATTAAAACCGAAATAAAATCGAACCGATCGACTATTTTAAACATATTATATTTTTTTTATATGAAGTATATATTATTTATTATATATAATCAATCGGTTTCTTATGGTCGGTTAAAATTATATAGAAATCGAAAACCGAAACCGACCACTTCGATTTTAAATTTTTAAAATCGAAACTGAACCAACTTAAACTGATTGACAGTTCAGTTTTGATTGATTTAGTCGATTTAGTCAATTTTTTGTTCAACCCTAATTTGGACTCAGAGCTATGAGAAAAACCAAAATAAAAAATAAAACAAAAATTCTAGTTGGCCTGAGTAGTTTCCCGCCTAGGGGGCGTGCTGAAAATTAAAATCAAATGGACTTAGCGCTAGCATTTCACCAGCTGTTCTACTCTGGTGGTACTACAACAGTTACATCGCGGGACATTTATCACCTTCCACATCACCAACTCTCATGGCCCCACTTCAAAACCTTCAACCTACCTCTCTCTCTCTCTCTCTCTTACGCACACACACAGAAGAAATGGCTCTACTCGGTGACGACGGACTCGGTTATGAACTCGCTCGAAAGCTCGAAACTTGCGGAGTCTGGCGTTCTTGGCTCGGCGATTCCAACTACACAGCCTTCGCACACTCTCTATCGTCTCCGTCCGCATGGGAAGCTTTCATGCGGAACGACACCTCCAAAACTAGGGTTCAGATCCAACTCCAACTCAGGGCTCGAGCTCTCTTGTTCGACAAGGCCAGCGTCTCCCTCTTCCTCCGCTCACCTCCTTCTAACTCTTCTTCGGCTTCGAAGCTCAATCCTTCTTGTAAGTGTGTGGTTTTTGGTAGAATTTGGTGTTTTTTTGGTGAAATTTGTTTGATTTGTGGCAAATTGTTTTGTGCAGATTTGCAGCTACATGGAGATGATGTGTATTTCTCGTTGGAGGATTTTAGTTACTGTTCGCAGGAGGTAGGAGAGGGCTCGTCGTCGTCGTCGTCGCTGGCCAAGGTTTGCATTTCAACTGAATTTTTAGTAATGTTGAGGTTTTGGTTTTAGGGTTTGGTGAATTGATTGGCCAATTGAAGTTTTTACATTAGTAAGAATGTTAAAAATGTTGGATAGGCCATTTGTAGAAATTATTGTTGGTGATTTTATACCATTCAAGTATTTCCTCTTAACACCTAGTAGAAACACCCTTCAAGGTTTTTAATTGAACTTTTTACAATATGAAGAATCTTAGAAATTTTCAACAGTCCATTTGTACAAATTAGTCTAGGATATGTTGACCAGGGTGCTGTCAAGGCCCTATTTATTTTTTATGTGCCTCGGGTTTGCTTCACCGCAAAACACATTTTTTGGCGTGGTGTTCCTCCTCAGTTGGGGTGCTAATACCACTATAAAAAGAAACAAACAACAAATATTAAAGAACTTAAGTTAGTTCACAATATTAATTCGTTTATTTAATAACTAATTAAGTCGAAAGGGTTTTAAACATTAAGGCGCGAATGAGGATATTTTTCTTTTACAAGGTATGGAATCTTGTGGCCTTGTAATGTCTTAGGGTTTTATTTATTTATTTATTTATTTATTTTTCTTTTGCTTCAAGTTTTATGACTTATGGAGTTGGTTACTTGGTTTATGAGTTATGAAAAACACTTGCTAATATAATAACTATTTAGGATTTTGGATATGATAGGATTGAGATTTGGGACAGATTTTTTACTTAATTAGGAGATATGGCATGCATTACTTGTTATATTTAGTAATTTATGGTTGTTTATTACTCGTCGTTGTCGGTTTTGTATTGAATTAGGCACTAGGATAATTAGGAACATAAAAATACCTTAAAATGTGAGAAACGCCATAAATATGAAAAATATGATATTTTTTCTCCAACATGCTTTTTGTTGTCGGAGGCACCCCTAAGATGTTGCCCAGGCTTTCGATGCGCTTGTAAACCTTCTCAATGCCTTGTTGCGTCCCAAGCCCCTGACAACATAAAGTGAAGAAGCTGATTTTATCCCATTCAAGTATTTGCTCGAACACCTAGTTGAGACACCCTTCAAGTTTTTAATTTTCAGCTTAACTTCTGGGGTGAATTTTCTAAGAGTTGATTCTGTTGTATTAATCTTAAATTGCATATTCCGCAATGACTAAGTTAATTGTCCCGAGAGTTATTTAAAGGTTATAAATGAGTCTATTAATTTATTGACATTGAGCCTTTTCCATGAGGTTGCAATTCCAAGGAATATGTCTTGACTCGCCACAATAGAAATACTTAATTAGCACAACTAATAAATAAAAAAAGTAACTAAAAAAATTTGTTAGTTATTGGGTTTGTCCATAGAGTAACATTGTCTAACAAATTTCTCAACTTTTCAACTATTACACTAGTTTTTTATGAGTTTGGCATATGGGATTTGAGGCTTTTATGTAATGCATTAGAAATGTAAAAGTCAGAATCAGAATAGGTAAATCACCCTCATGTTTGTATGGTTATCTTTTTTTCGTTTTCTTTTCTTTTAGGGAAAGGTAAATTTTGATTGAGAGTTCAAGGGAAAGTCCAAAAGCCAAAAGCAAAAGAGAATTGGAAAAAAGAAAAAAAAACCTGGTTCGCTTTGACAAAAAGGCTGGTGAAAAAAGGACCTTCCTTTTTCCCCCAACACTAAGTACCCTTCTTGGTGTCTACTAAAAGCAAACACCAACTTCATGTGATTTTAAATCTAGGAAAATTAAACTAAAACATTCGAAAAGCATAATCACTTTCAGTTAAAAATTAAAATCCAATGGATTAGGCTCACTTTCAGCATTTATGAAAGACATGCCACTTTTGATTGTGCCACTCTTTATAAGCGTTGACAGTTGCCCTTGCGAGGTGCAAAAACACTATCCGAATGTAAATGAAAAGGTGCTTGAATCAAATTGCACGCATTAGAGTGAGATGAGGTCAACGAATGGCATCAAAAGATAGTAATTGATTAAATCCTAAATTACCTATTTTTCTTGAACTCAGAAGGATAGCATTATGGTAGCGAAACAAAGTTATGTTGCTGCATTTCCAATACCTATGTGCATGTGTTCGCTTGGTGGATCACTGGATGCCCGAGGGTTTGCTCACCTAATTACTTTTAGCATCATGGTGACTAGGTGTGGAATGATGCAAATGTGTGAATCAAAATGGAAAGTTTATATAATAGTTTATATTACCTTTCTACTTGTGGCGAAGAAAACATTTTCTATGCTGATGTTGAAACCTTAATGGTGATTCTACATGAATGTTTTTGTTTTGGTGAATGATTGTGTCTGATAACATTTGGTTGATGCAGACTCTACCTAAACGAGCCTTTAATACTGGATTGAAGTATGATCCTGATGTTGATAGGCGTGACGAATTTCCAGAAACATGGTACAATCAGTTTATTGAAAAATACAGAGCAAGCAGACATCATAAATTGCTATATGGTGATCGAGAACCACACAAGCGGACATCTGAGGGCATGTCTACATACCTTAAACTTCTTGAAAGGCATAAGAAAAGTAGACAACCATTTAAGGAGGACCAGTACGTTGGCAGTGGTAAGCCTGTTTGGGAAAATGGATCAGACGCACATCCAAACTCTGTTTCAGATGTAATAACTCAACTGACGATGAAGCACATTTTTCCCTGAAGTGATGTTTCCATCAAACTGTGTACCTGATAGTGCGATTCCTCATATTAATAGAGTTGAAGATGTTTCGAAGGTAGAATGTTATGGAGTTCTTGATAATTTACCTCATGTTGTGACCCGGAGCCCTGCCATGCTTGAAAGGTTTGGTATAAGGCCAGATTACCTTAGAGTTGGACTTGGAAGAAGTAAATATAGGGGTAAGAATGGGCTTGATGGAATTGGGAAATCTCTTGACGAAGAGCAAGCATTACTGATATCTCAAAAAGTAATTGCTCGAATGCTGGCAAATTTGGGTTTTGATGGGGCAACAGAAGTTCCAATGGAAGTCCTTTCGCAATTTCTCAGCTGTCACATCTGTAAATTAGGCCGCATCTTGAAAGTCCTGACCGATAATTACAGAAAGCAATGTTCAGCCATAGAAATACTCAAAATGTTCCTTCGAACAGTAGGATATGGGTGAGTAGATTCATGTTCTGATGGCTTCAAAATTTATTGTTGTTAACTTGTTATTCATTTCATTTCCTCCTGGTCTTGTCCTAAAAGTTTTTCACCAATTCTTTCTATTCTCTATGTCTACTTGCCTAGTTATTTTTTTACTAGGATACCTAGACTCGTACACATGCAACTTTTTTCTTTTTTCCTTGTGTCAAGTTATAGATCCTATAAATATTACTTTTCCTTGCCCATCTTTAGTTTCAGATCATATTACGTCCGATATATAATTTTTATTGAAAAAAAGCTTGCAATAGCATGGTGTCAACCATACTTTGTCTTAAATGTAACTATTGATACACAAGTTGGAGTTTGAACTTTCTTTTTGCTGCACTCTAAAATAGTTTTGACATTCCTTAGTCCATGATAAGCATTGTTTTTAGTTATATCTGTAAACAATGTGGAATGTGAAGGAGGTTTGTGTCATAGGTAGTCATTTTCTTTAGAGAATCAAAAAGGATTTCTTTTGAGGAATTGAAGAGAGCTATTTGCTTCAATGTTAGTAACATGAGCAAAACATTTGAAATTTTGATTAGCCTGATGTTAGTTCCTTCCACTACAGTGTTATATATATATATATTTTATTCCACTACAGTATTATATATATATATATATATATATATAATTAAAAAATAAAATGATTTGTAGTTGCCTGCTTCGCTTATGTAATTCCTATGATATATTCATGATGGAGCTTATGCAAGATGACACTTTTAACTCTACTTAATTTAATTATTATGACACTTTTAACTCTACTTAATTTAATTATTATGCACGATATGTTTAAAGTTATTTAATACTACCCAAGCTAATCCCTAACTTAATACTACCCAAGCTAATCCCTAACTAAAAGAAAGCTACATGCATATTGATTTGGTTTTTCATACATAATGTATTTGCAATCCGCAAGAATGATATCATATTATGTTGGTCTATGTAGGACTTCAGTTTAAGCTTATTGAAATCCATTATTCAAAATATAGAATATGTGGATGCATGGATGTTTTGGTTTTTCAGTGACCAGCTTACTGATTACTATACATGCCCTGGTACTTTAGATTGCTAAGTTACTTCAGATGCTATCAGTATTTGTAAACATGCATTTTCTATTGTTAGTGAGAACCTGGAATCCTATATCTCCCGATATCCCAATGGTTATTGGGTAATACCAAAAACTGTGTTTTATCTGTCTATTATGAACCTTTGAGGTAATGTAAATTAATGATTATTTTTGATAACTAACATGATCTTTTGGCTGAGTCTCAATTCTCAAGTAATGGTGTTGATTTTTAGGTTTTCAATTTATTTTTTCAGTTTAAGAAGTTGTTTGATTAGCTCACTTGTATATAAATCATATCATTGAATTCGGATATAGGATTTACAAAGGAGTAAGTTCTTGGTTGAATTCATTTTCTGAAGTGTTCCTGTCTTTCCCTTTCACCAGTAATCTTGGAACTTTAGTGGAGTATGTGAAAGATGGTACTAGGGTACGGGGTCCCCAGCCAGGTTTACAGTCGCAACATCAGAGCCCTAATATGCAAACCCAGCAGGTAAGATTATTCTATGTTATGCTCATGTTGACTTTTGCGTTTTTCACATCCATGCTGCGGTTTCTTGGAAACAGCTTGATTTATGGAAAAATACAGAGATTCAACATCATCTGTTTGTTTTCGGACAATAGGAGTATTTTGTACAGTATCTTAATGTTTTCTTGATTTTCCTCTCCTGCCTAATTTTTGGGTTTTATCATTTAGATCCCGAGGCAGATGAATCCTCAGATGCAGTTGGTACATTCCCAGGCCCAGGCCCAGGCCCAGGCCCAGAACCTTACTTTGCAGCAGCAGATGATGATACATCAGCAGCAGCAATGGGATAGAATTAGAAGACGCCAACCATCAACCCCTCGTCCTGGTATGGGTTTGGAGAAAGACAGACCGATGATGGATGTGAAGATAGAGAACATATCAGAATCACCAATGGATGCTAATGCATTTAACCCTATCATCAATAGTAGAAGTCAGCAAATGCAATTACGGCAGCAGCACATGGTTGCTGCTATGGCAAATGCACAAGGTCATCAATTTAAACAAATGGCATCCCTTCAAGTTCCTCAGCTCCAAACACAGTAAGATTTCTAGAGATTGCTCGCTTGTGTTTTTTTTTTTTTTTAATAAACTTCAGTGGTCGAGTTTTTAAATTTGGTCATATATGTAGGAGCTCTGTTCCTGTCAGAGCACCACCTGTGAAGGTAGAGGGCTTTTCAGAATTGATGGGAGGAGGTGGAGGTGGTGGTGGGGATACGACAATGAAGCACGAGTCTGAGGAGAATAAGTTAACTTCACCTTCGAAATAGATACACATGCTCATGGTGCATCCATTGCTCTACATGTTCCTCTACTCTAGATAAAATAATCTGATTATAACTGGTGTTCAGACATAGCGTTCGGTCTCTTCATGTAGTTGTAAAACTTTTCCTTCTTTGTTCTGATCTGTGTCTTCTCCCAATAGTGGCCATACATGTAAAGTTTAGTTAGCTAGAGGAGCTTAATGACAAGTCTTTGTGTTTTAAAGTTATGAGTGATCATTGATCCTTGATGTTAACGAATGAAGTGATAAATTGATTCTGTTGCTACCTCAAAATTCTCAGATGCTTGCAAAATTTATTGCATGGTCGCCAAAACACGTCTAGTTGGATATGCTCATTGTTACAAGTTGAACAGCTACCAAACTCAAGTTCAATATGTCACAACTGTTTAGAATTTGTTTTAGTTTTTAAGTGTATTGATTTCAAAATACTGTTGGTAAAAGCTCTAATCAAAATTAACAATCAGGAGACTAATGTGCTCTCTTCCTAATCATCATCATTCACTAACCTTAGTTTCATTTTATATGGATTTGATTTATTCATTCTTTTTTATACACTGGAAACCTGACCTAAAGCTAACCATGGATGTCCATAATGTTGTAGACGTGAGTCTTGTTGGACCCAGAGAGTCCAGGCTAATAGTTAAAAGCCCAAATTTAGGCCCATGATAGAATGAATGTCTTTTAGTTTTCTTTCAAAGTTTCATCTTCTGATCTCTCCGCCACACTGAAGAGTAGAGAAGAAGAAGAAATCGGAGTGGGAAATTATTTCCTTATCTCTGAATGCTTCCGCGCATCTCTTCTCCTCTTCGCAGAACCATTTCTCTCGCCAATAATACCTTCTCACCGCTGCGTCAGTTTCCGGCGGCGGAGCTCTATATCTACTCCTCCGGCAGCGGCGGCGGTTTCTCTATGTCTCGAATCTTCTCCCGCGCGTTTCCTCACGCATTCAATAAATGCCTTATCTCTTCTCCTATTCTTTCCACTCGCTTCATTGTTTCTTCTTCTTCTTTGAGTTCATCGATATTCGGGCGAAGATTTAGTGTTCTGTGTAAAGGAGGTGATGGGAAGGAGGCGAATGCGAGAGTTCTTCGGGGAGGAACTGTGGCTATAGAGAGAGGTTACAGGAAGCAAAGGCATGTTAGGGCAGTGGCCAAGAAGCAGAAGGAGAAGGAATTGCAGCTCGATGTGAAGATTTGTATAGAGGAGGAATTGCCCGATGATCCTGAAATTCTGGTATGTTTTACTTGTTTTTGGTGTTTGGAGTCTAAAGATGATTGCTTTTTATTGTGTAAATGCGGAAAAAAGTTTGATCTTTTTTAGTTGAGTGTTTCTTTAATAATGTAATTTTTATTATTATTGTTATTAGAGTTTCTTCACGTTCTTCTGGGGCAGGGCATCATATTTGACAATTTTGTAATGTATTAGATGGTTGCATTGTTAGAATTTTGGTTCTAGGTAGAATGGGGCATTTTTTTTTTGGGTTATAATTGAAGAGTATGGAGAAAAATACAGTTTTGTTCCGTGTAATTCTGTTTTGCTAGCATTGTTGATTATGACTTAATTCACTCGAGTTGTCGACATGAACATCGGTTGGTAGTCAAACTTACTCATCTTTGCTCAAGATCAAGCCTATGTAGCTGTCGCACTTACAACTCTTTGAGAATTTCTTGAACAAATATTTTTTTTGTTAACTAACAAATATTTTTTAACTCTCGTTGACAAGCATCGTACGCATTATTTTTGTAGTGCTTAAGGATGATTGTTTTCTGGTGGAAATTAGAGAAATTTTTTTTTAGTGGTTCTTCAAAATGTTTACCTTATTAGTGTGGTTTTAGTTGTGTCGATATTCTTTTGAGGGTAGTGTCACATTGAAATGTTTGTGGTGTAAATGACTAATAATTAGTAAGATGTATCTTGTTCTTGGTTAAGTGAGATGTTTTGGCTTATTTAATTGAAGGGACTGTAGAAAAGTGTCAGATTTGAGTTACCTTTAATCCGGAACATATGTTCATTATATGATCAACTTCTGCATAATTCAGTTAGGTTTAACGACTGTTCTGCTGAACCGGCATTTGAATACATCTTTATGTCACTTACATGAGTTGTCAACATGAACACTCGTTGGTAGCAAAGCATACTTTAACTTTTCTCAGGACTAAGATTTTTTTGAAAAAAAGAACGACATTTTGGTTAGTGATTAGGTATGAATAAGTAAAAGAGTATTTGTGATTTTTTACTAACATCATGCCCTACGACAAAAAACATTTGGTATTAGTGTTTATCACTGAATGTATTCCTCAATCATTATCCCTTGTCATGTAGACATATTAGGGTTGAAAACCGAATCAACGGTTCAATTTTTCACATGAATGGTGAACCGAATCGAATTTGGTCGGTTTTTAAATTTTCAAATTGAAACCGAACCGACCATTAACAAAATCGAACTGATTATAATTTATGCAAACCGTATTCGAACCGAACCGACCGACTATTTTAAATATATTATATTATTTTTATATAAAATATATATTATTTATTATATATATTTGGTCGGTTCGGTTTTGTAGTTAAAATCACATAGAATCCGTAAACCGAACCGACTACTTCAATTTTGAAATTTTTTAAATCGAAACCGAACCAACTCGAACTTAAACCAAACCGATCGGTTCGATTTTTATCAGTTCGGTCGGTTTGATCGGTTTTTTGTTCAACCCTAAGACGTATCATTTTCCTTTTTGATCTAATTGGTCATTTGTACTAAAAAAAAGTTTCTGTTAAAAAAAGTTCTTATGATTTTTGCATATTATATGTTTCTTTTTCAGTATCAGTTAAAATTTAACAGTGATTACTTACTGATAGCTTAACTCAAAGGTTAATCGTAAAAGTTTTAGTTACCTGGGCACCTCTAAAATATAATCTATGAGTTCTTTCCTAATCCATGGATAGTGCAGAGTATTGCAGAAATGCTCCGACTGAATGTTCCAATGGCTATGAAGCTAGCATTTGATGGTTTAAAAGATTCTCAGTATAAAACAAGGGATACTGCCATAAATGATGTTGGTGGGTATGAAACTGTCGAGATATCTGTACTTCTTTGTAATGATGATTTTATTCGGAAACTTAATAAAGAATGGAGGGATGAGGACCATGCCACTGATGTTCTATCAATGTCACAACACATTCCAGAACTTAAGCTTCCAATCGTAAGAACTAAACTTTTCAATATAAGTACCTCTCTTGATAGTTCTTATCTTCTGTTTCTAGACATTCGTCATATTTACTTTTCCTTTGCAGCTTATGATGGGTGACATAGTTATTTCTTTGGAGACGGCTGCAAGACAGGCAGAAGAAAGATCACACACTCTTCTTGATGAAATCCGTGTCCTCATGGTCCGTTGAACAGTATATATTGAAATAACTTATCAATGGCTATTTAATTTAATAAATTATACAATCTTCCTGCATCTACTCTAGTTCTATATCTTTGTATCCTTACATCATTAAATATGGTTAATCGACTTTCCATTTTGCGGGTTCAATGATACATTGAAGATTTTCATATACGGAGTGAAGAAATGGAAGTTTAAAAATAAATAGGCTGGCGGTATGCATTCTTCATAAATTACAAATTTCGAGATGTTTGGGACAAAATTTGCAACATGTTAGAGATACGGTTTCATGATAGTGGAATAGTTGGAACCCTTTTTTCATTGAAAGTTGAAACTAGTTGCATGTTGCCGGTCGATAAATTAGCTTAGCTGATGTGTCCTCATGCAGGTTCATGGTTGTTACATCTCTTAGGATTCGATCATGAGATCAGTGACGAAGCAGAGCTAGAGATGGAAAAGGAAGAGGAACTACTTCTAAGAAGTCTTGGATGGAAGGGAAAGGGATTAATTCAATCTGCATATGATGCTGCAGTTAATGGAAGTCTTCCAGAGAAAACTTCAGATGGTAATTTGCTATTTCAGTCTCATATTTCTGACTATCCCTTCTTTTGGCTTTTCCCATTCTCAAATTACTTATTTGGTTGCAGAACACGTCATAAAGAAATTGGTAGTTGTAAATTTTGACAGGTGATTTATCAAAAGACAGGAAGAAAGAAGGCAGTTTGCGCTTTTATAAACCAAAGTTCAATTATATCTTCTGTGATATGGATGGTGAGCTTTGGAAGGATATAGTACATAGTGCTCCTATGGGTCCCTTCATCTTAAAGCTTACACTTACTCATCCTATAATTGTTAACAGTTACTCATCCTTTTGTTAATATAGGCACACTTTTGAACAGTAAAAGTCAAATTACTCCGACAAATGCAAACGCTTTGCGGGAGGCCTTGTCAAGGGGAGTGAAGGTGGTGATAGCCACTGGAAAGGTGAGAATGATAAGTTTTTGCTCTTAATTCAGGGTTATCTTTTGTATCTATATTATTTGGGTGGGTTCAATCCCCATGGCCAACTACAGAAATGTTTTTATGCAACTACTTAAGCTTTAGATAGTGTATTTCATTCGTTGGATTTCTGAGTTTATGGATGGCTTCTCCATCACCTTTTCTATACTCCTTCCTTTCAGTGTTGGATAGTTTTGCTTATGTGATGTGGTCTCTTATTCATTAAATGTTTTAAAAACAGGCCCGTCCTGCTGCTATAACTGCTCTGAAGATGGTAGACTTAGCTGGAAAGGATGGCGTTGTTTCAGAATCTTCTCCTGGGGTTTTCTTACAGGTTTACTTGTTGGACTCTTCCTACAACTTGTTGATCAATGTTTCAATTTGATTCTTCTGCAACTCCATGTATCTTATTTTCACGAGCAAACTTAATATGTTGAGATTTATTTTGTATCAGTCCGGGAATGTTCGTAGACTCATAGTACTTCGGTGTACGTGCCTCATATCAGTGAAAACATAGTGTAAACTTGCTGAATTATGACCATGACTTCAACTGGTTCTTGGAGCGGATTTTTATGTTTTCTATTTGAGATATATGGTACATATGATCTAACTTGGAGGTCGAATGTGGTAAATGTGGGAACACTGTCTTTCAGTAGTCCAACATGAATAGTATAGTGACTACCATATGTTCTCTAACTGGTTTGACTTCTCCTTTCTTCTTCTCTTGGATGAGACTAAGCAGTTACAACCCTCATATGTTGCAACCGAGATTCATTTGATTATGATAGTAAAACTTAAAGTGGAGTTGAAGGAGTTAGTGATGACACATTTAAGAGGTGGAATAATTTAAGCTGCTTCCAAACTTTGTTTTAATCTTAGGTTAGAGGATTTCAGTGTTGGTAACCAGTATGAGATAGATGAAAAATTGAATTGGATATGACAGATGTTAGTCTATTGATGTCGATTTAGTTCAACTTATTGAGTTTTGGTATCCACGATAGGACTTGTAGGATTCTTATGGGGAACTGTTAACATGTAGTGAAGAAGTTAGAGGATCAGTCCAAGCTATTCAATTTAAAATTGAAAACCTTAGTGACACAGGGTAAAGGAATGTACTTTTATTGGCTTGTACGAGTATCTTGTACTTATGATATTGCTGCTATCCTTTAGTGTACATTTATCTTCTCATAAAGAGCTTTCAATATCATTTGTCATTTTGAATTTTCTTGACTTTCAGGGACTGCTTGTTTATGGCATACAAGGCCGGGAAATTTGTAGGACAAATTTAAATCCAGATGTTTGTAGAGAGGTAATGTACCTCTAATTCTGCGTATAATTTTTTTCTTGTATCTTTGAAATTGCATTAAGTTTCTGGATATTATCCTGTGTTCTTAGGGTTCAGTGTTAGAACTCAGAAATGCAGCAGATGTTCTTCGAGTTCACAGTAACCACCCTTAGAGCTGTTTCAAGAATAATCTTCTCATACCAAACTCACACACTATAACTATTCTGCCTACCTTTGTACCCTTTACAGCTAAAAATATTCATTTTTTCTTAACATAATAGTTTTCTGGTATTTAAAAAAAAAGGTCACCAAATTTGTTATGCATTGCCAACTTGGCAAAACTTCTGTATCGGCAATTTATTTCACGTATATTTTTGTTGGTGTTCCTCTCCATTACATTGACAGTGTGCTTGGCGATATGACAAAATAATTGGTTGCTACTATGGATTTCAGGCATTTTTGTATTCTTGGGAGCACAAAGTTCCTCTAGTTTCATTCAGCCAGGATCGTTGCTTGACACTATTTGAACACCCTTTGATTGATTCGCTTCATACTGTGTATCATGAACCAAAGGTATCTAATGTACTTCTGAATTCTACTTTCTGGTTCCCATGTAATTAGTTTGATAAGTGGATTACTCAATATCTTCTGTCATATTGGGAGTTTTGATTACAGGCAGAAGTCATGCCTTCGGTTGAGCACCTCTTAGCTGCTGCTGATATACAGGTATGTTCTTGTTGAAGCCCTAGTTTAAGACTTTTTAAGTGTAGAACATAGTCAACATACTATGAAGATGTCAGTCTTACATTACGCTTTTATTAGAAGTGAAGTGTGAAACAATAACTACCATAAAGTAGTAGAAATGCAACACTTCAGCATTGAGCTTGTATTGGTGTTGCAGTTCATGCAAACTGCCAGCTTTTGACAGGGACGAGCTGCATGATTTGGTATTTAATCAGTTATTCCTTAGTTTGATTCAGATAACCATGAAACTCCTTACTTCATAAAATATGATACTTTTTTTAGAACGTCCTGTAATCTCTATGGCATTATATCAGGATACATTACTTTTTTAAATAAAACGATACATCTTTTAAACTGGTTCATAAACAAGATACTCCTAGAAGTCGTCTATCTTCTTCTTTATGATGTTATACTTGAAATGCTAAGGTGCTGCACCCAATCCTTAAGATTTTCTGTAGGTGACGTCTCTGTTCTCTGTATGATTTTCCATTTCCCTTGTGTAGTATGAGGATAACTAGTCTTTTCTGCCAGTTGACCATACTTCATGCACATGCAGTGACAGACACCTAATAATAAATACGTCATTTTGATATTCTATTCTCTTGATGACCCATATCTTCTTGAATTTGCAGAAGCTGCTATTTTTTGACACTGTTGAGGAGGTAGCCAATACATTGCGGCCATATTGGACAGAAGCAACAAAAAGTCGTGCTGGTGTTGTCCAAGCTATGCCAGATATGCTTGAAATTGTCCCAGCTGGTACTTCGAAAGGAAGTGGAGTGAAAATGTTGTTGGATCACTTTGGGATCACTGCAAAAGAGGTTTGTAACAACAGCATTTGCCCTTTTTTTTACATCGACATTGGCATATTTGTATGATTTATCTCGAATCATGTTGTAGTGCCGTAATGTCCATATCAGGGTTATTTAGTTATTCTCCTAAAGAGTAATCCAAAATCAGTTAAAGATCAATATGTTTAGACAGTAGCATTCTGTATCTATGGCGGTGTGGTAGTTTCTAATCTTGGAAATCCATGATTTGAAAAAAGGTTGAAAAAGATAAATTATGACGACTTCTTGGTCATTTGAGTCCTGAAAAAGTGCTTTTTAGATTTCTTGCCACTTTAACCCCTCATGCTTGATGGGTTTATAGCTTTGAGAGATTGAAACTTCAAAGTATACTTTCTTCCTTTTCATAGAACAATTCTATTTGTCTTGTTGTGGTCTCTCCAATGAAAACATACTTGCTGATTCACCTTATCAATAATTATTAGGTGATGGCCATTGGTGATGGAGAAAATGACATAGAAATGCTTGAACTGGCTTCTCTAGGCGTCGCTCTTGAAAATGGAGCAGAGAAGACGAAAGCTGTAGCAAATGTGATTGGTGCTAGCAATGATGAAGATGGTGTAGGTGATGCCATCTACCGGTATGCGTTCTGATTATTGTAACGTGACAGGCTAAGCAACTCTGGTATGGTACATTATGATATTTATATCATGCGCTTAATGCATGTCCACACAAATTTTCATTCCTTTGTTTCCTTTTTAAGGGACGAACTCATAGAGTGTTGAAAAGAAAAAAAGAAAAAAAGAGAAAAGTTTACCCTTTTTCTTCCATTGTTTCCAAATGAAAATCCATGTGGCCTCCTGGGCTGCGTCCTCTTTCAAGATTCTCATGTATTTATAAAATGGGGTAATACAAGATTGGTATTTATTTGTACTGATTACTGTATTATCATTATTTTCACGCTGAAGTGAAGGTTTTTCCTACTCAGCCTTAAAGTTTTATTATTTTCAGTCAATTTTCACAAGTATTGGATTATTTTTGCATATGGCCTACTTTCTGCTTGATCTGCCTGCTACAAAGTTTCCACATTTAGTGAGTATATTCAAGAGGATATAACTCTAAAACAGGAGGGAGGGCGATATGGAAAATACTTATTAGTTGATAATGGTAGTTATCAATGATAATGCTAAATCTTTTTTTTTTTCTACCTGAGCTAGTAACTAATACAAAATACAACTATAAAATATACATTACATATACCAAATTGGATCCAGTGTAATCCAATTTTAAGCCAAACTAAAGTCACTATCGATACCTTAGAAAGGAGCAAACGAACATAATAACTAGAATATATAACTAATATTACAAAATAATTAGGATAAGTATTTAAGTGAAGCTAATTTTTTTTTTTTGAAATTTGTAAACCTAACATGATCATAATATAATTTCATAGAAAAAATAGTTTATATAAGACTCAAATTTTGTACGAGTTGACTAATGGTATATATTTTCATTGAATTCTATAGTTATTATTTAGATATTAATTTAAATATTTTTTTGTAGGAGGTTTTATACCACTTGTGAAAAATAATTCATTTCTGTAATGTTAATAATTTTTATTAAACTAAACATTTTTTAATGTTTGCAATTACTAATAAAATTGTATTAAAAATAATATAAAAATGCAATCGTAGAGTATCGAAGTCAGGTCTTTTACTAAAAATGATAAACCTTCAACCACTACACCAACAAAGACATACTCACATGTTTGCATCAACAATTGACATATTGTATTGTACATTGATTGTTTTTTAAGACTAAAGTATATATACTAAAAATATTTTAAAAGTTGAGAGGCAGTTGCCCCCTAGCCCCTTAGTAGGTTTGCCCATGCTCTAAAAACCAATACTTGAATTTCTTTACATACTATTTGTTAGCACCACTGGGGCTATGCCTTCCTACCACATCCACAAATAAACATAATTGATGGATATCATCTATTATTGATCTATACACAAGATGACACCTGGCACTATCTTTCAACCCACTTGTAGACCTCTGCCCTCTTGGCAAAATCTTTTTGATTGGTTTACTTTACAGGGATATTCAATTATGGATTTTAATAGTCTGTAGAAGATTTTAAAATCCATTAAAATATGAGAGTATTCAATTAAGGATTTAAAACAATAAATGTAAATCTAGGGGTATTCAAATACAGATTTTAAATAATTGTTTTATAATTCATTAAGATCAGGGGGTATTCAATTCATGATTTTCAAAAGTCCACAAAAATTAGGGGATATTAAAAAAGTAATGAATTTTAATGAATTTGTTAAAGTTGTGGATTTTGAAGGATTTGTGAGTGAAAAATATATATAACAAGAGTTATTTCAAATCCAACCTCCCCCTCCTCATATTTCAACGGATTTATATTTGCCATTGTTAAATAACACCACCATCTCATTTTTTTGTGATCTGCTCAAAGACACCACCACCTTCCCTTATCTTCTCTCTTCACAAGAGCAGCACCACCTCACCCTACAACTTTCGTCCACACCACCATGCCCTACCACCGCTGGCTGTACCACTACCCGCAATTCCTATTTTCTTTTGTTCTTGTTTTATTTTATTTTATTATTATTCTTCTTATTCTCATCCTCATCCTCTTCCTCTTATTTTTTTCTTTTTCTTGTCATCTCTTCATTTTTTTTTTCTCTTTCTGAACATTTGGTAAGATTATCTGTATCCAATGAACATTTGGTAAGATTTTAAAATTCATTAAAATATCGGGGTATTCAATTAAGGATTTAAAACAATAAATGTAAATCTAGGGGTATTCAAATACATATTTTAAATGATTGTTTTATAATCCATTAAAATCAGGGAGTATTCAATTCATGATTTTCAAAAGTCCACCAAAATTAGGGGTATTAAAAAAGTAGTGGATTTTAATGAATTTGTTAAAGTTGTGGATTTTGAAAGATTTGTGATTGAAAAGTATATATAACAAGAGTTATTCCAAATCCAACCTCCCTCCTTTTATATTTCAACGGATTCATATTGACTATTGTTAAATAACACCACCATTTTCACTAAAGAACGCCACCATCCCATTTTTTTTTGTGATCTGCTCAAAGACACCATCACATTCCCTTTTCTTCTCTCTTCACAAGAGCAGTACCACCTCGCCCCACAACTTTCGTCCACACCACCATGTCCTACCACCGCTGGCTGCACCACCACCCGCACTTCCTCTTTTCTTTTGTTCTTGTTTTTTTTTTTTATTATTATTCTTCTTCTTATTCTCATTCTCATTCTCATTCTCTCTCTTATTTTTTCTTTTTCTTGTCATCTCTTCATATTTTTTTTCTTTTCTCTTTCTGAACATTTGGTAAGATTATCTGTATCCAATGAACATTTGGTTTGCTAAAATAAACTTTGAATTTCTCCAAGTTTGTTGCATGATAATCGTTTACAAAATTCATTTGTAGAAATTTTGATTACATTTTGCTTGTTGTATATACTTATGAAGCAGAATTTGATGTTATTCCATTGCTACATTTTGCTTTAGAGCCAAAAAAAAAATATCAACAATTGTTATTTATATACACGTCTGTATTTTGTTTTTACTTGCACATACAAGTTTAAGGTGTTCCGAAAAAAAGTATTAAGTGAAAATCCTCAAAAGCAATGATTTGCATTATTTCTTCTTTTCAAAAGAAAAATAGTTATTTGTATTATTTTTGGACCATATTCAATGTATTTGAATTTTTTTAATTTAAAATAAAATTCACATAACATACAAACGATTGTTTTATTGATATTTGAGGGATATTTTATGATTTGTGTTGACATGAATAACAATGTAGGTGACATTATTTCATAACTTCCTATGATTAATAACATATTCATAAGAATTTATTATAATCAATAATAATCTTTTATAAAATTTAGAAAATTCAATAATAAAAATCCATCAAAATCCAGTGAATTCTTTAAAATCCACAAAATCCAATCACTTCAAATATATCAAAGTTCAGTAACCTCCTTTGTAATATTTTAAAAATTCATAAAATTAAATTTTTTTCATATTCTATTAAAATCCATAATTGAATACCCTCTCTTAGTCATTGAACTCAAAAAGAATTTTGTTTAAGCATTTTTATTAGGTTAAGTATTGCCAATGGAAGAGAATCTATGTAAGAAGTAGCTTGTTAGGTTTATGGAAGATACAAAATCACCCCTGTATAACCACAGAAAATTTCAAAAAGTGAGGTTCTAAACTCTTGTGGTGAGGTATCAAAGGAGAGTGACTTTCTACCGTTTTATACGCTAACTCCGAGTCTCTTTTGTGAAGCACGCATCAGGATTACCCTCTCTTAGCAAGCTTCGATCCTGTCTAGGAACTCAGCTGTCTATGAATCTACTTCTTTCTTCCATAGTTAGATGTAAAATAACCCATTGTTGAATTCTTCGATCTTGTCTTAGAACAAGCCTCATCAGTAGTTTGTGGCTAACTATTCAACCTCGTCATTCATACATATCTTCAGTTTCTTTCTGGGAGGGTTCTCTCTTTTGGCGAGATCTTCAATGCTGCTGACACTGGATAGAGTTTTAAAGGACTGAGACTTGCCTTGAAAATACTTTGAGAGTCCTCTCCTGGAAAGATGAAAAAATATGGAATTAGTCCAACAATCTAATGCAGAAAGAAGCTTTAATGCTTCAAATCGCATCAGATAACGAAACCTTATATATTATCAAATTCACTCACTTGAGAGGAAGTTGGACCATGAGTTCAGACAATTCATATAAAGGCCCTTTAGAAACACATCGTGATGGTGGAGATGCTTCTTCTACAGTGTCTGTTGAAGATGATGGTGTTATGGGAGGAGTAGAATCTACAAAGTAAAATCGTGTTGTAAACGCGGAATCATCCATGGGTGCATTGTTCTGCACATCGACAGTGTGAGAGACAACAACTTCCCTAGAGGTTGGATTTCTTCTAATTACTTTTGTATGTTCATCCATTTTGACTAGCATGAAACCAGTAAGACTATATATAATAGGGGAAGGGGTGGAGAAAGTAGAAGATAAAAGTTAGGATGCTATTGGGTTTTAGTCTTAGAGCTTATTGGGTCTCTTGTCTCCAAAACTTTCTTTTGCTCATTTAAATGAAATACGATTGTAGACCTTCTGAGGGAACATATATATACAAGTTCTGTAGGAAAGAAAATAAATAAGAGATTAGAGGTAAAAGCACCTTGTGGGGTTCAGAGTTGCCAAGAAGGCAATGCCTTAAAAATGGATAGATAGGGACTATAGTTTTGGTTTGTCTTGTAATGTTCTGGTTGCTGCATGTTTTTCTTCTGACCCTTTTATTGTTCTAGAAAAAATCAGGATAAGATCTCGAAAGCTCTCTTAGTCATTTATATCTCACCTATCCAAAATCAGCAAGTACTCTGTTTTTGCATTTAACAGGAAAACATGTCATCATATTTGGAGGTTGAGTATTTACCTAAACAACTCAGTCATTATCTAAGATGAGTGTTCTTATCTTTTGGCCATTTGGACTTGTCAGTATACACGACAGACTTTTGGAAACAGTAGGTTAATGTTCAATACGATGGAACGATCTAAACCGTGTGTGTTCTGAGATCGTTTTCATCCTTGGGTCCAATTTTATTGTAGAATATATTTGATTGTGTGTTTATAAAGATCTAAATTAGGGGTTCGAGTTTTGAAGCACTGCCTGCCTTAACTATTATTTAGTGTTAGTGGGTCAAAATCTAATAAAAGGGTTGCATCTATTGATAAGGTTGTTGATACAGGAAAAGCTTGGACTGGTCTAACCTAGGGCTTCCTTGAATAGTTTTGAATTCCTATCCACTGCCCAGAGATGAGACTGATCAGGAGTGATATCAGTGACCCTTATCTCATGTCCAACGAAGTACCAACGTGCCTAAATTGTGGCTGGTACAATTGAATATGTGGTGTGCCATTGTGCCAACGTTTTTATTGGTGGTGGTGTCAATGAACTTTGGTGATAAGGTCTTTAGATAATTGATGATGTTCGTAATTAGACTGGATTTTATAAATGGAATATTCATGTGGGTTGTGAATATAGCTAAAGATTGTTTTCTCTCTCATTGTTGCGCCTTATTGCGGAAGCGAGTAGACACCAACAATTGCACACAAGTACCATAAGGATCCAATCAATTAAATAGAGCAACTAGCAATGAAAGAAATTGGAGAAAATTAAGAACATACCACAAGAGACACAAGGTTTACGTGGTTCAGCAATTGCCTACGTTCACGGTGAGGTGATTTCACTATATTCAAGAATAAGGTACAAGAAGATGACAATTCTCACACAATCTCTCAACAAGAGATGAAACAGTTTAAGGAATTATCTTTCTCTATTCCCTGTGCTTCACAGTTTTTCTACATACAATCATCATAATAAAAAACACCTACAGTTCCTAGTATATATATGAACAACAATTTTCTGTTTCGCATCAGTTTTCTGTTTCACAGCAGTTTCCTGTTTCATAGCAGTTTTCTGTTTCCTAGAATTTATTTCCTGTTCAAAAAACAATTTTCAGAAGTCCAAACAGTTTCCTGTTTCAAACAGGAGTCCAAACAGTTTCCTGTTTTAAACATGTTTCCTGTTTCACAATTCTCTACCTCGATGAATTTGTTTATAAGGAAAAAATGAGCCGAAACAAGGCATGAGAATAAACTGATCAACACTCCATCATAGCTTTGTCACCTCACGAAACCGCCCTGAAGGGCAACGCCCCAAAGGGCCCTCAATCAACATGAGTCAATGTCGAGTAAGTCCAAACAATGTTGGAACTTAACTCCAGGAACAACCTTTGTCAACATATCAGCAGACTTGTCTTTTGTGTGTACTTTTATCAAAGACACATCACCATCCTCAATTACATCTCGAACAAAGTGATATTGGACGTCAATATGCTTAGTCCTTGCGTGATGAACCTGATTTTTAGCCAAGTGGATGACACTCCGACTGTCACAGAGAACTTCAACACTATCTTGTTCCACACCACCCAAGTCATTTACAAGACCTTGAAGCCACAATGCTTCTTTTACACCTTCTATCAATGCCATATACTTTGCCTCTGTAGTAGAGAGAGCCAATGTATTCTGAAGCATAGATCTCCAACTAATCGAAACACCGTATATCTGAAATACGTAACCAGTAGTAGATCTTCGTCTATCTAGATCACCAGCGTAATCAGAATCAATAAACCCACGAACCTCACATGATTCTCCACCGAAGTCCAAACCCACATCCAAGGTACCTTTTAAGTACCTAAGCATCCATTTCACTACCTCCCAATGTTTCTTCCCAGGGTTTTCCATATACCTGCTCACAACACCAACAGCCTGTGAAATGTCAGGGCGTGTACACACCATAGCATACATTAAACTGCCAACTGCACTAGCATAAGGAACATGCGATATGTATTCATTTTCTTTCACTGTGACTGGAGATAACTTTCGAGAAAGTCTAAAATGTGAAGCCAAAGGAGTAATAACCGGCTTTGCGTTTTCCATGCCAAACCGTGATATGACATTTTCAAGGTACCCCTTCTGTGAAAGAAATAATTTTTTATTCTCTCTTTCTCTTCTTATCTCCATACCAAGTATTTTCCTTGCAGCACCCATATCCTTCATCTCAAACTCAGAAGCAAGTTGAGACTTCAATTTATTTATCTCCGCCATACTCTTACAGGCAATGAGCATATCGTCAACATAGAGCAAAAGATAAATAAAATCGCCTCTATGAACTTTTTTCAAGTAAACACAACAATCATACTTACTTCGTGTGAACCCATGTTTCAACATAAAAGTGTCAAACCGTTTATACCACTTCCTAGGTGACTGCTTTAACCCATAAAGTGATATCCTTAAACGACAAACATGATCTTCTTTTCCAACAACCTTAAAACCTTCCGGTTGATGCATATAAATTTCCTCCTCTAAATCTCCATGCAAGAAAGTTGTTTTCACATCAAGTTGTTCAAGCTCAAGGTCACCATGAGCTACCAAGCTCAACAACACACGAATAGAAGTGTGTTTTACCACAGGCGAAAATATCTTATTGTAGTCAATGCCTTCCCTCTGAGCAAAACCCTTAGCTACTAATCTTGCCTTGAACTGAGTACCAGACTCTAGAGTAGTCTGTTTCTTCTTAAACACCCACTTGCAGCCAATTGCTTTCCTTCCATTAGGCAACGACACTAGATCCCAAGTATGGTTCTTCTGGAGAGACTCCATCTCACCCTGCATAGCTACTAACCAACTCTGACTATCTGAATGACGCGCGGCCTGCTTGTAAGTAGTTGGCTCATCATCTTCCACAGAGAGTGCATATGCAACCAAATCAACTGTATTCAACTGACCATAGTGCTTTAACGGTTTTTCAAAGCCAAAATTTTGAACTTGCTTAACCGATCATTTTTACCTAGTTAAGGCCAAAGGTTGCTGCTGGAATTGATTATCTTCAACTGGTTGTTGTTCCTCATGGTCTTCAGGCTCATAATTCAGATCATGTGTGTATGCTTCAACCACTTATTCATCTGCTGCATCCACAGACGCTTCAACTTCCACTTTCCGAGTGTTACTAGATTCACCACCACTATCAACCAACTCCTTAGCTTTAGTACAAGCTAACAATGAATTCTCATCAAATGTAACATCTTGACTGATCACAAATTTATTATCCTCTAAACACCATAGACGATAATCCTTCACGGCTTTTGCATACCCCAAGAAAATGGCATTCTTAGCCCTAGCATCAAGCTTATTTTCTTTCACATGGTAGTAGGCAATACAACCGAAAACTTTCAATACACTGTAATCAGCATGTTCACTTGACCACACCTCATAAGGTGTTTTGCAGTCTAATGTAGAATGTGGCGATCTATTAATCAAGAAACACGCGGTGGCTATTGATTCAGCCCACCATTCTCTGCCAAGACAAGCATTGGAGCGCATACACCTAGCTCTTTCAAGCATAGTACGGTTCAATATCTCAGCAACTCCATTTTGTTGTGGCATGTCTCTAACAGTCCAATGTCGAACAATTCCTTCCTGATCACAAAACTGTTTGAAAGTACCCTCAGTATACTCGGTACCATTATCAGACCTCAAAGTCTTCACCTTTGTTCCAGTTCTATTCTCAACCATTGCTCTCCACCTTTTAAATGTCTCAAATACTTCATTCTTGGACTTCAAAAAATATACCCATGTGTAACGGGAATAATCATCAATGAAGGAGACAAAGTACCTGGAACCTCCCTTAGAGGCGACCTTCGCTGGTCTCCACACATCTGTATGCACATAGTCTAGAATACCTCTGCTCCTGTGCTTGCTTGTACTGAATTTTACCCTGCATTATTTTCCATATACACAATGCTCGCAAAACTCTATAGTCGATTTCTACATACCCTTCAGTAACCCTTGCTTGCTCAGTAGAGACAATCATTTTTCTGTCATATGCCCAAGTCGCATGTGCCATAACCTAGTGTTTTCCGATGAAGAAGTTCCCACTGCCACATTTTCTGTTACCGTGTTACCCATCAAGGTGTACAAGTTACCTTGTTTGATCCCTTTCATGACAACCAAAGACCCACAGACAACCTTTAAAACTCCACCTACCGTTGTAAACTTACAACCATTGGAGTCTAAAACACCAAGTGAGATAAGATTCTTTTTCAAGGCTGGGACATGCCTCACATCAATTAAGGTTCTCACAACACCATCATACATCTTAATCCTCATTGTTCCAATTCCAACTGTCTTACAAGCGTAATCATCCATCAGAACAATACCACCATCAATGTGCTCATAGGTAGTGAACCACTCCCTGTTTGGGCACATATGGTAAGAACACCCAGAGTCAAGGAGCCATCTCCCAGAGATTTTTGTGTTTTCACCTGCAACTGAATAACATTCTTCATCCTTTTCCGTACTAGATGCATAACTTGCTTCACTAGCATCACCCTTATCTTGCTTTTTCTTGCCTTTCCAACTGTTATCATGATTACTCTTACCTTGATTTGGACAATTTTTTCTAATATGCCCCCACTCTCTACATTTGTGACATTGTGGACCTCTAGACTTTGATCTAGATTTTCCACTCTTTGAAAATGATTTCACTTGAGACCTTTCTCTAACAACCAACCCTTCAACTTGATCTTTCCTACTACTATGTGATGAAGTTTTCTTTCGAATCTCATTGGACAAGAGTGCACTGGTAGTTTCATCAAATGTAAGTTCATCTTTCCCAAATAAAATTGTTTGTACAAGATTTTCATATGACTGCGGCAAGGAGTAAAGCAATATAATTGCTTGGTCTTCATCCTCAATCTTCACATCCACATCTCTCAAATTTGAGATAATCCGTGTAAACTTGGCGATATGATCACCAATTGGAGTGCCATCATCCATTGCTAGTCTGTAGAATTGGATTTTCAAGTATAACCTATTTGATAATGTCTTAGTCATAAACTGTAACTCAAGCTTCAACCAAACATCAGCTGCCGTAGTCTCTTCATTAACTAAAAAAACTATGTCACTATCCAGATACAAGCAAATAGCAGCACGCGCCTCCAAATCCAATTCTTCCCATTCATCATCTGACATGGTTTCAACCTTTTTATCCTTCCCTACTAATGCCTTGTGTAATTTCAGATAAATAAGCAAATTCCTCATTTGTATTCTCTAATATCCAAAATCGTTCTTACTATTAAATTTCTCGATTCCATACTTCCCCACATGTGCCTTGCTCACCTTGGATGCCATTGCAAACAAAACCTGTGACTTTCTAGACAAGAAGCTTCACTACGGGTTTTTTTCTCAAACAACTTGTGCACAAACAAATCCTAGCACTTTTGAATCTTCACAATCTTGAGTAGAACAATTCAAGATCAATTTTCCTTAGTGCTCTGATACAAATTGTTGTGCCTTATTGCGGAAGCGAGTAGACACCAACAATTGCACACAAGTACCACAAGGATCCAATCAATTAAATAGAGCAACTAGCAATGAAAGAAATTAGAGAAAATTAAGAACATACCACAAGAGACACAAGGCTTATGTGGTTCAGCAATTGCCTACGTCCACGGTGAGGTGATTCCACTATATTCAAGAACAAGGTACAAGAAGATGACAATTCTCACACAATCTCTCAACAAGAGATGAAACAATTCAAGGAATTATCTTTCTCTATTCCCTGTGCTTCACAGTTTTTCTACATGCAATCATCATAATAAAAAAACACCTACAGTTCCTAGTATATATAGGAACAACAGTTTCCTAGTATACATAGGAACAACAGTTTCCTGTTTCGCATCAGTTTTCTGTTTCACAGCAGTTTCCTGTTTCATAGCAGTTTCCTGTTTCCTAGAATTTATTTCCTGTTCAAAAAATAATTTTCAAAAGTCCAAACAGTTTCCTGTTTCAAACAGGAGTCCAAACACTTTCCTGTTTCAAACACGTTTCCTGTTTCACACTCATGATAATCCTTGTAGCCTATATAAAGACATGTTCTCTCTCATGTTTTCTCTGGTTTATTATATTTATTATTGTTTAATTTTTAACTTATAACATGTTATCAACACTTTCAAAGGTTTAAAACTTTTTTTTTCCTACTGAGTTTAGAGAAGCAAAAAGTAAACCCTAAATTTGCCATTGTGATTGATTAGGGGTAGGCACAGGATGAGGCGGGATGGACCTCATCCCTATCCCATCTCGTTCCTTCGGATTGGGGACATTATAGACCTCATCCTGATCTCGTCCAATTTACTTACCATATGCACGTACTCTAGCATGTTTTTGGCAAATTTGTTCTTCAACTTGGACTTCGCTAATTGACTTAAATTCTGAACTCGTGATTTGGAATAGGAGCATGAACATGTCATTCCTGAATTTTTATATTATTTTCTGTAACGAAGGCAAATTCATCTGTTTGTTCATTTAGCTCATCGCCTTTGTAACACCTTTCATAGCTTCCCCCATTGCTTGAGTTGATTTTAGTGTCTGAACAGTTGCAAAGAAGAATCCAACTTTCAATAAGAAAGTAATCAATGGAAAGGCTTTTCATCATAACAATTATGGTCAATCAAAGGTCTATGAATGTGTCTTGCGTGATTAAATAACCTCCTAATAATTAAGTAGTTTTGACTTTTGAGTGCCAAATTATAAGCCTCATAATAGTTGGGGCATTTTTAGTGCATGGCCAGAATATGCCAAAGTATAAGTTGTTTTGCATAAAAAACAATGTTGTTTTGTTGAATTTTGAGGATATTTTAGTTTTTTTTTTTAGTGATTCTACCTGTCAAGGAAACCAGTGAGGAAACGCGCGAGGGAGGGAGGACCCTCCATCCCCCTCACGATGCGTTGATTCCCTCCCCTTCGCGAGGGCGATGGAGGGTCCTCCCTCGCGCGTTTCGTCGCTGGTTTTCTCGACACTTAGAATTAAAACAAGCACATCCAAATAATCTTAGCTGAATTCTCAACGCAAAACCTTGGAGCTGTGATTATAGTTTGTAAAAATTTTTAGGATAGCGAGATTGAAAATCTTCATTTCGATCCCATCCCACTCTAAATCGAGACGAGATTGATCAATCCCATTAAGACACAAAAAAATTGGGACAGGACGAGACGAGATCAGGATTGCGATATGGGATGCCCGTACCTATGAATGATATAAACCTCGGATTGGGTGATTCAAATTTCTATGAATAGGTCTTTTTGAAACATCCAAAATTCATTTATTACACGTATTATTTGGACTTATATATACATATATTTTCTTTATTTTTATTTTTTTTGCTTATTCTGAGTACTGCGAAAATCATTTTGAAATTTGAGGCATAATAAAATCCCGAAATTTTATAGGTGGAAATCATTAAATTTGGTAAATTTTGCTCTTGTATGTAAACGAATTTTTTTCCTTTACACTTCTTATGTCGCGACCAATTATTTTCATGCATACTTTGCATGTTTTTCAAAGTTTGAGACTTTAGTTAACTTCGAACACAAAATCTGGGACTTATGTCGATTTTGTGTACAAAATATGAGACTTATGTCGGTTTTGTGCACAAAATTTTAGACTTTTTGTCAATTTTGTGCGACCATTGATTTAACAAGCACGTACTTAACATGTTTTGTCAAAGTTTGGGACTTTTGTCAATTTCAAATCACAAAATTTGTGACTTTTCTTCAAATTTGTGCAACAATTGGATTAACATCTATATACTTCACATGTTTTTATCAAAGTTTGAGTTTTTTGTCAATTTTGAAACACAAAACCTTGGACTTTTTGTCGATTTTATGCAACCACTAGTTAAACATGCATATAATTCACATATTTCTTCAAAAGTTTGAGACTTGTTTTTGTATTGCATATGACAAAATTCTGCAATGCTTGAGGTATATGCATGTGATTTACATGAATTAAATAATTTGATTTTTGTGTCGCATACTTCTTTGAAGTTTGGTACTTTTGTGAAATTCAAAGCACAAAATCTAGGACTTGTGTCGATTTTGTGTGACCATTGGCAGTACATTGTTTGCACTTTTTGAATTTTGAGACTCCTTAATATAATTGAGATATTTACTCCACGGATTATAAGACATCATGAACATCTAATGTATAAAACAACTAATGTTTATCGAACCACTAGATAAATGAAATATGTTAGTAAATAAAATCATTCGATATACAAATTGCATATATTGTCCATCATATTGTGATTTATTTCTTGTTCATGGACACTGTAGACAGTCTGAATGTCCTAGTCCTACATGGCATAAGTTATGTGTTTGGCAGAACTTAAGTTCAATTTTCATGCCCGATGCTTCCTCTGACTCTCCACACTTCTCCTTATCTTTTCTCACAAACATGTCTCTCTCATTGTCTTTGTAATATCTCTCTTCCTCTTTATCTTCTTCCACACAAACCTATTTCACACCGGAAGGAACAATAAACAAGAAGAAGAAGATCGAAAATGAGGAAATTTCAACCCTCTTCTTCCCCTTATCTCTCTCTACTGATCAAATCCAAAATTGGAAGAAGAGCAAGAAATCCCTCTGTTCCTAATCGTACCTTAATAGCACAATCACATCAATTCATACTACTAACTCTCCTATTTCTCTCTCTCATCACTACTATTGAGAGAGTTGTTTGTTATGCTAGTATTCTACTGTTGTTGCTGTTACAATAAAAACCAAGCCAAGCCGCATGTACGCATGATGCGATTCGCATGGTAAAGCCTAATTCCGCATCATCAGTGCCTTCCCCAAGAAATTTTCAATTCCATTATCTCCACCTCCCAAGAAATTTTCCATCACTACTACGGGTGATACACTAGTAAATCAAAATGAAACATCAAGTTTGGTATCACAAATTAACAAAAATTCCAAAATTTTGTGTTTCAAATAATACAAAAGTTTCAATTCTTGAGAAAGCCCATATACTTTTCAGATAACATGTAATAAAAGGATTGTAGTCGCACAAATCGAACACGAAAACTCCAAATGTTGTGGATTGAAATTGAGAAAAAAAAATCCAAAGTTTCCAAAAACATGCTATTGAGCATTTCCAACTATCATGGTCTCACAAAAATGAGAATAAATTTTTAAAATTTAAGTTATGATATTTATTTTATTGTCTTAGCATATATTATTAATCTTTGTTATGGACTCACATAAAAAATATTATAGATCTTCCATACTTATTGCATAAGCTTTGGAGCTTATATAAGGTTCTAATGGAGGTATATGTCTCAATATAACAACATACCATTTTAAAGAAAAAAATTATACTCCTAATGATAATTGATTTATTGATTGTTATTTATTATATTGACAAAATCTAATGAGATGTTATCTTTCTTTAGGTTTATTTTCAATAATGAATGTACTACTGTGTTACATATATTTTTATGCTTAACATGATTTTGCAGGATTGTAAATAGATTGAGACTAAATCAAGTGAGATAATGCTTATCTCAAGACATGGATGTTAAAACATCTTATATAACATGAATTTGTTGAATTATTGGTTAATTTACTCACATTCTTGTTTATGTTTGAAGACATTATGTGCTCACCTCCTGAAATGGTATTAAGGTTCACCCTATATACCTTATTTAGTATTTTTGGTCATGTTGTATAAGGTTAGAACAAAGGTAAAGTATTCAGGTTGATTTTGATTAAGGTACAATAATAAGTTATTAAACTATCGCAGGTGTTGCATATCATGCAGATTATAATTTTGATGTGATAAAATTATCACCATTAGGGAGAGATAAGCCGAAAGAATTATGTTAATTAACTTGGAATAGTCCAAAATTATTGTCTCATCTTAACCCATATACAGATTTATACATATAAAAGTACATTAGATACATTACTTTTATAACACAAGAGATGCATATTGATGGTGAAAGTCAAAGTTAAAAGGTATTGTATACTTAATTGAAAATGTTTCATCACGAGTTGATATCCGTATAAGGCAGTTAAGAATTGTCCTTGCAATACAAGTGGGACAATTAAAGTCACTCGTGATTGTGGAAGCACACAATACATCGACAATATGTTTGAATTATGAAAGAGCATTGGGGTATATTATTTGACTTGAGCATATTATTTATTTTTAATTGAATTGATCACTTAGACAATACCATATTCGCACCACCTCCATGTCGAACATACATACCCGTATGCCCATCTTATATAAAATTGAACTTCTACGTCATCCATGTCTAAGTGGGAGCATAGCACATACGGACATGCATCACCGGATACTCCTAACTATGAGTAACAAAAAGCCACTCTTAGGCTATCAATGCGCATAAATCACATCACATTTTTTATGGATAAATAATCAAGCATATTTTAGGTATTTCAAAACCACACCCTTTTCGCAAGATCCAATTGAATGTTACTTAGTTTTTCTATAAGAAAATGGCGTCTTCCTCTGCTAGACCCAACCGTACTTAGTTTCTCTATAGGAGAGGGAAAAACATAAACAATAAGAGATGTGGTAGTTCTAAGTGATACAAAGTCAGGTGATTAAAGTTTAAAGAATCACAGTTTATCAATATCATTTATTGTGATATCTCCATTTTTTTCACAACGACATTTTGGTATTAATAAGTAAATCAACATTTTCTTTTGGAAAAACATAACATTTGACACATTGTCAAATCATAAACATATTCATCATGATATCCTTCCATTATTTTGGAACAACCAACATTTTCATATGTAAACTTTTGTAATAAAGTGGGGATCATAGTCCATGTAATAAAAAGAAATTCATACTTCTTAGCAAAACAATTTGCATATCAATCAACTTAAAGTCATAATGGAAAAATACAAATACCAATTTGTAGAATAATACAAATACCAAAAGAATCACCTCAATAATAAATCTTCAAATTTAATCTCAGTGTACACATTTACATGACCATTATCCTAAATTTCAAAACTTATAAATAATAAATATACCCCAAACAATAATTCACATTCCACCAAACAAGCTTTTAAATCAGATTTGAAACAACCCGGTTTGGGTGTCGAAAAACAATCCAATCCAGTTAAAAAATAAATCTACTTGGACATAGAAAAACAACCCAAATTCAAACCTAAACCAACTCTGCGAACAACCATACAAACAACCCTATATAGGCAAAGACTTTAACAAGTTAATGCTACAAACAACCATGCAAACAACCCTCAACTGAACTAAAAACCATCATTTGTATTCACTAAACAAATACTTAACTTCAGGTGATTCAACCCTTTCTACCCAACTGAAACCACCCCATAAATCTGCTGAAAAATCCTTCTTAACTCGGTTGAAACAACCTCAAACTCCGCCGGAAACAACGCCAAACTCTGTTGATACATCCATCCTGAACTCAATTGAAACCACCCGAAAACTCCGCTGGAAAAAACCTAGTTTCAAACTACAAAAGAGTCCCAAGTTAATCATGTTGCAGTCTGTACAACAAACCCAATATATCCTGATTTCAGTCCCCCAACAGTCCCAATGCAACCCTATTTGAGTGCCGACATATAACCAATTTTCCTTGCATTCAGTCCAACAAGTAGCCATGTTTGAGCTATAAACTGTAACCCAATTCACTTCCAACCAACAATTGTTTTACCATTAAATGCAACGCAAGACATACAAAAAAACACGTTTTAGTCATAAAACAGTCAAGTAAATAATTCTGCAAACAATACCGAAATGAGCAAGTGGTCCTGACAGGACAACTTGACAAGTCATCGCTCAAATGTAAATAACTCTCACATAACAACTCCAATTTGATTACCATTTGGAGCTACAAAAAGTAGATACTAAGAGGTTTCCAACCATGTTGGGTATACCCCAAGATTACGTCTGTAACAGTACATATTTTTCAAACAAAACAGGTCATCTAGCAGCTTTCTGCAGATTTACCTTTTGTCACTACAATGAGTATATCTTTCGGTACAAAACTCAGATTGGGATACCATCAAATCCTTTAGAAACTAGACTCAAATGGTAAACTTTTGGTATATAGCATGATATTCTACTTGTTCAAAACCCAATCAAAACTCTAGTACAAAAAACTGCACAAGATCAATACATTTACTGGACAGATTTCTGTTTCAGCTCCAATATAAGACAATCCTCGCTTCTTTTGAGCTTTGTTATACCGCAAAACTTTATTCATTTTGCAATCAAACGCCCCTAACAATCTTCCAAACTTTTCATTATAAAATTCAATCATCAAACACTTGATATCAAAGGAATAAAGACAATCCAAAATAACTCAACATGCAAATAAGGAAATTTTTCAAGGTCCCTCGAACAAACTTCAAATCTAAGATTATACCGTTAGTCTAATTCATTGAAAAAGAATTGCTTTGAATCACCCCAAGTACTCAAACCTATCAATTATGATCTGACACACAATTACATTAAAATCCAGATATTTTAATTAACCCATGATAATCAATACGCATAAATGAATTACTAAAGAAACAACCCAATCTGATAACTCCAAACCCAAGTACATGAAATCTGAAGTATAAAATTTAAAAATTTTGAAACCCAGTTAAACTTACATCAATGAACCCGAAGCTAAAAACCAATAGTTCATTTATCATGCAAATTGTGGTTGCAAGAACATGAACCCATGAAAGTCAAACAAGATCACCCCATGAACAATCAAAGTATACAAAGATGTAAAGATGGAATACATGAGAAATCTGTTATGGATTCCCAACTACACCCATCTTAACCAATTTCAACCTAAATTAAGCTTCAAATACCTATGCAAAACTGAAACAATGTTAGAATTAAACCCAAATTTTTTAACAAAACCGATGGCAAGAATTTTGAAGGAAAAGACCTCTAATTCAACATGCTTTAAATCAAGAAAATGGAATCATAAATGAAAATTTGTTAACATCTCACTTTCACAACATTTTACAAAAGAAATCATAGTATGATTCACATAACATGAATACGATTTAAACTTTGTAAAAATTCATAAACCGAACGATCCAAGAAAACTCACAAAAAAGTGAGAATTACTCACCTTGTGATCTTCTCCGCCAAAATGCCTCCTTCACCTTCTCGATCTCCACTAATAACTTCACCTCCGCCATTGTTCAACAATCAAATCTCTCTTTCTCTCTCTCTCACCATCCCCTCCATCTCCCTATTGCTACTTGCGTGTATGTGTGCGTGGAGAGAAGATGAGGGAACTATGTTCTCTTCTCTTTTCTTCTTCACTCTTTCTTTCATTCTCTATTTTTTTTACTCTCTGTCGTACAGAGAGAGAAAACCCCACCTCTTTTTACTTTGTTTAGCAAGATAACAAAAACATAAATAAAAAACCCTAATGACTAACCTAATCTTGCAATGGATCCAAGCCCAAACTTCCTATGTGGTATTATTCAAATATCAATTTTGTCGAAGTCGAAATATGAAGATAAATACATTTTGGGCAATTTTAAAAAAATGGGTTCATTACATTATACACACCTTAAAAGAAATATCGTCTTGAGATTTGGAACGTAAGATTTAAGTTTATTTAGAAAAATACATTTAAATAGTTATGAAAAAATAGGGTTGCTACATTATATATACCTTAAATGGAATCTCATCCCGAGATTCAGTAGGTAACAGAGTTAGGTGAATTGTAAAAAATATAGTTTGATAAACAAACTAAGATTTTAAAATGAAATTTTAAATGAACTTTAGGCACATAAATTTTGATTGTAATTGAAAAAGTACGGGTGTTGCAATATATACACCTTAAAAGGAATCTTGTCCTGAAATTCTCTGAAAGAGTTAACTGAACACTTAGGATAACAAAACCCCTTATAGAAAAGCTAGACAGAATAACGTCACCAAAAATTTGACATTAAAAAAATAAGATATGATCACTCACGCAGACACAAGTCAAAGGAATCCCATTACTAAATTCAAGAAGGAAAAGAATACTGAAATGAGCAAGTGGTCCTGACAAGACAGCTTGACAAGTTATTGCTTAAATGTACATAATTCTCACATAAGAACTCCAATTTGAATACTGTTTGGGGATATAGAAAGTAGATACAAAAAATTTTCCAACCATGTTAAGCATACCCCAAGATTATCTCTGTAACAAAACGGATTTTCAAACAAAACATGTCATCTGGCAACCTTCTACAGATTTACCTCTTGTCACTAAAATGAATATATCTTTTGGTACAAAACTCAGATTGGGATACCGTCAAATCCTTTAGAAACTAGACTCAAACATGAAACTTTTGGTATATAACATGAAATTGTACCTACTAGAAAACCCAATCAAAACTCTAGTTCAAACAAAATTGCACAAGACCAGTCCAATTACATGACAGATTTCAGTTTCAGCTCCAATCTAGGACAATCTTAGCTTGTTTCGAGCTTTGTTATAACACAAATTGTATTCATTTTGCAATCAAATGCCCCAAACAATCTTACAAACTTTTCATTATCAAATTCAAACATCAAACACATGATATCAAAGGAATAAAGACAATCCAAAATAACTCAACATGAAAATAAGGGAATTCATCAAGGTCCCTCGAATAAACTTCAAATCTAAGATTATACTGCTAGTCTAGTTCATTGAAGAAGAATTGCTTTGAATCATCCCATGTACTCAAACCCATCAAATATGATCTAACACACAATTACATTAGAATTTATATCTTTGAATTAACCCATGTTAATCAATATGCACAAATGAATTACTAAAGAAACAATCCAATCCGATAATTCCAAACCCAAGTACATGAAATCTGAAGTATAGAATTTAACATTTTTGAAACCCAGTTGAACTTACATCATTGATCCCGAAGCTAAAACCCAATAGTTCATTTAGCATGAAAATTGTGGTTGCAAGAACATGAATTTATGAAAGTCAAACAAGATCACCCCAAGAACAATCAAGGTATACAAAGAGGTAAAGATGGAATACATGAGAAATGTGTTATGGAACCCCAACTACACCCATCTTAACTAATTTCAACCTAAATTCAGCTTCAAATACCTATGCAAAGCGAAACAATGCTAGAACTTAAACCCAAAATTTTTACCAAAACCGATTGCAAGAATTTCGAAGGAAAAAACCTCTAATTCAACATGCAACTTTAAATCGAAAAAAGAGAATCATGAATGAAAATTTCTTAACATCCCACTCTCACAACATTTTACAAAACACAATCATAGTATGATTCACATAACAAGAATACGATCTAAACTTTATAAATATTCATAAGCTGAACGATCCAAGAAAACTCACAAAAAGAGTAAGAATTACTCACCTTGTGATCTTCTCCGCCAAAATGTTTCCTTCCCCTTCTCGATCTCCACCAACAACTTCGCATCTGGCATTGTTCAACCATCAAATCTCTCCCTATCGCCATCCTCTCTTCTCCCTGTTGTTACTTGCATGTATGTGTGCATGGAGAGAAGACGAGGGTACTATGTTCTCTTATCTCTTCTTCCTTCACTTTTTTTTAACACTTTTTGCCGTACAGAGAGAGAAAAACCCAATTCTTCACATCCTAATGACTACCCTAATCAATGATTTTATGAAAGCCCAAGTCAAATCTTGCAATGGATCCAAGCCCAAATTTTCTATGCGATATTATTCAAATATCAATTATGTCGAAGTCGAAATACGAAGATAGATACATTTTATATAATTTCAAAAAAATGGGATCATTAAATTATACACATCTTAAAAGGAATCTCGTCCTGTGATTTGGAACGTAAAAATTAAGTGTATTTAGAAAAATACAATTTTAAATAGTTGTGAAAAAATAGGGTTTTGCTACATTATATACTCCTTAAATGGAATCTCATCCTGTGATTCAGAAGGTAAGAGAGTTAGGTGAATTGCGAAAAGTACAATTTCGCAAATGAACTAAGATTTTAAAATAAAATTTTAAATGAACTTTTGGCACATACATTTTGATTGTCATATTGGAATATAAGCTTGATTTGGGCTAAGTTATGGTGTAATTGTGCTTTAGTTATTTAAATTGTAATTGGGCTTAAAGTAGAGAATAAAAGAACAAAGCCAAGTTCTAGAAGGAGTTAGATTAGAACCCAATTTCTAGAAAGCTATTTCTAACAGAGTCATTAGATAAAATCTAGATATTTTTAGGATTAGAAAAGAGTGGAAAAATCTAGATAGAAGATATTTTGGTGGAGAACTCTAGATGATGGATTGTAACCAATGGATTATAAACGTGTTGGCACAATTCTAGCCATTGTTTAAGGAGGTGCCACTAGTATAAATAGCAGTTGAGTTCTTCCATTTTGTATCAAGCAAAAAATTAAGAATCAATAACAAGTTCTCATTTCTACTAACTTCTCATTCTCTCATCATCTCTTCCCAATTTCTAAAGCCTATAAAAGCCTCATCTTCTAACAAAGTGGTATCATAACAAGGTTCTAAACATTTTTTCCTATAGTCATGGCAAGCAATGGTATGGCTTCCTTCCAAGTCTCTATGCTCAACAAGAGCAACTGCGACAATTGGAGTATCAAGATGAAGGCTCTCCTTAGAGCGTATTATGTCTGGGAGATTGTGGAGAAAGGCTATAATGAGCCATAAGATGAGGCATAACTATCCCAAACATAAAGGGATAACTTAAAATCAAGAAAGAGATACAAGAAAGCTATCTTCCTCATTTATCAAAGGAGGCATGGGAGAAGCTTCAAACTTCTTGCAAAGGAGCGGAGCAAGTGAAAAAAGTACGCCTCCAAATACTAAAAGGTGAGTTTGAAGCATTACACATAAAAGACTCCAAATCTATTTCCGATTATTTCTCAAGAGTCTTGTCCATTTCCAATCAAATGAAGAGAAACGATGAAAAGCTATAAGATTTGAGAATAATAGAGAAGATATTATGCTCATTAGATCCAAAATTCGAGCACATTGTTGTGACGATTGAAGAAACAAAAAACTTGGAAGAGATGACTATCGACCAACTAATTATGAGGTCATTGCAAGCATACGAAGAGAAGCATAAAAGAAACAAGAGATTGTGGCACAACTTCTCAAGATGCAAGTCCACTCAAAGGAGAATGAAGAGCGTTTCGGCAATGAACGAGGTCAATGTGGAAGAGGTCGTGGCCAAGGACGAGGTCGAGGACATGGATGAGGAAGTTGCGACAATAATGAAGATAGAAGAGGAAACTCTATAGTAGGTCGTGAAAGCAACTCAAGGTATGACAAACCTCAAGTCAAATGCTATGATTGTCAAAAATTTGGTCACTATAGTTCGAAGTGTAGAGCTCCCAAATATAAAGTTGAAGAGAATGCTAACTATGTCGAAGATAAGAGTCAAGAAGAAGGCACGTTACTGCTAGCATATAAAGTATATCATGGAGGACAAGACAACACATGAATCTTGACACTGGTGCAAGTAACCATATGTGTGGAAGAAGAAACATGTTCATGAAGCTTGATGAATCGGTGAATGGCAATGTTTCTTTTGATAACGAATCCAAGATTTCAGTGAAAGGCAAAGGTAAAATCCTAATCCATTTGAAGAATGAAGAACGTCAATTTATTTCTAATGTTTACAACGTGTCCAACATGAAAAATAATATTTTGAGTCTGGGTCAACTCTTAGAGAAGGGCTATGATATTTACATGGAAGATTATAGCCTGATTATAAAAGATAAGAAAAGTAATTTGATCACTAAGGTGCCAATGTCAAGAAATAGATTTTTTTTGTTAAACATTCAAAACGATGTGGCAAAATGTCTTAAGGCTTGCTACAAAGATGCATCATGGCTTTGGCATATTTGGTTTGGGCATTTAAATTTTGGTGGACTAGACTTTGTTATCGAAGAAGAAGATGGTGAAAGGACTGCCTTCCATCATTCACCCCGACCAACTTTGCGAAGGATGTCTACTTGGAAAACAATTCTAAAAGAGTTTTTCAAATGAGTCAAACTCAAGAGCCCAGAAGCTTCTCGAGCTCATACACACTAATGTATGTGGACTAATCAAGCCAAGCTCCCTCGGTAAAAGCAATTATTTCCTTCTATTTATTGATGACTTTTCAAGAAAAACTTGGGTATATTTCTTGAAGCAAAAATCAGAAGTCATTGCAGCCTTCAAGAAATTCAAAGCTGTTGTGGAGAAAGAAACTGGACGTGAGATTAGGGCCATGAGATTTGATCGATGAGGAGAGTTTACCTCTCACGAGTTTCGAGAATTCTATGAAGCAAATGAAATTTAAAGTCATCTAAAATGGAGTTGCAGAAAGTAAGAACAAAACCATCCTCAACATGGCGGGAAGTATGCTCAATAGCAAGAGAAGTTCAAAGGAGTTTTGGGCTGAAGTTGTCGCATGTGCGGTCTACTTGTCCAATTGCTCACCTACTAGAAGTGTGTGGGGGAAACCCCCACAAGAAGCATGGAGTGGGAGAAAACCTAGAATCTCTCATCTAAAAGTGTGGAAGCATAACATATGCTCATGTACCAGACGAGACACGAACGAATCTCGATGACAAAAGCTAAAAGTTCATCTTTATTGGGTACGACTCAAACTTCAAAGGCTACAAACTATACAACCCAAATACTAGAAAGACTGTGGTAAGTCGAGATGTGGAGTTTGACGAAGAAGGCGAATGGGATTGGGGAAAAATGTTGAAGATTATAACTTTGTCCCCTATCTTGAAGAATATGAGCAACAAAGCTTGAAGCAGACAAGTGAGTCCACTACTCCACCCACTTCACCAATAACAACAACAATTACTGAAGATTCACCATCAACTGAAAAGAGCATGCCGTGCACGAGGAATCTGTAATAACTCTATGAGGATGCCGAAAGAATAGAAGATCTCACACTCTTCTGTCTCTTTGCTGACTGCGAACTGGTGAATTTCAAAGAAGCTGTTTAGAACAAAAAGTTGATAGATGCTATGAATGAGGAGATCAAAGCTATCACGAAGAACGATACATGGGAGCTTGTTTCACTGCCAAAAGGACACAAGGTGATAGGTGTCAAGTGAGTGTACAAGGAAAACAAAAATGCTATAGGAGAAATAGAAAGATAAAAGGCAAGACTGGTCGCAAAGGGCTATAGTCAAAGAGTTGGCATCGGCTATGAAGGGATATTTGCTCTTGTTGTTCGCCTAGAAACTATCAGATTAATTATCTCTTTAGCTACTCAAAATGGATGGAAGGTTCATCAAATGGATGTGAAATATGCCTTTCTGAATGGACTTCTTGAAGAAGAAGTTTACATTGAGCAGCTACTAGGCTATGAAGTGAAAGGACATAAAGACAAAGCCTCAAGTTGAACAAGGCTCTTTACTAGTTAAAGCAAACACCAAGGGCATGGAACAATCGGATTGATAAATATTTTCAAGAAAATGGTTTCACCAAATGCCCTCATGAGCATGCGGTATATGTCAAAATTAAAGATAAAGAAATTTTGATCATGTGCCTGTACGTGGATGACTTGATATTCACCAGAAGCAATCCAAGTTTGTTCGAAGAATTCAAGATAGCAATGATCAAGGAGTTAAGATGACTGACGTTGGACTTATGTCATACTATCTTGGTATTGAAGTAAAACAAAATTAAGATGGTATCTTCAGCACACAAGAAGGCTTTGCAAAAGACCAGCTCAAAAAGTTCAAGATGCAAGATTGCAAGCCTATCAGTACGCCGGTGGAATGTGAAATCAAATTGTCCAAGAACGATGGAGGAGAACGAGTGGACTCAACAAACTTCAAGAGCCTGGTTGGAAGCTTGCGCTACCTAACTTGTACGATGCTCGATATTCTTTATGTCGTTGGATTAGTCAGTCGGTATATAGAATCTCCCACAACTACTCATTTAAAGAAAGCAAAAAGAATTCTCAGCTACGTCAAAGGTATGAGCAACTTTGGTTTATTCTATAATCATAATAGTGATTATAAACTTTTTGGATATAGTGATAGTGACTGGGCTGGAGGCGTGGATGATCGAAAAAGCACAACCAGCTTTGTGTTCTTCATGGGAGATACCGCTTTTACTTGGATGTCAAAAGAGCAACCAATTGTCACACTTTCTACATGTGAAGCAGAGTATGTGGCTGCTACATCCTGTGTCTGTCAGGAAATATAGCTAAGAAGTTTGCTAAAATAGCTTGGAATGCCAGAAGAAAAACCAACTGAGGTCTATGTCGACAACAAATCAGCAATGGCCTTATCAAAGAATCAAGTCTTTCATGGTCGAAGCAAACATATTGATACATGGTATCACTACATAAGAGAGTGTATCACAAGAAAAGAAGTGCAACTAGAGTATGTGAGATCCCAGAATCAAGCAACAGACATTTTCACTAAACCACTCAAGTTTGAAGACTTTATCAAATTAAAAAGTTTGCTTGGGATGACAAATCAAGTTTAGAGGGGGGGGGGGGGGGGGGTATGGTGTAATTTGGCTTTAGTTATTTAAATTGTAACTGGGCTTAAAAGTAGAAAATAAAATAACAAAACCCAAATTCTAGGAGTTAGATTAGAACCCAATTTCTAGAAGAGTCATTAGATAAAATCTAGATATTTTTAGGATTAAAAAAGAATGGACAAATTTAGATAGAAGATATTTTGGTGGAGAACTCTAGATGATGGATTGTGACCATTGGATTAGAAATGTGTTGGCACAATCCTAGCCATTGTTTAAGGAGGTGCCACTAGTATAAATAGGGGTTGAGTTCTCCCAGTTTTATCAAGCAAAAACTTGAGAATCAATAAGGTCTCATTTCTACTAACTCCTCATTATCTCATCATCTTGTCCCAAATTTTCTAAAGCCTATAAAAGCTACCTCTTTCAACATGTTATTGAAAAAGTTCAGGTGTTACAACTATTCAACTTTCTCAGCACAAATATTCCAACTAATGGCCATCATACCAAAATTCAATTATATCTTCTATGACATGGATGGCGAGCTTCAGAAGATATAGTACATAGTGCTCCTGTATGCAGGGGCGAATCTACTAAGGTTCAAAATATTTTTAATAAATACTTAGCTTTACAAAAAATCAATTATATAATTTATAATACAATATAAACATTGTTTAATAAATACTTAGCTCATACAAAATTTGAGGCTCACATAAACCATTTTTTCTATGAAATTGTATTAGGTTCTTATTACGTTAAAAAAAATTTCGATTTTTTAAGCTTCAACTAGATACTTATCCTAATTATTTTGTGATTTTAGTTATATATTCTTGTTATTACGCTAATTTTCTCTTACTAAGGTTATCGATATTGTGACATTATTTTGGCTTAAAATTGGATTATGCTGGATTCAATTTGGTATATGCAATGTACTTTTTATTAATTACTAGCTCGAGTAGGAAAAAAAATTGTTTCACCCTTGGTAACTACTATTATCAACTAACAACTATTTATCAATTCGTCATCTAGACTAAAATCCTGGGTCCGACACTGCCTGTATGTTCTTTCTTCTTAAAGCTTATCATTACTCTTCTAATAATTAATCATCACTTTTGTTAATATAGGCACACTTTTGAGCAATAAAAGTCAAACTACTCCTAAAACTGCAAACGCTTTGCGAGAGGACATGTCAAGGGCACGGGTGGATCTATGTGTTGGATAAGGGGGTCAGTTGCCCCCCTTATATTTTGAAAAATCCCACTAAGTTACTTATATGTTTTATCTTGTCCCCCTTTAAATTTTTAGATTGCCCCTCTTTATATACAATCTTGTGGCTCTTGACTTCAGAAACAAAAGCTTTTGTTTTCTAGTTTTTAAACTCCACCTTTACTGATCTCAATCCCACTCCATCTCTTTCTCTTTTATTTAATCTATCTCTCTCTCTTTTTAATTCTCATCTATCCACCCACCATTTTTTTTTTTTTTTTTTTTAATTCCCACTATATTCATATTAACATTTTTAATTGAGTTAGGGGCCGGTGGAAGGGAAATTATACATTTCAAAGATTTTTTTTGATTTTTTTAATCTATATCTATTTAATCTCTTTATTTTAGATTAAATAATTATAAATTTAAGATTTCAAAAGTTGTTGTTTGTCTGCTTCGTCTGAGCTAGCCCAAAAGAAGAAAATTCTCCATCCGGTCTAGTCCAGAGAAGAGACACTACCAAGGCTATTGCCGCTACTACCACTTGGACTTAGATTGTACTTTTATGCCAGCCTCAACGCTAAAATGTCTGAAAGAAAGCAGAGGTATGCTTCTCGCCAATTCCCATCTTATACCATCATGCTTGCTTATATTTTCTTCAATTCAAAAAGGTAAACTCTTCATTTGCAGGCTACAATTGAATTAATCATGTCATGTATATTTGTATAGTAAAATAGTTGTGTATTGTTTGTCCCCCTTTGTCTGCAATCCTGAATCCGCCCCTGGTCAAGGAGAGTGAAAGTGGTGATAGCCACTGGAAAGGTGAGAATCATAATTGATTGCTCTTAAATCAGGGTATCATATGTAATGTGATATACGGTCTCTTATTCATTAAATGCTTGAAAAACAGTCCCGTCCGGCTGCTATAAGCGCTCTGAAGAAGGTAGAATAATTAGCTGGAAAAGATGGTGTTGTTTCAGAATCTTCTCATGGGGTTTTCTTACAGGTTTACTTGTTGGACTCTTTCTACAACTTGTGGAATCTTTCGGTTTGATTGTTCTGCAACACCATGAATCTTATTATCATGAATAAACTGAACACATGGAGATTTGTTTTGTATTTCAGTCCGGGAATGTTCATAGTGCTCTGGTGTATGTGCCTAGCTCATATAGTGGAATTAGAATGTAAACCTGTTGGTTTATGGACCACGAATTCAAGTAGCTCTAGGAGTGGATTCTTATGTTTTGTGTTTTTTGAGGATATATAGTAAATCTGATTCAACTTGAAGGCCGAATGTAGTAACTGTGGGAACTACGGTCTTTCGGTAGTCCAACATCAATACAAAGTGATTACGATAAGTTCTCTAACTGGTTTGATTTCTCCTTTCCCCTTCTCTTGGATGAAACTAAGCATTTACTGCCCTCTTATGGTGCACCCAAGATTCATTTTTATAATGTAGTAATACTTAAAGTAGAGCAGAAAAACGGAGAAATCACCATTCTTGCTGCTCTGAAGCTTTATAATGGAAAGTTAGTCATGACACATTTATAAGGTGGAATAATCTAAGACGCTACCAAACTTTGTTTTAATCTCGATTGGAGGATTTTGGTCAAAAGGTGGGTAGTTTTCAATCCTGGAATCCTCGATTGGTCAAAAGGTTGATGACTTCTTGGTCATTCACATCATAAAAAAAGTGCCTTAAGATTTGTTTACCATTTTAACCAGATTGAGGAACCTTAAGTTTGATCGATGGGTTTATAGCTTTGAGAGATTGAAACTTCTGAGTACACTTTCTTCCTTTCCATGGAACAATTCTATCGGTCTAGTTTAATTGTGGTCTCTCCACTGAAAATATACTTGCTGATTCACTTTATCAATAATTATTATGTGATGGCCATTGGTGATGGAGAAAATGATATAGAAATGCTTGACTTGAGCTGGCTTCTTCTCTAGGGGTTTCTCTCAAAATTGGGAAGAAAAGACGAAAGCTGCGGCAAATGTGATTGGTGCTAGCAATGATGAAGATTGTCATGTATTGTATGCACTTGAAGAGAATTGGGGTGATACAAGATTATGTTTACATCGGACTAATTACTGTAACATCAACCAAGATAAATATCATTATTATTTGAAAGCTTAAGTGAAGTTTTTTTCTTACTCTAACCTTAAATTTTTATTATTTCAGTCAATTTACAGAAGTATTGGATTGCTTTTGGACATGGCTTATGCTTTCTCCTTAATCTGCCTATAAATCCAATTCCTACAAAGTTTTCCATATTTAGCGGGTATAATGATGATGAGGTTTCCTGAAATTCGATGGAAACTCTCTGGGATGATGGAGCCATTTTTTACTATGCTAAAAAAATTCCATCAATGGAAAAAATAAAATGTTTTTTTTTACTCTTAGAGCTTGTTTTTCAGAAACACTAAATCCGAAGACATATAGTGAAGGCTTATATTGAATATTGATGCTAAAAATAAACTTTGAATACTGAATATGAAAGTGTTGAAAAATTGTTTATTGGATTCATTATAAAGATAAATAAAATTCAATTCAAAGTTTTTTATATGTTGATGATGTCAAAAATAGAAAAATTTGAACGCTTATAACACTCAGCTTTCAATGTTTAGATATAACCATGACAATCTTGCTTTTTGTCTAAACACTTAAGGGGGGTGTATTGTATCTGGAATTTGTGGGCAATTTAATAAATTCCATGGATTCTGAAAATTGAAGTGTATTCAATTTGGATTTTAAAAAATCCACAAAAGTCTAGGGGTATTCAATCAGGATTTTAAAAAGTCTTTCTGAAATCCACAAAGTCTAGGGGTATTCAATATGGATTTCAGAAATTCCACAAAAGTTTTAGGGTATTCAAAATATCATTCATATTCATGGATTTTCATGGACTTTGTAGTGTTAGGTATAAATAACAAAGTTCAATAGTTTGCTAGCCTCCTATCAAAGATTTCAACGTGAAAACAAGTCTCCCAAAGTTCTTCCTTGTGCCAGCCGTGAAGAGGTTGGTTCCCATCCTTTTGTTTTCTCGATTCTTTTTCTATCTTTGCATAGTGTTCATAGTTGCATTGTTGATGATTTTGGGTTAGGGTTTGGATTATTTAGGGTCTATAAATCTGGAAGTTGTGTTAGGGTTTGGATTAAATTAGGGTTTATAAATCGCTGGATTAAATATATATAGTATATTTGGTTGGATCATTATGGCTTACAATCCCTTGCATATATGTTTTTGACGCCGGTTATCTTCTCAGGTATGTTTTTGATGGTTAATTGGATCATATATGCTATATATATGATATTTTGCTATAGTTGGTTGTGTATGACTAGATTTATAGTTGGTTTTGACTTCCATGTGTTTGGATCATGATTGGACCATATAAGTTGATCATGGTTGGATCATGTATGTTTGTATATAAACTGTAATGTCTTCGAGTAAACATCCTACTTCATGTCTTCATTAGAGGTTGAACAACAGTCATATGAATTCATTAGAGGTTAAATAATAGTCATAAAACATTCATCAAATTCTAATTAGATATGACATATAACATATAGGCATAACCAAACATGCTTCATGTAGTGATGATAGATTAGCTTCATGCATGTAGTGATCATATAAAGGAATGAAACTACTTTCGAGTTGTGTCATACAGTAGCATATATTTGTTTCATAAAATATTTGTTGTAATATATAGATGGGAGATTCACAAGGTAATGGTAAACGAAAATATTATAAAACTTGGACCGCGGAAGAGAGCAATGCTTTGCTCCAGCTCATGGTTGAAGGCGCCATGCTTGGGTTCAAGGATATTAATGGTGTTATAAGTAAAACAACTGTAGATGCAAAGTTACTTCCAAAACTTAAGGAGAAAATTAGTAAGGAGATAACTTATAGTCAGTATCAAAGCCGAGTGAAATGGTTTAAGAAGCAATATAGCAATTACTCTCAGCTTATGCGCCACAATTCTGGGTTTGGATGGGACCCGATCACAAAAAGATTCACTGCGCCTCATGAAGTATGGGTAGACTATTTGAAGGTGGGTTAAATATCTTGAACTTTTATTCTATAACATATTAACTTTCTTTATATTTTGAATCTTTTTTTCAGTCACATCCAACGCATGCGCACTTTCAGTCAAAAACTTTTGCAGACTATGAGGATTTGAAGATTGCAATTGGTAATGGAACTACAACTGGGATGGGGTTAATAGTTCTAGGTGATGATACATATGCCACAACATATGATGATGAAGGAAATGGATCTTGGGAATTTGGTGGCATGGATGACTTGGTCTTTGATCAAGACAACAATGCATTTGTGCAAACTGAAAATGCAAATGGTGCACCACAAAGCAGAGCTCATGGCAAAAGAAGTAGAGCTGATTATAAACAAACTAGCAACTCAAAAGGGGTAGCTACTCAAGCTGCAATTCTGCAAAATTTATCAAGTGGCTTTGGTGAAATTGTCACCAGTTTTAAAACAATTTGTGGCATAATGGAAAAGAGAGAATCAACGAACAACGAATGTTGGATTACTATTCAAGATACCCCAGGATTGAATAATGATGCTCAGTTTTTTGCGCTTAGTTTTCTTAACACTAAAACAAAGCAAGACACCTTCTTGAAGATGAGTCCAGACCAAAGACTTGACTGGATCACTTGGGCACAAAGGGATGCATAAAGCTAATAAGCTATAGGCCATTTGGACTTTAATGCATAAGGCTAAACACTGTGTGTTGATTTCATTTTGCAAGTGATGATTTTTAATTTGGTTGTGTTGAATGATTTTATTTTGTTGAACATTGGATTGCGATTTTTCATGTCATTACCTACCTAGTTATCTTTTTTTTTTGGTCAGATACATGTCTTGTTCTCTAATGTCTAATATATTTGGTTTGTTAGAGGATATGATCATTATTTGATAACGCCATGTCTCTATCTCTGTATAGCTTAATTTGAGATGTGTTCTAAGTACCTAAGTATCTAGGAAAGCAGGGGTGCTTCATCAGTTTCAGTCCTTAACAATTCATTGCATTCAAATAGGCGATTATTATGAATATATAATGACCTTGTTCAGGTATTTGCTTTGATAGCAATCTGTGAAATGGATATGTCTGGAGTTGATGAACATGATGAAGAGTTTTACAAGGTCATGAGGATTTTATTAACGGCAATACAAGAAGTGATTTATGTGCTATATAATCTTGTGCCCAATATAAGTGATGAATGTATTAGACGTCCATTGACTCGACGACCGGTGACATCAAATGGATACATATACATGAATAAGTTATTGGATGGAGACCCACATATCTTTCAGGATGTCTATAGAATGTATCCTGAAGTGTTTCGAAAATTATGTGTCATCATACAAGAGAAAACACCTCTACGGAGTACTAGATATATTTGTGTTGAAGAAATGCTTGCGACCTTTTTACTAGTTGTCGGTCAAAACAATCGATATAGTGAACCTCGAATGGTATTCGAGCGATCTCATTTCACTGTTAGCAAAAGTTTCAACAAAATCTTGAAGAGCTTGAATACAATAGCTCCAGTGTTCATGGCTAAACCACCGCTACCTAATACCACACCACCTAATATAAGAGAAAGTACAAGGTTTTATCCTTTCTTTAAGGTACGCAATGTAAGTTTTATATCAAATATTTATATCACTGTATTGCTTTAATATTGGTTCTTTTCTTCTTTTTGTACATATGTTGTAATTATTTTTCTTTTTTCTCAGGATTTTATTGGAGCTATTGATGGCACACATATTCCTGCAACGATTGTTGGACGTGAGGTCAGTAGATTCAGGAACTGTCATGGGAAACTATCACAAAATGTTTTAGCAGCTTGGAACTTTGATTTACAATTCATATATGTGCTTAATGGATGGGAGGGTTCTGCTCATGATTCGAAAGTGTTAAATGATGTTATTTCTAGACGAAATGGACTCAAAATATCATCAAGTATAATTTTACGTGCATTAAAAATGCAGCAAACTTATTGAATTTTATACCATATAGTATAAAGTATAAACATACTAATTGCACATTTTTTTATGATCAGGTAAATATTACCTTGGAGACTGTGGATTTCCAAACCGACATCGATTTTTAGCTCCATTTCGGGGCACTCGATATCATCTCAAATATTTTGGCGGTCCAGGAAACCATCCTGTCAACGCAATTGAGTTATTTAATCTTCGTCATGCTTCATTGATGAACGTAATTGAGAGAATGTTTGAAATATTCAAGTCGCAGTTTACAATTTTAAAATCAGCACCACCATTTCCTTACAAGACACAAGCAGAGCTTGTTTTGGCATGTGCAGGATTGCATAGTTTTCTTCGACAAGAATGTCGTTCAAATGAATTTCCTCCTGAACCAGAAAATGATCCGGTAGATAATGATGAAGATAATTTTGAATGGGATGATATTCAAACCCAAGAGTAGCAAAGAGAAAATACTAATCAATGGAGAATGAGTATTGCTAATCAAATGTGGGCAGCAGCTCAAGCAAACATCAACGTTGCTAACAATGATAATGAAGAAAGTGACCATGAAGGAGAAGAATGATCATAATACAATTTTATGGACGTTTACGTCTTATATTAAAGATGCTAATTAACGACCTTTTCTTTTTCGAGTTTTTTTAGCACATGTATCTCTATTTTATAGACATTTTTTTGTTTCATCACTATTTGCCAACTTCTTTTTTATTTTGCAAATAATTAGAAATCTGTAAAAGTCATTCATACAAAGTCCGTGGATTTTTATAAATCTCTAGAAAGTCTGTAGCAAAGTCTATGGATTTAAGAAATCAGCAAAAGTCCGTGGACAATTTAACGAGTCCGTGGACTTTTCAAATTATTTATCAATTCCATAAGAATCCATATACAATACACCCCTGTTAATTTGGCACTAAAGATAGGTTCAATTCAGACTTTAGACACATTATCAAATATGACTTAATTAGAAAACCACTTAATTTTTCAGAATTAAGTCTTATGTGATAAATTGCATGGTACTCCATATTGCTCCATCAATTTTATGCTTCCCCTATATCAATCACCATCCTTTATAGTTTCCGACCTTGAGGTTTCTGTTTTGTGGAACGATACAACTCCGTTCCTCCATTTTAAGAATTATTTTGGGAAAATTCTCATTTATACGTGAAACGTGTACTAATATGTGAAAAAATGAGATACAATTCAATGAAATTATTAAACAACTTAAATGAAAGCCTATACACGAGTATCCATATAAATTTGTCAGATAGTTCATAATATAAATAACACGCAAACTTCACTCGGGCTAATATTAATGGGCAATTATAAGTTCAAATGTAATAAATTATGCATTCTAAAGTTTTACAAAAGGCTGTTGTTAAATAACACTACCACTTCTCCTGATGGACACCGCCATCATGCTATTTTTTGAAGGACGTCACTTATAAAAATAACTCATTTTCCTTTCTCCCTCTATTTTTCTCTCTTCCTTTTTTCTCCATGAAGTACCCCCCACCACCACCACTACGCCGGTCTCCTTTTTTCCCCTTCTTCTTTTACTTTTCCACCTCTCTTCCTCTTATTATCTCCTTCTCTCTTTTGCTTTTCTTCTTCTGCTTCTTCTCCTTTCCCTTTCTTTCCCCTCCTCAGAATTTCTGCGCTTGGCCACTGTTGATCCCTCCCCTTCACTCAGCCAGCGATTTTTTTCTTCTTCTCCACCTCCACTCTTATTTTCTTCATTTTCTCTTATTTCGTTGACAACAAAATTTGGAATTTGAGAAATACAAAAATATTACAAGGCAAAAACACAAAAACAAACATTAAAATAAACAATAAACACTATATCTATTAAAATTTTAAACTTAAAAAAAATGTAAAAAAATACATAAATCTTGGCGCTCAACAAAGTCCTTCATGGGGTGACGTTTGTGGCCCTCTTCGTCAGACGAGTAGTAGTTCACTAACGCCTCACCATCACCTTCATCTTCATCAGAGGACAATGATGATTCACTGTTCTCCTCCTAGGACAGTGAATCCTCATCATCTGAAGACGATGACGAGATGACTATTCAGCCAAGAAGGAGTCGTCTTCTTCGGGATCCCCTATTTCATCCCATTATTCATCGTCAGAGTTTTCTTCTTTGAACATTTCCCTTTTCTCTTCATCTTTTCTTATTTCTTTTCAATTGAATAGTAAAAGACAACTCTCCTTTATAATGCTCAATTTAAATGACAACTTAAATGAATTGGTTATGAATTTCTCTTCCCAACAAATTCTATTCGCCTTTTCAAGCAATTCTATTTGTCTTCCCAAGTAATTTCCTTGTGATTATGCAACCATGGTAGTTTTTCCAAGTATGCTTGTATGAAATAGAGTCAGGTTTTTACAAATCGTAGAAATTCAACAATTGTATGAAATAGAGTCAGGTTTTTGTCCAAAATGCAACGGCTCGGGTGACGATAAGACAATGCCTCGCTAGAGCCATTGCGTTTGGATAGAAACCAAATTGTTTTTTTTTTCCAAATGCAGCGGCTCATGTGGGTTGTGTTCATACCCTTGCAGTTACCGCTGGGTTTGGACAAAAAACAGATTGTGTTAATTTTTTTTTAAATTTTTTGTATTTGAGTTTTTTTTTTTGGTCCTATAGCTTTGATACAATATTAACATATTTGATTTATTGCTAAACCCCACTTTTGAACACTCCAACTTTGGATGGTCAAAAGTGGGGTTTAACAATAAATCAAATATGCAATTATTGTAACAAACCCACAGGAATAGAAAAAATGAAAAAAATTATTCAAATACAAAAAAAGGACAAAGTCTGCTTTTTGTCTGAACGCAGCGGCCTCTGCAAGGATATGAAGACAAACACGCACGAACCGCCGCGTTTGGGGCGAAAAACAGATTCTGGTTTCTGTCTAAACGCAACGGTAATGCAAAAGGTATTCACGCACTCGCGCTGTCCGCTGCAATTGAATAGAAACCAGACTCTGTCCTTTTTTTTTCTTCTTTTGTATTTGAATATTTTTTCAATTCCTATGAGTTTGCTACAGTAATTGCAAATTTCATATATTGCTAAACTCTTTTTTTTACCATCTCAAGTTAGGGTGTTCAAAAGTAGGGTTAGCAAACAAATCGTATATATCAATATTGTATCAAACACATAAGAATTGAAAAAAAAAATCAAATACAAAAAACTAAAAAATGGACAGAGTCTGGTTTCTATTCAGACACGTCAGCCATTGCGAGTGGGATAAATATTCTTGCAGCAGCCACTGCGTTTGGATAGAAACCAGTGTTTGGTTTTTGCCCAAACCGTAGCGGTTGGTGTAGATGTTGTGTCCTAGGCTCACATTTTACGCTACGTATATTTCTTTGTAGGCATTTGGACAAATGTGCATGATCTGCTGCGATTTACTTTATTATTGTCACGTTAGCCGCTGCGACTTGATGTATATAGCGCGGGTAACCGCTGCGTTTGGGGTACAAACTATTACTACTTGGTTATGTTTCAGGGCACTTACAAGGGTTCTTTTCAAATCCTCGAGAAGTCTTAGACAAGGAGACTCCCCTCTCCCCTTTTTATTCATTCTGACAACTGAAGTCTTTGAGCAGGAATTAAAGGCATAATTTTACTTTTTGAATTTGAAGGAAAATATAAATATTTTGTGAAGAAAATATGCAAATGGAAGTGTTTTTCTTGTGTTTTTTTTTTTTTTAATGTTTTTATAATTATGTATGCAAATGTTATAAGCAATGAAAATGCAATTGCAAATACTCACAGAATTCCTAACTGCATTATATAACCAGCATCCCAAAATTCTTATATATACAAACTAAACATATGGGCATCTCGGATCAACAAGATCAAAATTACAATTTCCTAACAAGATCAAGATATTGGCATCTCGTCCTCTTCAACATTTACACTAAAAAATAATGACGAAAATAGTGCCTTATTTATTTTATCTTTTATTTTTTCCATTTTTTTACAACTTAGCGCGGTAATTGTGTTCTTGTGGCACCTGCAAGTGGAGAAATCCGAGTGCACCTCGCATACTTTTTTACAAACTTAGGCGGTAACTCTGTTCTTGCCGCACCATCGACAAATTTTGTTGCCCTCCGCGAAAATTCTGGCGAGTGTGGGTTCCCCACTCACATGAACCACCGCGAGAAGGAGAAAAACAGGGCGAAAAAAAGAGGTGAAAAATAAAATGAGAGTAGAGGTGGCGGTTGCAAGGTGGTGGTGGGTGAAGGTGAGGGGAGGAAGAGGTGGCGGTGGCAAAGTGGTTGGGTGAAAGGGAGGACGGTGAGGAGATGTGGCAGTGACGAGGTGGTGTGGTAAAGGGGAGGAGCAGGAGAGGTGGCAGTGGGTGGCGAGGTGGTGAAGGGGAGGAACATGAGAGGTGGCGACGAGTGGCGAGGTGAAGGGGAGGAGAAGAAAAGGTAGCGAGGTGGTGGAGTGAAGGGGATGAGGGAGAGGTGGTGGGTGAAGGGGAGGAGGAGGAGGTGGCGATTGGAGATGAAAGGGAGAGAGGAGAAGATGATGATTTATGGTTTTTTTCTATATATAGTGGTGGCGGTCTTTTAGTAAAATTTAAAAAAAAAAAGTGGTCTGTGGTGGATGTCCATCAGGAGAAGTGGTGGGTATTATTTTAGCAGGCAGCATTTACAAAATACATGAAGAGTCACAAGAGAGTTATAGGTTGTGCTATTAATGCGGCCAAAAAACGGTATGCGGGCTGGACCGAATCGCACAGGGTTGATTCGGCTGGCTTTAAATGGAACCAGGTAAAATCGGTCAAAAAGCGGTAAAAAACGGTGAAAAACGGTAAAAAAAGGTCAAAAAGCGATGCAGGTAACTATAGGTGTTCCAACCTGCAAAATTAAATTCATTTTATTAATTAGTAAATAATATATGGACTATGATTACATATTACACTCTTTTGATTAATTATTTATTTTGTAATCTATGACTATGATTAAATTTTAAAAATATATACTTTGAAAAAATTGTCCGCATAATTCCGCTTAGTCCCGCATAATTATGAAAAATTGTAATACGGTCCTGACCGCTTTGCCACCGCTTTCCGCATTAACTGCATAGGTTATAGGGTTATACAACCTACAACAATAATATGAATTAATAACATAACAAACATTTAACACCAAAGTGAGGTTCTAGTTGGTTTAAACGAGGAAGAGAAAGGGAAACCAATGGAGAGGGGGGTTGGAAAATAGTGGGTAGGCATAAGTATGTATATCCAACAAAAGATGTACCCATCTTATCTAAGTCCTGTCATAAAAAAAAATTATTCTTTTAAACCGTCGATTAAGTGAATATAATATAAGACAAGTATTGTCAAACTACATTTTTAATAAACACTTAATTCTAGAAAAATCTGTTATTTTTCTATTAAGTGACAATTGTTTATGTGTATGAAGTCTGAATTCAACCATTGAAATAGTGTAAAAATTGATAGTTTAAAGTAAGAAGCAATATTTTCGTGCCAATATCTAAACACTAAAAGCTATAAATGTTCCAAACCTTCCATCTTTGTTACATTTCTATCTATAATACAATGTTCTAAAAAACGGCCTAGGCGTGCCTAGGCTCTAGAGAAACACTAAAATTAATGGGTGGGGCGGGGCCTGGCAGTCTAGGCATCTGGGCGAGTTTTTATTTTTATAATAAGGTTGATTGCGTTCTTATTTTATTTTTCTTTCACATTTTTTGAAATAAATAATTTAATTATTTTTATTCAGTATATGTCTGAATGTAACAAATGATGTTATTTAATGAAATTCTCAAATGATCTGTCGGTACCAATTTTAGTAATGTAAATTTATCAAACATGAGTGAAGTCATTCATACAATTTAAAGAAAAATAAAGAGTAGGTTGAATATTTATCCACAAATTCAATTTGTATAAAGTATCAATCATGATCAACTTCAGTAATTTGAGTTTTAATAAATTTTGTTCATGATATTCACATAATTATTACATAATATATCCCTCAATTTATATATGTTGGTGTTTCGATTATTATATTTATTGTAATTTGAGCGTAAACGATGAAATCATATTAAGGCGATAAGTTAAGGAACGACAATTGATCGATTCTAGCGATGATACAAAGTAGAGGGTCACATATCTAAACCCAAAACTTAAGCCCATAACCTAAACCCAAAACCTAACCCATAAACCCAAAACCAAGCCATAACTTAAATCTAAATCCAATGCTAAGCCCAATCAAACCCTATACACATTTCCTTAATTATCCAAGATTCTGATTTATTTTTGCCTTAAATCACTCATTGAACCATTCCCTGAACTTATCCATATTCATTTTCTCCTAATTCTCTATAAATACAAAAAATTCAATGGATGAGAAAGAGAGGAAAAGAAGGGAAAAGAAAAATTACAGAAAATTAAACCCTCTTCCTCACAAAGTGATTTTTATCACACCATCACCACCACCTCACCCGCCACCACTGTGTGAGCATCGTCACCACCACGAAACAGGGGAGTGACAACCCTGTTTCGCATCAAACATCACTCACCATCACCCTTCATCTCGTCGTCCCTCCCTCTCTCTCCACCACCACCACCACCGAACGAGCACGCCCCACCATGAAACAGGGGAGTGACAACCCTGTTTCGCGTCAGACCTCCGCCTCGCCACAGACTCCGCTCCCTGTTTTCCGCTCTTCTCCACGATTTCTCCCTGCTCCGCCTCGCCCTCTCTGTTCCTGCATCACAACAGACCGAGAACCACCACAACGCCGTGAAACAGAGCCTCACCGCGACTCTGTTCCCACCTTGCTGCCGCCACTGTTCCTCCTTTTCTCTCGGCCTCTCTTCGTCTTGAGCTCCTTCCCGCCTTCCTCTCTCACGATCACCGTCGCAAGCGGAGCTTCAGCAGCGGCACAAATCACCGCGACAGGAGAAACAGGGCTCCGCAAACTCTCTGTTTTGATATTCTTTCTGCTTTCTTTCCTTAATTCAGTGTTTCCTCACTTTCTCTCTCTCTTTTTGCAGGTTCAGAACCAATCGGAGGAGCGAGGAGCAAACTACCAGATGCGAAGAACAGCACCGCAAGTGGCACTGTCGCGTTGGAGACGAAAGGAACTGTAGCCGAAGCGCAAGAATGATTTAAAATCTGCTTTTTTGCTATTTGCACCCCCGGTTTCTCTCTGTACTACCACAGAGCTTATGTACTCATTTTCTCGGGATTCGTGTCCGGCCCAACTGCTGAGTACCACCACATTGAGTTTGCGACAAACTAAATGCGTTGTATAAGTTATTTTGATTGATTTTACTGAATTGTGTGCTTAATTGTTAATTACAATTTATTTCTGAAAGTTTTTGATAAATTGCTTTTACTTGAAATAATTTGTTAATGTTTGATAGAAACATGATATAATTTAATTTGATTTTATCGATCACATATTCGGTGTAAGCAAGGGATTCTCATCCCTAAAGCTTCTTGTATTTAAATTCAGTAATTTAGATTTAAATAATTTTTGTTAACTCATTGGTGAGTCCAAACCCACAAAATTCACATTTTTCTTTTATTTTACTTTTCTTATTTTTAAATTTATTTTTAGTTTAGTTTTAAAATGCTATAACCCCATTTTTCATTTAAAATAGTTTAAAATAAATTATAAATTTCAATTGCATCCACCTTCCTCGTGGGATTGACCCGTACTTGCCGTTGTCTACCAGTTAGGCACCGTGCACTTATGGTTATTACAAGTGGGTTAAATTAGCCTATTAATTTAGGTTAGTTAAACTCGCATCAAGTTCATGATTGTTAATTTTTCATGTTTTGAAATTTTGCATATGTATCTTGGTATTAAATTGGATATAATTGATAAGGTATTATGTTTAACTTTTGTAAATTATTAAAGTTATAATACAAAACCTAAAACTGTCTATAGAGGCTTCTGAGCGCTAGGCACCTGTTCGCCGCCTAGCGCTTTTTAGAACACTGCTATAGCATTATTATTTTAAAATTTCTATTAAAGTTTATATATCACTAAAATAAATCTTACAAACCATTTTACTAAACTTTAATAAAACTTTAGCACAAAGTTCCTTTTCAATATTAGCATTTAATAAAAGCCTTCAGTATCCACTTTCAGTAAGACTTCGATTTCAATTTTTTTAACAAACATGCTATAAACCACATTTTATTGTGATCAACAAATAATGAGTCATGTTTTTTTTTTTTTTTTAAAATTTTTTATAATAGATATATATGCTATATATATTAACAAAAAAATTGTACATGAGATGTGGCAGGGAGTAGAACCTCAGTCTCCCTCAACACTTGAGTCAAACCCTCTTGCAACCATAGCCATGATTTAATGGAAATTTCAGACTACCGAAACAATTTCTATTATGTTCTAGCTTTCCTTATTAAGGTCAGAAGCATCGGTAGAAGAAACTTCATTACTAGCACTTTGCCATTGAGTGTCAGACCCTGTTGAGAATTTAGGGTGTGTTTGGTTGTATGTAATCCTTTGTCATAAAAATTTATGAGAGGACTCCTATAATTTAGGCTAATTTGAGGTATCACTTTAGATCCACCATTTGACAGCTTCAAAATTACAACTATATATATATATATATTATTTTATTTTTTTATACAACGAAATATTTCTTAAAGCATACCACCACCATTGTAATGTTATGCAAGGAATGTGATTTCTAAAAAAATACTGAAATTTCACTAAATATTTTTTTTCAAAATTCAAAATATTTATTTCTTTCATTTGGTCAGTCTCAATTTTCGTATATTTTAACCTGTTATAACCTTAGTTTAGTATTGAAATTTTGGTATATAAGTAGTGACTGTTATTAGTATGACATTATGAGTCGTTGAGACTATTTATATAGCATGTATAAGTTTAAAATGCTTAAATTATATTGATAGCTTTAAAGTTACAACGAAATTAATTTTTTTTTCTTATACACATTGAAATATTTCTTAAAATCAACTTACTGAAATTATCGTAGAAAAAAAATCATAATCCTTGATGTTATTGGTAGGTGTAGGGATGGCATGTAACGGGATGAACATCATCCTTATCCCATCCCATTCGTTTGGGACGGTATAGGTGAAAATATATTAAATAATCCTTCAATAAAAAATAATAAAAGAATTTCATCTCACATTGCTCACACGTCAATAATGTCAATTTATATGGAAAATTCTAAGGTGCAATGGTGCACCAGGGCACCATAACTCCTATCTCGAGGCACATCTACGGTGCTCTGGTGCATCAGACACCAAACATGCACAGTGCACAGTGCACCGTAGCACAACTCAATTTATATACATATAATTTTCATCATAACAATATTAAATGTCATATGAAATTTGTGAAAAATTACTTTACAATGAAATTAAGTTTGTCAAGTGAATGATGAGAGATGAAATAAGCCCCTTCATAGTTTTGCAAAAGTTGAAATATCATTCATACAAAATACAATTAGGAGCAATGTTCTCAAACTATATAACTTATAGTGCAAAAGTAACCCAATCCATTATTTGCCTTTATTTTTACAAGAATAATTTTCTTATAATCAATATAAAATGTGAAAACATAAATTTTCATGAGTTCTATTTGACCTAAAATATAATTTCTACCTAAACAAAAAGTATTAAATCAAACAAGAAATTTTTTAAACAAATATATGTTTTGATTTAATTTCAACACATCATAAACTTTCGAAAGTATTTTAATTAAAATTAATAATAATAAATATTAAATAAATAAATTTAAGATGGGATGAACATGATAGAAAATCTACATATTGATCTCATCCCAGTCTAAATTAGGACGAGATGAAATTGGGATGAGTTTGATAAATTCCTAAAGAATTCGAAAATATTCGGAACGGAATCGAAATCACCGGATAGGATGCCTAGCACCTGTGGCGAGTTGAGATAGCGGGCGTGTCTGTTTGCAGCCGAACTCGACCCGTCATCCTCATTGACCCTTTTGAGTCGCACAGAGCGAGAGAGGGGGAAGACGAAGAAGTTGAAGAAGAAGAAGATTCGTCATCGATATCGAAATGTACCCTCGATTCATCCCAATCGTCCGCCCTTTCAAATCCACACTCCACTCTCTCTCCACCCTCCGAAACCTTTCCTCCTCTGTCTCTCCCTCTCCCTCAGAATCCTCCTCTTCCCCACAAACCCTAGCTGCCCTCCGCGAGCGGCTGGCAGTGGAATCACCGTCCCTATCGGATTTCATCCGCCTCCGCGACAGAGAAGACTACTCGGTGGAAGTCGGGACCAAGAAGAAGCCTCTACCAAAGCCTAAATGGATGAGAGAGTCCATCCCCGGTGGATCCAAGTATGCTGCCATCAAGAAAAAATTGAGGGAATTGAAGCTGCATACTGTTTGTGAAGAGGCTAAATGCCCTAATTTGGGTGAGTGTTGGTCTGGGGGAGAGACTGGGACTGCCACTGCCACCATTATGATTCTTGGTGACACTTGCACTCGTGGATGCAGGTATGTAATTCGATGGATTTGATTATTTATTGATTTTGCTAAAAAGAATAGTTCAAATGTGATGAAAACATTTAATAATTTTAATGTTGTTTGATTGTGTGTATTTGAAAGCTTATACATTGTATTCAATTTGGTTGTTATTGACTATTGTGATTAATCTGAGCTAAAATATTCGGAAACGGTTGATAAGTTAGTAGTTTGAGCAAGATAACTCATTGAAGTAAAACACAACACTACTGATGCTAACAAAGAGAGAATATGAGTCTTCTGTAATTTTTAGTTCGATATAAGTTTTAGATGATTTACGGGAGTGTATTCAATTAAGGATTATAAAGGATTTAAAATCTAGGAGTATTCAATTAAGGAAATCTCATCAAATTTTAAAGGATTTCAAAGGAGTGGATTTTGATGGATTTTAAAGGACTGGATTTTGATGGATTTTTAAGGATTCTTATAAATTTATTATTAGTAATAGTAACACTCTACATATATTGTTCTCCATGCCCACACAAAACATAAAACATCCATCAAAATATCAATTAAACAATCATTTATTTGTGTGTGGTACTAGTGTGCAAATTTATAGTAGTTAGAATTGGGTTTTGGTAAAAGTTGTATATGAGCTGGAAGTGCTAGAAACCACAAATCATTCATGGATTTCACTTATGCACTTAGATGTTCGTCCAATCAACCTACTGATCAATCAAATAACACGTGCTTGACATACATAAGTACTACAAATCAAGAACAAAAGATGATCTTTGTAAAAAGTTTTCATAAAATAATCAATGATATCTTCTTCGGAATATAACAAACTCAAAAATCCCAATGACCTAACAAATCTAAATCCCCAGATCGCACAACTTTCAATCTAGAACTATAAGTTTATAACTACAAACTCTGACAACACGTGGATCAATACATCTACTCTTTACAATTGAATGGGCTCTCTTAAACTCAAAATTAAACAATATCCAGAAAGCCAAGACTCAAAATTAACAATATCCAGAAAGCCAAGACAGACTAGAAACCAAAAACTTGGATAAATCCAAAGAACCAGAACTTCAAGGTCCAACCTTTAATCCCCCTCTTCCCACATTTTCCAAAACAGCCAAGCAACCATACCCATTGCTCCCAATCTCAAATCAGAGTTTGTTACCCCATCTTCTTTCACAATCCCTAACCCTAGAATTTGTAGAGACAGTGAAGGAAAAGAGAGAGATCGAATGATTGATCGACAACGAAGACAAAAGACCGACTGGTTTGGTGAGGTTCGAGTTGGGGTTTCCGGCGGTGGCTTGCGGTGGAGTTGGAGCCGCCGAGAATGGACGAAGGACGTCGATGTAGAGATCTCCAAGCTCATAATCGTCATCGATTAGAGAGAGGTTTTGTGAGGGTTCTTCGTGTTCTTAGCGAAGAAGAAGAAAAAGAGAATAAGATAGAGGAATGAGAAGATTGAGAATCCGAGGGTTAGAGGTTGGATTTGGAAGGAGTTTTGTTATTTATACCTCCCACTCACAAATCCTTCAAAATTTAGTATTTTTTTAAATATCCTTGATTTTGGTGGACTTTTGAAATTATGAATTGAATACCCCTGATTTTGATGGATTTTAAAACAATCGTTCACAATCCCTATTGAATACAATCCATATTTTGATGGATTTAAAAAAAAATCATATTGAAATATTGAATACCCCTGGATTTAGATGTATTCATTTAAATCCTTAATTAATATCATTGGATTTTAAAATCCTTCATAATCCTTCACAATTCTTAATACCTCATAAAAGAATACATCTAAATCCAGAGGTATTAAATATGGATTGTGAAGGATTATTTTAAAATCCATCAAAATCAGGGGTATTCAATATTTCACAATCGGGAGTATTCAATTCATGATTTTCAAAATCCACAATAATCAAAGGATATTAAAAAAATGATGGATATTGAAGGATTTGTGAGTGGGAGGTATAAATAACAAAACCCCTTCCAAATCCAACTCTCCCCCTCATATTCTCTCTCAATTTCCTTTCTCATTCTTTTTTTTTCTTCGTTTAGAACATAAAGACCCACACATAAACCTCTCTTTCTTTAATCAATGATGTGTTTGAAGATCTCTACAATGACATCCTCTGCCCCTTCTTGGTGGCTCCAACCCCACCGCCAGTCACCGCTGCAAATCCCCACCCAAACCAGTCGATCTTTCGTCTTCGTTGTTGATCGTTCGACCTCTCTCTTTCCTTCCCTATCTTTGCAACTTCTTATAGGGTTAGGGTTTGTGAAAGAAGAAATGGGACAACAAACTCTGATTTGGGAGCAATGGTTAGTGCTGCTTTGGCTGTTTTGGAGAGGGATTGGAAGAGGGGGTTAAAGGTTGGACCTTGAAGTTTTGTTTCTTTGAATTGATCCAATTTTTTGGTTTTTAGTCTGTTTTGGTTTTCTGGGTGTTGTTAATTTTGAATTTAAGAGAACCCATTTTATTGTAAAGGGTAGCTGTGTTGATCCATGAGTTGTCATAGTTTGTAGTTATGGTTTTAGATTGAAAGTTGTGTAATTTGAGAATTTAGATTTGCTGGGTCATTGGGATTTTTGAGTTTGTTATATTCCGAAAGGAGATAGACAAGAAGTTACTATCAGTGATTGTTTTATAAAAACTTTTTACATGGATCATCTTTTGTGCTTGATTTGTAGGACTTAGGTGTGTCAAGCAGGTGTTATTTGATTGATGTTGTTTAATTGATGTCGGTGTTATTTGATTGATGTTGTTGTTTCTGCAACCAATTGGAAGAACATCTAAGTGCATGATTGTGTTAAAATGTAACGTAAGATTTCTCTCCCTTCTGACCATGTCTCATAATTCACCTAGCCATCATCCATAAGTGAAGTCCATGATTGATTTTGAGGTTTCTGGCACTTCCAGCTCGATACAACCTTTAATAAAATCCAATCCATTAAAATCCTTAATTGAATACGCTCCCTTAATTATGGTATATGTTGGTATTTAGCACAAACCTTGAAGTTGTATTTAAATGCTTACTTCACAATTCACACAACACCAGTAGCTAATTGGAAATATATGGTGATGGCTTGTTCACTACATAGTTGTTAGTAACATCAATACGATTTTAAATAGTATGTGGAAACAGAATGTGGATGCAAGTTATCAATTGCAAGTTATCAATTTAAGTGATCAGATGGATTTTATTTATTTTCTGAATGAAAATTTTGAAAAAAAAAAAATGAAATACAGTTCATCTGATGTGGTTCATGTCTATAGCTTCAAGATGGGACACTTATTTCGTTGAAGTTGGTCTCATTTTGGCTTACCCATGTTTTTGTTCAATGTTTTAGTTATGCAGGAGTTATGAAATTGTACTTATGAGATCTTTCACGTGTTGTTACTGCATGTGTGATCATTTAGATTCTGCAATGTGAAGACATCACGGACTCCCCCTCCACCAGATCCAAACGAACCATCAAATGTAGCTGAGGCTATTGCATCATGGGGTCTGGAGTATGTTGTGATCACAAGTGTTGACCGTGATGATTTATCTGATCAAGGAAGTGGTCATTTTGCAGAGACTGTACAAACATTGAAGAAACTAAAGCCTGATATTTTGATAGAAGCTCTTGGTATGGTTTATCTTACGGACACGTCTAACATTTTTGTTATAAAATGTGACATTCTTGGACCCTTGTTTGTTAACATTGTTTTCTTTGATGGTTGTGGTGTAGTTCCTGATTTCCGTGGAGACGCGGGATGTGTAGACATTGTGTCAAAGTCTGGTTTAGATGTATTTGCACACAACATCGAGACGGTTGAAGAGCTTCAAAGTATGGTACGTGATCATCGTGCTAATTTCAAGCAATCAATAGAAGTTCTGAAGATGGCCAAAAAGTATGCACCTGCCGGTACACTTACGAAGACGTCAATAATGTTGGGCTGTGGGGAAACCCCTGATCAAGTGATGAGTACAATGGAGAAGGTAAGGGCTGCTGGCGTTGACGTCATGACATTTGGTCAGTATATGAGGCCATCAAAGCGGCATATGCCGGTATCTGAATACGTGACCCCCGAAGCATTTGAGAAGTACCGAATTCTTGGCATGGACATGGTACATACTTAACCCTCCAATTCCTTTGCATTTGCATTCACTTGGTCCACATTAACTAGATTCACGTCTTTTTTCCTAATAAGCAAAATTTATTTGTTATTCATACAAGAAATTTTACTATTATTAATAAATTTCTCCTTCTAGCCCCCTTATCTATTAAGCCAAACTGACGTCACCCTTGAAAAGGGTGTGTTTGGTTCCAACTTCCAAGGAAAATTTGACATGGGATAACTCCAAAATGAGAGTGAGATGGAGGAAAAAGGGAAAAAGTTATCCACCTTGAGATTGAAGATGACACATATTTTGGCAAATGTTTTCATAGGGGGTAAGCTAAGAAAACATTCGTCACAGTTATGTATAAAAAGATGAGGATAGAGATCATCACAAATCCATGTTTTTCAACATCTCTTTTACTTTCCCTCCTTTCACTTCTCTCGCCTTTGGCAAATTTTCTTGAAGTAGACATTAAAGGAGTTCCTGGAACTTCAATTTTGTTTTTTCAGAATTTCAAAAATGTGGTGGAGTATGGAAAAATGATTGTTGCGAATGGAAATGGGAAGCAAAGGACCACTGCAAAATTTATTCTCTGCGCATATGATGGAGTCATACATTGCAGAATATGTTGGGGCCCTTGGGGGCTTTGCAATGAGGCATTTACCCCAAGGTTTTTGACATTTCTATATTTGGCAAGTAGCTTGCAATGGCCTTCCTACAAGGATGTATTCATGAGAATGGACGCAGGAAAAATTTTCTTTGGGGTGCCATTATGGACAGGAGAAGAGAAACTCCTGTTCCTCTTATGATGGAGCTCCTGTTCCTCTTATGATGGAGCTTACTTCCTTACTTTGGGACACTTCTTATGGTGCTCATTGATATTGAGTTCTTAAAGATTACCCTCAAATGAAGTGGGTGGAAACCGTCACTTTAGGAAAGTGTGTGAAACTAGGTGACATTTTGGAACCATTTCGACTTCCTGTGGGGTATGTTGACGCTCATGGGATTTGGTTTTAAATGGTTGAAGGGGTTCTTGCTTTGCTCTAAACAATCTCTTCTTGATCAACATGAATGGGTTACCTCATGTGTATTTTCAGGCTACTAGAGGCATTTGCCTAACGCAGTCCTCTTTCTCCACTTATCTTCTCAGTTGTAGCCAAAGTTCTTATATGTATGATTCCTAAAACTGAGAAAGACCAGGGTATCTCTGTTCCTATTTACAATCCTCTTTTTGAATCCCTCTTCTCTAAGTGTGTGGGTCATTTGAAGTGTTTTTTGGGTTCGCAACTAACTCTCGAATCAGTATTGCTTCCCATTTGCCCATTTGTTGATGTTCGGTCTTTGGTATCCATCTTGCATTGCAATATAGGTTTGTTTCCCATCAAGTATCTTGGGGTGTCATTGGACATACATATATAAAGTAGCATAAGCTTGGGAAGATGTGATGAGTAATATTAGAGGGCGTCTTGCAGTTTGGCAAAGGAAGTATATCTCAAAAGTGGGCTGGGTGACTTATTAACAACACCATAAGAGGCATTCTAGTATATCTTATGCCTACCGTTACAATTCCGGTCTCTATAGCCAATGACATTGAAAAGATTTTGAGAGACTTCATTGTCCATAAAACTTGACCCTGTTGCTCACTTTGCTGTCCAGTCTGAGGCTGGTTTGTCCTCGGACTCCTTAGTCTTTTCTTTTTTTTGGGAGGTTCCCTTTTTGATTAATTGTTCGAGCCGTTCAACTACAGAGGCCATCTTCTTACTTAGACAAATAATATAAAAATATCGAGAGGAACGTAAGAGTTTGCATATGGTTTCTATTGATCTGGAGAAAGCTTACGATAGGGTCTCCATATAGTTAATTTGGTGGGTGATTGGAAGGAAGAAAGTGTATTAATGTTATGTCGATATCATTAAGGATATATATGAAGGAGCTGTAACAAGTGTTCGCTCAGTGGGTAGGATGTCCAATGAATTTCCAGTGTCAGTAGGACTACATCAAGGGTCGGCCTTAAGTCCATACTTCTTTGCTTTGGTCATGGTTGAGTTGACTAGAGCAGATGTACCTTGGTGTATGTTATTTGCAGATGATATTGTCTTAATTGATGAGACTGGTAAAGGTTTAGGTCGGAAATTAGATAGGTGGCGGGAGACTTTAGAGAGTAAGAGTTTTAGAATTAGGCGTTCGAAGACAGTATCTAGTGTGCAACTTTGGTTGTGAATCATGAGGGAAGAGTAATGCAATTGAGATCGAAGACGTGGAGATCCTAGAGTGTGAGACTTTTCGATATTTAGGATCTATAATTCAAAAGAATGGGGCTATTGGAGAAGATGTAGACCATAGGATTGCAGACAGTTGGATGAAATGGAGAATGACGTCGAGAGTATTATACGACAAAAGGATGTCTGCAAGGCTAAAATGGAAATGTTATAAGACAATTGTTCGACCGACCATGCTATACGGTTCAGAGTGTTGGGCTACTATGGGACAACATGCGTATAGGATTGCAGTAGCATAAATGCATATGTTAAGGTGGATGTGTGGTAAAACCTGTAAGGATAAAATTAGGAATGAAAGAATTGAAAGATACTTAGATGTAGCACCCATAGAGGACAAAATTAGAGAAATGCGTCTAACGTGGTTTCGTCACGTGCGGAGGCGACTAAACACGACGTCAATTAGAAAATGTCTAGATTGGCCAGTTAACGGAGGGTGTAGACGGAGGGGATGGCCGTTGAAAACTTGGATGAATGCGGTGAAGGAAGACATTATTGAGCTTGGATTAGGCGAGGATACGTGGGAAGACCGCTTTGCTTGTAGAACTAAAATCCATGTAGCCGACTCCAAAAGTCTCGGGAATGGACTTTGATGATGATGTTTGAGCCGGTCAACTTTATTGCTCTCATGGCTGACAAGGAGTGGGTTTGGGATGACAAAACTAGCAGATTCACACCATGCACTTCTGCTACTCCATTATAGAAACCACTTTTGGTTCCCCACAGACTTCGAACTCCATATTTTCTCATTCAATCATGGAATTCTAAGTCTAAATCTGGGAGCTAATTTCTTAGTGTGGTCCATTGCATGTGGTCGAATCTTAATTTTGACAATCTGGGTAAGAGGTGTCATCAATCACAAACCGTTCTGCTCTTTGTGAGTTTCATCAGGAATCAATTTTTCAGTGGTCATTCATAGTTACCACTCTTTATATCAGTAATCCCGTATTTTGAAAACAAGCACGGTTGATTAAGAGCACCACAATTGTTCCCACTGACTAACTGAGAAAAGAAAAATAACTGGTAAGTCTTGTATGATTTGTTAAACTCTTTTGTATATACTAACCTTTTCCTTGTTCACGTAGTTCATTTAGTTGGTATTAGTGAGTTTGCTCTAAAACATATACTCTTGGTTTTCTGGCAGGGATTTCGATATGTAGCATCTGGTCCCATGGTTAGGTCTTCATACAAGGCTGGTGAGTTCTACATCAAGTCTATGATCGATGCAGATCGAGCCACGTCAGTGACATCTGCTGTTCCAGCCTCCTGAGCACATGGAGGCTGTCTATATCACCTCAAAAACCTCCTTGGTTGCAGATTTATTTTCTCATTTTGTTCAATTTGTACATGTTATTAATGCAACTCTTAGCCTTCAATCAACTTTTCATCTAATGTGAAATGCTCATGGGTCCACCCTTTGACCCTCGTGTCTGAGTTCACACACCATAATCTGCCACATCTCTGTATTTTTAACACACATTTTTCCTGTTGAAGAAAATGATTGTTATATAGCCATGAGAATAATTGCTACGATCGAACTCATTATTTCTCTAGCATGTGGTGTAGGAGGCTGCTTAACTATAAGCTGCTCCATCTAATAGTTTGGTCTCTCTTGGAATTTCTGTGATCAAGAGTATCAATCTGACAATATCAAGTACCTTGTCTTTCTCCCCACATGTCGCACTACCTATCGGTTATGGTAGCGGGTCATGTTCAGTGTTCCAAGCTAAATGTGGCAACTACGCAAGGGCTGTGCTTGTTGCCGGACTTGACCAGCAGCTTGCAAAGTGCTTCAAGGATATGCCTGGCTAGGGCTAGGCAAGAATCTCGGTCTGATCCGGACTAGTATGGTTCTGATCCGTTTCAAATCGGATTGGTTTCTACAATTTTCATGTCTGTCTCGGACCAGTTGCAACCATAAATTGTAAATGGTTTGAATATATATACTAGGACACCCAAGTTGTTTAGATAACATGTAGATACCAACTAGTTTTCCTCCAACTGACTGCTAAAATATAGTTAATTGAATGTGTGAGAGAGGGAAACCATAAATGGTTTGAATACATGTGGATTATCCACCATGAAACATAATTCGTTAAATACTAGTATGAATACACTTGATTTCCGTCTTATAAACTTAAGCAACATATGGAAGTCAATGATACATGATGAGAACTGGTGAGACCAAGGAACTAAAATGTCTTGAACGCTCATGAATGTTAACCATGACGTTACGTATTTGTTGAATAATAGTATTACTCTTGACTTTTCATCTAAAATCACTAATACAATTATTATATATACAAAACAGGATGGTGCTTAAGGTGAGAGATAAAACTGCAGATTCCTGCATTCAGATAGGATTTTTTTACTGTTCATGAACAGTGTTTCGAGAGTGTTTATCCTACGTGGCATGAATTGTGTTTTGGCAAAACTTAAATTAAAACTTTCGCCCCCGATACTTCCCTCTTCTCTCCACACCTCCGCGAGGTTCTCACCCTCCTCTGTGATTCCAATTTTCCAACCGCCACCACCACCGCCCAAGTGGGTTCTTCTGCCTTCATCTTCCTCCACTCAGCTCCCAGCCTTAAATTAGTGAAGAAAGCGGATCTGAAATCGACATCAACTTCCTTCTTCTTCTTCGTACAACCTTCTTCTTCTTCGACAAAAGTGGATTTGATCTAGGCACCTGATTTGAAAGAGAAACCCCGCTCGCTCGATCTGATCGATCTCTTCACTTTCGATCAACAGAGGCACCAAAAGCAAGTAATTTCTCTCATTTCATTTCTTCCTCTTTGACCCCTTTTGATGCTATTGATATTCTTGACTTCTTCTGTTCTTTTCTCAAACATCTCCCAATCTTCTTCTGTCCTTACTGTAATAATTTTGATGAGTTACTTTTGATGCTATTGGATCTTCTCCAAGATGCCTTATTTTGATGTTCTATTGACGTTTTTGTTGTGTCTTGGGTGGTTTCAGGTGGTGGTGGGTTTTGACCCTTTACAGCACATTGATTATTGATTATTGTTCAACCATTGATTCTTCTTCATCATCATACATTGATTAGGGTTCAAACCCATTGCTCCAATCAGGTAATTTATTCACTCTCTTTTTAATGTTTTTCGATTCTTCGATTGGGTGTGTTTTTTTTTTAACCCCATTAACATACTCGAAATTGGGTAATATTTTCTTATGACATGTGAAGTAATATTTTCTTATGACATGTTTAGATAAATTACTTTATTCAAAAAATGACATTTTTTTTTAATATAATGATATTGTGTGCATGTCTCTTTCGACACATCCGTGAATGTAGGATGAAATCTGCAATAGTGCCAACGGCACGGGTATTACACTAGTTATATATACAAAACAGGATGGTGCTTAAGGTGAGAGATAAAACTGCAGATTCCTGCATTCTAGCATGTTGGTTACTCAGGTTGGTATTTGTTGATAGTTTCATTATGTCTTTCTGTAGTTTCATTATGTACCATCCACTTTGCTATCATTATGCTAGCTTCACTATGTACCTTCTACTTTTCTCTTTCTTCTAATTAATCCGATTTGTTAAAAGTGTAGAAGTTCACAAATGGGGAACAGGTACAAACTTATTAAATTTCACAAAATTTCCCTTCGATGAAACATACCTTTATTTGAGTCAACATTTTGTTTTCCTCAACTCTGAAGGTTTAATTACTGAAAAAAAAAGTACTTTCATAGTAAGGTGTTCATAGTATGATGTTCATAGTATGAAATTAGTTGCTATGATTTAATTGTTTTCTTTTTTTTGTTTCTTTTGCATATTCATGCTATGATTCATTTTTTTTTCCAAGCACAATTTTAGATTATATTATGTTATCTTTTTACTTATCTAGCGTTCACCTTATAACGAGATGTTGTGTGAAGTAGGATTCATAAAGCTCATGGGGTTGATATGACGTGTGTAAATTGAACTTACTTTGATGCATAGTTCCAATGTTTTTTGTAATACATATTTTTATTATAGTTTGATAATTTAATTCAAGTGTTGTAGCCAATCTCATAAACACTTAGTCTGCAGGTCATAAAAGATGTGATGCAAAATCTATAGTACTTGGCGACATCAAAGATGTGTCATTTTAAAGGTATTGTATTTCTTGCTCATTAGTAGACTGTCAAAATTTTGCAAAAAAAAATTTATATTTTTTTGTCTACTAAGACATTTAGTATGTGAAACAATGTTATAGTGATTCATTTTATATATTTGAATTTCTTCCTCATTAATAGATTGTCAAAAATTTGCAAAAAAAATTATATTTTATTGTCTACTAAAACATTTAGCACGTGGAATAATGCTATAGTGGTTCATTATATATATTTGAATTTTGAATAATTACAAATGCAATATTACTATGTATGACAAGTTTTAGTGTTGGAAAAAATTTGAGAAAACAAAGTAAACTCTATCAAAATTTTGCAAAAATATTTATGTTTTGATGCCTACTCAAATATTTAGCATGTGGAGTAATGCTATAGTGGTTTATTGTGTATTTTTGTCATTTTGATGAATTACAAATGCAAATTTAAAAGGTATGAAAAATTTTAGTATTGGGAAATTTTTTAAAACAAGGTAGACTGTCAAATTATTATTGTAATTAATTTAGTTTAAGCTACCATTATAGAAACACCAAATATTTTTGGTTGAGATAATGCTGTAATGGATATTAACAAGATGAAATCCCAAAGCCATGCCGAGTGATTTTTTAACACAGATATAGCCATAAGAAATACGATAGAAGCCAATGGTGTTATGGCCCCGCCTAGTGGTTAGGGCTGTGTGGGTTTGTTCCCCATGTCCTAGCTTCGAATCCCACCTGCGGCATAGTTACTTTCCTAAGGGTGTTGACCTGTAGGTCGCCCTGTTGATAGGTTCTGGGATCCTTATCAACCCTGCTTGCCTTTCGGAAAAAAAAATACGATAGAAAGATGAGCCGCAATAAAAATAATTAACACTGTAAGGTAGTGCCAACGACATGGGGAATACCCTAGTTTTATACACACAAAATATGATGGTGTTTGGGGTGGGAGACAAAAGACGGCTGAGATTTACTCAAATATAATAATCTAATGGATCACATAATACTAAAAACACTAAGAGTGCATGGGTTCGATTCATATACCCAACATTTTGATATTTATTTATTTTTCTTCAATTGTTGATGGTGGTGATTAGGTATTTAAGTATGAATGATGAAAACTTAAGGGTATGCAATTTTTTTTATTTTTTTTTTGCAATTTCATCTTTTACCACGTGTCAGTGAATTCCCTTCTTTGTATTGCATTTTAGGTTGATTAATGGTATGCATGTTTATAAGTAATTCTCTTCTTTGTATTGCATTTTAGGTTGATTAATTTATTTGATTAATGTGTTAGTAAATTCCATTCAATTTCATCCATGGAAAGGATGTGGAATTAGAGGGTTAGTGTATAGGGTAAGATGATTACAAGTAAGGTTGAAGCCTACATTTGTAGTAGTTAATATTTATGTAGGAATTTGATAATTTGTTTTTTCTATTTTGTATAAGAAATATACAACACTCCGAGAATGTTTCTAAAATTTTCAAGTTGTATGTTAAAAAAAATTCATGGTAGGTCGCAAAAATTTTGTTATATCAAGTATGTTTTACACAGTCCCTTGAGTTGCTGCATGTCATAGCTTATAAAAAATGTTTTTGAGAGAATACAAAAGGAAAATAAAACTAAATAGTGACTTGAGTTTGAGTTACAAAACAGGTTGCACTATCGTAAATAGTTGTTTTACACAGTTGTCATGCCCCAATTTTCGAAAAAAACGAAATTTCCAAAATCCATGGAGGATTATCCATTTTCTCCAAAATTCGGGACATAAATTGTCATTCACGAAAAGTGACAGTTGGCATCTACAAGAAATAATCAAAGCACAATTTACCAAACTAGAGGAAAATAATACCAAACTAGAGGAAAATAAAACAATTGATCTAAAAAGTCCATCAAAAGGAAGGAAAATACATTAAATCTCGTAGAACCAACTCTAACAAATTCAACTAATCACGGATGTATCTCTCCCAATAAATAATAAATAAAACTCCAAGTTCTATTACCAAAGATTAAACTGTTACCTACAAACCAAATGACCTAAACTCTCGAACGTGTAACTCTCAGCAATGCTCGTCACTTACGAAACGAACTGCTCTAAGCCGCCCGAAATTACGAAATCTTGAAACAAGCTAGTCAGGCTACATTCCCAAAGGAATGTACCCAAGAAGCCAAAGCCCACTTGGGTCAGCAATTAAGTTGGTGTGAAATTCGTCGTCCCCAAAAAATCAATAAGAGCAAATAACATGGTATGATAGAAAAATACAGTACAGCAGAATAACAAAACAGGTAGTTCCTCTACGAGGCGAATGTATAAGGCTAATTATAATTCAAATAATTTAGTTCCTCAACGAGGCAATTATGTCATCATAATAAGTAAATACGCATTTATCGGTACTTACTCTGTAGATGTGGACTATGACAAGTCTAACCGGCAGAAATATTAGTGGATTTGTCATCCTGCATGGGTAGGGTTATAAACAATATAGCTATAATTTATTAATCGAAACAGTTATCTTCGTTCATTATTTGACTTAAACATATTATTCATTTTTAACGGATTGATCACTTGGACAATACCACATTCGCACCACCTCTGTGCCGAACATACATGCTCGTATGCCTCTTTCATATAAAAGAGGACTACTCCGTCATCCATGCCCAAGTGGGAACACATCACATACAAGCATGCATCACCGGATACTCCTAACTATATGAGTAGCAAAAGCCACTCTTGGGCTATCAATGCGCATGAAGTCACGTCACATTTTTTACGAATAAATATCAAAGCCTATCTTAAGCATAAAAATTCACCTCATTTTCGCAAGACTAACCCGAAGGTTATTTTAGTTTCTCTATAAGAAATAGGCGTCTCACCTCCGCAAGACAACCCGCAGGTTATTTAGTTTCTCTATAAGAGAAAGAGAAATAATAAACAAAAGAGATGTGGTAGTTCTAAGTGACACAATTCCAAGTGAATAAATTTTCAGGAATCCAAGTTTATCAATATCATTTATTTCTGATATTTCAATTTTCCTTCCCAATGGCATTTTGTCATTCATAAGTAAATCTACCCATTCTTTTAGGGCACACCACATACTCACAATTCATCAATCATATGGACATGTCAAATAAGATATAGAATACATTCATGTTTTCCATCATCCTTGTAATTCTAAGGAAATCACCCTTACATGAAAACTGCTTCATTAAAATCAATATCCACAAAACAACTTACATTACCACCATAGCATTTAAATGAGTATCCATAAAACATAAAGCAACTTGCATGACATGGGAATCCAAAAAGCATAAAGCAACTTAGGAACAAATGTCCACTGTAGCATTAAAATAAGTATCCTCTTTTTCATTAAAATAAGGCATTTCTTTTTGCATAAAACTAGGTTTGACCATAGGGGTGGGTACCGACAACTAGAGGATTATGCGTTAAAGTCACTTTTCACAAAAGTCACTTTCACATAAGTCACTTTCACAAAAGTCGTTTTCACATTCACAACTTTACAAAAGTCATTTTCTTTTGTGTTAAAGTCACGCCGTCACAAAAGTCATTTTCTTTTCCATTTTACTTGGTCGTCCTTTAGTGACAAGGGTTAAAAGTCGCTTTCACATTGCCCTTGCATTGCTTAACAACAACTCTATTATCATACATTATTATTATAATCAGTTCTGTCATAAGGATGTGTAAATTTTGGATGGAAAATACAATTGTCAGATTAGACATTTGACATAAAGAAACTGCATAACGAAGTAAAATCAGAAACCACATAATAGAGAAAAGCTCGATTTCACCCCCTCTACATGTCAAATAAAAAACTGCATAACAAAGAAAAATCAATAAAGAGAAGTTATATCCACAAAGGAAGACGACTCACCTTTTTATTTTTATTTTCTTTCTCCCTTTTGTTCTTTCTCTTCTTCTTCTTCCCTTTTTTTTTCTACATATTTTCTATGTGGCTGAGAATAACCAAATATTTCTATTTAACCAACCTAAAGACAAAACCCTACAAGGTTAGGGTTTGCAAAAGATTATAGTGACACCCCTTATTTATTTAGTTATTATATGACCCAACCTCAAATATAGTAAAGCCCAAAAAAATAAATTTAAATGTGCATTAATTAGGGTCGTTGCAACAATCCCTTGACTTTAGTTTGAGTTGCTGCATGTTTTTTCATCTACGTAAAAAATGCTTTTGGGAGAATACATAGCATAAACAAATGATTTCTTATATAGCATAAACGAATGAGTTCATACATAATATAAACAAATGAGTTCATACATAACATAAAAAAAAGTCCCTAAGCTGCAATCTAATGGCATAAATTATATATGTTTATGAAGTGAGAGAGTAGATAATTCTAATTGGTTTAGTTTTGGGTTTCTAAGAACGGGTATATGTTATGGAAAGCCACAAACCATTGAAAGTGTTTACCTCAAAACGGTGTATCTCATTAATTTCTAAAGTTTTAGAACGGAGGTTCAAAGGATCCCTTCCTAATTGTTCTTTATTCATTCAGTTCTTCGAAATACAGAGCAATCTTCATTTGGGCTCTTCTTCAGTCTGATTCTTCATTAGGGCTCTCTACTACTATATATGTTATATGATTGATATTTTTGAATGTTCAGCGGGATTAATAAGGGTAAGTTCAATACTTAGATTACCATTCTTTAATTCTCCAAATTATACTGTATAACTATTGCATAAATCATATAAAAGAAATAATCCTCTCAATTGAATTGGGCCTAAAAAAAAGTAGTGTCTTGGTTGAACTGAACCTTAAAATAAGAGTTAGTGCAAAAATCAACTAAGTAAACTTATACTTCCATCTCATACATTCACCACCTCAGTAGTTTTTTGGTTTTCCAAGTCTCATCACTGAAACTAAAGATTCATGCATTCTAGCCTGTTGATTATACTCAGGTTGGTGTTTGTTGATAGCTTCATTATGTTGATAGCTTCATTATGTATTTCAGTAGCTTCATTATGTACCTTCTACTTTTCTCTTCCTTCTAATTAATCGAATGTGTTAAAAGTGTAGAAGTTCATAAATGGGGAAGAGGTACAAACTTATTAAATTTCACGAAATTTCCCTTAGATGAAACATACCTTTATTTAAGTCAACATTTAGTTTTCTTTAACTCTACAGGTTTAATAACTAAAAAAAGTATTTTCATAGGAAGGTGTTCATACTTGAAATCAGCATGATGTTTGTTGGGGCGTCGCGCACGTGCACTTGCACGCACCCCTTGGTCCACTATATATAGCAACGATATTGTCCCCAACTTAAACACCACCTATCAGGTCGGGCCTTCCATCTAGGCCTAGGTGGTGTGGGGTTTTCCCTTAAAAGCCTCGTTACTATTAGGGAGTGAACCATCTCCTTATAAACCTTTGTGACAACTCCACCTTACTTGATGTGGGACTATTCAAGCCAACTTCATCCCAACAATCTCCACCTTGGCGCGAATCGCCACACATCCTACAATCCATCCACTGGTCTGCAACATCTCAAAATACATCTTCTCCTCGAGTCTCAAGTGCAACCGTGCAACCACGATCCTGTGGGTAGCACTCAGTGTACGGGCTTGACTATTTTCGTCGTTTTTGGATCCACCTAGTCGCAACCTCCGCACTTAACTCCACCTTGTCCAGGCTCGACTATTTCAGGTGTTGTTGGCTCCACCTAGTCGCAATCACCGCACTAACTCCACCTCGTCCAGATTTGTAGGATATTCTCGGACACCATCTTGGCAAGGATCTGGATCATCTGGCGGACCGCCCACCTGCGCCTATACGCCTATCTCCTGAATAATGTGCCGCCTGCACCTTCACCTCGCCGACCAAGTCCCAGCCGAACCATCGGCTCTGATACCAATTGTTGGGGCGTCGCGCACGTGCACTTGCACGCACCCCTTGGTCCACTATACATAGCAACGATATTGTCCCCAACTTAAACACCACCTATCAGGTCGGGCCTTCCATCTGGGCCTAGGTGGTGTGGGGTTTTCCCTTGAAAGGCCTCGTTACTATTAGAGAGTGAACCATCTCCTTATAAACCTTTGTGACAACTCCACCTTACTTGATGTGGGACTATTCAACCTGTTGATTATTACTCAGGTTGGTGTTTGTTGATAGCTTCATTATGTATTTCAGTAGCTTCATTATGTACCTTCTACTTTTCTCTTCATTCTAATTAATCGAATGTGTTAAAAGTGTAGAAGTTCATAAATGGGGAAGAAGTACAAACTTATTAAATTTCACGAAATTTCCCTTAGATGAAACATACCTTTACTTAAGTCAACATTTAGTTTTCTTTAACTCTACAGGTTTAATAACTAAAAAAAAGTATTTTCATGGGAAGGTGTTCATACTTGAAATCAGCATGATGTTCATAGTATGAAATCAGTTGCTATGATTCAATTGTTTTCTTCTTTTATTTCTTTTGCATACTCATGCTATGATATATATTTTTTACATGTACAATTTTAGATTATATTATGTTATCTTTTTACTTATCTAACGTTCAACTCATAACGAGATGTTGTGTGAAGTAGGATTCAGAAAGCTCACAGGGTCGATATGACCTATGTGTAAATTGAAGTTACTTTGATGCATAGTTCCAATGTTTGTTTTTTAAAATACATTTTTTCATTATAGTTTGATAATTTAATTCAAGTGTTGTAACCAATTTCATAAGCGCTTAGTCTGCAGGTCATAAAAGATGTGATAATGCAGTTCCAATGTTTTTTTTGAATACATTTTTTCATTTTATATATTTGAATTTCTTATTCATTAGTAAACTTTTTCAAAATTTTGCAAAAAAAAATTATATTTTGTTGTCTACCAAAACATATGGCATGTGGATTAATGTTATTATGGTTCATTATATATATTTGAATTTTGAAGAATTACAAATGCAATATTACTATGTATGACAGGTTTTAGTGTTGGAAAAAATTGAGAAAACAAAGTAAACTCAGTCAAAATTCAGCCCTTCTACACATCGAGGAAATGGGCGAAGGAGAGGAGCGAGGGATGGGTGGTTCCCCTCGAGATGAGAAATGACGCCCATTTCCTCGCCGTCTAGAATTCCTGGTCAAAATTTTGCAAAAATATTTACGTTTTGTTGCCTACTCAAACATTTAGCATGTAAAGTAATGCTATAGTGGTTTATTGTGATTTTGATGAATTATAAATGCAAATTTATAAGATATGACGAATTTTAGTATTGGGAAAATTTTGAAAAACAAGGTAGAGTGTCAAATTAATTTAGTTTAAGCTACCATTACAGAAACACCAAATTTTTTTTGTTGAGATAATGCCGCAGTGGATATTAACAAGATGAAAATCCCAGAGCCATGCCGAGTGATTTTTTAACACAGTTAAAGCCATGAGAAAGACGATAGAAAGATAAGTCACGATGAAAATAATTCACACTATACGGTAGCGCCAAAGGTACGGGGAATACCCTAGTTATTATATTATTATTATTATTATTATTATTTATACAAAACGAGATGGTGTTTGGGGTGGGAGATAAAAGACGGCTGAGATTTAACCAAATATATGAATCTAACAGATCATATAAAACTTAAAGCACCAAGAGTGTATGAGTTCGATTCTCATACCCAACATTTTTTATATTTATTTATTTTTCTTCAATTGTTGATGATGGTGGTGTTGAAAACTCAAGGGTGATCATATTTTGACAAGTTTAAACTTATACCCTAGATTTATCCAATCATAAAGATCAAAGACGACTGTGATTTACCCAAACATAAATATCTAATGGATCACATAAATGGGGATGGGAGGATGTTTGGCTGAAATTTATGTTAGTATGAGACTGAAATACTCTGGCCAAAGTTGAAAGTGATCTCCTATTACACACATTTTTCTATCCATAAGCAAAACAATTTGAGTGCCGAAGGCACGGGGAATAACCTAGTTATTTTATATATACAAAACATGATAGTGTTTGAGGTGAGAGATAAAAGACGGCTGAGATTTACCCAATTATAAGAATTTAACGGATCACATAGAACTCAAAGCACCAATAGTGCATGGGTTCGATTCTCATACCCAACATTTTGATATTTATTTATTTTTATTTAATTGTTGGTGGTGGCGATTAGGCATCTAAGTATGAAGGATGAAAACTTCAGGGTATGCATGTTTTTTTTTTTTTTTTTGCAATTTCATCTTTTACATCATGTCAATGAATTCCCTTCTTTGTATTGCATTTTTGGTTGATTAATGATATGCATGTTTACAAGTAATTCTCTTCTATGTATTGCATTTTAGGTTGATTAATTTCTTTGATTAACATGTCAGTGAATTCCATTCAATTTCATCCATGGAAAGGATGTGGAATTAGAGGCTTAGTGGAAAGGGTAAGATGATTACAAGTAAGGTTGAAGCCGACATTTGTAGTAGTTATTATTTATCTAGGAATTTGATCATTTGTTTCTTCTATTTTGTATAAGAAATAGACAACACTCAGAAAATGTTTCTGAAATTTTCAAGTTGTATGTTAAAAATTTTCATGGTAATTTGCGGAAATTGTTTATATCAAGTATGTTTTACACAGTCCCTTGAGTTGCTGCATGTTATGGCTTATAAAAATGGTTTTTGGAAAAATACAAAAGAAAAATGAAATTAAATAGTGACTTTAGTTTGAGTCACAAAACAGGTTGTACTACCGTAAACAGTTGTTTTACACAGTCCCTTGACTTTAGTTTGAGTTGCTGCATGTTTTTTCATCAACATATAAAATGCTTTTGGGAGAATACATAGCATAAACAAATGTGTTCATACATAATTTAAACAAATGAGTTCATACATAGCATAAACAAAAAAGTCTCTAAGCTGCAATCTAATGGCATAAACTATATATGTCTATGAAGTAGGAGTGTAGATAATTCAAATTGGTTTAGTTTTGAGTTTCTAAGAAAGGGTATATGTTATGGAAAGCCACAAACCATTGAGAACGCTTACCTCAAAACGGTGTATCTCATTAATTTTGAAAGTTTTAAAACGGAGGTTTGAAGGATCCCTTCTTGATTGTTCTTTATTCACTCAGTTCTTCGAAATATAGAACAATCTTTATTTGGGCTCCTATTCAGTCTGATTCTTCATTAGGGCTCTCTACTACTATATATGCTATATGATTGATATTTTTGAATGTCCAGCGTGAATAAATAAGTTCAATATTTGGATTACCGTTTTTTAATTCTCCAAATTATACTGTATAACTATTGCAAAAATCATATAAAAGAAAATTTCCTCTTAGCTGAACTGGACCTAAAAAAATAAGTAGTGTCTCAGTTGAACTGAACCTTAAAAAAAGGTAGTGCAAAAATCTAATAAGTAAACTTATGCTTCCATCTCATACATTCACTACTTCAGCAATTGTTTGGTTTTCCCAGTTTCATCACTGAAACTAAAGATTCTTGCATTCTAGTATGTTGATTGCTCAGGTTGGTGTTTGTTGATAGCTTCATTATGCCTTTCTGTAGCTTCATTATGTACCATCTACTTTGCTATCATTATGCCTTTCAATAGCTTCATTATGTACCTTCTACTTTTCTCTTTCTTCTAATTAATCCAATGTGTTAAAAGTATAGAAGTTCATAAATGGGAAAGAGGTACAAACTTATTAAATTTCACGAAATTTTCCTTCGATGAAACATACCTTTATTTGAGTCAAAATTTTGTTTTCCTTAACTCTGCAGGTTTAATTATTGAAAAAAAAAGTACTTTCATAGTAAGGTGTTCATAGTATAATGTTCATACTTGAGAAATCAACATGATGTTCATAGTATGAAATCAGTTGCTATGATTCAATTGTTTTCTTCTTTTGCATACTCATGCTATGATTAATTTTTTTTGACATGTACAATTTTAGATTATATTATGTTATATTTTTACTTATCTGTGTGAAGTAGGATTCAGAAAGCTCATGGGGTCGATATGACATGTGGGTAAAATGAAGTTACTTTGATGCAAAGTTCCAATGTTTTTTTTAATACATTTTTTTTCATTATAGTTTGATAATTTAATTCAAGTGTTGTAACCAATCCCATAAGCGCTTAGTTTGCAGGTCATAGAAGATGTGATGCAAAATATATAGTACTTGGCGGCATCAAAGATGTGTAACTCTAAAAGTACTGTATTTCTTGCTTATTATTAGACTGTCAAAATTTTGCAAAAACATATATATATTTTGTTGTATACTAAAGCATTTAACATGTGGAACAATGTCATAGTGGTTCATTTTATATATTTGAATTTCTTCCTCATTAGTAGACTCTGTCAAAATTTTGGAAATTTTTTATATTTTGTTGTCTACTAAAATATTTAGCATGTGGAATAATGTTATAGTGGTTCATTATATATATTTGAATTTTGAAGAATTATAAATGCAATATTACTATGTATGATAGGTTTTAGTGTTGAAAAAAAATTGAGAAAACAAAGTAAACTATGTCAAAATTTTGAAAAAAATATTTATGTTTTGATGCCTACTCAAACATTTAGCATGTGGAATAATGTTATAATGGTTTATTGTGTATTTTTGTCATTTTGATGAATTACAAATGCAAGGTGTGGAAAATTTTAGTATTGGGAAACTTTGAAAAACAAGGTAGTTTGTCAAATTATTATTGTAATTAATTTAGTTTAAGTACCATTACAGAAACACCAAATATTTTTGGTTGAGATAATGCCGCAATGGATATTAACAAGATGAAAATCCCAGAGCCATACCGAGTGTTTTTTTAACATAGATAAAGTCATGAGAAATACGATAGAAAGATAAGCCGCGATGAAAATAATTAACATTGTTCGGTAGTGCCAACGACATGAGGAATACTCATTTATCTTACAAAACAGGACGGTGTTTGGGTTGGGAGATAAAAGATGGCTCAAATTATTTTTAGGATAACTCATCCAATGGCATAGAAAGCAACCAAACAGCTTCACACTCACGTTCTCACAAACTCAAGTACTCAACCGTCTCTCAAACTCTTACAATCTCAACCATCTCAAACTCTCACAACCCTTTTTCAATAAAGAAACAGAAACACTCACAACCATCACTCTCTCACAAATCTTTCAACATATTAGTTTCTCTCAAGCATTCTCTCATGGATTTATTTGGAAAATATTTTTGTGTCTAATCTTGATTTGGTTTAATTGGTTTTATTTTGGAAAAGATTTCGGTGTCTAATCTTGATTTGGAAAAGATTTTGGTATTCACTCGGATGTAGAGATTTGTTTTAGTTGGTGTCTTCTTTATACTGAGGGAAACAAAAGCTGAAAAAAGGACCCGTGAAGCACCAGGTATTTCCATTTTTTTTTGGTAAAATTATTTTCAGTGATTACATAGTGGTTTATGTTTTGGCTTTGCAGTTTTCTATAATGATTTAATGATTTTAGTGTAAATTTCTTGCTCTTAATTTGATGCTTAAATTTATACTCTTGATTTCTTGCTCTTAAATTTATTATACTTCTTTAATTTCCTTTTAGCAAGTTTGTTTTATTAATTTCCTTCTAGCACGTTTCTACTATTAATTTCCATCTAGCACGTTTCTACTATTATACTTCTTTAATTTTAAATTGATTATATTTTCTTAATTTCCTTAATTTATTCTACTATTAATTTCTTGTTATTAATTTCCTTAATTCTACTATGGGAAAGAATTCAAACTTTTCTTTCTTCCTTCACCGCAGGGTCTATCCATGAAAAAAAAAAGGTATTTAGGTCTAACTCGATCACATATAGAGTTTTACCTAGAATCAAACTTTATAAAGTTTTGTATGTTGATCATTACTGATACAACAAATACAATTATTGATCATTATTGTATGTTGATCGTTACTTATCAAATCCGTTGGATCAAACACAACAATTACTAATTCTAAAACAGGAAGTATTTTGAAAGGATATAATTCTAAATGGAGAGAAATCCTAAACTGGTATAATTCTATAAAAAAAAAGAGAGGAAGTATCTTATGTTTAGTGTTTGAGTGATATAAGTAATATAGTTTTTATTGTCATCATAACAGGGGCGGCGAGCAAGTAATGTAAGTGATAGCAAGTATCTTATGTTTTGTGTTTGGTGTTTATATTCGCTATGGACTTAATCAACTTATCATTTGCCAAACAATTCATATTTCCATATTCAGTTTGTGCTTCCATGATTGAGTATGATCTTATATACTTTAAGCATCATTATATATGAAGCTTTTGTGCTTCCATCACTGGATATGATCTTATATATTTTAAGCATAGTTTTTTAATGGTATTTGAACCAAGCACCAAGTGTTTTTGCACTAACGTTTTGATGCTTAAAACAATGTCACTTTTATTTTTCTTTACTTGAATTCTGTAAAGAAAACAAATGAGTTGTTCTGTAATCGAGCTACTTATTTCTAGATTCGTCTATGGGTTCCAATGTGTGCGATAATGTCTTTGAACCCGGATTAAAATAGGCGCCGATATATGGTTATCTGACTGCCCCTTGGCACCTAGAATATTTTTAGCAGTTAATGTATCATTTCCTTTCACTTATCAGTTATATAACTAATTTTTGGATAGTGTCAACGGTTCACTCACTAATCGAAGGCTATTTTTTATTTATTTTTTATTAACGATGGGGTGATTATGATTTTTTTTACATAGGTTGATTGAGGATAAGAAGAATTCGGACGTTGTGATTTAGAAGAAGAGATGGGGAACCTTATGGTGTGTTTCACTTATAATGGTATGCATGCACATCTTTTTTTTTTTTTTTTTTTTTTTTTTTTGCAATTTCATCTTTTACAACGTGTTAGTGAATTCCCTTCTTTGTATTGCATTTTTTGTTGATTAATGGTAATCATGTTTACAAGTAATTCCCTTCTTTGTATTGCATTTTAGGTTGATTAATTTCTTTGATTAATGTGTCAGTGAATTTCAATCAATTTCATCTATAGAAAGGATGTGGAATTAGAGGGTTAGTGGATAGGGTAAGATGATTACAAGTATGGTTGAAGCCAACATTTGTAGTAGTTCTTATTTATGTAGGAATTTGATCATTTGTTTCTTCTATTTTGTATAAGCTAAATGTACAACACTCAGAGAATGTTTCTGAAATTTTCAAGTTGTATGTTAAAAAAGTTTCAGGGTAATTCGCGAAATTTTGTTTATATTGTTTCGAAAAAAATATCAATGGTTTAGCTGTTAATGTATATAGCATTTCCCTTCACTTATCAGTTATATAACTAATTTATGGGTAGTGTCATCGGTTCACTCAATGATCGAAGGTTGTTACAATTTGTTGTTTTGATTAATGATGGGGTGATTATGATTTGTTTTACATAGGTTGATTGGGGAAAAGAACAATTCGGACATAAAACACTCAAATAATTTTTATGAATTTCTCAGAAGCAACGACTTTCAAAGTGTTAAAAATTTTTCGGGGTAATTGGCGAAAATTACAAGTATGTTTTACACAATCCCTTGAGTTTGTTAGTGGTCAAAGAAGATTTTAAGCATGTTTTACACAGTCCCTTGAGTTGCTGCAAATAAATGTCTTTGCTTATAAAAAAATATTTTTGGGAGAATACATAGCATAAACAAATGAGTTCATACATAGCAAAGTCCATAAGCTGCAATCTAAAGGCATAAATTATATGTCTATGAAGTGGGAGTGTAGATTATTCAAATTGGTTTAGTTTTGGGTTTCTAAGAAAGGTTATATGTTATGTAAGACCAAAAACCATTGAGAGTGCTTTTACCTAAAAACAGTGTATCTCATCAATTTGGAAAGTTTTAGAACAGAGGTTCAAAGGACCCCTTCCTGATTGTTCTTAATTTATTCACTCAATTCTTCGAAATATAGAGCAATTTTCATTTGGGCTCCTCTTTAGTCAGATTCTTCATTAAGGCTCTCTACTACTATATATGCTATATGACTGATATTTTTAATGTTCAATGTGATTAATCAGGGTAAGTTCAATATTTGGATTACTGTTATTGAATTCTCCTAATATATTGTATAACTATTGCAAAAATCATATAAAAGAAATTATCTTCTCAATTGATCTGAACCTAAAAAAAGAAATAGTGTCTCAGTTGAACTGAACCTAAAAATAGAGGTAGTACAATAATCGAATAAGTAAACTTATTCTTGCATCTCATACATTCACCACCTCAGTAGTTGTTTGGTTTTCACTGTAGATGAATTTTGACGTCTTGATAAATTTATTTCAGTGATCACTTCTTCAACAGAATAGGGGCTCCCAGTCTCATCACTAAAATTGAAGATTCATGCATTCTAACATGTTGATTACTCAGGTTGGTGTTTGCTGATAGCTTCATTATGTACCTTCTACTTTGCTATCATTATGCCTTTCAGTAACTTCATTATGTACCTTCTACTTTTCTCTTTCTTCTAATTAATCCAATGTGTTAAAAGTGTAAAAGTTCACAAATGGGGAAGATGTACAAACTTACTAAATTTCACGAAAATTCCCTTCGATGAAACATACATTTATTTGAGTCAACATTTTGTTTTCCTTAACTCTGCAGGTTTAATTACTAAAAAAAAGTACTTTCATAGTAAGATGTTCATACTTGAAATCAATATGATGTTCATAGTATCAAATCAGTTGCTATGATTCAATTGTTTTCTTCTTTTGTTTCTTTTGCATACTCATGCTATGATTCATTTTTTGAGATATACAATGTGATTTATTGACATTACCCTTGCATTGGCACTACCGTACAGTGTTAATTATTTTCATCGCGACTTATCTTTCTATCATGTTTCTCATGGCTTTAACTGTATTGAAAAATCACTCGGCATGGCTCTAAGGATTTTCATCCTTTTAATAACCATTGAGAATACTTGAGAGAATGCTAAAAATCAAATGCTTGAGCGAATGATGAAAAAATGAAGTCTCCTAAGAGATCTGTGAGAGGCTACTAAAAATGAAACAAAAATTAAACCCCTTGCGTGAGAGACACCAAGAGATCAACCGTGTAAATCACCTTATACACAAATGTATGCTACGATGTTCAACGATGTATTCTATTGTATGCAAATGGATACAAATGTAAGCTATGAATATTCTAACATTGAAGTCCCACTATACATGTCAATAAATCACACTATTAATGTCAATAAATCACATTGTACATGTAAAAAAAAAGAATCATAGCATGAGTATGCAAAAGAAACAAAAGAAGAAAATAATTGAATCATAACAACTGATTTGATACTATGAACATCATACTAATTTCAAGTATGAACATCATACCGATTTCATACTATGAACACCTTACTATGAACATCACACTGATTTCAAGTATGAACACCTTACTATGAAAACACTTTTTTCTTCTTTAGTAATTAAACTGCAGAGTTAAGGAAAACAAAATGTTGACTCAAATAAAGGTATGTTTCATCGAAGGGAAATTTCGTGAAATTTAATAAGTTTGTACATCTTCCCCATTTGTGAACTTCTACACTTTTAACACATTGGATTAATTAGAAGAAAGATAAAAGTAAAAGGTACATAATGAAGCTACTAAAATGCATAATGATAGCAAAGTAGAAGGCACATAATGAAGCTATAGAAAGGCATAATGAAGCTATCAGCAAACACCAACCTGAGTAATCAACAGGCTAGAATGCATGAATCTTCAGTTTCAGTGATGAGACTGGGAGTCCCTAGTCTGTTGAAGAAGTGATCACTGAAATAAATTATATAAAGACATCATAATCCATCTACAGTGAAAACCAAACAACTGCTGAGGTGGTGAAATAAATTATATAAGACATAAGTTTACTTATTTGATTATTGCACTACCTCTTTTTTTTAGGTTCAGTTCAACTGAGACACTATTTCCTTTTTTAGGTTCAATTCAATTGAGAGGATAATTTTTTTATATGATTTTTGCCATAGTTGTACAGTATAATTAGGAGAATTCAAGAACAGTAATCCAAGTATTGAACTTACCCTTATTAATCACACTGAACATTAAAAAATATCAATCATATAGCATATATAGTAGTAGAGGGCCCTAATGAATAATCAGACTGAAGAGGAGCCCAAATAAAAATTGCTCTGTATTTCGAAGAATTGAGTGAATAAAGAATAATCAGGAAGGGATCATTTGAACCCCTGTTCTAAAACTTTCCAAATTAATGAGATACATTGTTTTGAGGTAAGCACTCTCAATGGTTTCTGACTTTCCATAACATATAACCTTTCTTAAAAACCCAAAACTAAACCAATTTGAATTATCTATACTCTCACATCATAGACATATACAATTTATGCCTTTAGATTGCAGCTTAGGGACTTTGCTATGTATGAACTCATTTGTTTATGCTACGTATTCCCCCAAAAGCATTTTTTATAAGCTAAAATATTTATTTGCAGCAACTCAAGGGACTATGTAAAACATACTTGAAATCTTCTTTGACCACTTACAAACTCAAGGGATTGTGTACAACATACTTGTAATTTTTGCCAATTACCCCGAATATTTTTAACACTGTGAAAACGGTTACTTTTGAAAATTTCAGAAACATTATCTGAATGTTTTATGAACTCATTTGTGATATGTTTATGGTAGTGCAACCTGTTTTGTAACTCGAACTATAACTTTTGTATTCTCCAAAAAACAATTTTTATAAGCTATATAACATGCAGCAACTCAAAGGACTATGTAAATATACTTGATATAAACAAAAGTTTTGCGAATTACCCTGAAAGTTTTTTAACATGCAACTTGAAAAATTCAGAAACATTCTATGAGTGCTGTATATTTTTCTCATACAAAATAGAAGAAACAAATGATCAAATTCCTACATAAATATGAACTACTATAAATGTCAGCTTCAATCTATATTACAAATCAGAATGATGTTTTGAGGTTGGAGATAAAATACGGCTGAGATTTACCCAAACATAAAGATCTAACGAATCACATAAAACTTGAAACACCAAGAATGCATGGGTTCAATTCTCATATCCAACATTTTGATATTTATTTATTTATTTATTTTTCTTCATGTTTTGACAAGTTTTAAACTCTTATCGTGCCAACAACACGGGGGAGATAAAAGACGACTGAGATTTAACCAAATATATGAATTTAATGGATCACATAGAACTCAAAGCACCAAAAGTGCATGGGTAATTGATTCTGATACCCCACATTTTTTATAATTATTTATTTTTCTTCAATTGTTGATGATGGTGGTGTTGAAAACTCAAAGGTGTTAAAAGATGACTGAGATTTACTCAAATATAAAAATCTAACGACCCTAGACAATTTCTCATATTTCAATATCTCTTACACTCTTTTAATTCTCTTAACCCTCATTTACACTATTTCATTTCTCCCGCTTTCAATTTCTCATCTTTTAAGTATAAGTTTTGATGATACATAAAAGCGGTCACATCCCGAAGCCGTACACGTGTCATGATAATCATGATAATTATCTCGAGAAATTACAACCTCAAGTGTCAGCCCAACACTGATCCGGCCCAAACAGTTCTAAGCCCGTCCAACTGCGGTCCGCCAAGTGGACCCAAACTCTCACAACATGCTAGGCCCACACGTCTTACAACTATCATCAATACCCGTAAGCCATCTTCAGGCAATTATCTCGAAGATCAGCTTCGGACAGACAATTATAACTGCTATCTGCTTCCAACTAAGAAACAAACACCAGAGTATCTTCCACACATGAAAATTCCCTTCTACGGATTGCTCTTGAATTGAAAACTATCTCCCGCGTATTTAGGAGCACAGAGCTAACATGAAACTTCCCTCCTACATCATGATTCCTAATTAGGGACGGATCCCCAAGAAGATCTCATTGCTAAACTACGCCTACAATGGCCTGGTAGAACTAGAACTCCTTACACTATAAATAAGACATGAGGTTGGTAAGTTAAGGTATGCTACAAATTTCATATTACAACATTACACCTTCATAGACATGTCTGATTTTAGCATCGGAGTGTCATTGGCCACCCCACGGTGGTATGTGGCTGCGTTACTTGTGCAGGTCAGTGAGATTAGGTCAAAACAAGGAGTGGGAAAAGACTGCATCAAGTTTATTTAATTTTTGTACTAAATCTATTTTGACTTGTACACATAAATTTGCAGTTGAGTGTTTATGAGTATTCACCATTGTGTGCAATTTCAAATTTGTTGAGAAAATGTGAAATATATTTTAAATTGTGAAATGAGTGTTTTTGTATTATATTATTAATTATGTGTTTTCCAATTGATTTCTTGGGCAATAAGTGAGTGAGTGTGTTCATATCGTGTCAACGGCACGGGAAATACCATAGTTATCTATATTACAATTCAGAGTAGTGTTTTACTATTCATTATTGACTGGGACAAAGTCAAATCGAAAGGATTAGAGATAAAAGATGGTTAGGATTAAAAGTTGAAAAATGTATTGAATTTTGAGGGTTGAGATTAATTTTCTATGATGACATATTTGTAAATATAAAATATGTAGAATGAAAAAAATAATTAAAAACTTTTGAAAAAAGTAATGTACATGTGGCTGAGAGAGAAAATATTGTATTTTTCTTTTAGCAAAATGAAAATTATCATAGCTATCTACATCGTTGTCGGATTTTGGTAAACTTAATATCGTTGAATGCATTTTTGAAGATCTTTCCAACAAAATCAATGAGCAATACAAGTGCTGAAATTTAAAAAATATATATCTTATAATTAAAAAACGTATAATGTATTTCATGTCTTTAATATTTTTCAATATTTTGCAAAGCAATGAGATGGGCCGATCACAAAAAAAAACGAGTTTGCCATTTTAATGCATATTTAAACAAAAACTCTAAACTTTATGTTTTGACGAATTCAAAGATTAGGGAGAACTCATTATCGACATTTAAATATTTTCCCCAACTGATTCAAATTTGACAAAGTCTAACCCTGAAATTTATAATATATAGGCTTACACTGCAATATTGATTGAGAGCGAAAATGAGGATAGTGACGGAGGTGTTTAGTACAAAATATTTAGCGAAATAATTATATAGAGTGCCAACGACACGAGGCATACTCTGGTATATACAAAACATGATGGTGTTTAAGGTGAAAGATAAAAGACGACTGAGATTTACCTAAATGTAAGAATCTAATGGATCATATAGAACTTAAAGTACCAAGAGTGCATGGGTTCTATTCTCATACCCAACATTTTGACATTTATTTAATTGTTGATGGTGGTGATTAGGCATGTAATTATGGATGATGAAAACTTAAGGGTGATCATGTTTTGACAAGTTTTAAACTTTTATCGTGCTAACAGCACGTGTAATACTCTAGTTGTTAAAACGTAATAATAATCAATTCCAGTCAGCCATGGCTGCTAGCATTTTTTGGCCTTTTTGGATTTTTTTACACTTCTACCCATTTTATAGACAGCGTTTTAAAGAGAATCGATAAAAAGTGTAAAAACACCCAATTTATTTTTTCAAAAAAGTTACCAAACATGACCGGCTAGACTTACTGATTGGTAACATATAAATATTCTCGATTTTGTATTAGTAAAAGAACCCAAGATTTATTAAAAATATTTAGAATATATTTTCAAAATATCATTAAATAAGGCAATTATTATCAATAAAGTCATTAATCCAGACATCGCAGTGATAAAATAATTTTTTTGAAAAGAAAAAAAATTCCCTCTATTATAATATTTTGTAATATCAAAGTAAAATAGAAAACCCAGGAGCCTGGAGTTCATAATTCCTTCCAGTAGACTCAGTGAGGAATATCTTTCGTACACTCTCATTTATAAATACACAGAAAAAAGAAAAGAAAAGAAGCGAATTGAGTGAGTGAGAAATGCAGAGAAACAACAGCCACCACAATCAATACACCACCACCACCTCTAGTGGTGGCGGTTCGGTGGAGCCGCCGCCGCGGCAGTCCTACTTCCGGCTCCTCTGCCACGTATCGATGAGCGGAGGAGTGATCGGGAAGTCAGGGTCGATCGTGAAGCTGATTGAGCAGGAGACTGGCGCGAAGATACGGTTCGACGACATTGTCCCCACGTGCGAAGAGCGTGTCGTTCATGTAGTGTCGCCTCAGATCCCAACGAAGACGATAGCGTTAAAGAGAGAAGGGGAGGTGGAGGTGAAGGAGGAGGAGAGGAGGGAGAAGCACGAGGTTAGCGCGGCCCAGCACGCGCTTGTTAGGGTTTTTGAGAGGGTTTTGGAGGTGGAGGCGGATATTGGAGGAAGAGGAGGAGGAGGGGTTTATCCCAAGGTTAGTCAGTGTAGACTGCTTGCTCCTAGGAGTTCGATTGGGTTCTTGATTGGAAAGGAGGGGAAGAGGATGGAGAAGATTAAGGTTATGAGTGGCGCGAATGTTAGGGTTTTGAATGGCAAGGTTTTACCCGTTTGCGCTCTTCCTCAAGATGAAATGATTCAGGTGATGATGATGTTTTAATCTGCTTCTTAATGGATTGGTTGTTTCTGTTTATTTGATTGATTGATTTCGATGGTTTTGTTGTTTGTTTGATTTGCTTTGATTCTGTTCATCTATTTGTTTTCTTTATCAAGCAATTGTGTGTTTTGTAATGTTGTCACTAGTTTTGGTATAATGGAAAGATTCAAGAAGTGAAATTGATGATGGAATGTGGTAGAAATTTGGGGGTTTTAGGATGGGATGATAGTTTTGATGATATGCGAGGGTTGGGGGCGGTAAAGATGGTATGAATTTTGGGATTTGAGGGTAGGAAATGGGTTAGGGTTTGTGGCTGGAAGTACTAATTATGAAGAGTTTTTGTAGTACCTTATGAAGTTGGAAATTTTGATTTTTGTGTATGAGATGAGGGTTTGTGGGGGATTGGGGGTTTGACATTCAAGGATGACAATATGGATTTGGGTTAGGGTTTAGGAGTGGAATAGATAGATGTATAGGGATGTAAGTTGTAAGAAGTCCGAAAATTTTATTATGTATACTTAAAATTTTCCTCTAGTCACACCAGTTCACACTCGATGAATTCGTGGCTTAGTATATTGTCTGTATTTTCCAATCATTTGCCTTTAGATTGTTATAAGTTGAACTCACATTCAGTTATGCCATGTTTAGTTATTCAATGGAATGGGAATGAGAATGAAAATGAAAATATTACTATGTTTGGTTATTCGATGGAACGAAAATGGGAATGAGAATATTACTATGTTTGGTTACTCGATGGAATGAAAATGAAAATGGGAATGAGAATGAGAATGGGAATGATTTGTGTCTCTACTATTATCCCCTCAATTATCAATCATGGATTTTGGATTTATGGTGGGCTCTAATGTACCGACTCTCCGGAAAATCCTCGTATTACGTGTCAAATACGTGTCGGACACGGACACGCGCTCGACACGTATTTGACACGTGGTCAACGGTCAAAATTCGTTGACAAACACCGACATGTCTTGGACACGGTCCAGAGAGAAAGAGGGAGCTTGCAAGGATGTCAAACACTCTCTCGATCGAATCAAACAAACACTCTCTTGATTGATCTATCAATCTCATGGAGAAGCTCTCGAAACCCTCCTCTCAGCATCAAATCAAACACTCTCTCGATCGATCTCATGGCGAAGCTCTCGAAACCCTCCTCCGAAAACGACTACAAAGAAGAATCGAAGAACCGAGAAGAAGAAGAAGAGGTCAACGAGGAGGAAGACGAAGAGGAGCTCGAAACAGTGGCTAGAACCACTTGCTCTGACGACGACGACGAAGAGGCTGGAGAAACAGCTGAGCCCAACTCGGAGTCTACTGAAGACGAGGCGAAGAGCGATGGAGACAATGATGAAGAGGTATGATTTGACAACTGTGAGTGGTTTTCGCTGTTTTTGTGTTCTTGGTAGTTCGGGTTTCGAGTTTTGGCTTTGTTTGAAGTGGGTTTTTGGTTGGTTTTGGGGTTACGGTTTTTGTTGTAGAGTTTGGGGTAGTTCTTGGGTTTTGATTTGGAGAATTTCGTGTGATTTTCATGTTAATTTGAAGTGTTGAAGAAAATGAGATATTTGAAATTTTTATCAAGAAGGCAGAGAGCAAGTTTTATGAGTGTGTGATGGAGTGTGTTGTGGTTGTATTATAGAGTGTTGAGGTTGTGTTTGTGGCTCACAAAGCACAGAGAGAACTAGTTTTGAATCTCTGCAAGAAGGATTGATCCAGGTGGGGGAGACGAGCCTTCCTATGGTGCAACACGTCTTTTGAGTTTGTGGTGCAAAATGCTATATGCAATTGCTGACATCCCACACTTCATGGTCCTCATTTCCTAAGTAAATATTATTTTATTATACATTTTTGTCTCTTACACATCAGTTCTCCTCTCCATTAAGAAAGAAAGTTTTATACCATTTTTGGAGATATTTTGAGGTTAAGCAAGTGACATATGTTTGCCAAATTCAATAATTACGTTGCTTATGCTTTATGAGTATAACTGATTTTATGATGCATTTGATTTTTCATTTTTTTGATATGTTATTTATGATTTTATGTTTATATGAGTTGCAAAAAACATATATTAAAAAAATAAGTTTGACCGTGTCGCTGAGTCCTATTTTTTTGAAAATTGCCGAGTCGCCGTGTCGTATCCGTGTCTGACACGACACGCGTATCCGAGTCTGTGTATTCTAGATGGTGGGTAAGGAAGCATCTATGTTAGGTAAGAAGGGGGCAAATCAGACAAATGGAGTTATGATCATTACAATGGGCATTCATAGGGTTTTGAGAAGAAATGACCATTACAATGAAATTTGTAATGGTCACTCCCATTTCACAATTTTGATACCCAACCAAATAAAGGAGTGGCTGAAACCATTGTAACACATTCCATTGAGTAACCAAACATGCCATTAGTGCGAGTTCTAAATTGTCATTTTTTTTCTAAGATAATATATATTTGTTTAAATTTTTTATGAATATTAGGGACTCTAGTGTGGTAAAAGGATTTCACTCTCAAGTGAACCAACTATAGTTTCTTACTTAAATTAATTTTTTCTCTTTATATTATTTTACTATTATGAAACTGGTCCTTCATAAAGCTCCACCCAACTAATTGCATCTCTTTGAGACTTCAATTTATTCCTAAAAAAAACATTGTTTTTACTTGCAAAAAAATTGTTTTATTTTTTTGCTCGATTGATTCTACCACATTGGCATATCTTACTGGTTACATTTTTCTGCTTACCTCTAACAGGCTATCAATTTTCTCATATGTTAACATGGAATTATAATTCAAGCTCAGTGTTCATAATTTTCTCATGGAATTATAATTTTCTCATAATTCAAGCTCATTGTTAACATGGAATTATAATTTTCTCATTTTCTCTGGTTCAGAGATTAAATCCATCATTAGGAGGCAAAGTCCCTTTGACTTCACACTTCTTATTTACATTAAAAACCATGCTCATCTTATCTGAAACATGTGGATGAGGCATCTCTATTCGATTTTGTATACTCTTTATCTCATCTGCCCATGAAAACTGCGTGGGGATAGGATAGTGAACCTGCCAATGATGAACATAATCTTTGTTCATTTATTTATGTGTTTTATTTAGTGAAGAAAACCTTATGATATACACCACACTGTTAGACAAGGTCTCACTTTATATGTGGTTAGATACAAAGTGATCTTTGATTGCTCTTATGTAACAAAGGCAAGTTCAAGATGGGGTAACCCCAAGACACGTTTCCACCTTAACATAGGCGTTTACTTCGAATTTAAGATGTAAAAAACCTTGTAAACATGTTCCTTTAGAGAAATTATATTTTTCTTTCAAGGATATATTTGGAACCATGGAAATGCTATTAAATACGTGCGTGAAGTATTACTCACCCTTCAACTACCTGAGAGTTTCATTAATTTTGCAGATAACTGGAGACACTTTGGCTATAAAGATCGCAATTATTGCAGTTTCCCGGTGCCTCCAAGATGTTACACAAGACAATGCAGAGATGGTTGGAAGCAGGGCTCGAGTGGCAGCTTCCCTTGGGACATTTACTGATCCACGTCTTACTCCTCAAAGTCACTTGGTACCACCCCCACAATCAACTAGTTGGACTAACTCTGGTGAGTATGCTTGGCAAGGACATCCTGGGGCATCGGTGGTTGATATGCCTCTGGCATTTGATCCAAAGAGGATGCGGCAAGAAGTTCTATTTAGGTTGATAGCTACGCAGGACAAGATTGGGGGAATAATTGGAAAGGGAGGGGTCATTGTGAAAAGCTTACAGAAGGAAACTGGTGCTTCGATCCAAACTGGAGAGTCTGTGAATGAGTCAGATGATCGAGTGATAACTATCTCTGCATTAGAGGTTTGTCTTACACTTATTTCCACATCAATCACAGGATATCTGCACACCTAATGCTCATTACCGTATATTAATCCATTTTGGTTTCTGAATCTAGTTTTATGCACTTTTTCTATAGGATATACAATCCCGCTACTCCCCAGCACAAAATGCTGTTGTTCGTGTGTTCACTAAGTTTACAGAGAAGGATCTTGAGCCAGGATCGTCGGTAACTGCACGTCTTATGGTGACAATGGATCAGGTTGGCTGCTTGATAGGCAGAAAAGGATCAATAATATCGGAAATGAGAAGGGCTACTGCGACAGGCATGTGGATATTAACTGGTGACAAGCTTCCAAAGTGTGCTTCAGAGAATGATCAAGTGATTGAGGTATGTGACGTTTTTATTTGACATGGATATCAATACCTATGGCTTTTTAATGATAGAAGAGGGAATTTATGTTGTAATAATGATAATAATATAAAGAAAAATTAAATTAGAAGAAAGCTTAAATAATTTCTGAATGAAACAAGGTCTGCGTGTTAATTCATAAGAGAATCTTGTTGTTGTTTTTGAAACACGAAATGTTGCATAGGTGTATTCCATTATTTCCTCAAATGTTGTGTTATAAAAATGCCGACTAATCCTGAATGGGGGTACCCGAGACGATTTGGGTGTTTAACAACTAGGTTTAATGGGATGGGATCAATTGGTAAGTCAGCGAGAAATCAGACACATCCAACCCGCCGATTTATCGCTGTATATACAAAAAAAAGACCTAACTCAACTTATTCAAATCGATCAGAAGAATCGGCCACAAAGAGGCATTCGATTGATAGAGGAAGAATGAGACCAGAGAGGAAGGAAATTAGAGAAGAAGAAGGTTGGCACTAATTGCATAGAGGGAAAAAGAGAGAAAAAGAAGAGAGAAAGCAACATAAAAGAAGAGATCGACAATGATCGACCAAAGAAGAAGAAGAGAGAAGCATAACAAGAAAAGAGAGAAGAAAAGAGAGAAGCATAACGAAAGAAGAAGAGAAGAAGGGAGGAGAAAAGATGTTGGTGACTTGCTATAGTTGGGGTTGTTAGGGTCACCATCGTCGTCTCGCTCTCTATCCAACCAACCACCACCACCTCACTCACAGGTTTGATTTGAGTAGAAGTTTGAAGCCAAAGGGATCGAGTTGCTTGCTTGCTTGCATCTACTAATTTGCACCGTAAGTATCTCTCTCTTCTCTGTAAGGTTTTTGGGATCTTTGGTTTGACAGGAAACTTGAAGCCAAAGGGGTCAAGGAATTGATAACTCAGCAATTAACCAAATTTAAACCATTCATTACTAGTACCCTCATGCACACGTCCACATTCAAAGTTTTTTTTTCAATTCCTATCTTTTATTTTCTTGTACTGATATTACCCATTTCAAGGGCTTGATGAATTTCTCTTGTAATTTACGTTAATGAGGGTATAAAAATATATACTTTAGAAAAGTAGACTGATTACATCAACTTAATCGTAAATTAGTCCTGGAATACGAAGGGTCCATTATCTATTTTAACTGCATAGCTCAAATGCCATTAATGAATTCTTAGGAGATCTTATATTTGTTTATCTCTGGAGCAAGTAACAAGTGATTTCTATTGTCATCTCTCAATATGGCCGATCCTGCTGCATTTTCTTGATTCTCTATCAATAAAGTTGAAGTTTCTAGATCCCTTCCCTCTTTTCTCGCCAGCTGATCTTCTAGTTAAAGACTTAGAATATGCAAGTATCTCAACGATAGAAGAGTGGCTCTCAAATTATATATAGATATGTGGATTTGAACGAAATGGATTAATAATAATGCCATCAACTGCACTCTGCAGTCTGCGCTTGTCTGCCCTTTAGACTTTGGAGAACCTAAGAACTTGATGTATAAGAAGAGCATAAGTAGAATACAGGGTAGAGGAAATTGCAGACATCAGAAAGCATCATCCTTTTTATATACGATGGTTTTTAATTAATTAAAATAGGATATCATTTGTTTTTCTTCTTGAAGAGCTAGATAACATTTTTTTTTTGCATGGATTAATCTAAATTAAGGACACCCATTTTTTTGTTTAATAGCATATGCACAATGGTCAATTTTCATATTAAGAGTAGCAAGGTGTAACACAAGTATATTGTAACTGCTAGTATACTAATGGGCAAGAATAATTTCTGGAAGCATCCATTGGTACATTCTCTACTAACAGAAGCATTGGGTTTGACAGATTACTGGCCATTTTGGAAATGTTCAAAATGCATTATTTAATGTGACTAGTAGGCTCAGGGATAGTCTCTTGGGTATGCCGAGAGCTGCTGGAGCTGGGAACCACTTTTCCCCAACAATCCCACAATCAAACTTCCAAGGAAAAGCGAGGAAGACAACTTCTACTGGGTTTCACCATCCAAAAGGCCCATCTCATAGTCGTGCCCCCCAGAAAGCTACATTAACAAATAGTATGGATCATCTTCAAATTTCCAACGGTTTAGAACCTCAGCCTTCACATACACCACAGATAACAAGAGTAAATATTAATTTCTTTCTGATGATCCTTGTGATCATTTTTCTTCCTTTTCTAGGTTAGTAGGCATGCATTTATTGTTTATGGTTTTGGTTACAGATGACAGATGGAGCGGAACCCATAGGTGATATAAACACCAGAAGAGGATCGGCGACTCTAAAAAGCAGCATAGATCTTTCCAAGTGAGTGTCATAGAGTTGAGACTTAAGAGTTTGAAAATTGTTCTACATTAGCTAATACTTCTGTAAATAGGAGTCACCATCTTAAAGAGCTTACAAATATTGGCCTTCTTTCTCAATGGGAGGCATTGGGCTTCTCGGGGAAAGAAATGCCATGTGGTACTGGTGGGTTCATTTTGCGTTAGGTTTTGTTGCTTTTGCTGGTTTCAACATATGATGTTCTTCATTCATGATTATTCGTGGTGCATAACTTGTTCTGCTGTTACTGTGGTTGCAGTGAGAGCATATCTATGGAGATTCCAATTCCTGAACATGCCATGGGTTCTGTCTATGGAGAGAACGAAAGCAATCTGAGGCGTCTTAGAGAAGTGAGCACTCTTTCCGTTGTAATTACGCTATTGCTACCAAGTTTTGTTTCCTAACTGTTGGTAAATTTCCCAGAACTAAGTTAACATAACCCTAATAATATTTTTCACAAAAAGATCAATAATATAGATATTAGACAGTCCCAAAACTTTATATACTGAAAAACCCTCTATTAAAGATATGAAGATGCATAATACTTTTTGTAAGCTGGTGTTACTAATGTTTAGAGGTTGTTTTGCATGGTAAACTATCTATTAGGAGCCCTTGAACAGTGTAACTCACCATTCAAACTTCAACACATGGGAACTTTTAAATAAGTCTGAGGGTGCGGGTGGGAGGAGAGTGAAACAACAGAAAGAGTTTGCCTACTACTGTATTCAACTATGCATCATGACAGAAAGTGATAGATATTTTAGGAGCACCATGACCACCTCACAAGTCATTGAAGTAAGCTGAGAAGCACAGGTATCCAATTCATGTTTGTATAATGGCCCAAGGGTGGGGATGCCAGGAGTAACGGGTCTGAGTCGTCTGACACCCAACAATAGTAAAATCATTTGATTCAAGAGTTACCTGAACTTGGAACTCGCACCTTGCGTCCTGCTCATAAGGATTATTTTATAAGGAGAAGAAAACAACTCTGGCATTGAATTGAATACACTTTTCATTACTCATGTGTGTCTTATGCTTGGTGAGAATGTTTTTCATAAATATCTAAATAATTAACTCCATATTTTGATTATTTTCCAATATCTTTGTTTTTATTTGCATTGGTCTTTTTCTTAGACTCATTATTTGTTCTTATAACTCAATTCTCAGTAAATACAATCCCGTACTTTTTTATTTTTTTTCAAATCGTAGAGTCCGATATCCTTAAATCTTGTGAGAGTGGGTAGAGAGAAAATTGGACCAAAAAGGAAGTGGGTAGTTATTTTAGAAAGTTACTGACCATTTTGCATTTAGATTGTATACTTCTCAAATACCATCTAAATTTCTTGGGGTTTTTAATGAAAAAATCAGCATTTTATGAACCGTGAATGTTTCCCACTGGCCTGGTTATAAGTAGAGATAAGGCAAATCATCTTAGTTTAGGGTCGAAGATAATTCTCTTGGTGATGTAATTGGGTAACTGGATGATATTCGTATATTATTTATTTATTAATTGTTCTAGATATAATAAAGCCCATATTAATTAGGGCATTAGCTAAATCAAGTTTATGGTTAGATTGCTTGTCAAAGAAGTTATTAAGCTTATAAATATGGCATAAAGTTGAAGATTATAGTGATTGATTGATTGTTTGGAAAGAATTTCGAAGGAAGAGATTTTTTATTTGAAGAATATTCGAAAAAGAAACAAAGTTGATTGAAGAGAAGTTGAGAAAGAAGAGAAGATAAAACTGATTGAAGATCAACCCTAGATCTGTTGAGAACAACCATCCTCCTTGTCGTCGGAGCCCCACTGCGCCTGGCACTCAATCATCAACCCAACCCCCAAGTTTCCTACCATCCAGAGTCGCAGCCTGTCACCAAACTCATCCCCTACGGTTCAGATTTGATGCATCCAGGCCAGCCAACCCACCATCCGCCCGCGTTGCTATTAGACCACCTTCCAAGCAACGTCGCCATCACCGCCTCCAGCAACCGTTTTGCCACCAACTTAAGACCTATTGATCCCCTGTTGATCACTTGATCCTGCTGTTGTATTTGGAGAAGGAAAGAGGGCTACGTGCATCCCTTTTAAGTGGGTGTGTACACCCACATTATTCTTTCAAGATTTTACAATAACAGGTCCTTGCAAATTTGCAAAAAAATCCTTGGAGTCCCAAAAATTCTACAAATGTGACGGTTAGACAGTGCAACCAATAGACTGTGCACCCGAAAATTAGTAAAAGCAACCCAGCAGTAAAAAAAAATGAGTGACCCATATTATTCCCAATATTCATATTCTTACTATCCCTCATCCAACTCAGCCTAAGCCCATATCATTACCCATATCCAGGGGTGTCTTATAACACTTATAACTATTTTTACTATAGTACTTAAAACTAATTTTACTATACTACACCAAAATACACCTTTATCCCCTCTTACTCCCAATTTGAATCCGTTTATCCTACGCCACCATCACCCTCAGTGACCAATGACATGAAACTCAACACCACCTCCAATGTGATGCAGGTTGTCACAGACACAGAAAATTTGTTGCCCACTTTGACGCGTTTTCAACGACACTGGCCAAACCTCGTCCACCAGCTTCCAGGGTATCATATGTCCTACTATTACATGTACTCGACTTCCAGAAGTAAGCCATTTGATGATGTTATTCCCATTAAGGCAAAGGCATTGAGTTACGAAGTTTATATTGACCCATATTTGGAATTTTTTGTGGCACGAGCTTATGCGCAGGAACCTCTTAATAGCTTTATTGCAAATTATGGTTCTTTTAGTTATCTCGCACAGTGTTTGCGTTGGTTCAGCTGTCTATGACAAGTGTGTATCACGCTAAGTTTTGAGGTCGTCTACTTTGCGTGCACTTCCATTGTGTTCTGTAATTGATTGCTTGTGTTCGTCAAACTTATTCAACTTCAAGCTCCAGGACGAGCTTTTTCAATCCGTGGATGATGATGTAAATGGATAATATTAGTATGTTATTTATTTATTATTGGGCTACATATAATAAAGTTTATATTAATTTGGGCATTAGCCAAATTAGGTTTTGGGTTAGATTGCTTGCCAAAGAAGTTGTTAAGCTTTATAAATAAGGCATAGAGTTGAAGATTGTAGTTGGTGACTAAATGAAAATTTCATTATCTCTTGTTCTAGGTTTATCACAGTTGTAGTTTAGTGTAGAAACCATTACTTGAGCTTTGACCGGGATGTTCTCAATAGTCGGCTTGGAACTAACTAATACATTTAGTGATAGGATTATTGTTTTAAGATTTAGTTGTTCTTTGCAATATCTACTTCATTTCTTATGATAATTCTTTTGACTTGTCTTTCCACTCGATCTTGTATCAGATTTCGGGTGCAAAAGTGGAAGTGCATGAACCTAGTCCTGGCACAAGAGAGGGAAAAGTCATTATATCTGGGACACCTGACCAGGCCAAGATAGCGCAGATTCTACTTCGTGCGTTCATCCATAGTGGACAATCAACTGATTCCTAACAGTTGATCATGGCCCTAGAGAACCCATTTTTTGTCGTTTGTTTTAAAAATATAAATCAATTTAGAACATATTAATATATTTTGTCTCCAAAATACACAAGTCCACACTCAGATAACCTTGTAATTGTGAATATCAGACAGACTAGTCATGTCTAAGCCCGCTATGTTGGTTTGAACCAAAATTTTTTGCAGTCTACGAATACCTGTTATTTCTGTCATGTAATTTTTATCATGAGCTTTCCTCTTTATTTGAATGGTCATGAATGATTGGGAAAGAATGGGAAGCATAACGATTTATATATTTTGGTACTCATCATGATATACGTGTATGTAGATTTTCTATATAGCTATTAGTGTAAGTTGTTTTTTCATTAAGTTGGATTCATTATAGTTTTGCTTCTCTTAGATTAATACACAATTTATATAAATCAAGCTACATTGTAAGTGTCCGTTGCTTGAGCATTGCAAGGAAGTAAAGATTCAGTATCAGTTTTTGGTTCAAGCCACAGGGAAGTTGTTTCATTTGAGTAGAGAACTGAGCAAGATCTCTTACCTGTGATCAAACACACCCTTGATGGAAAATGACTCAAATCTTGTAGTAGTCAGTAGTTACTGCCTAGCACTATTGCAGTTTGAGATCTCTCTTTTCATTTCTGCCTAAGTTGCAGATTGAAGAACACATGCAGAGCGGTATCAAATGATCATAAGTTTAAAACTGTCACCTAGAAGTCATGTTTCGAGTAAGCCTATAAGTACAAAAAGCAAGGGACTCACGAATTGCTTTCTTCGCTAACAAAAAAAGCTACCCTTGGGAGACCTGTTGTTAATTACAAATATAGGTGCAGATCTAATTGGGTTTTCAATGCAGCCTTGAAAAGATCATATTAACTATCGCAGCCAGTTCCATATGCATACGTCTCTTCGGCTGAACTCAGGCTAGGAGCTGCTATTCTGGTAGAGCACCATGTGCATGACATATCCCCTTTAAAGACAGTTCCCAGATATGATTTATTCGTGCTTGCAGAAGAATGCACTGTCAATGAATTTGGGAACATCTGAGTGCATCTCACAGGATTGGAACCTTTTCTTAGAAGAAGAGCTATGAATTAATTAGTGGCAAGTCTGCCATCAATTGTAGGTATTCTCGACCAGCAGGTTCTGAATGCTGAAGATGACAGGTTGATTCAGTGAAAAATTAGTAGGTTTAAGTGAAAAAATTTCTTGCTCAAACTCACAGCTCGAAACAATGTAGTTGTAGCTGACACTGACTAATGCAGCATCTAAATCTCCAAAACAAAAATCTGTATTGAGTGCAATACTATTGAACTTCCAGAGTACAGATTACCCTAGGTAAAACGTCCCCATTTTCTATCTTCAACAAATAGTCCCATATAATAGACTATGATCAATGGCAGAAAATCTATGTGAACTGATCTGAATCTAGCTAAAATCATAAAGACTAGCAAAGCGTTAATACTACTTGAAGGATCAAACACCAACAAAACCTTAACATTTCTTTCTTGGCGTACCAACATTAGTATTGATCAAACACAAGATGAACGATAAACTAAATGGCACAAAAATACTACATTTTAGATGATAGTGCATTAAAGTATGTAGTCTGCCTTCACAACCAAAACTCAATGAAACTAAGGGTTGTGAGACTCGATCTACATGGTATAATATTGTGCACGGTTTTAAATCGCACACGTTGTACCATTATGTGTGCATGGTTTTAAATCGCTTGTTGTACCATTATGTGACGACCCGGTCCACCATATTGTACCAAGAGGATTTAACCTTGCACATGAGTATCGCGAGGTGGGACAATATCCCCTCCCATTGGTAGCTTCAAGGCCTGAGCCCTCCGCTGCACACCCACACTGGTGTTACAGAGGTTCCACAATATAAAAACGTATCATTTGTGATTTGACAACATCTTAACAAAAATCCCAAATTGTTCTCCATTTCATTTCAATACCAAAATAAACAATGGGCAGCATCAAACACCCTAAACACTACATCTTTGTATTCAATACCAAAATAAACAATGGGCAACATCAAACACCCTAAACCCTAAACACTACATCTTTGTATCACTGAGAACACAAGAAATTTAAAAAAAAAAAAATACCTCTTTAACCTCGTCTTCATCAACATGTCAGCCTGAAACGTATTCCATGCATATAGATCCTAAGAAGAGTGATTTGATGGACTTTTTTTTTTTTTTCAATCCCTTAACGCCTCCCACCCCAGATGCTGCCCATAGGGTTCAAACTCTGGACATGTGATTCCATCCACCACCCGCTGAGCTTGTACAAAATCATCTAACTTGGAGGAGTGTCAGATGGTGGTGGTGGTGGTGTTGGTGTCTCCTCGAAATGGTAAAGCCCAGTCTCATAAGGTGGCAATTCACCGGTGAATATATCCAACACGTTGACGTATTGTAGTTCATCATAGCATTCTTCAAGGTATCCAGTAAAATCCTGATTGACGACATTGGCAAATGCTGGCGTGTTGTTGAAGCAGTTATTCACTGGGTGAGGATTAAGATTAGCAGGAAAAACCAATCCAGTGTTGCTTGTACCATGATTTGTGAACTGATGATAATTGCTCCCCATGTTATTGCAAGTGGGAAAAATATTGTTATCGTCATAATATTGATACGTGGGATTTCGAAAATAACCACCATGTGATATGTCTTGCTGGGGGTTGTTACAAGTGCCTCCATCAACATACGAACTCGAACTCATGAAACCATTGCCCATTGAAGTTTTCTCTTGAACCAACAGTGTTGACATTTGATTCAATTGAGAATGGGGAACCGAAATTTTCGACTTCTGTATAGGGGTTGGTGGTGCTTGATATTGACATTCATGCTCAACATCCTCTTCAATAGCATCTGATGAATCTATTTCTACTTTTTTGATAGTATCTAAACAATTACCTCTCCTGGTTCTTTTGCGTTTATGTAACTTGTCATAAATCTTACATAAAACCCAGTCATCCAACTGCAAAACAAGTAAACACTAAGTAAATAAACTCTATGCTACTTAAAAAGATAGTGTCAAGAAAACAAGATGTAAGAAGTTTTCATATTGATGGTAAGTTACACAAGAAGGGAAGGATTACGTACCTTCATGAACTGTGGACCAGATGGTTTCCGAGAAGTACCCATTATCGATATGAACTCATTCATATTCCAATTAGTCTTTTCGTTCTTAAGAGGAGTGCCCCGATGATACACCAAATGCTGTCTCGACCCAATCTTGACACCTTTATGAACAATGTTAATGTCAGCACCAGTGGCCTTCCAATACCCATTGGAAGCAGATCGATTGGGGCGACTCCCATTACGATACTTTCGATCCCTTGGGGTGAAAAAATACCATTCTTGTTCATTTTCACCATATGCTCTAAACTCTTGTATGAGTTTATCAGGTTCGTAGTTGTAAATATTGACATCTATGATCTTATTAATGGGTAAAGGTTTGTTCTTGAGCTTGTTATTGAGATAGCTGTTGATGAGTTCACGGTCTGTTGGACAGAACCTGAATCCAGGAGGAGCCAACTGAAGAAACTCAAAATCTTCCTTTCTTGGTAGAACTCTTGCATCTTTTTTTGGTTTATCATGTTCATCCATATCTTCCCCTACTACGTTTGGAAGGAAGTAATTTCTATAGATAAACTTTTTGTTAATGTTTTTTCGAGCGAGGCTAGGGAACCAGGTTTTGTAACTATGTTTTGCAACAAAGATGATGTCGATCGTTGGATGAGTTTTTTGATAGAAATAATGTAGATAAAGTATTTACAATTCTAAATGTTATAGTTATCTAATTCTAATCTATTTTTCCTTAACCAATAGAGTTTGATTAAAATCCCTAAAATATCTCTCAGAATCTCTAGTTTACTTTTAACTAAACTTCTATAACAACAGGATACACAACTGTAGTTTCCTTGTCCTTCTCAGAAAAAAAGCATATTTGTTGGTTCCTTGTCTTGAAAAATATTGAACCGTTCATCATCCTCGAGTTTGTGTTTTAACCTACATCTAATGGTTCTAGTTTGTTTATGGGTAATTATTGGACAGCCAAATTTTATGAGAGTAAATTTTTTTTGATCCTTGTCTGTAATTTTGAATTGTCCTTGTCTGCAAATTATTTTGTCTTAGTATTTGACTCCATACGGTCTCTATTGAGGTGTAAACTTAGACTAAAATGCGGGTGTCGATAGCGCTATTCACAGTAAAATTACCGGATCGTCCTTAGGGTTTCTAATTCATCGTTTCAATCTCATTTCACGGATTAGACAGAGAGACGAGAGAGTTTCTTCAATTTTTCCAAAAAAAACACTCAATTAGGGTTGATTTAGGGGTTAGGGTTTCGTCTCGTTGATGTGTTGCAAAGATGCTTGAATCGAATCATCAAGTTCACCCTAACGCTCATCGTGTGAATCAATCGTATGTAAACAACAACAACCTTCCGAACCACCAGATCGAAGAAGAAGATGACGGAGCAGATACCGAGTCCATCGATAACCCTCACATTCGCTTCGAAGACGAAGTGATGGAAGGCGTGGATGATGTGCCTTCGGATTCAGCTTTCGCTGGTGCGAATTCCGCTTTGTCTCTTCGAGGAGAGAGTTCTGATCAGCTCACTCTATCGTTTCATGGACAAGTTTACGTCTTTGACTCCGTTTCGCCCGAAAAGGTCCCTCCTTTAACCCCATTTTTTTTGCTTAGAATCCAAATTCAATGTTAGGGTTTGGTTTTGAATTTTTTTTTTAGTGTTGTTTGATTGATACAGGTGCAAGCTGTGCTTTTACTTTTAGGTGGATATGAAATACCTGCTAGTGCGGTATCTGATGTGGCGATTACTTCGCAGAATCAAAGGGTATTGTTTTGTTTATTATCCATGCAAGGTGTTTTCCTTGATGATTATGGTTTTGTATATGTTTGTTAATGTTGCTGGCTTTGTTTGTAGGCTTCAAGTGATTTGCCTGCTCGAATGAGTGTTCCTCAAAGAGCTGCTTCTTTGAGTAGGTTCCGGGAGAAGAGAAAAGAACGGTGCTTTGATAAGAAAATTCGATATGCTGTCCGCAAGGAAGTTGCCCTCAGGTTGGTTGTTATGTTTGTCAGTTTTTTTATTATTTATGAATGTATTTGCAATTAAGTATTTAGAAGGGGTATTAGGAGATAGGAATGAAATTACTCATCACTTCAATGTCTTCAATTAATTTTCTACTATATAAAAGGCGCATGTTGAGTTTTTCTTTCATCACATAGTGCATGCAGTGAATTTGGAATGTATGACATGCGAGCTCTACATGTGGTTGTCCAGAATTGGTGTGGTTATTGTTTGTTAATTTTGATCGAGCTATCGTCATCAGTGCTACTAAACCTATTTTACCGTTTATATACTAAACTTCCGAAACTTGTTTGATTTTCCAATTTCCATCCTTTGGGTTAATAGTAGTATTTTGAGTTTAAAATGTCACACCTTTAGCAAATGAATAAATTTATGGAAAGTAATCTGTTAACCCAGTAAGTTTTTCTCAGAGAGAGAAACATCAAGTAAAAGAAGTTGGCCGCCTACTGTCAGAGAAAAAAGGGATAGACTTGAACTAACACAATTGCATAGGAGACATCCCTCTTTTGATTTTAGGAGCAGTGTTCTAAAAATCGCTAGGCGCTGGCGGGCGGCGAGCTGGTGCCTAGCGCCCAGGGGCCTAGGCGGGTGCCTAGGCGGGCGCCTAGGCGGCACCTAGGCGGTCTTAGGTTTTGTATTATTACTTTAATAATTTACAAAAGTTAAGCATAATACATTATCAATTACATCCAATTTAATGCCAGTATATATATGCAAAATTTAAAAACATGAAAAATTACCAATAGTGAACAAAATTTATTAAAACTCAAATGACTGAAGTTGGTCATGATGGGTACTTTATATAAATTTGAATGTGTACTCTTTTATTTTTCTTCAAATTGCATAAATAATCTCAGTTATATTTGATAAAATCTACATTAGTAAAATTGGTACCGACAGATCATTCGAGAATTCCATTAAGTAATCATCATTTGCTACATTTAGACATATACTGAATAAAAAATAATTAAATAGTTTATTATTAAAAAGTAGGAAATAAAATAAAATAAGAACACAATTAGCCATATTAAAAATTTTAAAAAAATTAAAAAAAATTAAAAAAAATAAAAATCGCCCAGGCCGCCTAGAGTCCGCCTAGACCCCGCCTAGGCCGCCCAGACCCGCCCAGACCCGCCCAGCCCGCCCAGCCGCCCAGACAGTCCGCCCAGCCATTAATCTGGGCGGTTTTCCACCTTCTAGCGCCTAGGCGGCCGCCTAGACCGATTTTTAGAACATTGTTTAGGAGTATTACTAACGCAATGTAAAACCATAGAAGTAAACATCTTTTATGTCAGCTTGTAATGAACCATAGATTGACACAAGATAACGCTGAAGAATTTTAAACTGGAATTTCGACTTCTCTCCAAAAGTTGTGTGTTTGAAAGAAAGGCCTCTTAGTGGGTGTTGGGAGGTATTTGGGTTAAACCCACAAAAGGTAGATCAACAATGACAGGGTTACAATATTAGCCACACATACACAGTTACATGCATACATTAATGTAGAGAAGATGATGTCCTTTGATTGTGGAAAATGGAAAGCTATTGCGGCACTTGACAATTATTTTGGAAAGGAGATGGAAAAGAGGATAAAGTGTTTAAATGGGGAAGTGGAAGCGTGTTCAATTATCTTCAGTATACAGATGAGTCAATGTATCTGTAATCTGTCATTGTCTTACCTTTTTTTTGGGAGGGGGGAGGGGGGAGGGGGGGGGGGGGTGTGGTGGTGGTGGTTGTAGTTTATTTTGGGTCTGCTTTGGGAATTGTTACCTCTCTATTTTCGTTGTATTGCGTCATGTATGCATTGAAGCACTGCATAAGACCCCTGCAGTATTATTGCAGATTGAATGTGTTGTGGCTGCTTATCACTGAGTATGTTATTGATCAAATATCAATTAGATGGGTTACGTCTTCATGGGATTATGTCTTAGCAACTGCTTGGCTTTATTCTAGAGAATCCGGTTTCAAATATTATGGTATGAGACCTTAACAAATTAGGAAGTTTATAAAAGATTAGGGAATGGAAATTGGTCAAAGATATTGCTTAGACTGTTTACATCTTTATGGGATTAAGTGTGCCATGCTACTGCTTAGTTGGAGTACAGGATTTCTATTTAAGGAGCTTAAGCATTGATATAAAGCTATTTAATACACAAAAGGAATTGGTTGTTTGATCTACCTTAGATTTGTGAAAATTCACTAATTGATTTGGATCTTAGGTGTGGTTGTTTCAAAAGAAAATTTTCATAAGTAAATTTACCAATAGTGAAAAAGGAGAGAAGGGAAAAAGCATGATTTTTGAGATGATGTCTAACCTCTTTTTTTTTTTAGAATGTCTATCCTGTTATATTCTTAGAAAATTGTGGAAAATATTTTCTTATGGGGTAGCAATTAAATTTTTTCTCGAACTACGTTTTCATCTTCAACTTGAGGAGAATTAATTTTTAGTTATTTTTATGCACACCATATATCTCATACCGAGAGGTTTCACGTAATATGTTTTTATAACTAACAACGACAACTTCTTGCTCACATGTAAACATGGGTCATCTCACCATTGTTGTCAAGTATACGATAGTATCACCCCATCTAATTATTAATTATGGTAAATCGCTCAACTTATCCATATTTGAAAAGGATCCGAGTCATTATTTTGTGTAGTGTGTATTAATAGAACTGGCAAAGTAAAAGTATTGAATGCCAATATACTTTGGGTAGTCTGGTTTTTCCTTTCTAGTTGACTTTTATTATCCTTGGACAAGGATTGTGATTTTTTTTTTTTTCAAGTTAATTTCGGTCATCTGATTTTAAGAAATACTTCGAGAAATATTTCGATGTGTAAAGAAAAAATGTAAAAGTTTTTAGGATACATGGAAAAAAAAAAAAAAAATATATATATATATATATATATATATATATATATATATATATATATATATATATATTGAATTTCGAGAGTATTTGAAATATATGAAAAAATAAGAGGCAATTAAATAAATCTATTAAACACATTAAATGAAGCCCAAGTACCAAGAAATGAAATCAATATATAATTAGAAAATTATAGTGGTTTCAAAAATCTGTATATAAGTAGAGAAATGATAATTAGAAAATCAAGGGGTAGTTTCAAAAACCAATAAATAATTAAAAGAATTATAATTTTTTTTTAAAAAAACCTCAAAATTAACGGACAAAAAATAAAAAAAATTCGGAAAAAGCCTCAAAAAATGTAATTTTTGGTAGCTGTTTTTTGTATTTTTACAAAAAAAAACGAAATTTAAGAATTTTTTTTATGAAATAACCTCGAAATTCTTGAAAAAACTTTCAAAAAATGTAATTATTTCTTTCGCCATTGTTCTTTTCGTAATTTCAAAAAAACAAAATTTACGGTGATATTTCGCGAGAATCTCATTCCTTGTCCTTGGATTTAAGTTGTGTATTTTAGTTTTGCCTCTTCGGCTATTCAACCTCGATACTTATTTCGTTACAGCTAAATGCAAGCTTTGTTAGGCACATTGAATCCACCCTGTTTATCTTGTGTAATCTTATTGGAGGCTTATTGTTGTTTACTCTTCTCTGTTATTATGATGGGATCCTTTGTCTCATTGGTCGTATGATTTTTGCTTTTATTAGGATGCAAAGAAAGAAGGGTCAATTTACATCATCTAAGCCTAATCCTGCGGATTTGGCAAGCGGCACCCCTACAGAGAATCCAGGGCATGATGATTCTCGACCAGAAAATTTGTGAGTTCAAAGGCTGATATAATGTTTTGCCTGATGAAATATTTGTTGAATATTACTTTTGTGGACCTCCTATTATCTTCTTTCATTTTTTCAGTCAACACACTTCTGTTTTTGGTAATTTTGATTCTTTTACTTGTATTGCCTGTGATCTTTACATGTATGTGCAGATGTACCCACTGTGGCATTAGTTCAAAGATGACTCCGATGATGCGCCGCGGACCTACTGGCCCGAGGACTCTTTGTAATGCCTGTGGGCTCATGTGGGCGAACAAGGTTAGTATGTCAGATTTCTCCAGGTTTTTTTTTTTTTCTGTGCCTCCCTTCAAGTTGATTTTTACAAAAAAGTGCATTATGGTTTGTGTTTGCTTAGTTCCATTATACATGTATTTTTTTCGAAATAAAACATGATAGTGGCATTTTTATTTTGAGAAATTATCTGTAAGATGAGTTAATTTTTCAAGAACTTGTTTGTTTGAAGTGAGATGAGTTAATGTTTCAAAATTTTTGTTTGAAGTGAAATTGAAAACTACACGTCACTAATGAGTAATGAGGGGGGCCGATAAAATGTGTTTTCCATATTCTAATGTTTAGGTCATTCTTATGACCAAATTATTTTGTGAACTGTGGATTGAAGACCCCAAAAGCTATGGAGATTTTATAGAGCCTTGGTTTTAGTGTGTGCGAGACATGTAAATTTCAAATAGATACCAACATTGAAAGCTTGTGGATAATTTGTATGGTTCATGTTTGTTGGAAGACAACCTGCACAAAATTTTGTTTTCTGTGGTGCTGACACTCCCTGGCATTGCTGCATGGGCTTGCTGCTTTGGTTGTTGAACGTCTCTTTGGGTAATAACTATGTTACTTGGTCGGGAACAAAGGGCTTTCATGTTAGGGAGGCACATCCATAGGAGGATCTAGTTACAATTTTGATGGTTGATGGAATAAAGTATTTTGTTAAAGGGTTATCTCGTCTCCAAAGTAATATGTGCATGCAAGTCGTGGTTTTATGCTGTCTTTTTCTCGTAGAACTTTGTCGAGCATTTGAGGGAATGTATTGCGACTTGCATTGCATCTTTAAAATTTTCCAACAGTCGGCCCTGAAACTTGAGGGGTTGACACAATAGATTTGGTTGTTTCATATCCGTTTATTTTGACATTGACTAATAGGGAGTTATCAGATGTAGGGTAAATCAATGTATTGGAGTTCATCAATCTCTTGCCAGTTTCCCGTTTGCCATTTGGGAACAACACCCTAATGTTCTTGGGAGCAGAAAAATGTTTAGATGGTTAATCCAGGGTCATTTTATTATTGCATCCAAGCTTTATTTGGAAGAAAAAGAATTTCAGTGACTGATTTTTATTTTGGAGCACTGGATGTTTAATGCAGCGCTACATATTTGGAAAGGTTTCTACAACATACTTAGAGCTGCCATTGGGTTCATCATATGTTAAAGAGTACATATTAACTATCCATCCATGTATTCTTTTTCGAATCCATTGCTCACACTCCGATAAGGAAATTCAAAGAAATACGTGGAAACTTCCTCTAGAATGATTAGAGATTATTCACAATTTGAACTTGGCATGGTGATATAGAATTTGTTGGGAGAGAGAAAAAACTGGACCTTGAGATTTTTTCGTTATGCGATGAGTCCTTGCAAGGGCGCTATGCTAGATTAGACATAGTTAACATGGACGGTGGGGAACCAGAGAGTGGCATGGTGATATGCATGTAGTCAATGTCAGGTTTGGGAGGCTGCCTGGTGTGCAGAATCTCCGTGTGGCGTTGAAGTTGGCATTTTTTTGATTTAGGAGCACAAGCAACTATTTCTATTTAATTAGATGCAAGAGAAAGCATCAGTTTAGAAACTGTCGATAAATTCTACAGACCTTATTATCATGAAGATTTAGGAGCCATTTTTAAACTCACAGGAAGGTCATATTTGTTATGAATTATCATTATTTCTATTATTTTTTATTATATTCTCTTATTTTGTTGTCATTAAGATGCGCCCTTTAGAGGAAAAAAAAAAGCATTGACGGCTTATTATTATAAGGTATTCGTAAAAGTACCTTGATGATCTCTACTCTTGTGCTTTTGAACAAAATTGTGGAACATTTTCTCAAAACATATGGCCGTCTTCAATCTCTGGTGGAAAACTCCCTTTTTCTCCCCCATGTTTCCTCTTCTTCCCTAGGATTTCTCATTTTTGAAAGAAACACAATCATCCATTGCCCCTTGGTAGTTGTATTTTGTAATGTGAAGAGCATTCAACGTGTTTAACCACACTACTATGAATGATTGAGCATCTAATTCTATTATATTGTTCAGTTATCTTGCTTGTAAGTACTCGGTATCAGGTTCATATTATTTTCAGTTGTCTCGCTTGTAAGTAATTGTTATCTGGTTTCGATTATTAACTTGTTAGTGTTATTGTGTTAAATCTCCATGCTTGTTGATTAGTAGTCTAACTGTTAGTAACATGATTTGCAGGGAACTTTAAAAGACCTTTCCAGGGCTATAGCTGCGGTCACTCAAACTCCTGTTCCCCAAATGACCCAGACCAAACCGGTGATGGAAGAGGTACGAGTGTAACATAGATTATAAGTTTTATTTGGGTCGTGATGCTGGTAGTTTTGACAGTATTTTCATGGCCTGTTGAAAACTAACATTATATTCCCATTTCCGAAGGTTGATAATGCTGAACGCCATGTCATTAGCCCTGACCAAGCACCACAACATACCGTTGCTTCATCTAATGGCGGTATGAATGAGTTAACTGTAATAGCCGAGCATTAAGTGAAGACGAAGACAAGCTGATAGTTACTGACTTCAAATCTTAGACAAATGGAAGGGGTTTTTCTCTTAAATTATTTGTTTAGTTTTCTCTTACAATAATATGTACATAATCATTTTGGTCTCACCACCCATACATGGAACCATTACGGTGGCTTACTGTTCGAAAATTCTATTATGATGTTCATGCCAGCCGGGTTGGAACAGCAAATGGTCTTGTGAGCTATGAAACTCGTATACTGGGACATATATTTCTTTTTTAGGCAAAAGGATTCTGCAGTCTAATGCTGACCTCTTTTAGCTGCAAAGGTATGGTATATTGATTAGTACCCTGATGAAATTGTTACTGTTATCAACTCAACCATGGAGACTATATTACAGGGTAAAACTGGTGTAATGCCGTACTGGTAGCGTCGAATCCCCATTTCCGCCCTTTGTTTTCTTCTACATTTTGGTTTTGGTACATTGTTCTACAAGGCTAAGGAACGGCAAAACAGTAAATGAGATTTTATTGCATGTCCAAGGGCAAGCTCAAAAGCCAAATATGACAATTATTTTTACTTTGATGGTGAATTTTCAGGCTGATTTTGGAGCCAGACACGCATAATAGTTATTTGCAATCATGATTGTTTTGCTATCTAAGTGGTTTTTTTGATACAATATTCAAGGGCATAAAGACCAATTGAAAATTATTTTGCCTTACAGAAATTCTAAATGTCGAGGAAGTGGGTGAGGAAAAGGAGGTGGCGGGGGGTGTGAACCATTCATCCTCCTCAGGATGTGTGCCCACTTTTTTGGCGTGCGCATCCCGAGGGGGGTGAATGGTTCAACCCCCCGCCACCTCCTTTTCCTCGCTGGTTTCCTCGTCACGTAGAATCACTCTTTGCCTTATATTCAAGTGGTTATTTGCCCTCTGAAAATTATTTTTCTTTTAATTTTTTTTAGATTTTGTTGAAAGACCTATTGTATTACATTCACCCTCAAGCTCAAATTTGTCCACTTTTTGAGCTTGAGGTTGAGTTATTCATTGGAAATGTTCTTAAACTCAACTTTTTGTGTGTCTAGCATATGGTTTACAAACACTTAAGAACACAAAGGCTAGAGACGTCAAAGTCTTTTTCATCTATCAAACACAAGCCAAGGACTTCCAGCCAGGGAACCATTTCGACTCACTGCCAAGTGTCTCAATTCTCAACCATTTTCTCTCTAAGTGTTTCTCCCCATTTCAATCCATTTTATATCTTAGTCTTGTGTTTGATGCATAGAAGTAAGTTCCAAAAGGCTGGTTTCCTCGAGTTAGATTTCAAAAGAAGCATCTTATGTAGAAACTTGAAATTCTGGTGTTTGAGCCATCTATATAAGGGGTGGGCATCTCATCCCATCCCATCCCATTCCGATTTTTTCGGGTTTTAATGGGATTGAATAATTTTATTCCGATCCCGTCCCGATCTAGAATGGGATGGGATGAGATGAAGATTTTCAATCCCGCCAATCCCGTCCTGTACCGAGCTAATTTTTTAATAATTATTATTAATATTTTTATTTATTTATTTATTTTTATTCATATAAACTTACAGATGACTGACAGAAACTCATGGTGTTTGCAGTGGTAATATAAATGTTACTTCGAAAAATAAATATTCATTAAGCAAGAAAAAGATAGCAGACTGTTGCTTGGATTCCTAATAAAAGTGGCTCCAAATATTTAACTTTCAAATATTGATAATACCCAGGTGAAGATAAAAATAACAATTAGACGAGTAATACATATTCAGAAAGGAACATTCAGGGGCGGAGCCAAGAATTTGAGATGCCCTGGGCTGTAAAAAATATTTTTTTTAATTACAATATATATATTAATGGTAAACCATTATGAATATGTTAGAGCATCACCAATAGGTTTATATTTATTCCCTAACAAAAGATGAAATGTCATTTTGTCAAGGAACCATGAATTTTGTTCCCCACGGTAATGAAATTGTAAAATCAGTTGGGAGACCATCACAACGACACAATACTCTTAGTGGGTCCCATTTATCATGTCATTTTCTAAAAGTCAGCCCACTCGACTTCATTGTTAGGGAATCTAGTGGCTACCCTTATATTTGCATACCACATCTATATATAATTATAAAAAAGTTATTTTTCACGCTCTTATATGATGATAATCTTTGCAGCAGTCACAGGCAGCATGATGATCCCGTCCCGAACCCGTTTGGGATGAGATGAGGTCGGGATGGGGTTTTTCCCATCTCGTCCCATCCTGAACGGGATGGGATAGGGATGGGTATATCTCGTCTCATCCCGTCCCGTGCCCACCCCTATTCTATACATCTTGAGCACTAGATAAAAAAAAAAAAAAAAAAAAAAAAAAGTCACCTTTTCAAAACGACTCCTCTCTAAGGCTTTATTGTGCAAAACATGCTTATTACTATTGTTCAAGCTATTCTTTTAAATCATAGATCATTTTGGAAATCTTCATTTGTAGTTTATAGTAGGGGTGGGTAAGGGACAGGATGGAACGAGATGAATCTCATCCCGTTTGTTCGGGGTTGGGACGAGACATGATGAAATAGACCTTATTCTGACTTCGTTCCATCCCAAACGGGTTCAGGACGAGATGAACATGTACTAAATTTTGAATTTACTAGACACGAAACTCTAAAAACAACTATATAACTTTAAGCCATTGATTATTATTTCCTCATTTCATTAGTTTTTACTCCCTTTTTTTAGAACCACTATTGAAGATAGACATTTTTTGTACGTTGCTAATGAAAATGATCAATGGGTTTGTCCTTTAAAAACTACGAGGATTATACATTGTTGTTGTCAAGAGTTAGGAAGAGGAAAAAAAAATGGGAATGCTTTAGTTAGATTCATTATTTAAGTGAGTCACATGGAAGCTTGTGAGAATAAATAGCCATGTCAGTAAATAAAAGTCGTCAACAAATAGCTTCATACTACATATTTCATATTAAAAAAATCGGTTCAGGATGAGCGGGATTGAAAATCTTCGTCCCGCTCTCATTCAATTCTATATCGGGACGGGATGGGACGGGATTGAGATGAGATTGATCAATTCTAATATGACCCGAAAAAATTGGGACGAGATCGAGATCGCGAGATGGGATGTCCACCCCTGATTTATAGCCATGTAACTATAATATTTACTTTTAAAAATATATATATAAGAGCATCTCCAATAACCTTCTTAAGAAGCTCATTGAGGGTTAAATTTGTACGGGTGACATTTTAACTCTATTTTGAGTCTCCAACAGTCTCGTTATGGGTGACATGGCTTTACTGAACTGAAACGTGTTACATTGAGGTTGTTGGAGATGCTCTAAGGCTTGATATTACAGTTCACCCTTTGTAAGGTTAATTGCACTTTACCGCTCATTATAAATAATTAATAAAAGTTCACCCCTATAGTCAAAACACTACAAGTACCACACAAACAACATGATGCAAACATCCATAGACATATATGGGTGCAATCATTCCATCAAAAATGTTATTCCATGAATAAAATGTACTAAGCATAAACCGTTAAATTAATTATCAACAAAATGTATCGGGCGTGAACATAATCTCCTAATAATAAACACTAATACTAGTAATTAACCGAAATAAACACCTTACAAACATTTCTAAGGGTCAAATACATTAAACATTACCATAATCAACAACTTATTGATAAAACTCTAACCATTGTACTCAATGTAAACACTAATCGACCCACAAAACAATATCATAATGAACATAGTCACAATAATCCATAGAAGCGCCAAACAAATACATAGTGGAGAAACCCTAATCTGTACAAATAAACAAAATCCTGACAAAAAAAGCACCATCCATTTATACATGCACTGCAGATTGAAAACAAAAACCCTAAAATAGAAAGAACACTCGCACTATCTCGCGCAAAAGAACATGAGGTCTTGGAGAGTACACTTATGGTTTCACATCCTCGCCTAAGATCTGGTTCATCATCACTATGTGACCACATCTCATCTTCGATGTTCACGTATGTGGATCAGTTAAGCGAAGGTTGGGATCAACAAATCAATCACATCATCGTGAGATGCATGTGAGAGGTACTTTCGTAATTAAAAGAGATTCGAACGAGGGGTTTGACATTCAACTCACGCTAACCAATCGTTAGTCCATAGAGGAAATTAAAATAATGATTTATTTAGTGGAAAATAAAGCGGATTAAAAATTATCCTTTTTTTTTTTATGCGCTCACATCCATCTAACAGCAATAAGTCTTAAATTCGTATGCCACGTGTCAATCTGCTAAATCGAGACTCTTCAAGTCTGTCAATAGATCAGTTTGGAGCAAACTAAAAGCTACATCTTCGACCTCGCGAGATCTGTCCAGACATCAAAACCAATGAAGCCAGTGGCAAAACCCGTAATTACCTCTTAATTGAGGGTCCTTTCCCACTCTACCATCTTCTCCAACTCTCCTCCCTCTGAAAAAAAAAAAAAAAAAAAAAAATCCTTTTGCAACAATTTAACCAAAACTAGGGTTAAGGGTTTAACATTTCCACCCTCAATTTCTCTCTCATCCTTCACTTACTTCTAGGGTTTCGAATCTCAAATGGCTTCTTCAGTAGCTGGAGGAGCTGAAGCGGGACCTTCCGAGAACCCTCAACCGGTCCCGCCGATTGAGAATGCTGATCACACTTCTTCTGCTCCTGTAGAGACCGGTAAGGAAGCTCAAACGAGCTCAATTGAGGAAAAGAAGAGGAAAGGTGTCGAAAAGGCTCGGGAGAAGTCGAGAAAAGCGAAACCTGTTGTTGTGAATGAAAATCAAAATCAAAATCAAAATGCTGGTTCGTTTTCTCGAGCGAGTGAGCTCACTCTTTCGTTTCAAGGAAAGGTTTATGTGTTTCCAGAGGTTTCTTATGAAAAGGTCTGATTTTTTTTTTTATTTGCTCCTTTAGTACTTGTTTACCTATCTTGATCATCAGTTATGTTGTGTGTTTAAAATTTTTCAATGTAATCTGCAATTTCGATCGAAAGTGGTTACGCAGTTTTAGATAATTTATGTTTACAATTTACTCTTTATTAGAGGGTTTAGTTAGCACATTTGCGGTCGTATATGATGTTGTATTGTTGTGTTCCAAGTGCTGGGTAGTGCTTTTGAAGCATGAACTTGGAAGTAGTAAGTTAGTTTAATTTCCGCTTGTGAGTTATGAATGTTATGGAAAAAATGCATGATCTATATCAATGTAGTATGCATTACAGGTTCAAGCTATTCTAATGTTGTTAGGAGGGCTTCAAACGCCTTTTGGTAATTATGAATTACCATGCAAATGGACTGATGAGGTACTTCTGAAACCGTGCAGTATCTTATTTTGAAGTTGTTTTTATTTGTTTTGTGCGTATTTAAAAACTTTTTGAATTTTCTAGGGTATGGCAGAAGTTCAAAGAAACTTGAATATGTCAAGAAGAGTTGCTTCCTTGATTAGGTTTCGTGAAAAACGTAAAGAGCGAGAGTTTGACAAGAAAGACCGGTACAAAGAACGTAAAGATGCTCCACAGAGGTAAAGTGAATGTCTTATGTATGTTTGAGTTGTTAATTGATAGTACTTTATTGTATGTGGCTAAGCTGAAGTTTTCATGTAGTATGTTAAGGCTTGAACTAGTATTTGGGTAACAAGACGCAATTTAGTGAACCTATGTTAGGCCACCAAAAGCTAGCATCTGCAAGGTTAAACTCAGCAATTCATTTGCCTAGTTTGCAACTTTTGAAGTAGATTTATTGTGCAAGCCCTACCTTTTTTAAATACTTCAATACATTGCTTTTGGTTTGAGTTATTAATTACTGCCAAAACCAGCTAGTCAGATGGAATTGGCATTATGCTCTCTTTTTATAGATTGAATGGACAATTCCAGGTTGAAAATACTGGTCTTTGTAAACCTCTAATGCATTTTTTAGAACTGTTTCATACGTCTTGATCTTATAATTGCTTGTAGCTGTATACTGCTGTTGTACTTATGGATGCTTACCTTGATCTTCCTTTTTGCAATTTATCCATTTGCAGCTACATGCCTGCTTTTGTTTGGTTCTAGTAAACAACTTAATAGTTGGTACTTTTAAATTTCTCAGGGTAAGTGGTGAAGACAGAGAATGTTCCCTTGAGCTTAACGATACATTACTTACCAAGGACAATCCTCCATCTGCAATGGATTCCAATTCTGTGAATAAGGTTCCGAAAATTGGTATGGTCTTCCAATCAGATGTTGAAGCTTACGAATGTTACAATCAGTACGCTAGATCAGTGGGTTTTAGTGTACGGAAAAGCTCATCTACTCATCGGTCAGATAAAACAGTGTCAAGAAGGATTTTTTGTTGTTCAAAAGAAGGGAATTACCGCAGTCATACAAGAGGGCCCCCAACGAAACAACGATTACCATCACGAACTGATTGCAGAGCACGCTTTGTTATCAAGATACAAGGTGATGGACATTATACTTTGGCTGAGTTTATAGAAGAACATAATCATGAACTTGCACCTCCTTCTGAAGTGCATGTCTTGAGGTCACACCGCAGAGTACAAGATATCCAAGGTGGAGCTAGTGGTTATGGCAACATGAATGCAGAAGTTGCAAAATCTCCAAATCTCTATTGTAGTAATTGCCTAGAGAATATGCATGACAACATTTTGAAAAAGGAAGATGCAGAATATCTCGTGGAGTACTTTAAGTGCATGCAGAAAGAGAGTCCATATTTCTTCTATTCAGTGCAATTGGGTGAAAATAACCAAGTATGTAATTGTTTTTGGAGTGACTCTAAATCGAGGATAGACTATAGCTTCTTTGGTGACGTTGTGTGCTTGGACACTAGATACAGAATAAGTGGTTATGACAAGCCTTTTGCACTATTTGTTGGACTAAACAATCATGGGCAGACAATATTGTTTGGTTGTGGTTTGTTATTAGATGAAAGCACAGAGTCTTTTCAGTGGGTGTTAGAAACATTTTTGGCTGCAATGAATGGGAAACAACCAAAGACATTGTTTACAGATCAAGCTACAGAGATTGTAAATGCAGTTAGGCAGGTTTTACCAAACACTGTTCACCGGTTATCTTTAAATCATATTTACCAAAACTCTGTAAAACACCTCTCTAATGTGCTCGAGGATTATAACTCTTTCATGAAAGATTTCAAGAGTTGCATATATGAAAATGACACTGAAGAGGAGTTCCAGTCTATCTGGCGTGCATTGTTAGACAAATACAATTTGCAGCAGAATGAGTGGTTGCAAGGTCTGTATGAGATGCGTGAAAATTGGGCACAAGTATATGGACAAGATTGCTTCTGTGCAGGTGTCACGACTACTCAGAGAAGTGAAACTATGGAAGGATTATTGAAGAGGTATTTCAAAAAATTCATGTCGGTGCATGATTTTGTAACTCAATATGAAAAAGCGATGACCAATCGGCATGAGAAGGAAAGAGATGAAGATTTCAATTCCAGGAGAACAAAGCCCGATTTACAGACAAAATGGCCAGTAGAAGTTCAAGCAGCAGAGAGGTACACACCCAAGATATTCACATTATTCCAAGAAGAGTATGTTCGCACGTTGGATTTGTTTGTAGATTCTACTGATCAGGATGACTCTGTGTACATATATAAAGTATTATCGTTTGTAAAAAATGATAAACCCCGAACTGTAACATTTGATTCTTCAAATAAAACAGTGAAGTGCAGTTGCAAAAAATTTGAGATGACAGGGATTTTATGTGCTCATGCGCTTAAAGTCTTACATGACAAGCAGTTGCCTGATCTTCCATCAGAATACTTCTTGAATAGATGGACCAAAGATGCTAAGGCTGGTCTAGTGATTGAGTATCGTGAAAAATCTTCAAAATTCAACATTCGGTCATCCTTCACCTTGTTATTTAGTGATCTGGCCTATATAGCCATAGTCATTGCTGTGAAAGGTGCTAGCACTGACAACTCCTGCACATTTGCCAAAGGACTACTAATTCATGTGCTAGAGGAGTTGGATGGTTTTCTGAACTCCGACACTGATCAGATCAAAGTCCTTGATGATGTTAGAAGTGCAATCATGTCATTACGAGATCTAAATAAGAAAGCAAAGAGCAAAATGAGTGGTAGACCTAAGGGTACCCTGGAGAAAGGAAAGAAGAATGAAAAAGGGCCAGCAAAGACAAAAGGTAAGTGGAGCGATGTACTTTTACAACTATCGACAACACAATCAGTCAGTACGGTAATGAGTTGTTTTGATTTCATTCAGGTGCTAATGGATTGAATGGCTTGGGTGAAGCAACTGAATCTGGTTATCGTCTCTCTGCAGCTTCTGAAATGTCAAACATTGATCCAGCTAGACAATGGCACATGCCCCAATATGCTCAGGTTATTCCCTGAACATGCATGATGATATTGATAGCAAAATTTTTGGTGTTGAACTTTTAGTTTAACTTATTGGTTATTGAGTAGGAGCCCATCAACCAAGTAGGAAAGACGGTTTTGCCACATTCAGATACTGACAATGCACGATACGGGGTGATGTCTGGTGGATGGAGTTCACAACCATCCTGGCAAAATGAGATTGCCCCAGAGAATGCAATTGGGTGTTCAGGGGTTTCTAGTCTGCAAGGTCTCTCTTTTCGACCAACCAGACCTTTGAGCATGCCACAAGTGCCCTGTTCTAAGGTACGTGTGTTAAAGGATGTTCATATGGGCTGTGGTTTTTCAGATAATTGGTTATTGCATGCAAGTCGGTAATTGTTTATTATTCCATTGTTATCATTATAAGTATAGAATCTTATTTGAGATGCAAAGTTTTCTTGAACTTACCCAACTAAATTTGTTAGGGATCAGCTGGGCCTGCAGATCAAGCATCAAACCATGGCTCTGCACACATCCAACCCAACCAGGTATTACAACGGATAATAAACATCTTCGTATTTAGTTTTGGAAAATGCAGATTATTGATATGAATCATTCTCTGTTACAGGGCTTTATTGGGTTTTTGACTCAACAGACTTCTTCCCAAAGACTATCAGAACCACCGATGCAACAACAAACAACTCAGGGACTGGAATACTTGGAAACACCTGCCTACAGATGAAGTTTAAGTTAATATTTCTGAGGCCTTCAGCTGCCATTCATGTTCATTTAGGTAAACATTTTGAAAGCCCTACATCCCCTTCAGTGTTGTAAATGTATGGTTTTCGTTTGCTTAAGTGGACCAGAGCTGAACTCCAATTAGATTAAAAAAAAGTTCAGACTAAATTGGAAATTGGATCAATTTAGATATTTTAGAGTAACTGATTGGTCATGTTAGTCCAATTATTTCTGTGATCCATTTCCATCACCTCCGGATGTGTGGAACCGTACTTGTTTGTTGTTCGCTGTAAATAATTATGCACTCACAATCAATTTCATGATTGCTGACTACTTTGTGCAGGACACTTCAAATGGCAAGATCATTTATGTTATACTGAGAGATGAAACTGAAGTACAAGGAGAGTGTGGAAGATAAAATGCAACCAGCTCCAAAAAATGCCTTATCATTTTTCACCAATATATCATTCAGTCCAATTTAGGCGTTGTAAATAGTAATATTTCTGAGCGATGCTGTATTAGTTCCAGTTAATTTGTGTTATTATGTAAATGGCAAATAAAGTTTTCCACCCGTCGATGTTACAAGTTGCAGAGTTTATATCAGAGACTTCACTTCAAGAGTATTGATTGGTGGTATTGATTCTTTTACATGTATTGCATGTGATCTTTACATGGTATGTGCAGATGTACCCACTGTGGCATTAGTTCAAAAATGACTCCGATGATGCGCCACGGACCTGCTGGCCCGAGGACTCTTTGTAATGCCTGTGGGCTCATGTGGGCAAACAAGGTTAGTATGTCAGATTTCTCCAGGTTTTTTTTTTCTGTGCCTCCCTTCAAGTTGGTTTTTACAAAAAAGTGCAGTATGGTTTGTGTTTGCTTAGTTCTATTGTACATGTATTTTTTTCGAAATAAAACATGATAGTGGCATTTTTATTTTGAGAAATTATCTGTAAGATGAGTTAATTTTTCAAGAACTTGTTTGTTTGAAGTGAGATGAGTTAATGTTTCAAAATTTTTGTTTGAAGTGAAATTGAAAACTACACGTCACTAATGAGTGATGAGGGGGGTCGATAAGGTGTGTTTTCCATATTCTAATGTTTAGGTCATTCTTATGACCAAATTATTTTGTGAACTGTGGATTGAAGACCCCAAAAGCTATGGAGATTTTATAGAGCCTTGGCTTTAGTGTGTGCGAGACATGTAAATTTCAAATAGGTACCAACATTGAAAGCTTGTGGATAATTTGTATGGTTCATGTTTGTTGGAAGACAACCTGCACAAAATTTAGTTTTCTGTGGTGCTGACACTCCCTGGCATTGCTGCATGGGCTTGCTGCTTTGGTTGTTGAACGTCTCTTTGGGTAATAAATATGTTGCTTGGTCGAGAACGAAGGGCTTTCATGTTAGGGAGGCACATCCATATGAGGATCTACCGATCTAGTTGCAATTTTGATGGTTGATGGAATAAAGTTTTTTGTTAAGGGGTTATCTCGTCTCCAAAGTAATATGTGCATGCAAGTCGTGGTTTTATGCTGTCTTTTTCTCGAAGAACTTTGTCAAGCATTTGAGGGAATGTATTGGGACTTGCATTGCATCTTTAACATTTTCCAATAGTCGGCCGTGAAACTTGAGGGATTTGAGGGGTTGACACAATAGATTTGGTTGTTTCATATCCGTTTATTTTGACATTGACTAATAGGGAGTTATCAGATGTAGGGTAAATCAATGTATTGGAGTTCAGCAATCTCTTGCCAGTTTCCCGTTTGCCATTTGGGAACAACACCCTAATGTTCTTGGGAGCAGAAAAATGTTTAGATGGTTAATCCAGGGTCATTTTATTATTGCATCCAAGCTTTATTTGGAAGAAAAAAAATTTCAGTGACTGATTTTTATTTTGGAGCACTGGATGTTTAATGCAGCGCTACATATTTGGAAAGGTTTCTACAACATGCTTAGAGCTGCCATTGGGTTCATCATATGTTAAAGAGTACATATTAACTATCCATCCATGTATTCTTTTTCGAATCCATTGCTCACACTCCGATAAGGAAATTCAAAGAAATACGTGGAAACTTCCTCTAGAATGATTAGAGATTTTATTCACAATTTGAACTTGGCATGGTGATATAGAATTTGTTGGGAGAGAGAAAAAACTGGACCTTGAGATTTTTTCGTTATGCAATGAGTCCTTGCAAGGGCGCTATGCTAGATTAGACATAGTTAACATGGACGGTGGGGAACCAGAGAGTGGCATGGTGATATGCATGTAGTCAATGTCAGGTTTGGGAGGCTGCCTGGTGTGCAGAATCTCCGTGTGGCGTTGAAGTTGGCATTTTTTTTATTTAGGAGCACAAGCAACTATTTCTATTTAATTAGATGTGAGAGAAAGCATCAGTTTAGAAACTGTCGATAGATTCTACAGACCTTATTATCATGAAGATTTAGGAGCCATTTTTAAACTCACAGGAAGGTCATATTTGTTATGAATTATCATTATTTCTATTACTTTTTATTATATTCTCTTATTTTGTTGTCATTAAGATGCCCCCTTTAGAGGAAAAAAAAAGTTATATTATTATAAGGGATTCGTAACAGTACCTTGATGATCTATACTCTTGTGCTTTTGAACAAAATTGTGTAACATTTTCTCAAAACATATGGCCGTCTTCAATCTCCGGTGGAAAACTCCCCTTTTTCCCCTTCTTCCCTAGGATTTCTCGTTTTTGAAAGAAACACAATCATCAAAATCATTCCATTGCCCCTTGGTAGTTGTATTTTGTAATGTGAAGAGCATTCAACGTGTTTAACCACACTACTATGAATGATTGAGCATCTAATTCTATTATATTGTTCAGTTATCTTGCTTGTAAGGACTCGGTATCAGGTTCATATTATTTTCAGTTGTCTCGCTTGTAAGTAATTGTTATCTGGTTTCGATTATTAACTTGTTAGTGTTATTGTGTTAAATCTCCATGCTTGTTGATTAGTAGTCTAACTGTTAGTAACATGATTTGCAGGGAACTTTAAAAGACCTTTCCAGGGCTATAGCTGCGTCACTCAAACTCCTGTTCCCCAAATGACCCAGACCAAACCAGTGATGGAAGAGGTACGAGTGTAACATAGATTATAAGTGTCATTAGCCCTGACCAAGCACCACAACATACCGTTGCTTCATCTAATGGCGGTATGAATGAGTTAACTGTAACAGCTGAGCATTAAGTGAAGACGAAGACAAGTTGATGGTTACTGGCTTCGAATCTTAGACAAATGGAAGGGGTTTTTCTCGTAAATTATATGTTTAGTTTTCTCTTACAATTATATGTACAAAATCATTTTAGTCTCTCCACCCATACATGGAACCATTACGGTGGCTTTACTGTTCGAAAATTCTATTATGATGTTCATACCAGCAGGGTTCTCCAACCGTAAACCGCAAATGGTCTTGTCAGCTATGAAACTCGTATACTGGGACATATATTTCTTTTTTAGGCAAAAGGATTCTGCAATCTAATGCTGACCTCTTTTAGCTGCAAATGTGTGGTATATTGATTAGTACCCTGATGAAATTGTTACTGTTATCAACTCAACCATGGAGACTATATTACAGGGTAAAACTGGTGTAATGCTGTACTGGTAACGAAGAATGTCCTCCCTTTGTTTTCTTCTACATTTTGGATTTGGTACCATGCATGGTGCTATGCATATTGTTCTACAAGGCTAAGGAACGGCAAAACAGTAAATGAGATTTTATTGCATGTCCAAGGGCAAGCTCAAAAGCCAAATATGACAATTATTTTGACTTTGATGGTGAATTTTCAGGCTGATTTCGGAGCCAGACACACATAATAGTTATTTGCAATCCTGATTGTTTTGCTGTCTAAGTGGTTTTTTTGATACTATATTCAAGGGCATAAAGACCAATTGAAAATTATTTTTCTATTAATTTTTTTAGATTTTGTTGAAAGACCTATTGGATTACATTCACCCCCAAGCTCAAATTTGTCCACTTTTTGAGCTTGAGGTTGAGTTATTCATTGGAGATGTTCTCAACTCAAACTTTTTGTGTGTCTAGCATATGGTTTACAAACGCTTGAGAACACAAAGGCTAGAGACGTCAAAGTCTTTTTCATCTATCAAACACAATCCAAGGACTTCCAGCCAGGGAACCATTTCGACTCATTGCGAAGTGTCTCAATTCTCAACCATGTTCTCTCTTAAGTGTTTCTCCCCATTTCAATCCATTTTTTATATCTTAGGGTGTGTTTGATGCATAGAAGTTAGTTCCAAAAGGCTGGTTTCCTCGAGTTAGATTTCAAACGAAGCATCTTATGTAGAAACTTGAAATTCTGGTGTTTGAGCCTTCTATACATCTTGAGCACTAGATAAAGAAAAATTGAAGGCACCTTTTCAAAACGACTCCTCCCTAAGGCTTTATTGTGCAAAACATGCTTGTTACTATTGTTCAAGCTATTCTTTTAAATCATAGATCATTTTGGAAATCTTCATTTGTAGTTTATAGTAGGGGTGGGTAAGGGACAGGATGGAACGGGATGAATCTCATCCCGTTTGTTTGGGATTGGGACGGGACGAGATGAGATAGACCTTATTCTGACTTCGTTCTATCCCAAATGTGTTTAGGACGAGATGAGTATGTACTAAATTTTGGATTGAAATTTTTGAAAATACCAAACACACAACTCTAAGAACAACTATATAACTTTAAGTCATTGATTATTATTTCCCCATTTCATTAGTTTTTACTCTTTTTTTATAGAACCACTTTTGAAAATAACCATTTTTTTGTACATTGCTAATGAAAATGATCAATGGGTTTGTCCTTTAAAAACTACGAAGATCACACATTGTTGTTGTCAAGAGTTAGGAAGAGGAAAAAAGAAATGAGAAAGCTTTAGTTAGATTCATTATTAAGGTGAGTTGCATGGAAGCTTGTGAGAATAAATGGTCATGTCAATAAATAAAACAATAAATAAAAGTCGCCAACAAATAGTTTCATACTACATATTTCATATTAAATAAAAACCAGTTCAGGATGAGCGGGATTGAAAATCTTCATCCCATTCTATATCGGGACGGGACGGGAATGAGATGAGATTGATCAATTCCAATAGGACCCAAAAAAATCGGGACGGGATCGCGGGATGAGATGGGATGCCCACCCCTGATTTATAGCCATGTAAATTATAATATTTACTTTTAAAAATATATATGTTTGACAAGAAAGACTGGTACAAAGAACGTAAAGATGCTCCACAGAACGTAAAGATGCTCCACAGAGGTAAAGTGAATGTCTTATGTATGTTTGTGTTGTTAACTGATAGTACTTTATTGTATGTGGCTAAGCTGAAGTTTTCATGTAGTATGTTAAGGCTTGAACCAGACGCAATTTAGTGAACCTATGTTAGGCCACAAAAAGCTAGCATCTGCAAGGTTGAACTCAACAATTCATTTGCCTAGTTTGCAACTTTTGAAGTAGATTTATTGTGCAAGCCCTGCCTTTTTTAAATACTTCAATACATTGCTTTTAGTTTGAGTTATTAATTACTGCCAAAACGAACTAGTCAGATGGAATTGGCATTATGCTCTCTTTTTATAGATTGAATTGACAATTCCAGGTTGAAAATACTGGTCTTTGTAAATCTCTAATGCATTTTTTTTTAGAACTGTTTACGTCTTGATCTTATAATTGCTTGTAGCGGTATATTGCTTAGGGGTGGGTAAAAATCGATTTAAATTCGGTTAACCGATCGAACCGAATTTGAGTAGAGAGAAAATAATTTAAATCGAATCGAACCGATTATAAACGGTTCAAAATCGGTTTGCGGTTTTGAACCGACCGATTTATAACCGAACCGACTGATTAATTAAATATATATAAATAACTAAATAAAAAGTAGGTGTCAATACTTGATTAGTGCAACAAATGCATTGCAATACACCCTGTTGCACTAAATCACATCATTCTATCAAAGTTTTCAATTTTGGGCTAAAAATTGAATCTATAAAAAAATTGGACCTGTAAAAAAATTGAACATGTTTTAATGAAAGTCTTTCAAATGCTTGAGCCTGAAATTTCGGTCCAACCGATCTGAAATTCGGTTCAACCGAATTCATTGGTTTACAAATACAAAATTCGATTTCGATTTGGGTTTTGGACAAACTGAATTAAATCGGTTCGAAATCGGTTTGGGACTCAAAACCGAACCGAACCGACATTGCTGTTGTACTTATGGATGCTTACCTTGATCTTCCTTTTTGCAATTTATCCATTTGCAGCTACATGCCTGCTTTTGTTTGGTTCTAGTAAACAACTTAACAATTGGTACTTTTAAATTTCTCAGGGTAAGTGGTGAAGACAGAGAATGTTCCCTTGAGCTTAACGATACATTACATACCAAGGACAATCCTCCATCTGCAATGGATTCCAATTCTGTGAATAAGGTTCCGAAAATTGGTATAGTCTTCCAATCAGATGTTGAAGCTTACGAATGTTACAATCAGTACGCTATATCAGTGGGTTTTAGTGTACGGAAAAGCTCATCTACTCATCGGTCAGATAAAACAGTGTCAAGAAGGATTTTTTGTTGTTCAAAAGAAGGGAATTACCGCAGTCATACAAGAGGGCCTCCAACGAAACAACGATTACCATCACGAACTGATTGCAGTAAAACGCTTTGTTATCAAGAAACAAGGTGATGGACATTATACTTTGGCTGAGTTTATAGAAGAACATAATCATGAACTTGCACCTCCTTCTGAAGTGCATGTCTTGAGGTTACACTGCAGGGTACAAGATAACCAAGGTGGAGCTAGTGGTTATGGCAACATGAATGCAGAAGTTGCAAAATCTCCAAATATCTACTGTAGTAATTGCCTAGAGAATATGCATGACAACATTTTGAAAAAAGAATATGCAGAATATCTCGTGGAGTACTTTCAAGTGCATGCAGAAAGAGAGTCCATATTTCTTTTATTCAGTGCAATTGGGTGAAAATAACCAAGTATGTAATTGTTTTTGGAGTGACTCTAAGTCGAGGGTAGACTATAGCTTCTTTGGTGACGATGTGTCCTTGGACACTAGATACAGAATAAGTGGTTATGACGAGCCTTTTGCACTATTTGTTGGACTAAACAATCATGGGCAGACAATATTATCGTTTGTAAAAAATGATAAACCCCGGACTGTAACATTTGATTCTTCAAATAAAACAGTGAAGTGCAGTTGCAAAAAATTTGAGATGACAGGGATTTTATGTGCTCATGCGCTAAAAGTCTTACATGACAAGCAGCTGCCTGATCTTCCATCAGAATACCTGTTGAATAGATGGACCAAAGATGCTAAGGCTGGTCTAGTGATTGAGTATTGTGAAAAATCTTCAAAGTTCAACATTCGGTCATCCTTCACCTTGTTATTTAGTGATCTGGCCTATATAGCCATAGTCATTGCTATGAAAGGTGATGGCACTGACAACTCCTGCACATTTGGCAAAGGACTACTAATTCATGTGCTAGAGGAGTTGGATGGTTTTCTGAACTCCGACACTGATCAGATCAAAGTCCTTGATGATGTTAGAAGTGCAATCATGTCATTACGAGATTTAAATAAGAAAGCAAAGAGCAAAATGAGTGGTAGACCTAAGGGTACCCTGGAGAAAGGAAAGAAGAATGAAAAAGTGCCAGCAAAGACAAAAGGTAAGTGGAGCGTTGTATTTTTACAACTATCGACAACACAATCAGTCAGTACGGTAATGAGTTGTTTTGATTTCATTCAGGTGCTAATGGATTGAATGGCTTGGGTGAAGCAACTGAATCTGGTTATCGTCTCTCTGCAGCTTCTGAAATGTCAAACATTGATCCAGCTAGACAATGACACATGCCCCAATATGCTCAGGTTATTCCCTGAACATGCATGATAATATTGATAGCAAAGTTTTTGGTGTTGAACTTTTAGTTTAACTTATTGGTTATTAAGTAGGAGCCCATCAACCAAGTAGGAAAGACGGTTTTGCCACATTCATATACTGACAATGCACGATATGGGGTGCTGTCTGGTGGATGGAATTCACAACCATCCTGGCAAAATGAGATTGCCCCAGAGAATGCAATTGGGTGTTCTGGGGCTTCTAGTCTGCAAGGTCTCTCTTTTCGACCAACCAGACCTTTGAGCATGCCACAAGTGCCCTGTTCAAAGGTACGCGTCTTAAAGGATGTTCATATGGGCTGTGGTTTTTCAGATAATTGGTTATTGCATGCAAGTCGGTAATTGTTTATTATTCCATTGTTATCATTATAAGTATAGAATCTTATTTGAGATGCAAAGTTTTCTTGAACTTACCCAACTAAATTTGTTAGGGATCCGCTGGGAGATGAAACTGAAGTACAAGGAGAGTGTGGAAGATAAAATGCAACCACCTCCAAAAACTGCCTCATCATTTTTCACCAATATATCATTCAGTCCAATTTAGGCGTTGTAAATAGTAATATTTTTGAGCGATGCTGTATTAGTTCCAGTTAATTTGTGTTATTATGTAAATGGCAAATAAAGTTTTCCACCTGTCGACGTTACAAGTTGCAGAGTTTATATCAGAGACTTCACTTCAAGAGTATTGATTGGTGAGAAGTGAGAACTAAAACCTTTCAATGCCACTAATCCATCACAATAAATTGCTAAGACTTCAAAGTTTTAAATTATGAGGTCCTTTTTATGAAAATGAAGGATCCATGACGTTTTTAAAATTGCAATAAATTTGATAAAAAGTCTTTTATCATATTTGTGGATGAAACCCACCCTTATTTAGAACCATAAACTACAAAGCAATAATAAATCATAGATATTTTTTTTAATGCTTAACCCTCCCCCACCTCAATGTTGCCGGTCGGGTTCAAACACGTGACGTGTAATTTCATCCATCACACATCTTCTAACTCAACTGATACACCTTTGGTTGAATCATTCAATCCTCTTGATTGAAATTGAAAGAAGGATTCTCCGAAAATTCTATCTTTGTAAGAGGATAAACCACAACTCCAAAAATCTTTTTTCAACCTCCGCTCTAGATAAGCTTGGTAAGTTAGTAGTTAAAGTTTTGAAAGTTTCAACTTACAATTTTGTAGACCTAGGTTATAATGAAAATGAAATTTAAATATACAAGCCTACCCAATAAGGATGAGGTATTGTGACAAAATCAATCCCTACCATTATTGGATATTTTAATGAAAAATAATTAATAACATCTAATATATCCATTCATGATATCTAAGTTGGTTATTTTAGAACATCGGCAAGTTATTATAAAAATAGAATCATTAAATAACCCATTAAACTCTTAAAAAAAATAGTGACAGTATATCACACCTACTGGTACTTTTATTAGTTCAGCACTAAAAAATGAAGTATAAAGTTAATCTCGGAAATTAGGATTTAAGTAAATTTAAAACACGATCAGTTAACAACATCGTTTTTTTTTTCTTCTTCTTGTGTTTTAACTTGGACTTTTGTGATTTTTAAGTTGGTAAGACGTGTGGTGAATTGTATCACAACCCTGGCGCTGTGGCATATGTTGCACGGAACTATAAAAATCATTTTTACCGCTTTGAATAACTTACAATTGCAAATTACACAAGGAATCAAATGTAATTATTATTGGAAAAAAAAGGAACCAAATGTACTAATATCAATATCCTACATCTACACAAATTTTATTTGCCTTTTTAGTAACACAAAATTAAGAAAATGATGTAGCAGTCATCAAGGAATGCGATTTTTCGAAATATGTTGAAATTTTACCGAATATTTCTTATTTTGAAGTTACCAAAATCTCTTTCGAAATATGTCGAAATTTTCCTGAGAAAATAAATAAATATTTTAGTCTTTGTATATTTGAACATGTTATAATGTTATTTAAGTATCAAAAGTTTGTTATGTGATTGATTCTTATGTAATATTCAATTTGTACGACACTACGAATCGTGTGAGACTTTTTATATAGTATTTAAGATATTAAAATGCATAATTTATATTCTTAAATTTGAAATCACAATCGAAATTTTTACGTTTTTCTACACAAAACAAAATATTTCTTAAAATGGGGATCCGTAATTAACTCGAAAAACAAAATCACAATCCTTGATAGGCATTGATAGCGAATGGATAACAATCAAGTCTTAACCCTTTAATGAAATTGATTATCTTGTCTATAAATAAACAAAAAAATAATAATGAATAAAGGAGCCTCCACAGGTACAACAACCAAATTTGTGAATGAAATCCTCCTAACACATTCCAACATTTTTGTTTCTATATATATAGAAATAGCAAACAAATAAAAATAAAAAATAAAAAATGAAAAATGAAAAATAAAAAAATAAAAAATAAAAAATAAAAGCTTTCCACCTTTCATTCAACATCCCTTTCTATCACACACAAGCACAAGACGTACTAATACCTTTCAACTCTCATCCAGATAAACTCTTGTCAACTTGTCTCTCTCTCAACCACCGTTGGATGATGGTGCCATCATGGACCCACATTTGTATAACTTCTCTCACCACTCACAAGTGACCTATGGTTCCCACTAAAACCCGATAAACATACACTCAAATCACGAAAGATAAAGATCAAAATAAGTCTACTTGTTTTAGTGCAGTGAAAGCCAATCAAAGTCATCACTTGAAGTAAAAAATCAAGCTAAGTCATGGCATCTCATTTTGCCTTGGTCAAAACCATATCACTGCTCTGAAGCCACACAAAGCCATAGTTTTTAATGATTTTTTTTTAAAAGCGTGAAGCCACCAAAACCAATACTTCATTAAATAAAATGTTTTTTTCTTTCTCTCTTTAGAGTTTTACGGTTGAATCAAAGTTGTTAGAGATATTGCTTGAGGTAAGAATCTTCTTGCCTTCAACAGAGTTTCACTGGAATTTTTATCGTCATGACCCCGAAGAAGGAACCAATATCTATATATTGATTGTCTATGCATTAATAATCTATACATTAATAATGTTGTTATTTTTTGTTTACTTAATGTGATTGATTATGGAAGAAAATTATGAGACAAGAAAGAGTAGTTCTCGAAAAGACACTGATTGAAAGTATGATGTTGCAGTGAATGGTAACAAATATCATAACATGAAAAGCAACGCAAACACTTACATTGACTTAAGCTAACATATCTAAATTTAGTAGAAAAGTAGATTATATATATTTATAAGCGTAGACACAAGCAAAATGCATATATTTACATGTTTTTTTATATAATATTTAAATTATTTTTTATAGTTGTTTTACTTACGTAAAGCCAAGCCATGGCAAATTGCTTCACGTTCGCTTCATGCCAGTGTTTTAAAAATTGGTCTAGACAAGCTAGGTAGAGCGGGTTATTGAATTTTATTTTTATTTCTAATTCAAAAATAAAAACTCTGTTATTTTTTTAATTAATACATTATGCATATGTAGATTGGTATTGAATTCCAAATAATTTATATGGTATTATTATGAATAACATTGAATCAAATAGCAAATAAAGTTTCACTTATTGAAACTAGACCCCACAAACACTCAACTTACGTCAGTCGCTCCCAGCAGTACAGTAATAAAAAGTTTTTTTGCACCTTTTTCTGTCTCTTCTTTTTGTTCTCTATGTATGTTTAGCTCAATAAGGTGTCTTCGAGGAAACACAGGGGCATAATCCGTAAATTCATTCCTCGTTTAGGGTATTTTATCTCAATTGTCTCTCTTTCGTCTCTTTAAACTTGTCTTGAATTCAAAATTTGCAATTCAATCAGGGTTAGGGTTTCAATTGAATTTTGTTTAGTTCGATTTCTACGAAATTCGAAGCAGGTTATGAGCTTAGGGTTAGGGTTGTGATGGCTGCTGTGAATCCGCGACCATTACAAGCTCGGCCGTTCGATGATGATCACAGGAAGCAGCAGAAGCAGAGGATCCCTGTGCCAGTAGAGGAGGAGGAGGAGGAAGACGACGGAGGTTATGATGATACTGATGAAGGTGAAGGTGAAGGTGGTGGCGATGAGGAAACTATGGATGAAGATGATGATCCTCCTCCTCATGTGAATTCAACAAGTCATCGAGATCATTCGGTAGCATTGCAGCCAAGGACAAGTGAGCTCACTCTCTCATTCGAAGGCGAGGTTTATGTGTTTCATGCTGTTTCTGCTGAAAAGGTCCCGTCTTTTTAGCTTCTCAATTGGGTGTTTCAGTTGCATGTGTGTTGTTCATTTATTGTTTTATTTGCTATTTCGTGATCGTTTGATGCGAGTTCTTTCCATAATTCTGATAAATTGATGGTTTTTTTTAGTTAGTTTTGTGATTGACAATTCGAATTATGTTTTCTTTGTACAGTGGCTTGGATTTGTTTCCACTTTTGTTTGTCCAGTTTGGGGTTTCTTGGAATTGTGTTGTTTTGTTATCTCAATTCGTATGTGACGAACTCTTCGTCGTATTTGAGCTCTAAATTTGACGGTTTTTTTTTTAGTTGGAAATGAGTTGGTGTACGTTTAACAGTGAGAATCTAAAGTCACTTGCTTTAAGAAGAGTACAACCAAAATTTGACTCTTTTGCCTCTCAATTCCGGGGTATAGCTGTTATCTCGATATTTTGTAATCAGGGCTTTTGTAATATAGAAAAAGTTGGAAGACATTTGACAAGAGAAATGGACAATAGGAAAAAAGGACATTGACTTTTATTTCTTCAATCAGAGAACAATTACTTATTATTTCTTGTAAAGCAAAGAAATTTTTTTTATGACGATTTAGCGTAGTAAAACAGTCAAAGTTTTCCTATAATGTGCATAAACCAAAGGTTTCCATTTGAATGTAACCTTGAATGTTTATATGAGCTTCATTTATCATCATGATGAGGTAATTCTAGTGCCTCAACTATTTTTGTGATTCAATTTATGTTATCTTTTGCATTGATGATTGCTACTTTTTTTTTATTTGTTTGTAAAAAAAAATTTATATTTTCTTATAATTTGTTTTTATTAAAAAACGATGTGTACGCCTCGTTACTTATCAATGCACCGCTTCGCCTAAAAAAAAGTTTGATCTTATATAAGATGCTGGAAAATGCTTTTTAAAACATTGCATGTTAGCATCATTTATTTTATATGTTTTAGTCAATTATTTGATAAAGTATAAAACCAGGGGCTTCATTTGAATGGAGTCTTGAATATTTATACGAGCTTCATTTATCATCATGTTAGCATCTTGTAACAGGTGCAGGCAGTGCTATTGCTTCTGGGAGGGCCCGAAATACCTACTGGAGTGCCTAGAGTTGATGTAGCTTATCATCAAAACAATAGGGTATGGATTGGAGCTTGGTCTTATTTTAATGAATGTTATCGCTTGTGCATATTTTTCCTCAATTTCATAATCAGTTTTCTCCATTTCATTTTCAACTTTCTCCAGGCTGCAGGAGATGTAACTCGACATTCAAATGTTTCACGAAGAGTTGCTTCGTTGGTTAGGTTCCGTGAAAAACGGAAAGAGCGATGTTTTGAAAAGAAAATTCGGTATAATTGCCGTAAGGAAGTTGCTCTGCGGTAAGGTGGACTTCTTTTTTGTAGTTGTTAAGCCAATGCGTCATCACCAATTATTTTTGGACAGCTACTCTATTGAAAATTAATAGTGTAGGATCACTTACTGTATTTTAAGTAGACTGGAATTGTTGTTTCTTAGATCAGCAAGTTTAAGGTTTAGTTGACTTGACTTGCACCATGTTGGGGCTTAAGGAGTTATATCACTCATTTTCTGATTTTATGCATGGTTCAAATCAATAATTAAAGAGAAGCAGACTACAGTTGTGGTTCCCTCCTAACATGAATACAAGGAAAACCAAACCTAAAAGTGTACAGGATTTGGACGTGAGTAAATGGAAGGACACATACATTAAGATGATATTTGATTTTCTTTCTATAAAATTGTGAGGGCCAACTCAATAAAGAAATAGGGATGTTTACGAGGAGTAATGTTGAAGAAACTGGCAAAACCTGAGTGTCCAGTTTGAATCTTGCCATAATCGTCATTTAGATCTTGTATTTTTTTTTATGCCATGATGATAGATCTGATTTATTTTTTATTAATATTATTTTTTATTTTTAATTAAATTTTTTTTTTACTGAAAGAATCGAAAAACATGAACTTGGAAATTAGAAAAAACACTTGGGGAAGACTACCCTTTTAGCAAGGTTAAAATTTTCCAATATTTTGAAATCTAGAAGGAAAGATATTCCTGATATTTTGTTTATTATTAGGATATCTATGGATATATCCGATATTTAAATATCTTCACCTGAAAATGAATACATATCCCAATTTATCATGGATATATCTTGATATAGTTCTCTTCTATCAAGCCAATTGGTGTGAAATATTTTTAATTGCCTCGTACTGATTTAGATAGTGTATCTACAAGAGAACTAACCCCAGTGAGAAAGTTACCAAGATTAGCAACCCATGCACACTGTCTAATTTCTGATATGCAATTGATGTTTCTGTCATGAGAAACCCAAAATACTTGATTTTTAGTGTGACCTTCAATACAGCTTGTATACATGAGCTAAGAATTTAACTGTAATAAGAGTCACCAATGTCATTTTTGCAAGTTGATTGGGGGTAAACTATTTGAGTTGGAATCACAAGTCACTGAGTTCAAGACAGTGAACTCGCGGAAGACTTGATGAGAATTGTGAAATGTGCCCATCAAACAATGGTGTGGACTATATAAAGTCATGGTAGCAAAGTGAATTTTACATTTTTCTCTCTCTCCATTTCACCTGTTTATTCCTGTTCCATGTTAGCCCATGCGAATTCTTCATATTAGTTTTAAATATTGTGTTCTTGAGTCTTGACACACACTCCCCCTTACTCCTTACTGTATTCACACTTTAATTAGCTAAAACTAAGTTTGTTTCAAATCCTTTCCCTAAGCTGTTTCTTGTGATCATGAAATTATATTTAAAGGGAGCTAGAATTTAACTTCACGTTTGTTTGTATAGACAGCATCGTAAGAAAGGCCAGTTTGTATCTGTAAAACAAAGCTATAAAGACGGCTTAGGGTCCGCATCAACTTGGGATCCTTCACAAAGCAATACAAACAACAATGGTACTCCTCGCCAAGAAATTGTGTGAGTGCCACACACTGTGTTAGAAGATTCCTTAGTTTCAACTGATTTTTTTTATTCATATTTATTTTACTCATTTTAGCATAATTAGTCTCTTTCTACTCTGTATGTGCTGTATTCTGACAATTTCTTCCCCTTGTTTCTGCTTTATTTAGTTTACGAAAATGTCAGCATTGTGGAATCAGTGAAAACTCCACACCAGCCATGCGTCGTGGACCTGCTGGTCCAAGGACTTTATGCAATGCCTGTGGGCTGATGTGGGCAAATAAGGTTGGTGTTTTAATTCTTAGGGTCTGCTTTTCTTTTTGTCTTCATTCTTCCGCTTCCCAATGTTGATTAAGAGCTCTGTCATACCATTTTGTGCTTGAAATGATTTTTCCTACCTTTTTCTGATTGGGGCAATAGCTCTAGTGTATGTGATCCTTGTTTCAAATTGGTTTCTGTTTGCCGCTCGTGGACATGAACTGCTGGAAAGGGAAACTTTTTACATGCAGTCTGAAGTTTGTATCTGTGCCATTAATAAAGTTTGATTGTTATAAGTGGGAATTAATTGGAGCTTGCATATGAAAATGTTTAGTTGGATTTGGAGTCATTCACATGTGCAAACACTACATTGGGGACTTAATTACTTCACTTTTATGTCACACCATAGTCCTCAAGTTAATTTCTGGTTGCAGGGAACTTTGAGAGACCTTACTAAGGGTGGAAGGAACATTTCTGTCAACCATAATGATCAGGTATGTTTCCTGGGACGCAACAATAGTAAATCTATGGTTGAAGACAACGGTCTGCTGCCCCCTCGTCTTAGATACTGAATCTCTCCCCCTATCTTTGACAACGGATCACTTTATTTCGGAGATTGACTATATTATTGTCATCGTTCTGTTTCTATGATATTCAGGAGACTAAAGCGTTAACCATGGAAGAAAATTCATCTGCTGATCAAGATGAGCAGGTAGTGTTTTATTAAACACTAAATTTTCTTTTGTTCAGCAAGTTCCTAACATGCAAGCTCTGATAAGGAAATAAAAAAAGGATTTCAACTATTCATATTTTTGCCCCTGCTTTATTTTGATGGCCAGGGAACTCCAGAGGATGCAACCTTGCGGAGTGGTAATGCTTCTGTCAACCCTGATCATCAGGTATGGCATTCAAATGCACTATTGCCACTGCTTTACCATTATAGAAGTTTTTCCTTTATTAAAGTTAAGATTTCAGTAGGCATCTTCTTCCCCTACTTGAAGAGTCTCTTACTAGAATGAACAAAGTAGAGTGTACTTAAGGGTCCCGATTCAGTGATTGCACCCTAGTTCTTCATTTAGTCTATAGCCAACAATCCTCCTGAGTAACTGTGTACAGAATATTCTCCATAAACAATCACTCGTTAGAAATGTTGAAGGGACTAATGAACTTGCGTTGAAACCGAGATGTGTTGAATACTGGGCTGGTCTCATGCAAGAGTGGGTACTGGGAGGTCTAGGAAATATTTTTTATACACTTTATAGTCATGTATAAGATTGACCTGAAGCTGCCATTATACCAACAGGAAAGTCCAGAGGATATGAAGCCTTCACATTTGGAGACGGCGAGCACTTCTCTTGAATTGGATGGGCAGGTATGTTTTTCTTAGGAACAATAACACTTGGTATTGACTTAAATGGAAGCGTTCCTTTTCTCTTAAAGCTATATGTGCACATATTGAGCTATTCTGATGAGTACCATGCATCTAAGCAAGAGAACCAATCGCGTATGGATCCTCAAAAGATGTTTCCTAATGTAAAAGTTAATCTGTACATTGGGTGGTCATGGGTCTTTCCATATGGACTTGAGGTGGATGGATAGATCTGGTGAGCGTAGGGTGTGTTTGGTTCTAAGGAATTTTTTTTCCAAATTTCCAGAAAAGAGGAGATTGCAAAGAAAGTGGGAAAAGGTTTTTCTACCTTAACTGAAGTGTGCTTGTAGCTCGATAAGGTATTTGATTCCCTCCATTCCAAAAGACTGGTCCCAGGGTTTCCCTTTCCTAGTCGCTGGGTAGCTAGCTAGATTATGAGACTGCCCTTTCCGAGGATGATCACCATGAGGTTGAAGCTGATCATATGTCTTGGCAAATGCTTTCTTAGCTCCCACCCTAGGAAGCACCTATACTTCAAAAGTCCATCGTACCCTTACCGGATACATGTCATGGAAGAATCGGACAGTCAACGGACATGATACAGCCTAAAAATGGTTTTATGACTTGTGTTTTTGTAAGCATTATGACTTATGAAATAGGATGCATTATGTTTACGAATTGTGATAATTTTTTGTTTAAGAATGAGTGTTCGAATGACTTTGGTGGTTGGTATGAATTTGTGATTTATGATATTGATTTTATATTTAAAGTTCACTTTAATGTCGTATCCTAGACATACTGTAGCCTGGTTTTTGAAAGTTTGTTGTATCACCAGGTCAGTATCGTGTCTGTACCCATATCTTGCATCTGTATTTTTTGCAACCTTGCTCCCACCCTAAGATGACATTTGCCACAATTTTGTATAAAACCAAGGATAGAGATAATCACAAATTCATGTTCGTGATTTTCTCTTCTTCATTTCTTCATCTCTCTTCTCCTTTCTCCCTTTTGGCAGGAAAATTTTCCTTTGAACCAAACACATCCTTAGGGGGTGTTTGTTTGAGTTAGAGGTCTAACCTTTTATTAAGAGGTAATCTCTAACTAGAAATGTTAGAAAGTGTTTGTTATAGTTTGGTTAGGTCTAACAATTAACCAAACATAACAATTAGACATTAACAGCTATATTTTTTAAAATTCACACATAATGTCTTGTTAAGAGGTGTAAACAACACCCCCTTAGTGTCAATGTGAAACGCTTTGGTTCCAGAAATAAAAAGGGTTGTAGCTTTTGTTCAACAAGTAAAAGTGGTTGATAAGTTTGATATGATCTTTTGATTCTTGACTTCTGCCTAAGATAAGAAAATTCCCTTTTTCGCTATTGGATATGTAAAAATTACCTGAAGATTATCAATTTTTATCTTTGTATTTCTAGAAACCTCCTCAATGTCCCTTAGTTTAGACTATAAAACCCCAACATTTTGTAGAGAACAAAAACTGGGAAAAGCTAAGCCACATCCATTTCTTTCCCGTGAGACTTGGATCTTTACACACCCTTGCTTGAACCTGAAAGGCATATATGAGGTGTGAACCGTCAACAGATGTCCTTGATACAAACTGAGCCAATTGTTGATGTTTGCCATTTTTTTCCTCTCTCATCTTGTATCATTGAAACTCTTATGTTGCACCAGGAAATATTTCAATACCTCCTTAATCCATTGCACAAGGAGCTTTCCTTGTTCAGAGATTTCTATAACGAGGAAATTTGGCCGGTAGAAAACCTTTTTTTTTTTTTTTGTAGTGTTTACGATCATAATTCTACCAGTTTTAAATGTGTTAGGTTTACTGTTAGGGTATGCCTTAAACTGCAGCCCTTTTGAAGTATAAGGAAAAAAATGACTTCAAGAGGTATTGATGAATGTAAATTCATCATAAGTTGCATTTATTCAACAACGAGGCACATCATGTGTATGCCTCATAAATTTGCATGACATAAATACATGAACGGTAATAGTCTTATTATCCGTCACCCATCCGTTTACAACTACTCGAGCTTGACATTTTAGAATAGTGGTATGATACCTAAGAAGAATTCATTGATGCAGTACTTATTTGCACCTGGCAAGTTCTAGTTATAAAAATATGAGACTTGGAGATTACAAAGTTGCGGAAATCACATTGTTTTTTCCATTTTGTACTTGTCTTTCATCTGATTTTGGAGTTTGGGGAAGGCCTCTCTTATGTTATCATTAGCTTCTATGGTGCAACATATAGAATAAACAATTGGGTTTATTCTATACCTTCAATCAGTCATGAAAGTAGTGGATACACCATGGCGGAATGTCAGCAGTTGGAGTCTGCTCATCTCCATTTGCGAACTTAGTCAATATAAAAGTATAGAATAAACCACTAAGCCTCTACCTGCAGTGATTTATTGTAGCAGGTGTGAATTCCTAGAGACTGTTCAAACTCAAAAGGTGGCATGGTTCCAACTGTTGTATTTATTATGCTCGAGTGCTAGAGATATTGAGTGATCATCCTGCATTTAGTAACCATAAACAATCTAATTCTCGTGTGAGCCAATCCTTGTATGATTATTTATGTTTTTTTCTTGGAGGTTTAGCAAGCTTACACAATGAATTTTGTTATCTGCGTTTCCGTAACTAAATGCTTTACTTTATTAAGGCAGCGTTTTGTTTCCATTATCCATAGTGGCACTCGTACATCTTGTTTACAAGATCTTTAAAATGTCAGACCATGACTGCTTTGTTATCCCTTTTGGTGTATTCCCTCAATGGTGTACTTTGACCGCTCATCTATGTAGTTCTACAAAGGCATGGTATCTCTAGTCTGGAGTTCCTTACAGTGATTGATTTTCTTCATCTAAGATGTGCAGGAACATCCATATGTTGGTATTGGTGATGTTCCGGCTGCTAAACTTGCGATTCCGTCAAACTCAGATGAGCAGGTGACTACATCCTTGCCAACTTGGACTCAGTTAAGATATTGTATGAGCTATTGTCTTTTCTTCTCATATCCTCACTGTCATATTTTTATGGGGCAGAGCCGCTACTGATTGCACATTGAGAGCAACAAGCGCACACATGGTATTACTTACAAAGGACATAACAAAGTGAATTAAAAGTTCTCAATCTCAACTAAGAATGAGATACACTGGCGATTGCTGCTGACACTAATTTAGTGAGGATGGTTTGTCTATAAATACTGGGATTTTATGTATATTGAATTTGTTGGAGATACAGTGAGTGTCTCTAGATCCATAATATATGGTTTTGCCATTACAATTGACATGTTGATTGAATGTTGTAAATGTTATTGAGTTGAGGGTGTTTTTCATGAGGAGCTTCGATGATTGGTGCCTCTATATAGGTCAAACCTCAACAGTGATGAGTAAATCAATTTCTATAACTAGTGTGGGGTGCCTTAAAGAATTAGGAAGTCACCTCAGTACCGTGTGAAAACCATGGAGATGTGCAGTTAACCTCGATAAGATCTTAATTGAGACGACCAATAATGTAAAATGATGTAAAATGCTGAAGCTACTAACCCGTCATGAATGATCTTTTGAGCTACTCAAAACCAAGGATTTTGATTGTTTTTTTTAGGTAATTTTGGTAAGTTGATTTTAAGAAATATTTGGTAAAATATTTGTTGTGCATAGAAAAAATATAAAATTTTCGGTTGTAATTTTGAAGTTATCAGTATAATTTAAGTATTTTAAACTCTTATATATCACATAAAGAGTGCCAGATTTATAATGTCATATACAAACATTGATAATGTCATATACAAACTACATGTTGAATAAGAATTACTTATATCATAAAATTTTAATACTAAACTAAGGTTATAACGGGTTAAAATGTATGAAAATTGAGATTGGTCTAACGAAAAAAAAATTGGATTTCAAAAGAAATTTTGGTAACTCAAATGTGAAATTTCAATAAAAATTATGACAATTAAATGAGAAATAATTGACAATTGAATGGAAAGAAATGCCGAAGGTAATTAGGTTGGTTGGTTAAGGCTGTGGTGGTTTATCCCTCACGTCTTAGATTTTTGGATTGGTGGAGAAATAATTGACAATTGAATGAAAAGAAATGCTAAAGGTAGTCAGGTTGATTGGCTAAGACTGCGGTGGTTTATCCCCCATGTCTTAGATTTTTGATTGATGGAGAGGAATTAAGTTTTGAAGAAGAAAATGGGTTTCATTTGAGCTCTTTGGGGGTGCAACTTGGGCTAACAACCCGAGTCTAGTATGAACCCAAATAATGAAAGAAACAAACCAAAACGGAGAAAGAAAAAAAAAATACTAGACTCGGGAGATTGGTAAAACATGAAGTAAAAAGAAAAGAAAAAAATCTCTATTTCACCATGATTATAAAATAGTTTCAAATACATAGAAGCAGTTGCATAGTATACCAATTATGCTTCAGAATACATTACATGCAATCTAGTGGTGTGGGATGATCCAATTCCATGTACTTATCTACAAATTGGTATCAGAGCCAGCCTTTTCATTTTTTCCAGGAGGGTTAGTGAGTCCAAGGTACTGTTGGTCAGCCGTTGATAGCGTTGGTCAGTCGCATAGAGTGTTGGTCAGCCGTTAGGAACCAGATCCAGTGTAAGTCGCCATGGTGAGCGCCGAGCGAGATCTAGGTTAGGTGGTCCCACTCAGATGGTCCAGCTGTAGGTGGTCCGAGTACAGTGTTCCTTTCCATCATTCTAGGTAAATTGAAAATATGTCTTTGTTTTCAAGATTTTCCAGAACTTCTAGTTCTAGGTCAAACAGTTTACCAACCAAAATGGAAGGTAGAATTTCTGAAGTTGAACAAGATTTACAAAACTGGTCTATACCGGTAATACCCCAAAAGGAAATTTACGAAATTACCAAATCCATGTTTTCACAAAAAACTGAAGATTTAATCAGTATTGTTGAACAGACAATACCGATCAATAAATCTTTAGACTCAAAACAGCTCCTTAGCTTTCAAACAATCCAATCTTTAATTAAAGAAAAATACAAATATATCCATTTTGGATTAATTCAAGTAGCCCTAAAACCTTTAACTAGGTTAGGACTAGATACTTGTGCCTTAGTTGCTCTTCGCGATTGTAGACACAACAAATTTGGTGACTCTCTGCTTGGAATTGCAGAATCTTCACTATCCATGGGTCCAGTTTATTTCAACTGTTACCCTGACTTCTCTGTGTCTTTCAGTGATCAAAATATCCTCGAGACACTTACTCTCAATATTCAGACCTCTGGCTTTGATATGGCAGAAGGTTCTGAACCATTTGCTTTAATTTATAAAATCACTTTTAAAGCAATGAAAACTCAATTAAGGCCTCGTGCCCTTCAAACTGATGACAGAGGACATACAATCCTCTTTGAAGTCAATGACCAGAAAACCAATGTAATCGTACCCAGAACGATTCAATGGAATCAGGTCACTCTCCCTGAATCATGGAAAATTGAAGGAGTTTCAAACCCTACGAAACTTCCTCCAAGTCAGATTGACAGAATCTTATCTTTCCCTAATGGATCTGTTGAACTGAGATTTAGTGATGTCAGAGTCACAACTCTTGACCCTACTAAGTTTGCTTCTGGAAGAAGATCTGAATCTTCCTTCAGAACAGCTCCAACTAAGCTTCCTTCTAGAGTTGCTACTCCAGAAGAGATTCCTAACCTTCAATTAAGGAATATTAGGACAAATCCTAATTATCCTCAAATTCCTCAACCAATCTATAATCCAAATGAAGTTCCTGAAACTTCAAAAGCAAATCAATCACCCACACAATCTGAAATGGAATTTCAGATCCCAATGGTTCAATGTTTAACAACAAAATTCAAAATTGACAAAGAGAAAATCAAACGAGACTTCTTGTCTCCAAAAAATGATGAAAGACGTGAAAGGTTCATTGCTCAAACAACTGAGTCAGAACGCAAGGAACTTAGCAAATCTTTCTATGAATGCTGTGAAGAATTAAAATCTAATCTACCCTTCTTAGATTGGTATTTTAATGTTCACATCCCACAAGTCCATGTGTTAAATGTAACACCTAAAATATGGACTGCAACTGATAAGAAAACTGTGAGAGCAGTGCTACCTCCCATGGCAGATCTCCAGTTTAAAGTCTCAAACCAAAATTATATTGCTTCCCCTTTTTCTCATCAAAATGAAGATTATGTTAGTACTATTATTCATCAGAATAATTATACTAATATTCTTCTTTCTGAACTTGGTGAAAAATTGGTTTCAGATCAACTCATCACAAATGAGTTAAAAAAGAAGCAATTAGAAGAAAAAGTTAGCAAAGAACAGGAACAAAAGAAACAGAATGTTTACTTTCAAATTCCTGAACCTTTGGCGCCAAACACCTTTTCTTCTAAAACAAATTTATTAAAAGAAATTGATGCAAAATTAGATGCTCTAAAATTGGGTTCAAGATTAAGTATCAATACTCTGTCTAATCCAGCCATAACTGACTGTGATTCAGACGTCAGTGCTGATTTTGATCCCATGTCTGAATTGGATCGTTTAAATTACATTCCTTATCAGGCGAATCCCATTAGACATGCTAAGACAGCATCAAAAAACTCCAAAATGGAAAAATCCAATGCCAACATCTAGGAATTTCTATCCTAGACCCTCATTTCCTGATATGCAGTTTGAAGAAAGAAATCTTCAAACCTTTGGTTCTTTTTCCACAAAAGAATTGTACATCTGGATTATTGATGGCATTAGTGAAGATGTTATTCTTGAGCTTACTCAAGAAATGGTAATGATGGCTTCTACTCATCGAGCAGAAGGCAAAGAGGATAATACCATTGCATCTATCATTATTCAAGGATTTTCCGGCTTATTAAAAGGATGGTGGGATAATTATCTCACAACTAATGAAAAAACAGAAATTTTGTATGCAAGAAAAATTGGTCCTGATGGTAACCCTATCAAAGTTGAACATAATGGCCAAGAAACCTTCATTCCAGATTGTGTGCCTACCTTAATTCAAAGTATTCTTAGACATTTTTTAGCAAATCCTAATGAATACCAAGGTAAAGCCAAGGATTTACTGATGTCCCACAAGTGTCCTACTCTAAGTCATTTTAGATATTATAAAGATATCTTTATGAAAAGAGTGATGCTTCAGACTGATGCAGCAAATCCTTTCTGGAAACGAAAGTTCATTTCAGGTCTTCCTGAAATCTTTGCTGAAACTGTTCGAACCAAGCTCCAAGAACAACATGGTGGTGATATCCATTATGAATTGCTCACATTCGGAGATTTAATAGCATTTATTAATAAATGCGCTCTTCAAATTTGTAATGATTTAAAATTAAAGAAACAATTAAAGAAACAACACATTTCTGGACCTAAAGAATTATGTGATTTTTGTCAACAATATGGGTTTGATGATTTCAGGTATCCAACCCATTTAACCTCCAAACAAAAGTATAGGTCCAATCCGGCCCGACAATTTAAAAAGAAAAAGCCTTATGGCCCAAAGCCTGCTAAGCCAATTGAACAATACTATAACAAGTCCAAGAAACATGGGACTCATAAGTCCAAGCCTTTTAAGAAAGGATCCACTTCAAAGCCTGTTTGCTTTAAATGTTGACAACCCGGCCATTATGCAAAACAGTGCAGAACGGCCCAAAAGGTGTCTCCTACACCACCTGTTCCACAGTTGCAGCCATGTCTTCCCTCAGAATCATCCTCCAACATGAAACAGTTGAAGCAACAGATTCTGCAGTCCATTGCTGCCAAACCAACCAGAGCTCAGCTCATAGAGACTCTTTCACAGATATGCTCCGATGAAGCTGATGATGAAGAAGAAGATCAAACAGTTGATCTCAATGAAGATGACTGCTATGGAGTCATCGATCCTCGAGATTTGTGAATGGACCCATGTCCATTATTATTCAGGGCAGCATCTGCCACCTCTCCAATCAGACAAAATGCTTTCGGACAAATCCATCAAAGCAAATATTCTTTTCAAAAGCCTCCGCGTGAAGCTACAGTACAATCAATTAGTGCAGCTACAGTCGAGTATCTTCAACAGTATCTGCCGATAGTCAAAAGGTGAATAGTGAAGCATCTTCAACAGTCCACCTCCACTCAATGCAACAAGACAAAGCAAATGATAAGTCTCCAGCTCATCCTCCACTCAAAGAAGAGCCTTATCTCTTCGTCTCTTCCTATCCCTTCTATCGATAAATAAGTGTAAGCTCTTCCAGAGCAAGACAGACGATTCTAGAACCCCAAACCTGCTCTGTAACCCTTAGCCATCTACGTTTGTAAGCTTTCCTCTCTATCTCCTTCCTATACATTCCTCTTGTAAGTCTTTAAGTTCCCTCTGTAATTATTTTCCGTATATTTTCTTATCAATATATAAGCATCCTTTCTTAGTATACTTCTTTTCTGATTTCTTCTCTTATACAAAACCTCTACTTAAAATAGAGTATTGGACTTGGTTGAACTATCAAAGTCACCCTAAGAAGTGAATCGGGTGTTCTCTTGGACAATACAAAGTAGAGTTCTTTAAAAACTAATTTCAAAAATTCTTAACTTAAAGATCGATTGTAGTGATCAAAGTTAAGATCTTCAAAATCATGGATGTCATTTTTATAATTCTTGCATTTTTATGTTATTTAATGCTTATACTGTTCTTCTATTCTCCATTGTTCTATTGGTTTATTTCTTCCTGTCCTAGTATTCTATTGTGTATTATTATCTTTTTCTTCTTCATTCCATCTATTCTATCTCTTCTATTGTAATTTGTAACCTGTTTAAACCAAAAAACGATAGGTCCTGGATAAATTGTAATTGAATCATACGATCGTCCCTAGATGATATCAGTGGAATTATGTGTCCACAAAGTGAGTTTTAAGGACATTATTTGAGTGCTCAACATACTAAAACCTCTACCTTTCCAATATAATTACAAAAAAGCTTTTACATGCAAAACTACGGAACTTCAGACCTCCAAAAAAAATTTTAAGCTAGAGGCTGAAGGCATGAGGCATACAAAGAAACAACCATGGAACCAGTACCGATCTTTATATGTGGCTTGACATGTGAAATACATAACTTAAACTGAGGTCATCTCAATGCAATGAAGGCAACCTGCTTGGACAGACTGGATTTTGCCTGTATTTATTTTGAGTACTCTGTGACATCTTATGTCCTGAAATCTTCATCCAAGGCCATCACCAAGTTGAATAAATTATGTGTTTCAACCCTATACAGCTTGCACTTAGTCATATATTGCCTCAGATAAGTGCACATGAAGTCAGTTGTATAACTCTCAAGGTATTTGTGCTCCTAAAAGCAAAGACGTATGCTTCTCCCTGAGGATTGAACCAAAACCCAAGCTTTTGAGAAATCCCTCCTGTGATACTAAGGTGTTTCTCTGCAATGGAGGTCCTCATAAAGATCTGATCCACTTGAACAATCACTCTCAAAACCAGTACTCTCCCTTGGAGATGATGGCAGCGAGCCTTTTTGTTGAGAACTGCTACCTGAAACATGAAAGAAGGGAATGACTATGACCGAGAGAAAGGGGAAAAAAAAAGAAGGTATTATCTTAATCAGAAAAGTGCTGATCGAAGAGTAATAATACACAAACCTTTTGTCCTCGTGAGCGGAATTTCTTTGTGTGTCGCCTAATGAGCTTCCTGGCATTGTTTATGGTTAGTTGCCTTGCAAAAGGGGAGAACTCAATATCACTCTCACTCCAATCACCATTGAATTCATTATTATCCGCCTCGCCCCTCATAGTCCTCAAAACAAATGCCTTGGCCTTGCGCCGCTGAGAATTGAAGAGGCCCCTAATGGAGGTGACAAATCCATCACCTGCACCATCATTTGGCCTCTTGAGAAAAGATATGGGATATTGGTCAGATTTTCCTCCTTGGCCTTCATCGCTGTCGCTGAAGTTAAAATCGCCATCAGGAATAGTGGTTGCAGTGGGTTCTCGTTGACCAGAAGCTTTATCTTTGAACTTCTTACCCTGCACAAACGGAAAATTGCAAAATAATGAATAAAGAGGTGTGTAAAAAATGCATGATAAGTGAGTAAATAATCAGATTGACATTATACTTGCCTGCATTCCTGTTACAGATTTCAGGACTCCCCATATTATGTGCTTCTTAACACGTGAAAACAGTCTCCTCCAGGTGCCAGTGAATTCATCGCGATGGAATGAGTCCATTAGCAATCTAAGATCACTTACTGCAAATCTTGATCCCTCGTACGTAACAAGCAATTCAACCTTAAGATGATTACAGAACAAGAGTGTTAATACAAATAATAATTAACATGGACTTGCTAATTTGTCAGGTTGAACTCAACTCACTTGACTTATCTTGATATTGTGAAATTCCCTCAACCTTCGAGCTCTAGTTCTTTTCTCATCTTGCAGTTTCACAACCTTCTTTTCATCCTGAGAAGGACGACCAGGTTTCACAGGCTTGGAGTCCTTGAGTTTGTTCTTCAAAAACTCTTCTTGCTGTTCTGGTGTAAAATTAATGGAACCATCTTTCGAGTGAATATGCAACATAAGTTCATTAGCCACAGTCTCCGCGACACTCTCTTCCCATGTTCTGTCGAATGAAGATGTTCGCCGGAGCTCTGAGGTAGAGACAACATTTGCTTTTAGGTTTTGCAACTTTGACGCCTGCATGGACAACAATAAATTATTGAGTATAAAAGCAACATTGATCAAGATACAAAATGATGGCTAAGCACATGGTTGAGAAAAGAAAAGAAAAGAAAAAAAATGATAACTTTATCTTGATCAATCACCACAGAAGTTATACTGTCTTTCCATTTATTATTTGTAAAAATGCATCATTAATATGCTGGATAAAATAATAGATTAGAGATCCGGAGCTCAAAGGTTTACTCAGTCCAAGGTAACTAGAATGTGTGATCCAGATAGGGTTGAACAAAAAACCGACCAAACCGATTAAATCGACCGAACCGATCAAAATCCAACCGATCGGTTCGGTTTAAGTTCAGTTTGGTTTTAAAAAATTCAAAACCGAAGTGGTCCGTTCGATTTTCAGTTTCTATGTGATTTTAACTGACAAAACTGAATATATATAATAAATAATATATTTTACATAAAAATAATATAATATGTTTAAAATAGTCGGTCGGTTAAGTTTTATTTTGGTTTTAGTTCAATTTTAGCCAATTCAATTTGGAATTTTTGAAACCGACCAAAGTCGGTTCGGTTCACAGTTTTCAACTCTAGATCCAGATTTCTGCAGTACCCTCGGTAGACTTGTGACACGTTTTTAGACTACACTTTCTTGGGAGGAGAAAACATAGAAAACTGGTTCTAATGCCAATAAAAAACAAATCATTTAAAGAGCAGGCTTTTCTCTTCTTCTCTTCCTCATTCTCAATTAATATGCACTGCTTTTGCACTACCATTCTAATTTGTTTATATCCTGATCGCTCAGCCAGTAGGCTGCTGAACAAGGCCAGTCATCATGTTAATGCACTCGAAAAAGAAACTAGTGGATCTTCTATGGAGCTTGCTGAGTTTATCAAGGTCCCAATCAAGTCGCAAAAACTGAGACTCATTATTACTAAACCCAAAATCCCATCATCAAAGCCAATCTGATTAATAGATATCCAATGACTTTTTGCTGGTTGGGCCAATGACATGAATGAATATTACAAGTAATGATTTAAGTGAACGTGAAAAGTCACATTTTTTTGTTTCATAGACAACTGGAATATGCATTAATGAATTTCAGATAAAGTGAACTCTTCTCTAATGCTCGATGATCAATGGTGTATGGTAACTAACCAAAAGGGCTTTGTTATCTCTGAATGGATAGTGAAAGGAAGGTCTAACCATATTTTTGGGGAACTTATTCTTTGCCTTATCATATCAGACAATTGCTCATAAAAAAAAAAAATCTAACCAGTAATTACGTATCCAAATGGGCCCTATGATTTATTTACTTTTAGGTTAGACGTTCTCTACAGCTCTTTTAAACATAGAGAACAATGGAACATACTAGATGGTTAATAATAGATGAAGCTCAATTTTTGGCCTACAATATTGCAAGCTTGCAAGTCCTGGTTGATTGATCTATAATGTCAAAAGTCAGCAGACGGCAATTGTCTAAAGGCTTATCAATGGCCTGTTTCTAGATATACTCTTAATTACTCTGATAACTCAGAAGTTAGGTTTCACTCGCATAAAGAAGGGTTTTTTTAAAACTCACTTGGGAGGTGTCACAGTGAACAGAAGACTGACCAGCGCCAACCACTGGTGCTGCAGCTGATTTGGCGCGAACCTCAAATTCCCTTGACGAACCTGATACAGTTGCTTCATTGGTAGATCCACCTTTCTTTACACGCTTTGAGCCAGCAGTGGTTGAAACCTTCCAGGTTTCCTGTTTAGCAAAAGGCAGTTAGCAATTGTAATCACTTATCGAAAATCAGCAACCAGCCAACTGAAAAGACTAAATTCACAGCTTACCTGTCGTCGTTGTGAATCTTGTTCTTCTTCAGGGAAGAAATACTCCCACATCATTCTGTACATTGTTTCAGTTAGGTGTATCTTCAGTGGATAAATCACAACCTGCAAAAATAAAAAATCAAACAAAACAAACAAACAAAAACAGAGTCATAATAATTAATAGGATATATAATAACAATCATAGTTATCAAAACGTGTATCTTACCATGTATCATAAACTTAAGATACACGCATTGAAACGCATCTTGTAGGATATGGTATCACAAGTCCAGGGTTCGAACCTTGCCGGAGGAGTTTAATGGTTATTGGATCCAATAAAAAACCCAACTTGCCTTAAAAAAAAGACTTATTCAAGCAAGGACATTTCCATAGACTTATTCAAGCAAGGAGGCCCTAGAAAAGCTAGAAAAACGTTTCCATTAATATATGACTTGTGTAACATACAAGTAAGCTATTGCGGCATTGCTTATCATCCATTCATTGTCGCTTATACAAAGACAATGCACCCCTGCATAATAATATACGACGACGACAACAACAAACCACCACCACCACCAACTATCTTATAAACTGATTCATTTAGCTGAAATGGATTTTTCCTGAAAGTACATCTTTACCCCAATAGTTTAATTCAAAATGTATCCTTACGACTTTAAAGCAAAAAAATTGTACGCAGAGTGGGACATGTTGTGCTGGATTTTATGTAGTTGATTTTATTTAGTAATACTAAAAATTAACTCAGCAAACGATAACAGAACACAGTTATGAACTTAAAGAAATTTGACCTGGAAAAGTTCAAGAGGAGAGTTTCCAACATTTGGAGCTCCTTGTCGTGCATCCACGCGTAGCATGACATTTCTGCATCCAAAAAAGTAAAACCAATGTGTGAGGATTAAGTAAAATTAGTATTCATGCAAGGAGCTGAGACTATCTTAAAATTCATCTCTTTTGTAAATATCTCATATAACCATGAGATTCAGTAAGAGTTTAAGGTAACTTACTGATATTTAGACTCGAGTGTTGGAGTTTATATACCCGGGTGATTTTCAAATCCTTTCCTAGAAAAATAAATAACCAGCTTTCTTTACTTCATCTTGCATTAACACAAGCAAAACACCCAACATACAAGGGCATGAACAACCTCCTCATCACTTTATGACACCATTTGTCTGCCATCAATAGTGCACACACCAGAGCATGTTCACCAATTTGTAACCATTTGGATGGATACATGTGGATTGGTGGTTTCATGTTTGCCTAACACCATCTCGTATAACATTTTTAATCTAGAAAATGTTCTAGATGGCACGAGGTCCAATAGATAGAGAATACAATCACAGTTTGGTGGTTTCATTGCTCTCAACATGTCAACAATAACTAGTATGGGCCCCTAATATGCACCTATCCAGGGGGCAGGGGCGGATCTACAGCCAGCTAGCACCTATGAATATCTACAACACCCAGCCCATGATGTTGATTGGTCAATGAATATTTTGGGACCAAAGTTTTCAGTAAGGATCATTTAACCCCCATTTGGAGGGGAACTTTAGTCTCAACACAACGTTGACTGTAGCTCCATGGTTAAAATGACACCCAAACGGTAAATATGCAAAACTATGGAACCCAAAGAGGAATATGGATACACTTTTGGGGGCCAAAGAGCAAATAGTTACTACAACCATAAATAAAATTTCTACTCTTTTGACTATATAGCCCCCTAAGCAAGGATGCATGGGCCAGACATAGATATGACACACCAACTCGACAATTTTCCAAAAATAGGACTCACTGACATGGCGACACCTCTTAATTTTTTTTTTCTATGAGCATAAATAATCCAATAAAGAAAGTATTTACATAGAAAAGAACAAGAAGCGTGAAGATGAAAATGAAACACAAACATAGTGCCTTCGCAGAGTACCTTTGTCTCTTTCGCAAATAGGAAAAAAAGTATAAAAAATGAGTAAACAAGAAAAGGAAATAGAATAAAAGTGGAAAAGAAGATGACATTGATGCAAGAATAGAAAATATAGAGAAAAGGTAGAGTAGAGTAGAAAAGTAGATGAGAGAATAAACAAAAATTAAGAAGCTAGAGGAGAAAAAAAAAAGAGTTAAGAAAAACATAGATGCTCCGATGGCTTTTCGGGCAGTCTGTCTTGAATTGCAATTGAAAGAGTATATTATTTTCAGATGAATTAACAACCTTCAAATTATGGTGATTATTAAACGATAAAATAAAGTTAATTGTCGAGTTTTGACTGTGTCATGACCGAGTTCTAGGTGTATCTGAGGTGTGTCCGATGCATTGACCATGTGTTCTATGCGTATCAAAGGCATGTCGAATGAGTTTCAATATCGGATACATGTTGGACACGAATGCGACAAGTTTTCCGAAAAGTTTGTGCTTCCTTGCCCTGAAGTAATTCCAAAAAATGTCCAGTGGATGTTTGAATCTACATCCTTTTAGTCATAGTATACTATTTAATAAGTTTTATTTTTTGTCAGAAATCTTTTACTTTGGTATGAGCTAGTTTGTATCAGTGGATGTTTGTGCTTCCTTGCCCTAAATTTTTTTTTTTTTTCATATCGTTAGTAGCAGACAAATTAGCTCATACATATAAATAGCACTAGAAAAATGACGTGGCCATGCAATAAGGAAAATGTATCCTAAAAAATCGTTAAAAAGAAAAGTGTTTTGAAAAGCTTATGTTCCAAGTAACTACTAAAATAACCAATTTTTTTAATACGTAGGTTGGACTTTGTGGAATTTCTACCACTCCATATAATGTGAAAGACAACAAAGTAGGGGTGGGCAACGGGACAGGATGGACCTCATTCCTATCTCATCCCGTTGCTTTATCTTCGGGACGGGATAGACCTTATCCTGACCTCTCCCATCCCAAATGAGTTAGAAATGGGACGGGATGAGCATGGTTCAAAGATTATAAAAAAATTGTCACAACTTTATATCAAAAAATAAGAAAACTTTTTATTCCAATGCGACTAAATATCCAAATTAAGAATACAAATTTGTTTTATTATCAAATACCCAAATTGAAAATAACAATTCATTTTATTATCTCAAGGATGTGGTATCCTATTTTAGCTATATGATACAAAAGTAAACTATACTTGACAACATAGTATCGTTATTGACCAAAATGCTTACTCTTATAAATTGTTTGATAATGCAAGACAATTGGGGGGTTTATTCTTGATGTGTATATTAATGAGGAATCAAAACTCTAAATGTAACTGATTTCAAAATTTTATCTTTCTTCTTTTTACTATCTCTACAATTTTTTTCTCTTGTTCACAATGTTAGATAGGCTATTCACTCAGAAAATTTTCAGACCTTTCATTGCATGACCAATCACGTCTGTTAACTCAAATTCCAGTTCAACCCAACTAGATGACACTGCTTCGTTATTTTGGGGGCATGAAACTAACAGTAGTGTGAATCATGTTTTTCATTTGAGTATGATAAGAAGTGTCATGATTCTTCCATAAATATAAATGTCCACAGCTTAATAAAGCACATTTAAAATAATGGGTATTCTTGGTTGTTAGAAAAATAATTTCAAACTTTATATCAAATTGAGTTTTCTTTCAGTTATAAAATTAAATATTAAAATTAATAATAAAAAATAGTAAGTATATACGTTCGAGAAGGGATGAGATGAGCGAGATTGAAAATCTTCATCCGGATCCCATCCCAATGTAGATGGGTCGGGATGGGTTTGATCAATCTTAAAACGAGCCAAAAAAATCGAGACGGAATCGAGATCGCGGGATGGGATGCCCACCCCTACAACTAAGTTTGAAAAATCACTAAACACCAAATTAATGATTTTATCATGTATTGTTTTATGATTTACGAATACACACGCAACAAGAAAGCACATACTCTTCGAAAAACTTGTCGTATCTGAGTCTGTCATGTATCCAACATTGACGCTTACTCAATACGCATTAGACACTTGGTCAACGTGTCAGCAGGTGTCAAACAAATAGTCAACGTGTCAGACACGCCTCCGATATACCCGAAACTTTGTCAGGACACAATCAATACTCAAAAACCAACTTTGTTTTAATTTTTACTTTTAGATGTTCGTAAATAACAACCTAATTTAATGGTTGTTGATCCATCTGAAGTGAATGACTCTTTCAATTGCGATTTAAGGCAAACGGGAAAAAAAGCCATTAAAGCATAGATATAGTTTATGCTTCTTAATCTTTGTTGATTTTCTCATTTGCTTCTTTTCTCTAACTCTTTTCTCATCTTCTTCTGTACTATAATTTTCTCTACTTTATTTTTTTATTGCAAGTCATCTTCTTCAAAACACTCAAGGAAAACATTTTATTAGATTATTATTTATGTTTATATGACTTATTAAAAATATAGTATGACGTGTCGACGTGTCACCAAGTCCTAGTTTTTGCGAAATTGTAAAGTCAGCATGTTCGTGTCTGTGTCCGACACGACGCGCGTGTCTGTGTCCATGCATTAATTAACAAAAGAATGACATACACTAACAAAAAATCTAGTGTCTTTTCAATTTTCTATTCTATGTTTACCTCAGTTATATATTTTGTCCACTCAAGCTCAATTACCCTTTCCGAAATCCCTAATTTGCATTTAATTTTTAAAATTTGTTTATTTGTCACTTGTTTCTTTGAGGACCAATAATGCAAGGAAGCACGAAGGGGCAATAATTATTTTGTTTGGGGATATGCTAAATTGCACTCATTGTCAGGAAAGAATCAAAGGGTACTAGTTTACAATAAAAACCAAGAATCACTAATTATTAAAATGTGAGGCTACCACATTCACCTACAAGAATGGACTTATTATAGTAACAAAGCGGCAAAGAGTTGAAATGAAAACCAACGTTTAAGATGACAATATTTATGAAAAAAACTTTTATAATTGAGAAAATATTAACATGGTAAAGATAGACTAGCTACGTACTTTCCCCATTCAACTGGAGGATTCCAGGCTGATAACAGCATATCAGATTTGGCATTAGGAAGGCAATTTCTCACAACAAAGTACTTAGTCGTAAACTTTGCTACACCAACATCTTTGTAATCACGATCAAAATCATAAATCTGCAGAAAGAACCGTGTCAGATCAAATCAAGCATAATTATTTTTGGGACGCAATTCATGAAAACACAAATTTTCATCAGCAAGAAGAAAAGATCCAGCATTTAACTAACACCCAACCTCTTGAAAGATGCATCAAGTTGCATAATAGAGAAATTTTATTGCCAAAATGAATATCTAAATCACTTTAGAACTTTTAAACAGATTCAAGCTACAGTTCTCATCAAAAGAGAGACATCCATCAATAAATTGACACAAGAACTTGACGAAATATTTAATGAAAATTGAGAAGAATCCAACAAATGAAAACCTGAGACCTTAAGAAAACAAATGAACTTGTTGCTTGATATAACCGGTCAACTGAACCATTACAAAACACAGAACAGAATAAGGATATCCTATTTCTTATCATATCTGTCACAAGGACATTACTCCAAGATATTTCCCAAAGGCTTCTATAAAGATTAATTGAATGAGCCCTAGCATCCACAACATTACTTGCAAGCCTTGAGGCTACCCTCAAGGGATATGACCATAGGGCTTTAAGACTATCAATGATGATTTTTCAAAATCAAAGAGAAGAACATCAGCCAAATGCAAATATTTTAATTGAGACTGTCACATTTCGAAAGTTCACATCATCCACTGTTCATGCCATCTTAAATCAAAGGTCGACCAACATGATCTAATATAGGCTCCTTGGTACACTGAAAAATAAGGCATTTTATAAGACTAAGAATTTAGTACTATCCTCTAGTCAGTTATAAATGCTCCTCAAATATTCCCCTAACATGTTCGTACAAGTTCCAAAAAACTTCAAAAATCTCTATCAGAAAAAATATATAACCTGTTACCATTCTTGAAAAGAAATAAGTAGAGCTATATAAGTTATTTGACAATTTCTCCAAAAAAAAAAATTTCTTTGGCGGCGAGGACTTTGGAGAAACTGCATATAGTCTGGTTCTTCACACAGTTTGATTTATCTTAAGACCTGATTATGAGTATAGTTTAGAATTTAGACAGACTACTGCCACACTGTGTTGTTAAGATGACAAGAACTTTTAATAAAGAATTGGAATAAGATACACTCACCATGTTATTTATTTCAGCTTCAGCAAAAGATTTTCCATCTGCAAGCATTCCCCACACCACTTTGTTAATTTTCAATGAAATACGCATGGCATACGAAGGACTCTTATTCTTCTCCTTCTCCATAAGACGAAGCTGTGCTGCTTTTTGTAGAGCCATCCTTAATGATGCAGATGCAACCTTCTTAGATTTTTGGGCATTTTCCAACTCTGACTTCAGTCCTTGCACCTGAAGATCAGGATTAGCAAAGCTGTAATCACATGCACAACCATGCGGATGAATAATTGAAGATGGTGAATCAACTTTCTATATTGAATTTATTTCATTAACAATGGCACTAGTTATACAAATATTCGACAAAAAGCTCATAAGATTGAGTAAAGAAAAAGAAGCCAGTGAGTACCCTCCTCTCTCAGAGTTTACTTGTTAAAGTGGCCTGCCTATAAGGGTTTAAGACTTATTTAAGACATCTCGGTCGGTCCAAGATGCTTCAATGGAACCTGGACCATTTAGTACATAAGATATTAATTCAGTAATATTGCATGCTCTATCAAAGATTCATTGTTATATCGTTAAGAGTGGATTTGCCACTATTGGGTTTCGAGACTTCCAAATCTAAAAAAGTGTGATCGAGTTAACAGGGATGGAGCCACGTGGGGGCACTTGCTCCCACTAACTTTTTTTTTCCTATTATGCTCACCCTTGCGACACCGACGAGTCCGTCCCGCCCTACCCCTTCCTCCATCCGTTCTCCCTCCCCGCTCCGCCCCTTTCCTCTCTTCTGCTCCCTCTCTCTGATTACTGCGACACCAGCAACCGCCCAGCCTCCTACTATTTTCCTCTCCCTCTCTTTTTGCTTGATTTAGTTCTTTTTCCCACCATCACCATCAACAACCCAACCTTTCTTTCCTACTTAGAAGAAGAAGAATGTTTTTTAAAAAATGTATTTTCTCGAGATTAATTCGTATCTCGAGGTCTAATTTTGTATTTTTCATAAGATTTTTTTGAAGATACATGAAAATTTTGATCCATTAATTTTTCCTCAAGATACATATTTATATCTCGAGGTTAATCTGTGGGTTATTGTTTGAAGGGCATGAGTCTTCTAACAATCAATACACGTTGACTGCTATCCCCGGGGAGACTGCAATAGTGATTAATAATGGGATAACCTCTAATATATATTTATGATAGGTGGAAAATCGCAAATAACCCAATTTTTTTGTCCACATTTATTTTTACATTTCAAATTAATTTTTGCTACTAAACTTTGAGTAAGTCTAGGGAACCATGTTTAGTGGCCACTTTTGGGTCAGTTTTGGTTTTTTTACACTTTTTACCCATTCTCTTTAAAACACAACCACAAACACCATCCATAGAAGGAGTAGAAGTGTCGAAAAACCCCAAAGTGACCCAAATATGGCTACCAAACATGGCTCCCTAGAATTGTTGTTTAACTTTATATACCAATTTAATTTGTCCTCCATATATTTATCTTTTGTGTTCCTACAAAGTAGCTTATTGAACTCATTGTCTTCCTCATTGGTTAGATTGAATTTTGTTTAGCAATTGGTGTTTTGAATAGTTATTTATGTATCGTTCGAATTAATTTTTTTGTTAAAGTAATTAATTATTATATTATCATTAATTAACAATAATCATCACTTCGCCCCCCTTCAACAAAAATCCTAGCTCCGTCACTGCGAGTTATCCAAATGGATTTTTACAATGGTACGCTGAATGTACAATAACTATGTTCAACTATTGCTCCAACGTACTTCTTTACTTTCTACAACATTTTTTTTGCTCTTGTTAAACTTTATTGTAAGTGGGCGTCAGTGTGGTGGGGTGGGCAGGCGAAGGGTCATCACAGGGTGATATACACTTGAAATTACTAAAACTAGGGGAAAATCATTTTCGGAAAATGGGGCATAAACATATTTGTTAATTATTTCATGAAGTGTAACTCAGTTTTAGCCCTTTAGACTTAGTAATTAGACTTAAGACAGGAAAACCACAAAGTTTATCTTATCAAGTTCTACAGATGATTAGTAAATCACTACATTTTCTACTGGGTGATAAGAAACCCATCATTCATCATCTCCCTGTGGATTCATATAGTCTTATGGTCTTGTCATATGCAGTTCCAGTGCTGGACATGATGCTCTCCCACTAATAAAACAATGTCTCGACTGCAATTAGTGGCTAGACACATAAATGCCGCATGCAAAATAGCATCTGACTTGAATTGTGTTTGCTTTGATTTAGAAATAATAAAATATCAAACCAGATAAATAGAGCAATAAACATCTCTCACCAGTACAGATCTTCCACCATTTATCATCCACAGGTTTGCATCCATTTCTGGAGAGAGACCAGTATTACCTCCAACATCAACACCAAGGGACAAGTTTCTGATGTCGGCAAGGAGCAATTTCCTCTCTCTTTCTTTCTGCTCAACACTAATTCTTGCAAGTTCCACTTCTTCAACACCGTCAGGAACAACCTCATCTGCCTCTTCTTCGACATCTTCATCATTTTCAGCATTATTGCTGCTTTTCCGAGGCCTGATACACATAAGTTGACGCCAAAAAATAACTGAAAGTAAGAAATTTATAAAGGCCACCAGAATGCAGTTTCGAAGAAATATTAAATTTTCATAGAACTTGCTCTCTTGATTATATTCCCAGGAACAATTACAATGCAGTTTCAAATTTTCTTTGGTCAGTCAAAGGGCATTTCTGAGTTATAGTACCATAAGAGTAATATATTTTTGAATTTGACATTCTGAATGGATATTTCCTATAATATAATGCAGAAAGCAGAGACTAGTAAAACATGTAAATTCGTAGTGTTCTATAAATACTCGATGATATCATCATGCAAATGAGGCAAACTGATCATTTCAGAACCTTTTTGCATCATTGTATTTTTCCTCTTTCAACAAAACAATAAATTGGTATAACCGTGGCTGGAGCTCATGGATTTAGGATAAAACAAATGGAGCAGGGGATGGTTAACCAATAAGTAAGATTGGTCGGACCTTATTAGATGAATAGAGCTTTCCTCAGCCAAAAGGAGTATCTTTACAGTTTTCTACAGATGCACTTTTAAATCAAACTGAAGAAGAAATTCACAACACAACCACATTTACAATATACAAAAATGCCCATTGTTTAATGCAGTAGTAATTGAGAGGCTTTCATGAGCAAACTAATTCGAGTGGTTTCAATCTACGTGATTTAATGTTTACATATACCTGCCACTAACCGCCAATTGATCAGAAAATTACGGCAACCACAGTTTAGACAATTGTCCAAGCGAAGATTCTTAAGTATGGACCAACACTTTTCAAATATTGAGGTGGTCACTGGAGCTCAATCGACTGAATCCATGACCATGTAATCTTAGTTTTTTTAAAGATAAAAATTTTAAATTTATTACCATGTACTGATGTCTAATGTTCAAGAATACAAGTCTTTTTCTTGTTTAAATTTTTTTTTTTAAATAATGTGACTTTACCAAACCAATAAGGAATTAAAAAAATAAAATAAAATTACATTACTGTAGTGAGATGTTCGTTGTATTTTAACAACAAATACTCTCTCAAGGTTTTATCAAAAAATGACACAAGCACAATATTAATTTTTTAGAGCTAAAACACTGAAGAGATTTCTCCATCTTTCTCAACCTAAAGCCTGATTTCACTTCCAGCCGAAGATTATATTTTAAACGGTAATATTCCACTGATAATCAAGAATTGCAATGAAACCCAAATGTTACTCAAAGGAAACATCTTACAAAAGTTTATAATTTCAAGTTGAGTGGGATTAGAAAGTTCATCTACAAGTATTTTTATTTGATAGATTTAGCAGGCTTAGGATATTTAATTGCAAGTATTTCTATATTCTAAGTGCAGTTGAATTGAGAAATTGGGAATTCTCGTTTATAAAGGAGAGCCTTGGGGTTGAACAAAAAATCGACTAAAACGATCAGTTTGGTTTCGGTTTTAGAAAATTTAAAACCTATATGGTCGATTCGGTATTTTGTTTTTAAGTGATTTTAACCGACAAAACCGAACCGACCGAATATATATAACAAATAATTTATGTTATATGTAAAAATAATATAACATGTTTAATTTAGTCGATTGGTTTAGTTTTAGTAACATTTTAGTTGTCGGTTCAGTTTGCGGTTTATATAAATTAAGATTGGTTCAGTTTTCTTAATGTTCAATTTAGTTTCGGTTTAAAATTTTTGAAACCGATGAAAGTCGGTTTGGTTCTAGGTTTGGGCGAAAAATCGAACTATCAGTAGAGAGCCTTCTCTTTGTAAATGATAATTTATTGATTAATAAAATTTGAAAACTGAAATTCTCTTCTATTTGACTCGTAGATTCAAGCTCCATCCCCTTCTTCTTACTTTGTGCTTTGGAATCAAGCTTTTTACTCTTTCATTTGCCTTCTCTTTTCCCCGTTAACATGTGAATTCAAGGCTTCTCGGTCATCAACATCACATATGAACAAGCTCCTGCACCGATAAACTAATCTTTCTCATCCCAATCCAACACCTCAGCAACAACACCAAGTCAATTCTAAATATAAACAAACATATTTCCAATTTTAATTAAACACATATATAAATATAAAGTCAAATTTTAAAGAAATCCATTCTCAAGAATAGTGGATTACTCTCAAGTGTTTTGACTCCCAGTCCAGTTGATGTCTATTTTATTATTCATCAGCCCAAAGACCTCAACTTTCGTGGGTTTAGATGTTGCAACTCAGGGCTCGAAAGTGGTCTTCTTGGCACTCATCCAATTGGGGACTTTATCCTCATAAATGAGCCCAAACATTTTACATCGCCCTCCTCCTCTTAAAAGGCATTGGTTCCAGGGATTGGCTTCAATCATTACTCCACCATGGCATAGTTATCAAATCGTGTATCGGTAAGAGAAATTACTTTTTTGGAGTATGGAATCGCATGCATATCACAATTGAAATCCACATTTGGTAAATAGAATTACATGTAAGAAATATACATCACATCTTATAGCAAGAAAGTTTAGTCCTAGTTCTCACAAACTCATACATGACTGTCGCATACTAGATATCAAAATACTTAATTAACCTTCATAAAGAGTTTAAAATTTTTAAATAAGTCATAGAAGCACAAGCATAGACTATGGCAATTGACATGTATTTCCAAAACAACATTAAAAATCTAATAACTAATGGCGCATACACTATAATAACTAATGGTAATTTAAATCTAAAACAACTACTCAAAAGAAAACTAATTGCAAAAAAACTGAAATAAAATAATAAATAAAAGATAACCTAATTAACAAAAGATCAACCTAATTAATACTCTCCATGGAGTATTCAATTCATTCATAGCAAAGTACATAAAGAGAGTTTATAACATGTTTCGCTTGCTAATCAAGCCAAACAAACCCTAGACTCCATATATAGTGCCCTTACCCTAACTTGATAACTATGGATTTTGTACTAGTAATTATGGTTGGCCATGTGCCAAGTCAGGCTGGTTTCGGGTTGGGTTATGCGAGTTGGCAGGTCTGATAAGTCAAACCCAAAGCCAACCTGTGTCAGGCCACTTCACAAAACCCTAACCCAACCCACTTATAAACGAGCTATCCCAGCCCGGCACACCATGAGTCGTTTATGTGAAACAAAATTTTATTTTATTTGAATAAATGATATTACCAATGATTTTTACTTCTACATTACAATATTTATTAATCCTACTTTCTATCATAAACTATGAAGTGTTGCATACTTGCATCGTTAAACCAAAAATGTGTACCTTTAACGCCAAATTATATTTTTCCAAAATTGACCTTATCAACACATTCTATTTATGTGGCAGCGTTTGTGGCATAAAAGTAATTACGAAACATTGTATGGGTATTTAGTTATTGCCAATGTGAACATGTTCGAAACTTTCCTATTTATAAGTGCCCCCACATTGAAAATTGTATAAATACCCTCAGATATACTTATTGAATACCTCTTAAGATATTCCATATCACAAGTTGTTCTTTCAAGTATTGGAAATTATAATGTACAAACATATCCCCAAAGAAAAGTAATTAAATCATAAATTGTTAAAAGGCGTTTTTTTTTACGTGTTTAGAAGCTAACTAGAGTTGGAAGTTCTGAATGAACTAAGAGCTATGCATCATGGTCCTCATGGGCAAGGCCTTGCCTTCCTCAACAAAGCAATCACTCTGAAAGCTTTCCTCAATGGGGCCCATCTTCTCAATACTCCACTTCCCCAGCCCTATTCAAACAAAACGAGTTGGCTATTGGATCCTCTCCCTACCCTCCAGCTGTGTTGTACCGCTACAACATATCCAAGGTATATTAAGATGCATCATTTGGGTTCCTCAAGATACCCTCCTGGTCAAATCCAAAAGATCTACCAACGTCTTCTTCTTTGTTCCTCTGAACATCATATGCTTCGACAGACACCATTGCACCTTCTGAACTCTTAAATACCCACTGGAAGAGTTTTTAAAACAGTCCATGGGCTCTCCGCCTTTGAGCTTTGAATTCATCTCTCCGCCTCTTCTCTTCTCCCATAAGATCCACACAATTACTGAGTCCAAAGGCACCACTGATATCAGATTGCCATGCAACAAACACGGGAAAAGCCACAATTACAAGTGTTTGTCTCTTCAGATCCCAAAGACATGGCTTTGGTTTTGCATGCAAATGTGGCTTGGAGCATACTCATGATGATCATCTTTGTTCTCCTCAGCATCTGAGCTTTTTATGGATCATTTATTTCCATCGTGCTTTGTCCATCGTTCACCTTGGTGCCTTGATGATATTTCCAATTTTAGCTCTGAAGAGATTGGTATAATCATCCAAACAGAGCCAGGGTCTTGGGTGAATCAAGAGGCACACAATGTGTCCATGAGTAGCAGTGTCATGAAAGTGAGTTCCTTACTCTCTGTAATCTTCTTTCTCATTGTGGATTTTGTTTATTTCTTACGAATTTGCATCTGTCATGGGGATTTTCCATATAATAGGTTTACCAACAAAATACGCCAGCCTAGCCTGCAGATAGCATGTGGAAGTAATGATATATTGAGGTTCATAGGTTACGATGAGTGTATTTGATTCTCTGGGAGGTCAAAAGGAACTATGTAGGTTTTAGAGTAGGTGTTTGGTTAAGAGTACATTTATTTAGTTTGCATATTCTGTGTTAGATCCCTCAGTGTGGAATTGTTTAAAACAGGACCTCTTGTGAAATTAATAGGACTTTTGAGCTGCAAAACATTAATTGACTTCTTCTTGAGGAAACAAGTTCATTTGAAACAGGTTCTAATTTAAAAAGAATATTCCACTGTTTTACGATCAGCTTTTCACATATCTTTTGATATTCTTTGTAACATGTCAAGACAAAACAAGATTTAACAAGTAACAACATTGATCCACAAATTTGAAAAATGACTAACATGAAGTCTATGTCTGAAAAATAATTATAATGCACAAGTGTCTCATAAAAAAAGATAAAATGCAATGCTTATCCTTACTTGGGCAGTCGTGCAAAGAGAAGATTGGTCAACACATCTAGCATAACTTGAAATTGTCGAGAGGTCATTGTGGCAGTTATATTGGGAGAATTGAAAGTGAGCTCTTTTAATGGCTTCACCTGCATAAGGAAAGAAAAAAAATCCATGAGTACTTCAATATCAAATTCTTGAACATTGATTGGTTGATCCATTCTCTATTTCCTTGGATGATAGATGAAAGAAGTTCTCTGACGGATTTGCATTATGCATTTGAAATATAAAGAGAATAGGGTGCACTGTAAACTTGTCCTATAGTAAGTTCTGCTACCAATAGCATTCATGTATCAAAACAGGAATTCTCAGGAAGCGATGTCCAACCTTCAGCTCAGGAGTTCCACCTTTGTGTCTCGTGTACCGAAAGTACATTGTACAAGGCATAAATACCCTTTCAAGAAGAGCACCTGTTCGCTTTACTTTAGGAGAGCTCCTTAGGATCTTTGGCAGCCACTGAAGACCAGCCCCTGGATCGACATCAGTAGGTGCAACATGAGCCTGAACCTGCTCCAACATCGCAGAGAATTCTGCGCGTTTCCAGGTCATCTCAGGCTCACACTCAGGGATATTTATGCTTCCCGCTCCAAGTGCTTTTTCAATCATATCATAGCCAACATGGAGAACTGAATGAAACGAACGAGCTAATACACGGCCGCTGGCTGCAGCAAGCAAAAACCTACCCTGGTGGAGAAAACACAGTCAAACTAGAAAATGAACTCCCTTTATGGGAAAGCGTATACCAAATACAACGAATATGTATGTACATTGAATAAGTCAAAGCATATGCAAAAACAGTTAATAATGTTGTGCATTAACACAAGGCATTCAGAAATGATTCAGTAACACTATCCATTTGTAAAGCAACTGTCAGCTGCTAACAAACATCCATTTACGACTAAAATGCTTAGAATGTGATACTATGAAAGAGATGCATCTAAAGAAATGTATAGAACAACTACTAATCTAAGTCTAAAGAAATACATACTACAAGTGATACATGTTATCCAAGTTAAACTGATATTTGCATTGTTTGATTTACTGATTTTTACAAAAAAAATTAATTAAAACAAATGAAAAAAAGAAGTTAAAACTGATATTCGAGAGCGAGAGGGATAGAAGTATTTTGTAACAAGTAGCCAGGACACAGAACATAAAGTTCTCCTTTTACTCAAAAAAAATGAAAAATTGAGTACCAAGGTAAAACAGAGAAATTAAACTCACATTAGCTTCCTCCGAATGGAGGTTGAACTGAGGTTGGATAACATTCACCATAAAGTGCCTTGTCCCTTCCTCCTCTGAGCCATCCATGTTTCGGTCTTTGCTGATGAAACAAATAAATGTTCCTTACATAATATAATCTCATACAAACTTTGTAAGCTTTAGGAATAATTACGTTACAGATGACTATTGGAAATCAAAGGAATTTCTATCAGCGTCTTATTAACTAAATACTAAAAAAGTCCAACCAAAAACCCGTTCAGTGAGAGACCTTCCTTGACCAGCACATATACATAAGTTTATTTTAAATTTATGACAGAAGCACGATTATTACTTACAAACTGCAACTGAGCTCGAGGTTTCCGTTTTAGCAGGTATTTCCGTTTTGGCAGGTGCTTCTGCTTTAACAGGTGTTGATGGAGAGGGCAGTAATTCTGAAGCATCCACATGTTTTGGAGAAGTGGAACTTGCATCTTGGGAAACGGAAGTTGATGGATTGGAGTTTTCATCTTTAAGTGTCCCAGCTCCATCTACCACCTGTTTTTCAGCAAGCAACTTCCTCTGTGCATACTGCCAAGAAGGAGAAGGCTTTCGAGGCTGGAATGCTTTTGATAGTCCACCAAAAAAGGACCAAACAGCATCTCTGTTCTCAATAGTCCACAGAAGCTTAAGGCCATAAACAAACACACGTTGACAATTATCCGCTATTACAACATTAAAGCCATCGTCATCACTTGGATCAGATCGCGTTTGATCATCACTGTCACTCCCATTTTCAAATTCCGATCTAACATATGTCATCTCAACATTCTTTTTTCCAGCTTCTTGCCAAGCCAATAATCTTGTGGGGTCAGCCTTTGGCGCCTGCTTTCTGATAGTAAAATAATCAGAAGCTAACAAAAATCCATCATCTCGATGCTTCTCTGAGCATCCACCTGCATATTTACCTTTATCATTGCTAATTCTATCCATTGACATGGACGATGAACTTTTCCTAGCACATTTGGAATCTTCTTTATCTAAATAAATCTTAAGAACGTGAAGGTCAATACCCTGGTAAACGAGATCAAGAGGATCCCTTCTGCAATCAAAAGTAAACTTTTGCTTACCACGGCTATAACCCAGTTCAGTTTTCAACCTTGACATTTTAAATGTTAGTCCACTGGCAGGATCCTCATCATCTAAAGACATATGCTTAATACACGTAGGCATTGCATCAATACGAAGCATAAATTCTGTCATCACCCTGTCCATAGACAAGTTTCCTGATCTGGCAATCCTTGGGACTCCAAAACGTGGCCATCTAGAAAAAGAACGCAATTTGTGAGGAGGAAGGTAGTTGATGTTCCAAAATTTGACAAGCCAGGCTAAATCATGAGCTCCAACATTGACAGTTGGAGAATCAACCTGAACGTGCTCTGCTTTGTGTGAAGGATTGACAACTCCATCCAGGACATTCTCTTCCGCTAAAGCTGATGATTGTTTTTCACATTCAGAAAGAGAGGGTCTAAGGGAAAAGTTCCACCGAAGGGAAAGAGATGTTGATCTGAAGGGATCGTAAACTTTGTCACGTGCTTGTCCTTCAACAGGAAGTGCCCACAGATAATGATTGAGGGGGTTGCCAGAATCACATTCCCAATCCATTGTTACTTCAAGAGTAAAGGTAGGAGCTACAAGAAAAGGATAGGGAACTCCATTGGGAAGTTTTGAACTGCTATTGTTTACCAGACTCTCTAAACTGCTCAAGAATATTTTGAAATCTTTCGCAGATACGTAAACACGACCATCAGATTGCTGGATCTCCATATAAGCAGTCAACAGCTGAAGTTTGTCAAGTTTTTCATACGGGTCGGTTGTGCCAAGAATTCTCCATGTTGTCTCAGAAAAAGATAGAGTGGTGTTTCCATGAAGGTAATTTCTAATTTCATCCCACCATGGTAAGCTTTTCTCCTTTTTTGGTGGTTGAGTTTCATTGGGATTAGGATTTCTAATACTTAGATTTGCTCTCCGAAGAGCCACAGTGAAGGCATAGCTTATATCTGCAAAAACTGGTTCAAAACCCACCCCAAAGCAAACATCTGCTTTCTGAAAATGCAAAGGCAAATCTAAGTATGTTTTCATTGGAGGAGTTGTACCACTCAATGAACGAAGCATGGACACCTTCCTCCATCTACCAACAAAGACATCTTGCGAAATTTGTGGTTGGAAACTAGTCGCCTGAAATCATGATAAGCGAGTCAGATGTATATAAACTACATATATAACACTATTCCAGACACAGAGACAGGTAATGGGGTTATCTAACTAAAAAATGATGACAAAAAGAAGATTCCAGGGCAATATAGAATTTTTTGGGAATAATAAGGAAACTAACAACATACCCGTTATGATAAATCCCCAAATAAAAATTATATATATATATATATATATATATATATATATATATATTTTTTTTTTTTTTTTTTTTTTTTGTGTATATATTATTATATATTACAATTCGAGATTTACCCAAACATAGACAATTTCTCATATTTCAATCTCTTACACCCTTTCAATTTCTCTTATCACTCACACTATTTCATCTCTCCCACTTTCAATTTCTCATCTTTCAAGTATAATTTTTTTTTTTTACTAAATCTATTTTGGGTGTTTTTGAGTATTTGACATTGTGTGCAATTTTAAATTTGTTGGGCAACTATGAAATACATTTTATATTGTAAAATGAGTGGCTTTGTAATGTAACTTTTATATTTTTTCCAATTGATTTCTTGGGCATATTGAGTATGTTCATGGTGAGACGTAGGCATGGACGGGTTGTCATGTAATGAGGTACAAAAAAAATCATATTGTGCCAATGGCACGGGGGACATATATATATATATATATATATATATGGAAAGCTCGCATAAGGCAATCCTTTCAATCCATTTAACATAGTGCAGATTCTCTTTGCATTTTGATTGTCTGTGCCGAAATACATCTGATTGTGCGCTCAAGATCTTTGGCAAAGGAACCTCAAAACATTAAGATAAAGAATGAACGAGGTCAACTCCCATATAAAACTGAATCTGGATGATCAAGTGAAGATGTGTTTGTATAATTGTATGCTTACATTGACCAACATTTTTTTAAAGAAAGAGATATCAAAAAATATATAAACAATGACCAACTTATTCAAGTCTAATTTTAGGTTAGTCCTATACAGCTATCTTTCTGAAGACACTGCTAGGAAATTAGAAAACAGCATGTTACTTTACAGACTTGAAGTAACAAAAACAGGGAAATTGAAATGAATGGGAATGTTGGAAAAACCCTTGAAACAATTTTGAAAATGAAAAAATGCCATGGTCATACTTCTACAACTCGATAATGGTTTTAAAGAAAATGAGATGCTTGTGGTTAAGAAGAACATTGGGTGAAGATAAGAACACTTTTCATGCATGCTATAAAAAAAATACTAAACAGAGTAACCAAATCTGCCATACAGGAGTTTCAAACATATAACAAAAACACCAATTTTCAATTATTTTCTCGTTCCCCTGTAAAGAGACTATCACAACCTCCAAACAACAAAAAAGCAGCCCTATATTAATCATCAAGCATTAGGGTATAAATGCTAATGTAGTTTTAACTGAGGTCAAATTTTTAATATACTAATACAGCACACTGCAAAAGTTCACTGGAAAGCTAGAAAGGGCATTAATATGGATTCGATGCTTCTTGTTCTTTTTTTTTTTTAAATTCAAAAGTATTAAAAGAAGGCAAAGCAACAAGGAACAGCCACAAAAAATCTAACTGCCTAAAGTGGAGTTCCAATTTAGAAACAATCAATGGCAGTGCCAAGTGCAACCTTCCTCGGGATGTTTTCTGCAGAAATTTTACGTTTTACATAAAGTTTTACTACCTATGCCATTACAAAATTTTTGTTATAAAATCATACATCATAAATCATTATCATCCAACTTCTGGCACGTTCAATGTACAAAAGGCTATGATTTGTGGGTCGAATCTCTATTATGTCAAAGCCAAAGACCTTAAGAATAATGCACATGTCATCAACAACAATTTTTTAATTCCCAAAACAGTCCTCCCTTAAATGTATTAACAACAATTTCACTCTATGCAATTTATAAAACAAATAATAAATAAATAATAACTGAAAACTACTTCAATCTAATGCCACATTATTGTGTATATTGATAATACAGTTATCTTCACTTATCAATAAAAATACAAAATTGCACTTCGTCATTAGTCATTGAATAAAATCACATAATGTTTCATTCAAATTTTTTTAATAAATTACAGATGAAACGCAAATTGACAAGAGTGTACATAGAATCAGACATTTTCTCAAATACTCGTGAAAAATTATCTCTAACAAAGTTTGTTTTATGATTTTTCAGAAGTTTCAATATTGAGAAGGAAACGCAGCAAAAACAAGAGACACTGTTACAAAAAGCTAACCCTTGAACCCCGCACCAATAAGGCATTCCTGGGCCCTCATGAAAATCTTTCACTCTAACAGGAATTGAGTGAATCGATAATCCTTCAAATACAAAATAAGAAGAGCACAAAGTAATTTTCTCAAGGGATAAGGCTCGTGAAAAGCTCCCACTCTACAAGATTTGAGTCAATTAGTAACCCTTAATACAATATGAGAAGAGCGCAAACTATTAGCGAGCCCTCATGAAATACTCTCAAACTTCTTGAGAATGTAATTTGCTCAAGGGATAAGGAACATCTTGTCTATTGCCGTGGGCCGTGGCTAACCTCACGTGTTCAATTTCCCTCATGACTCCTTCATGTTCTTGCGGTTTTTTTTTATAGTTTTTTTCCCCAAAACCAAATACATCAACTTATTAGTAAAATACCAAATTTACATAACTCCGCACTATCTTAATTCAATCTCATATTTAGTATATACAATCCAATGTAGTTAAGGCGTTGAGGCGGCGGGGAGGCGGATGAGCTTGAAAACGCCTCAGAGGCGAGGCGGTCTTTAACATTTTTTAAAGATTTTTATTATAATAAATTGAAACACATTTAGATAAGTAATATTCATCATCATCTTGATAACTTGCATATGCCAATATGTACAAAAAGTCATACAACTATTTAAAATTGAAATGAAAACATAATAAAGTTGCATAACATAGCAAAAAGATGCACTATATAAATGTACTTAACTTGCCCATCCACTAAATCACTAAAAAGGAAACAAACAAGAAAAACATCAAAGCATAATGTAAACTAGTTCATCAACTTCTCATTGGTTTAACTTTGAAATTTTGAAACAGTGTTTGGAAAATTAATGGTTGAATTTGAAACAAACAGTATTTGGAAATTGCAATTTGGTGAGGCATCGCCGAGCAAGTCTCATTGGTTTAACTTTGGAAATTTGCACCAAATTTTGATCCATATGCTAAAATATTACGATCTATATACTGAAATATTACTTATTATTTTTATTGTTTATTGTGAAAAAAAAAAACATAACAGATCATTAAAAAAAAGGAGGTGAACAGATCATATAAAAAAAGGCAGTAGAACAAATCATATAAAAAAAAACACAGCAGAAGTTGCAGAACAAATCGTATAAAAAAACGCAGGAATGAGAGTGCAAAAGAAGAGGAAGGAAGAAGAAGAAAAAAGAAAACATCCTGATATGAAAGAGGCAACACCTAATTTGAAGGAGAGGAACCTGATTAGAAGGAAAAGAACACACACAGCAACAATAATAGCCCCCAAGGAGTCGTTCTCTTGTCTAAAACTCTAAATACCCCCCTCTTAACCTTATAAGACAAGTGGACTGCAATAGGCTTTTGGTTTTTAAGCTGTAAATGGGCTGAGGAGGCCCGAGGCGGTGAGGCATGAGGCGGCCCGAGGCGGTGAGGCGTGAGGCGGACGCCTCACTTCACCGCTCCGCCTTGCATCATTTTGAGGCGTCTATTTGCCAAAATGCCTCGAGGCGCGCCTAGGCGTCTGCCTTAACAACACTGATACAATCCTAGCTGCCTGCGATTGTAATTCATGGCCTCACCCCTACATTTAATGAATCAAAGTCACTTCCCTCCCACTAGGACTACGAGATACCCCATGCCAACGAATGCCTACAATTTCCATCACCAACCCACTTCCACAGTTGCACTTAAACTTTTCATTGTTGAAGATACAATTATTTATTTGCTTCCACGAAGACCAACATTGGCATACAGTAAGACTTTCCACCAAAGCTTTCCATTTGATAAGAGATGGTGATGGATGCACCAACTACATAATAGAATTTCCTCAGATCGTCCAAGAAAATCCAAACCATTACACGATGATATAAAATCTTCAGAACCAAAAGGCAAGGAAAGGAAAATGTCAAATGATGTCAATCATCACACCTGCATGACTCATGCAATAATCTAATTTCCAAAAGTATAAAATGATCTCATCTTCGTAGAAATGTCAATCAATCAGTCTTTAACGTTTTCATGAAACATCTACCTTCCCTTCACTTTCAGAGTGAATACTGACATGGCACCATCAACAAAAGCAGAGATACGACTTAATGAAGCACTCACTGTATCCTGTTTGTTGTAATGCATCCTCAATTTTATCCTCTATTATGACTGTGCAGTCCCTCTAAGCCATGTGTTGTTTGTTTATCCATAAAATGAAACCTTTATTATGGGAATTTTTTTATCAGTTAAAACTAGATAAATAGATTAAACAGAAAAATAGGTTTTTTTTAATTATTATTAATGGACTTTCACTCAAAAGATAGTTGATAGAATAAATACTTATCAATTACAACAAAGAACCTCTTACTGGATACCTTAATCTAGAAAAATAAAAATAAAAGAAAATATAGGAATCCAGTTAGAAGTGCCTTTAGAAAACAGATAATCATTCACAACAAACACTAGCTCCTCTAGAGATTACTTTCTCCTAGAGTACAGTGTGCTGAAGGAAGCAAGAAAGGTTTTGGCCCAATTTAATCCCCTGCTTCATCTATTTCATTAAAATATTTATTCCCATAACTTCTTGTGATATACTTCATTGGTTTCTTTAGATATCTTCTGTAGCTTACAAAGAAACGAATGTTTGAAACAGACAATATAATCATCCAGCTTTATGTACCTTTCTTTTGCTTACAAAGAAATGAATGCTTGAAACGGACAATATAATCATCCGGCTCCAACATATTTTCAATAATAACAAGATACAGTAACATAATATGTGAACAGAAAAATAGAGAAAAAAAACTCAAGCGTCAGAAAGTATACTGAATATTGAAGATAAACAAGCAGATATTGCACAACTAGCTACAAATACGAGATTTATAAAAAATAGAGGAAAAAATAAATGTAGAATTTTACCTGTTGTGCTAGCACAACACGTCCTTCACATTTACCAGATTTTCCAGAGAACAGTGGAAACGTGTAATTTCTTAATTGTGCAGTAAGAGATCCAGTAGTCAAAACAATATTTCGCCCAAGAAGCCGAGAAAAGGGTATTTCATTCTCTAGTGCAACAGAATCAAGCTTTTTTACCACTTCTATCATCCCAGTCTCACCACCTTCAATTTCAGTCAAGGTAACATCCAACTCTGTAGCAAAAGAAGATAGGACAGAAGCTCTAGCAGTACTAAGCCTGAAACCAGCCTGGAAGTCCCTTTTGTATGCACCCGATCCTTCTGAACTAACCAGCTTTTGACATGCTTGATAGTAGGACTGAAATGAATTTTTATAAATTTCTTCTCGCAAATTTTGAACAGCTGAAGTATCATGCAGATCAATCTCAACTCCATTGTGGCAATACTTTTTAGCAGAATAGGAGATATTTGGTTCAGCACTTTCTGAGCATTGAATACCTTCAGAAGTGATGTCATCAAGAAATTGCAACCTAACAGCTAACTCTCGAGCCTCATTTTTCAACAGCTGATAATGTTCATCAAGCCAACCTTGCAAGGGCTCTTCCTCTATATCAAAGGTAAGTTTGCGTATGCAGAACCTCACAGATCCAAACTTTGTAGAACTAGGCTTTTTGGGTTTTTGGCTTTCCTTCTTTGGAAATATAATACTAGTTTTAGCAACTGTCATAAGCTTCAACCCCCGCATCATATCCTCAACAGCATCTTCAATAGCACGCAACTGTAACCTGAAAGGCATGCAAATGTGAACATCAAGCCCTCGAATAACCCAATCCCATGTGGTGACAGTTGGTGATGACATGGCAGAATTAGGGATCCGAGAAATTTGCATCCTTGTACTCTTGAATACCCTAGCTTCATTAAAACTAAGAGTAAGTCCTTCAAGTAGCACCCCTATCCGAGCATTCTCAGAGAATATTGATTGGACCTGAACAACGGTATCGACACCATCTCCAACCTCAGCAGATATGTTCAACATTTCTATATCGATAGCAAACACAGATTCTCTTTTTTTTTGTTGCTTCTCAGTTTGCACTGAATCCGCAGAAGCATTTTTCTCAGGTTCAACAATTTTTCTAGAAGAAAGTTCTTCCTTATTATCATTATCAGGTCCGCGAAGCTTCACTTGATGTATTATTGATTTCATACGCAAGCTGAGCTCAATTAGAGATAAGTGTAAATCTGGTTCCCACCTCACTGAAATGTCAGTTGCACTGAAAAGAGAGCAGACAGCAATCTCATTCACCCCACCAGAACGACGTACGAATTTTGCATTTCGCATGTCAAATAGTGTCACTTTTGTATATGGCTTATCTTCCTCCAAATATTCATGATAGATAGATCTAGCTCTTTCAAGTTCAACCTGTGTTGACTGCTTCTCCTTGTTCGTGCATAGGCTAAGGTGGAAAATGTCAAGAGATACTGAGTATCTGAGTTGTTTGCATCCATCAGATATGGCTGATATTATCTTTGCTGTGCGTGGAGAACCATCAGCACAAACATCAATAACAACTCGCCCGCCCTGTGATCCATAGTTCACACGCTTCGGATCTGGAATAACTGCATCATCCACGCCCACATCACCATATAAATTTACAGAACACCGTTCAAGGTTTAACTTCAGGAATTGGGCTCCTTTCCCTGATGGTTTAGAGGAACGCACAGCCTTATTTCGTGTTGTTTTTGTTCCAGGAGAACGCAGGCTTTTGAAGAGTGCTTGAAAAGACATTGCAGTTGAAATTAGTGACTCGACACGCCGGAAGCTAAAATATACACCCATACCAGTCACATCAGCAGACAGAACCAGCTTACATGTTCCAGTACCATGTTCATCAACTGATTCAACTTCTTTCTTACCCCAATCTAGACCCACCTTTGCTACATGCATCAAGGAACCTGAATTTGTTTCCATGCCAAACAGGCTTTCCTTCAACCCTTCTTGATATTCATCAGCCATATGCATATGCAACTCAACAAGTTCCATATGTACTGCAGTTCCCGTACTTGCTATGTTATTTGCAAAAAGATGTGAAGATTGTGAGCATACCTACACCGTCAAAGGTTTAAAAATTATAAGGCACTGCAAGAGTCAACAGAAACAGATGCATATATTTCCCAGAAACTTAGGGTGTTTGATTATGCAAAAAAAAAAATGGAATGAAAGATCTGCTCCCCTAGAAAGTTATTTTCCATGGTTTTGAGATAACGTGGTGGAAGATCACGAGTTCTATCCACTTTCTCCCTGTTGTTCTCATCTCCCCCACTCTTTTTCAATATTTTCCTTCGATCAAACACGCAACCTTAATGTTAAAAGGTTGTACCAGAGAAGGTGAAATACATGCATGCATGCCTTAACTGAAAATATAGTTACATAACGTTTGAGTAAAATACATGTTATTGACACCAGTAAGGGGGATTGTTAGGCTGGTGGAACCAAGAGAACCAGAGAGATGATCCAATCAACAGAAAAGGCAATAAGTATTCAGAGAGATGATGCAGGGGCTTACTTAGTTCAGACAGAAAAGTAGTTAAGTATTTAAACTGCCAAAAGCTTAAGCTGATTCAAACCATTGACGAAAGGGATTGAACCCACCAAGACAGATCCGAACAGCATAAAGCGAGTATAAATCCTGCAGGACTAGAATGTATATATGCTGAATCATTTTTTCTGTTACTTAGTTCTTTTATTTGGTGGCATTAAAGGACTTAGTAGGACTTTATTATGGATGGTTACGTTTTATGCTAATGGTATGTTAGGTTCCAAAGAAAATTTCCCCTAGTACAAAATTGTGGAAATTGTTTTCTTTGGGGAAGCAAAGAAAGGTTTTCCCAAGCTCATGGTCAATTCAAGCTCAAGGTGGAAAATTCATTCCCACTCTTACCCATCTCTTCTTTCTTTCTTTTTTCACGTTTTCCCATGGGAAATTTCCTTTAGAATCAACACAGCCCTAAGGAGTTTTTCATCGTTTCTTATACATAGGATCCTTTGCTTGTTATAAGACTAGATTTGAGTTTAATGATTTAATTTTTACTTGATAATTTCAGGTCTTCTTTCTTCTTCGTCAAAGATGTTTGTGCAAGTTCTTTCCCTTTTCAATTGTCTTATTGTTTCTTGCTTCTGTGAATAATTTATGTCATCACGAAAAAGCTATTGGATACATAATCAGCCTGATACTCACAAAAAGTTTGCAGATGCGCAAATGCAGTACCGCTCCTTTACTAGAATATGGAAATGACAAACAATTCAACAAAATAAACAACTTACGTGATATAGCGGTGAACCACTGATACTGTAAAGCGCAATTGTCATCTCTGGGGCTGATACTGTACATGTCCACATCACAACCTTGGACTCCGTTGCTTTTGGTTTATCAACGATAGAGCTTTCGTCGCGAAGCACCATCTTCTTCTTTTTTGAGGCATTTAGTTGCATCCACGGCAGCAATCTACTGATGATGAAGTTAAGTTGTGTGCCGCCAAGCTTAACATCAATCTCAGCTCTAACAGGTGTTGCTGGCTGAATAGGAATGTACATTAAACTGTGCAATAAAAGCTTAACATGCGTTCTTTTATAAAGACTTAAACATGCTGATGTATGCTTCTAAGTATAATTAATTTTCATTATTATATATCTTCTTTTCTTTGATAGGTGAAAAGATGAACAAAGAAAAAGAAAGCAAAAAAAAAAAAAAAGGTTATTACAACTTCATCCATCTACAGTATGTCAACTATCCCCCCAATTCAAAGAAAGAATAATCGAAAGACAAATTTCTAAAGTCCAAAAATATTTATAGCTAAAGATATGAACTGTAGAATTTCATTTCCTTTGCCATTTGCACTTGGCTTGAAGCAAAAAGAGTAGAAAATTGAATCATGGATATCATCAACTCTTTAGTTATCTAGGCTCAGCTGCACACAGACTACATACTACATAGGGACCAACTTAGATGATGTTGTGATCCATTGTGATGTGTTCACTGTTCAGTATAGGTCCTAGGATCAGGGGTGCTCACTTTCGTTTTTTTACGAATTATATCGCAGGCTTTTTCAACCTACTTCAAGCTTATTGTACATAAACTACTCAGAAAGAAAGGAAAACTAAAGAAGGGCAAATAACCATCTTCAAACAAATGTAGAAACAGCAACCACCGTCAAAAGACGAGTCAAAAAAAAAAAAAAAACCAATTCCAAATGCAGATCTATACATGCTTAGGTTTGTATAGTTAAAATGTCTGGCACAGATTCATACATGCAACTTTGGGACATACTTTTGTGTGTTGGAGTTGGTAAAAAGCTATATCGTTATATGCTTTGGGAGCAGAAATTGGTATAATTTATTTAAAGAAGTTCAGTATTGTAACAGTCGGAGGGATCAAAACTCACTTGAAGTGGGACATATACAGAAGAAACAACAGCAAGTCTCAGTATCTCTAAGACAGAGGAGCCACCATCCCTAAGCAGCTGAAAATACAATGTACAGATCATCAATATGAACAATAGCCATGCAATATAATGAACGGACATATCAATCCAAATAAACGTTTCTAAAAGCAACTAACTAGGTACATGAATTTCACTGAAATCCATTTGAACATCAAAGCGTGTACTCTCCCCCATTTCTTCATTGGACTGTGATCTGCTACTTCTCAGATGAACACCCATGACATTGTTCTCCACAAGAAGACCTTGCCCGTGATGGAAAAACCTTGCATTCAGCTTTGGCAAATCAAAGCTAACCTTCCAAAAAAGAACATTTTTTGTTAATTAACACTAAAACCAAAGCAAGTAAACCAAAGAAGTTGAAGGAAAGACAGTTGACAGCATTGGTAAATCAAGGTAAACTAAGAGCTCAAATCTGTTTACAAATAGCCTGTTGGATAATTTATTTAATAGTTAAAAGACTAGAAACGTTCTACTGTAATCTCTTTCCCCCATAGGGTGGGGGTCTCAAGTTTTCCCAGATATAAAACTTGAAAAGAAAAAGGCCTGGTTAAGTCATTTCCTGAATTCAGTTTAAACATGCAAGCTTATTTTTTGCTTTTTTTGTTATGAAGTACATGCAAGTATTTTCTAGAGAACTTTCACCTTCGTCTTTGGTCCTTGCTTTTGTTCTCAAGAACTTCCGGAGTGTTTCAAGTCTTCTTATTTGTATTACCAAAAGGGAAGCATATAGAATATAAGTTTCATATCTTCCCAAACATTTGTGTGGTCAATTTGGTAATGACACACAGCGTTGAAACTATGGCCCGAGGTAGGCCTTTGGAGAAGTATAGTACGGCTTCTAGAGTCTCTTGGGGCGGGAAAGTAGGCCAATTAAAGTTTTGGGCAAAACTTTCTTAGCAGACACTATTTCAAATTCTTTAAAAGTGAATCCAGGCCCAAGCAAAGAGGGTAAGTTTCTGGAGGGCCAGTTTGGTGATCATACTTTAGGAGGGCTCCTAAGCTAAGGATGAGGGAATTCTTGGATACTAAAACAGAGAATACCATTACTGTTGAGGAAGAAACCATGAAACTCGGTAAGACAGCGAAGCTCTTGGGGGACTATCTCAAAAGTAAATAAGTAATGCTAGCCGAGCTCTTGTGAAGCTCAGCAATAGAGCTGCAAGCAAGGCTACTCCAGGAAAGGCTAGCTAGGACGAAAATGATCTTATTGATTCCAATGAGGCTGAAAAGTATGTGTTTTCATGGAATCCATCCGGACCCTGGCGATCTAGCATCAACGAAAGAAGGAATGACACTAAGCCCACCCACAGCATGACCTGGGTCTCATCGTTTCTGATTTGAAAATAGCAAAACTGTGTACTCCTTGCAAGACATGTGAGGGTTTGATATGGACAAGAAATTTAAAGTTACAAAGGACGTGGGGTTTGTGAATCTTACTTTGAAATAGCTGTCTTGGGGAGGGAATCAGGATACTATGTAATCAGTTTCGGCCCTGCTTAAAATATCTCAAGTTATGGAAGTCAGCTCGCTTTATTGTAATCTACCAGTGAAGTTATACTCTAACCAAAATGAGGTAGGTTGAGATCTACGGAAAACGGATGAAGGAAGGCAGAAGTAGGGTTTTAGCCAAGCAGAGATAAGGAAGGTGAATTGGGGCAAGAAAAAAAAATATCCTTTTGTTTTTCAATTCCAAGCCCTTAAATCTTCATAGAGACGGCTTGAATCTATGAGCGGAAGAGAAGCGGCACTTGCCCATCTTATTTTGCATTTCAATGGAATAGACATTTTAGTCCTCGAAATTGGGACCATATGACGGAAACTTTTTCGGGTACATGTCTATTATAGATACTCGATTTGCTCAACCTCCTGCAAATTTCAAACTGAGCAGCGCATAGGATTCGTGACCTGGATCGATAGATTTCAACATGCCATTTGGTTAAGAAGAGAACAAATGAGGGAGAATATCAAATCCGAAATGAGGGCACTTGGTCTTTTTAGTTTTATGTTTATTCTTTTATTAGGTCATTCACTTATTAGAGAGTTGGTGTTTTCCAAAACACCTTCAAATTTCCAACGAATCATGTTAACTAGATCACTAGGTAAAAGATCATGTATTGAGTCCGCGTTCATATATTCATACTTTTTTTCCCCTATATATTTATCATCATCATCAAAGCTCATTCCCGAGATTTTTGGGGTTCCCCTATATATTTATATTGTACAAAAATATTGGTAAATATATATAAGGGTTATTTACCTTTTGGCACCCATTAATTCTTGTGTAGTCCTCCTTGGTCTCCATTAGTTCTTGAAATTTAGTCAAACCCCATTTTGAGTCTTGACTGTTAAGTCAAGGCCTTTGACTAGCGAAAAAAATATCCAAACTTTTCTAATCTAAAAATTGCCCTCATCTTCTTCCCCAACCCTCTTCCTTTTCCTGATTGAATTCCCCAATACTACCGTCCTCCTTGTCTACATGTTTCCGCATCCCTTCTTCCCTACCTTCCTATCTTCGTCCACCCACAACAACACGCCCCCGATCTCAAGTTAAATTACTAAAAACATTTCTTCAATTTTTCTATTTTAAACAACACTAATTCGGATGCTTTGTAAAGAATTCCATTACTACTTTTCTTTGTTATACTTTAAAGCTATTGCCTCAAGCTTACCCGTGTGCAACCTAATTACTGAATAAAACAATTAAGTTTCATGGAGATCCTCCTTCATGGCGATCGGGGACTCCACTTTCAACCCATTCGAGTGAATCGAACACCTGACATTCGAAAGCGTAGTGGTCACTTCAGCATCAGCACTTGTTGCATGTCACGCCATCAAACGCCTCTTTTGCGGCATGGGCGTCAACCATGAACTCGACGTCGACCTGAGAGGGAAGGAGATCAAATGCACTCTTATGAGGCTTATCGACTCTTCTTACGCTCTTGTGTTCATCGGTGGGAAGCTCGTTGGGACCATGGATAAAGTCATGGGGTTTCACATCAATGGGACTCTCGTTCCTTAATTGAAGGAGGCCAAAGTCTCTGGCTCTAGTTTGGATTTCATGTTTTGGGTTAAAATGGGGTTTTGAACTGAATAGTAAGTTAAAGTGGGTTTTGAACAGTGAGTTAAAACTTATTGTCATCTTATTGAAGAGTGGGTTTTGAACAGCAAGTTAAATTGGGGTTAAAATGGGTTTTGAACTGTGGATTTGGTTGGTTTGAAGAGTTAACAGCAACAACAACAACTAATATCATCTTTAATTTCTAGTTTGGGTTTTTGTTTTTGAGTAAGTATTTTAATGGTGAGGTGAGACAGAGAAATGTAGTTAGCTTTCATGGCACTTCTTCTGTATAGAAAGCAAAATCATTAGTGAAACTTATTGTTATTGTCTTCTCTTTATTATTTTTCTTCTTCTTCTATTGATTTTTTTTGTGCTTCACTCTGTTTATTTTACATTGTTTTTCGCTTTTCTTCTTCTCTACAAAAGAAAAAGGTGGAAACAGAGAGAGTAGTATGAGTGTCTGGGTGTGAAGGTTAGTGGTGATGTACACTCCAGCGTAAGTTAGCACCGAAGAATGTTTTGACAGATACTTTTTATGTTAATTGGTTTTTTACTCTTTTTATGTTAATTAGGAATCTCTTATGTTTCAACCTTAAGATACTTTTGTGACTTGTATCAATTTGTATAGATTGTTCACCAATAAGCTATACGCTACTTACTCCATTCGGATTGCATAACTAACATCTATTTAAACATCACAGGGACTGCTATTAATAAAATGATCAATAGATAGGGTTCTATCTAGTAGAACTACACACAAACAGAACAATATTTGTGTGTATATGATACTCCCATGAAATCCTAACCAGGGAAATCTCATTATCACTCTAAATATGAAATCAGTGTTCAGATCATGCACTCTACATAATACTCCACTTTTGGCCAACTAGTTGATATCACAATGCAAATACATTGACTCATTTCATTAATAATTAAAAAGTAATTATCCAATACCAAAAATGCATTGAATGCTATAAGTTTATTTTTATAAGATATATCGAACCTCTTCCTCTTTGTGCATTCCTGTTAAATCTAATTTGTTTGAAAAAAAAAATTTTAAAAAACCTATCACAAGTTCACAATCATCGGTCTTCTTGAATATATGCTCTCTTGTGAACATTTGGAAGCATTCATATGCCAGAACAAGAGAGTAGGTCAACATTAGGGGAAGTTAATTAATTGGCTCATTTAGAAGCATTCATATGCCAGAACAAGAGAGTAGGTCAACATTAGGGGAAGTTAATTAATTGGCTCATTTATATATATTAGGGGAAGTTATTTAATTCGTTTGAGCTGAAATTTTCAAGAAATTTACGGATTAACACTAAAAATGTCGTGCTAAAATTTCATCATGTTTCAACATCATTCCTTGAGATACGTGTTTAAGCAGTTTTGTGGATGTTTAACGACCACCCTTTCGGGTGGTTTTGGACAATGGGTGTTGACTGGCCTAACTAAGAAAAATAAAGTAGCAAACAAGTTGTTATTAATTTTTAATGAAATCAATATTCGAAAAACTGGACATAAGAAAATAATTAAAACATACAGCATCATCAAATTAAAATCATAAACTACCAACCTTTTCGGGAAGCACAGATGAGTACTTTCCAAGTGAAAGAGGTGCGCTTTGTTTCTTTTGTGGTTTTACAGCTGCCTCTTGGCTCAAAGTAGTACCTCCAACTAAATCTTCCTGAAAAGGAGTATTTGGTGTGGTCTTATTCTTGATAAACAAGTCTTCACTGAGATTTAAAGTGACTTCTCCACTTGTTACATCCACGTTACTGATTCCGACACCAACTTCCCTGCAGCCAAAGTGTTAATTAGCATGCATTAAAAATATGATTATTGCACCTGCATTACCTACATGATCATTTATGCATAACTCACAAACCACAAGCGAATTTTGAATTTAGCATTGGATCAGTATCTACTAAAAGTTTGGAAATCTGATCTCTTCCCATGACATATACAAGCTTTTCGGAATTATCAAATAGATGTACATGTGCTTAGAAGTTAATAGGACTTTTCATGTCTACCATGAACATCTACACGTTTTTCAACATAAACCCACAGCCTATACCAAACTTTAACTAAATACATCTCCATTGTTAACAAAGAAAATAGTTTTATTTGCAAGTAATATAAATTAATGACAGAACGGCAAGGCGCATTATTTTCATAAAGGTGCCTCGCCTTGCCTCAAGACCATGTTTAGTGCTGTGCCGCGACGCTCCGCCTCAGGTGAGACACTAGGTGTTAGGAGCGGTTTGGACTCCAACACCACTTTTTTTTGGATAGATATATAAACAAATACTTATAAGATAGTTTAAAATATTAATTAGATAATTTAATAATTAAGCACTAAAAGAAGATTTAGCCATTTAGGGGATGATAGAGATGAAAAAGTGGAATTAGCTTAGAATGTTTGACTTTTATGAGTTATGAAATTATGGGCTATGTCCTTGTTAGGTTTTAGTTGAAAATTTGTTATGAATGTGGCGCGTTATTTGTTATGCTTACATGTTTGTTGACTTGTTTCCCCTTGATGTTGTCACCATATTGTCGAAATCGACGAGGGACAACTAGTTAGCTTTTAATTGGCATTGGCCTACTTGCATTAGAGTGAACTAGAAACATAAAACTAAAAGTAAAACAAAGAAAATGCAATAACGCCACTCCTTTCAGAAAATTAAAAAACACCATTTCTTGGCACCTCGCCACGCCCCTAGCAACATAGAAACTAATAACCAGTAGCTAACTTATCAAGATGGAAGTACATTCAATGGGGGGTGAGATTTGTCTTTGGGGTTGGATATCAAAATGTTTTTCAAGTCATATTATGTTAATTGGGATGGTATTATCTTGCGAGTTGTTGCTTTTAAGGCTACCACATGTATTTTAGTCGAAAGTATCTTAAAAAAGAAGTTTTAGTTATTAAAAAATAATGATAACATTTTATTTCTTCCTCCCTCTATAACTTCCACCTCTTTTCTTTTGAGCACGACTGCTTCTTCCTAGGGACACTATCTGCAAATTCTCATTGATTCCCTGCGATTGATCCGGGAAGATGGATATGAGATTGATAAAAGAAGGTAATCTGTGGGCCATATTGTACCAAGTGAACTTCAAAATATTGGGAGTGGCATGTGCCCCACCCACATATGCAGTGGATTCCCCTTGGGTAACAAGATTCGACTCAAAACATTCATATTAGATGATAAAGAATAAGGCAACCATGAAACGTTCTTTAACAGTAAGAAGAAACATACATTCTGCAATCAAATTACTACATTTTCTTTTTGTTGATCAATAAGAAAACTTTATTAAAAACGAGCCAGAAAAACTCAAACGAAACAAGGTTAGGAGAATCTCACCTATGGTGGCCAATTTCAATAGAAAGAGAGAACTCCTCACAGGTAAATAGAGCAGCATCCCTTTCCACCACAGGCAGTGATGCTTGTTCAGGAGAGACACCAACCTGGTTAAAATTGGATGACTGATCATAACTACACCGAGATTCGCTACTGTGAACATGAATGGGTAGAAAATGCAGCTTCACAAGTAGTTTGGGCTTAGAGCCACCATCTTTAGATATGTCCACCCTCACATCTTTAATCTCTGTGGTAAACTTTGGCATCTGCAACATTTAAATACAGTAACAACTTAACAATAGACTCACAATCCAGTAATTGGTGTGCCAAATGATGACACAAACTCCAACAGATCAAAGCTCAACCTGCTAACCATAGGTGAAAAAAGATTTAGTTATGTTAATCCATTTTTTTTCCATTTTCTCCAAGATTTGATTTTTTTCATAAGTAAAATTGCGTCCCACCATAAGTATTCTGAATTCCGAACCGATAAACTACTCTTTTATTCCAAATTCCAAATTCCAGGCTTTCGACAACTATCCAAAAGACAATACAATAATAAATTTTGTGGCATCGTGATGGATCATCAATACCACTTAAGAGCCACAAAAGATTATCAGAATTTAAGCCAAAAGATCAAAATATGCGTACTTTGTCATTTAGAAATATAAACAATGTGTATGACCAGAATTTAAGCCAAATCAAAATATGGGTACCTTGTCATTTAGAAATGATAAAAAAAATGTGTATGACCATTACTATTATAAAAACCTTGTGGGCTAATCCATACCTTGATAGCCAATTCTGTCACAGAAACTGATAAAAATCTTGCCATGTTGGCAACAAGCATCCACTTTCCTCTACTTGCAGAACGAGGCTTGCTTGATTTGGATTTGGATGGTTTCTTAGTACTTTTGGTTGAAGGCCTTATTACAACTTCTAGGTCACATATCAACAATTGCAGTTTCGGGTCCCTAGAGATAAATCCAACCCCGAGCTTGACCAGAGACTGACGCAGACTGAGTTTGATCTCACCAATAAATACAGACTCAAGGGCACCCTAGAAAATAAAATAGAAATCAAGTCATGACAATATGCTATAACCTACATATGGAGGAGACAACATATTACAGATTGAACAGGAAAAATACGATCTTCACAGAAAATAAAATGGATTTTGACTGTATATATAGCATGTATTTGTTAAAGATAAGCATACACGAACAACCATACATATCCTTGATAGCAGCAACTAACAAGTAATAACATTTCGTACTAATTAACATAGTTATCAAAACACTTTTCGTATCGATAAACCTAAATTTAACGTATCATATATCATAAGATACAATGCAAAAATCTATATAGAGATTTTATAATATATATTATATATTTAAGCATATAAAAGACATAAATGAGACTTATTCAAGCAAGGAGGTCCTAAAAACATGACTTGTGTAAAACATATTCATTCATATCACTTGTACAAGGAATATCTATCACTGCATCATCATATATCGTAAGATATATATGTACCATATTAATGAGGCATATATATGATACATATCGTGTAATGAGGCATAGATATATATGTACCCTAATAACGAGGCATAGATATGATACATATCGTGTAACGTAGCATATTTATCGTAAGATATTGAAAACTATGCTACTTAATTCAGAAGAAGTGAAAAACTTTCCTAATTAGGCGATAACTGAAAGTGGCAATCACCAAAGTTTGAGGAACTGCCACAACAAAGTTTGAGGGAACTAGAGTTTGAATACATTGAACCATCAAAATAGAAGTCATTAAGATTAAGACATAACAACATGTAAAACTATAAAGACATTAGGTACAAGAATTCCAAAAGATTCTTTTAGAAAAATTTTGATGTTGGTACATGACAATGAGGGACCATGACCAAATAAAATTTTAAAAATGACTAAAGCCATATACCGTATTAGCAGTGTTCTAAAAAGCGCTAGACGCTGGGCGGGCGGCGAGCAGGTGCCTAGGCGGCACCTAGGCAGTAGGTTTTGTATTATAAGTTTAATATTTTACAAAAGTTAAGCATAATACTTTATCAATTACATCCAATTTAATGCCAAGATACATATGCAAAATTTAAAAACATGAAAAATTAACAATCATGAACAAAATTTATTAAAACTCAAATGACTGAAGTTGGTCAAGATGAGTACTTTATATAAAATTGAATTTGTGAACAAATATTCAAACCTACTCTTATTTTTCTTCAAATTGCATGAATAACCTCAGTCATGTTTGATAAAATCTACATTAGTAAAATTGGTACCGGCAGATCCTTTGAGAATTTCATTAAGTAATTATCATTTGCTACAATTAGACATATACTGGATAAAAAACAATTAAATAGTTTATTTCTGAAAAAATGAAAGAAAAATAAAATAAGAACATAATCAGCCTTATTAAAAATAAAAATAAAAAATTGCCCAGACACCGCCTAGACCTCGCCCAGACCCGCCTAGACCGCCCAAACTGCCTAGAACCCGCCCAGCCATTAATCTGGGCAGCTTTCTACCTTCTAGCACCTAGGCCGATTTTTAGAACACAGCGTATTAGTAAAAGAGACCAACATCAAATTTATTCTTAATTTTATTACAAAACAAGTTATTAGTAAGAAAAAGACTCAAGCATGTGCATCACAAATTTTCCTGCTATCTATCCAATGACAATGTTCTCCCAATTACACACAAAAGTTTTAAAGTTCAAACCCTCATTATATTAGTTGTGGCCCCTTGATGTATCAACAACCTTGGTACATGTGATGGCGTCCAACACCTGTACGAGGTGTTAGACACATCAACTAAAAAACCCCACTAATCCGGGACCAACCTGTATATTACAATGTAATTTGTTATGTCAGTTCTACTTTTGTTATTATTTTATCTTTTGTACTTGCAGTACGGTATTGTTGCAGATACCCTGCTAACTTGCCATGATTTACTTGTAAGTTATAACATTAAAGTAGACTTGAAATCATAAATAATTTATGATGTAGTGAATCATTTAAGCACGGAGTGTCTGTCAGTTGTCCTGACGTGTGTTTTAAGTATCAAAGTGCCACTGCCAATACTATCAAAGTGTTATTTTGAGGCCACATACTTCTTTTAAAGAGAGGGCAAAAAATAAACCTTGTACCTAAATGAACTTCGGATTAAAGCATAACCTAAGAGAAATTAGGAAAAGTAGTCGGGTACATAAAAAATTAGTAGAACATACATTAGGCTGAAATCGCTGGACACCCTAGCAGACTCCATAGAAAATAATGTTAATGGTTGGCGAAATTCATGTAATCAGTGTTACCCAAATCTTGCAATTCAAATCAAATCGACTCCTAAATCGGATAAAAAAAAATCGGCAACAGTCAAATCATACGATTTGATTTGCAAATCACTATTCACAATTTGACCTTGAATCATGCAATTTGATTTGCATTCCCATGTGACTTTTCAAATCTTTTAAACCTGATTTTTTCATGGTTATTTGGGTTTTCATTAATTATCAAATGAAGACTATTTGACTAACACATTCATTAGAATACCATTATACCGAGACATATTCAAAGAGTAAGACTCTTCATGTCATAAAACAACTACGGGAGTTTTTTTTCACTATGTCTAATTCTTTTTATATTACTTGGGTCTTCTTCCCAAAGTAACATTATAAAACACCATGATGAAAGCTCTTCTTGGAGTTGGTTATTTTGACTTCTTTTTTTTAAATTTAGAATGATTGACATCATTTGATAATGAGTGAGGTTATTATAGTTGATGACTGAGCATATGTAATTTATTTTTTGAAATAAATTATTTTATTGTTTGCATGGAAATACATAAATACATCTATGTACTGTTTTGATATTTTCTACATTACGCCGGAAGGTCTTAAAAAATCTTAAGTTTATGATATGATTTGAGAGACCCCCTTCCGATTAATGATCTAATTTACGACTCAACTACCTTGCATGTAAAAATGAACTTTTTTTCAAATGTTCAATATCATCAAAGATTCCATCTAAACCAGTGTTACTAATTTGTCTCAAACATTAAGGCACTAGAATGATCGCATCCCAACTCACAAAGGGAAAATCAAAGACAATGTCCTTGAAGGATAGATTAGGCGATGACAACTACCATAGTAATAAGAAGATAAAAAAATTAGGTTCGGGCTTATTCACGCCATTACCTTATATTGACAACTACAAAAAATTGTTCATACTATTAGCATAGTATGGTGGCGATCGGGCACATATGCCCCCATCGTCTAGTCGTTAGGACGTCTCTCTTTCAAGGAGAACGCTAGGATTCATATTCCCTGGGGGTGGGCTTTCGCAGCCATACTTTCTTCACGGCGCCTTGCCATTGTTGTAGCCCATTCTGCATAGGCGAAATTACACGGATTCAAATTAGCCCATTCTGCATAGGCGAAATTAGCCCATTGTTGCCTGTCAAACACCACTAGTCTTGTATGGATGGATTCAAATTTAAAGAAAGTAACACCTCCATGTTGTTAAGCAGGGTCAATATAAATGGTAAAGACTAAAAAATGGGGTTACACTAACCCCTTTAACATAAATCAACTGTGTCCAAAATCCATAATGCCTTCTTGTCCACAAAAATTCTCAACATAACCCTAGGGATCGACACAAAAATGCATAAGTTTGTTTCAATTTGTCATTGATTTATATATTTTACATGCACTCCCACCCATTAATTATCAACACTATATCTGATGGGTTTAGCGAAAGCTTACAAACTAAATCATCGAAACTTGGTTAACAAAGTTTCAAATCTCTAATAATATTTTTCAATACTAAAAAAAATGATTACGACTTATTCTTTATGTCTATTTAAACTCAATAAACCTAATTCCTATTTGAACTGTGCTTCTAGTTGGGCTTTAACATGGACTTACCCAAGAATAACAAATAATACTAAATAAATACTAATACTAATACACAACCCAATATTACATCATTCTCCTCCGCTTCGAAATACTTGTCCTCGAGCTTTGAGTATGATATCTCTGAAAAGTGCAACGCTAAGACTCGACTTCGAATTCTTCATTTGTAGTTAGTACATCGAACAATCAAATAAAAATTTAGCCGCCAAATAATTTCCAAAGCAAATCCCCGAAACATAATACATCCACTTCATGATAATATTTTTGTGCGCAAACTTTTCACAGATTGAGCTTCAAACATGTCCCAAATAGGATCGCAGTCCAACGAATTGGAGAAATTAGGGTTATCATCATTGTTTGTGACAACCACCCCATTCTTGCGAACTTATTTTCAAATTTTCTTTCACATGAAAACCTACAAAAATTGTGATGTGTTCGGCCTCACAAAGTAATGACTTGCAGATAACCATATACCATTCGTACACATCAAACAGGGGTGGTTTCTGCCAATCAATGGCAGTAGGTTTCACCTTCTCTGCTTCAAACGAATCTGGAAAAAAAAAAACCATTTCACTGTCAAGCCTCACGACGCGACTTTTCGTGGATAACTTCAGGTTCTTGACAAACCAAGCCAGCAGTTGACAAGTCAAGACAGCAGTCAACTGCTCTGAGATGTCCGCAAAGGTTTTCTATATGTGTTTCATCCTTGCGTTGGTGATTCTAGTTCCCTTAAGTGGCATCTTTATCTAAAGATTTTACTTCTCTCATACCAAATTGATGGGTTTGGCGAAAGCTGACAAACCAAATCATCAAACTTGATTAACAAAGTTTCAAAACTGCAATATTGTTTTTCAATACTCAAAAACAAATTTGATTACCACTTATTTTTCGTGTCTATTTAAACACAATAAATCTTTAACCTAATTCCTATTGAACTAGTACTCCTGGTTTAGAGCATTAATATGGACTTAGCTAATAATAATAACTAATACTGATACTAGTACACAACCCAATATTACATCAATATCAATATCCCTAAATTTATTTTATTTCGTGCTCAACTTTTATTCAGAGAAGCAAAGACAAAAGAACACCCCAAAACTTGCTCCAACAGCATGTGGTATGAGACCCATGAACCAGATTATGGGTCTATGTTGAAGTTGATCCCATGGGAAGATAGGGAAGGGGGGCCATTACTGTTCCACCAACCTCTCTTTGTTTAGGTTCAGTGATCTTGTTTGTCTTGATAATTTGTTAATTTCTAATCTATTTTGAGATTCAAATGTATTTTATTTTAAAACATATTTATAACCTTTCAAAACTCTTATGTTTTTCTGTAGGCCGAAAAATTTCTATAAGTTAAAAGTCGAAATTACTTCGAAAACCAAAATCACAATCTTGGTAGCAAGTACGTATTACGGCAAAGAGGCCAAACAATGGAGTTGCTATGAAGTCAAATGTTGACTATATGGATTATTGTTTAACTGGATCATCTTCATCCTTAAATTTATAAACTTCTCATAAATGGCCATCTTCCTAAAAAAAAAATTGCTTGCCAACTAAGTTTTTATTAATATATAACATCTTTCTGGTGGAAATCATACTATAATGTGTTAAACGGCTTTGGACAATTAATGATACCGTAGGAACCATGTGGATTCATAATCAAAGATTTGGTTTTCCAATTTATAATTTATGGTAAGATTGAGTGAGATTAACAGAGAAAATGGCTGGCAATTCATTTGTGTGTCATTATCTTAATTAACCACATAATTAATCAATGGTTTTGACATATCGTGATCCTATTGTGACGGGTTTAGTGGAAGCTTACAAACCAAATCATCGAAACTTAATTAACAAAGTTTTAAAACTCTATTAATATTTTTCAATACTCGAACAAAACTCATTACCACTTATTTTTCATGTTCATTTAAACTCAATAAACCGTAAACCTAATTGGACCTGTACTCCTAGTTGGGCTTTAGCATGGACTTATCCAATAATAAGTAATACTAACATGGAGGTACCATTATCCCATACTCATAGTATTAGTGGTTATAATTAGTTAAATAAACAGGTCCACTCAACCTCTAAGGATAGGTAGCTTTTAACCTCTAAGGATAGCTAATATTTAAGGAAGATTAGGAATTTTATTTTCACAGTTTTGATGCAAGAAAACTAGGGCTCTTGAGAATGAACTTGCTAGATTTTTTAACTTTCTTTCGTTTGATTTAAATAGAGCTATTTAGACGATGAATTTTGCTGTGTGTTTACCAGTATTACTATTCCTCCGTAATGAGAATGGGGAAAAAAAAGTGGTGCAACTCGAACTGAGGAGATGGAGTGCTTGAACTAGAGGAGTTGGTCAGATTCAAGAAGAAGGAAAGATAAGCTTGGGGATAGTTGCAGTGTGGAGGTACGGAATTGAATGTGAGATGTTACAGAGAATTGGGCACCATAGTGTTTGTTGCCTGATGAACCACCCTCTTTACACCATTGGAAAACGCCATCTTACATTGTTAGAGAATTCTCATAAGCGAAGGTCAAAGTGTGCATGCAATAGTCAGTAATGTCTCTAGGTCGGCTTATTGTATACACTTTTCAATGTTTATTTTCTCTCAATACATTCCTAAGATTTGAAGTAAACCTTTCATTTATAACCTTCAAAACCTCACAATTCTACCAACCAAGATTCCTTATGGAGAAATAACTGGGAAAAAATTAATAACAAACAGTTTACTGTTTATAAGGGTCTATGGGATTCTCGTTTTACTACTCTTTTACTATCTAATCATTGTGTCACTTCATTCCACATTAATTACTATAAAATACGCCTAAACGTGTATTAACTCAGATAGACAATGTGTGGACCAGATTTTATGAACAAGACCTGTTCAGCTGATCCTAGGATGGAATAAGGATCTCCCTTGTCATGATGTGGTCATGATCAGATCCTAAGCCAGTATCCAAGATGTTGTTCCTGAACACGTATACAGTAATGAAGGGAGGTACAGAGTAAGATAAGAATACCTTTTTAAATTTCACCACCACATCTCTCAAACAATTCCATCCCGCAACCCGGAATCCAACTGATGCACCCATTATTCTGCTTAAAAACCAAGCCAACAATCTCGCAGCAAATCTGTAATAAGACACATCATCAGATTAAGAATATAAATGATGTGGAAACTAACCAATCTAGTTTAACGAACAAATTGGCATGATGAAAACCAAGACAACTTAACAGATATGAACATTCAATATAGCAGTTTAAAGAGAGAGAGAGAAGCTCTTCAAGTTGAATCCCAAGCATGAAGATAATGCAGTCCATAGAGGTGCTTAAAATTTTTTGGAATGCAGATCATGTAACAATCAAATTAACTTTATTATTATTTCAAATGGTAAAAACCTTCCAATGGTACAGTTATGCTCGACACTGATGGATCACTAGCAGGCTTTGGGGTAACAATCAAAATAACGAAGGGCAAGAGCTGCTCCTGTAGCAAGTAGTTCAACCCCTGTGAATGTCCTAATGCATAAAATCCAGGGGAATGGAGTCAAATGTGAAATGAGTGAGACTACATTAAACCTTATTTGCACAACTATGTTACTCTTAGTCTAATGATCTTTACAGGAATCAACATTGTGCATGTGTATGGGAGAGAGGGGAGAGGGGGGGGGTGGGGGAGCTCTTTCAAGGTGCTTTATGGAAAGGAGGACTAGTGGAGACCAAAATTAGGGTGCATTGAGTTTTTTGTATTCCATGGGACCTCAAGGAGTGGGTTGAGAGGAACTTTGTGACATGCATCAGTCATTGTTGTTGAGAAGATGAACCACGTTTTGAACCTTCCGATGGCTTCCCTGTCAGGTCTTCAACAGGTTCTGGAGGTTACAAAGAGAGCAAGTGATGGATTTGAATTTGCTTGTCCACATCTTCTTCTATTTTGATTAGTCATGCTCCCGTAGATTTCTTCAAAAGTGGAAAGTGTATCAGGCAGCAGGTCCATATTTCCATTTCTCTTTACTCTCGCGATTAATGCTTTCGTAGATCGATATCAAAAACAGATATATGTTTGTTATTCAGGTTCATGGTAGAGAAGGCCCCGATTATTAATATGCCAACAATACAATCATCTTTTTCTTAAGAATTAAGTGGAAAACATACCACATACCCAATCTTAACCAGATTCTGACTTTCTTAGGGGAGACTTTTACGCTAAAAAAATAAAAAATTGTCAAAATTAGGGTGGGCAACGGAAAGGTGGTTCAAGAGACAGATCTTATATTTGGGTATACTATCTTCCTTCCCAAGCGTCTGGGCAGTATGTGGGTGCTTGTTGTTTGAATAAAGATATTGGAATCCCATAAATGAGGATATGGATAGGAGAAAGGAGGGTAATTGGCTAAAGGATGACATTCCAGTTTACCATCTTTATTCCCTTCCCTATCCTGGTTGTCGTTGCAGATAGGTTGGAGAAGTTGGTGACAGACTTTCTTTGGTGCCATTTCCGTGATAAATGAGGTTTAAGATTTTGTGGTTGGGGAACTTCAAAAGAGTGAATAAGACCCTTCTGGTAAAACAGTTGTGGAAACATGTTTAATGAGCAGGATTTCATTTTGTATGAGAACACTACTCTATGTGAAGTGTTCCTGATATATAGACGATTTCTAACCATAAGCGTTCATACTTATCGTATCTCAGTCGATGGTTAGCTATTCATAAATGCCTAAATGTCTGACTATTGGATGTTCTAGCTTCTCTAACGAATGTAATTGGTGAACTGTATTGATCTCTTGCATCAAATAAGTCCCAAATGTGAATTGATAGCAAAACATTTTTGATAAAATCTTATTATCTAGACCTTTGTTGCTAACAACTTTAAACGATTTTTAGAGTAGAGGCCCCCATTGTTTGGCTTAATTAGATTTTGGGCTCAGGATTTAGGCACTGCATTGTGTCAAAGTTGTTAGGTTAAATAGGATATGATCACACTACCCTTAAAGCATCTCCAACATACTGAGTTGGGTTCAAATTTGTTATTTTTGCTACTCCAACAGCCTCGTTAACGAGTTCTAACAAGTCTTGCTTCGCTCCCTTATTCAAGCAAGCCAACTTTTGATTGTTGACTTGTTAATTTAGTAGGTTCCACCACTTTTTTCAAAGTTCCAATATTTTCAATTCATTTCCAGTATTATCAAAATTCTCCAAAATCCAAATTATCTTTCCAGCATTTATCTAAGATTTCCAATATTTGAATATTCTTTACAACAGAAGTTTTCAATATTATCAAAATATTCTATTATTTTGTTGCATATCTTATCATACTCAACGTCTTTTAAAATACCTCCAATTTCATAAAATTTATTTTCAGTATGAATTTAATAAAAACAATAGACAATATAAAAGAACAATAGAGAAAACATAATAGAGAGAAATAGAAAAGGGAGGGAAAAATATCAATTAAAAACATGTCAATGATTCTCATTAAGGACTCCTGAATAGAAAGGAGGCCGGGAGATATCATAGGTGGATTTGAATTTGACTTGAGAGGGTTTGGACTTATCCAAGAATCATCCCAAAAGCTCATTCTGGTACCTTTGCCAGGCACATATGTAAGTTCTTTTTCAAACGTGAGCTTCAAGTTCATGATAGCTCTCTACCAGCAAACATCAGAATTGGAGACTTGGTTAGGAAACCAACCATTAAGATGAGATCCATATTTTTTTGAATAAGAGTTCTCCATAATGTGCCTCCTTATTGTCAAATCTCCAAAGCCATTTAGAAAGTAAAGCCTAGTTGAAATGTTTGAGTTTTATGATGCTTAGGACTCCCCAACTCGTAGGCTTACAAATATCTGCCCATTTCACCAAATGCTTGTATTTAGTGGTTCCAAAAGTATCCCAAAGAAAATCTTTGCAGATCTTTTCTATGTCATTAACTACAGATGAAGGGATGGTGATGGCAGACATCATGAGAACTGGAATGCTTGTGATGGTACTTTTTATGAGGGTGAGTCTGCCAACCTTAGATAAGTAGTTGCCCTTCCACACAGCTAATATACTCTTAAGTATGCCAATAACTCCTTCCCAAACCTCCTTACTTTTATTGTTGGCTCCTAAAGGGAGACCCAAGTATTGACATAGGAGTTTCCTTCCTTGCAATGGAGAATATGAACAAGAGTTTCCAAATTACCAACTACTTCCACAGAGGTAAGTAATTGACCTATAGAAATTAATAGAAGGCCAAGAGATCACTTCAAACCCAAACCCAGTAATAGAGAATGCCCCAATCTTGAATTGTTCAGGATAAGGGTCAAGTAACAGGGATAGTAGAACCCTCACTAGAAACTTTAAAGCCACTGGTGAGCTGATAATATTGGGATCTAAGCAACAGCTGAGTGAGAGCTTTTCCAACCAATGAGAAGATGAGGGGGGAGAGACGGTCCCCTATTTGATTCCTCTAGATGCCTCAAAGAAGCCAAAAAGGGCACCATTACTTTTAACCCTGGAAAGATGCAGTGGAGATAAGAGTATAGATCCAACTTCTCCATTTAGGGCCAAACAACATTCTTAGGAGGATAAAGTCAATGAAAGCCCAACTCATTGTATCAAAGCCTTTAGCAAATCAAGCTTACAGATGACCGAGACTGTTAGTCTTGATTCTAGAGTCTTATCAACTCATTGGGAATGAGGGCACCATCAACCAATTGTCTACATTCCATAGCAGTAGTTTGGCAGATGTAAGACTGATAGGCTTGATATCACCAATGGAAACAACACCTTCAATCTTGGAGATGACAGAAATGACGGTAGAGTTGAGGCTCCAATCCAGGAAAGAGTTTGAATTGAACTCTTCAATAACTGCCAGGAACTCATTTTGATAGTGGATCAACACTTGAGAAAAAATTCTACTGGAAATCCATCAATACCAGCAGCCACGTCAAAACTGAACTCTTGCATTGCTTTTAAGATTTTTGCTTCTGTAATAGGAGTGTAACAGATCAAGAGTGTTGAACACTACCCCACTTAGCTTAAGTCTCCAAGGTTCCCTTTCCCTGAACATCTCTTTGAAGTGAGCCACAATGTGATCACTGGTCATCAACTTCCTATTGTTCAATGAGACCATTGATACCGAGCACATCATTCTATTAACAGTTGTTTTTGAGATTAGCAATAATATAAAAGTGCTTGGAACATAGGTCCCCATTCTTGCCCCACTGCACTCCGGTTTTCCTTTTCCAACTAATGAAGTCCCTCTATAATAATTTGGACAACTGCACTTTAGTATAATCTATAGCAGCCCATTCATCCTGAGTGAGCTCCATGCTTTCTTCCAGTAAGTCTAGGTTATCAATGATTTATTGTTGGTTGTGGGTGGAGTGTCGAATTCCCAAAGTGAGAAGAGTTCCAAAGTTTGCAATCAGTTTTTTAATTTAAAGACTTCAGTTTGGCTCAAAAACCAAAACCAGTGTGCGCTCCAAAAGTACATACCAAGGAGCTCTTTCACACTCCTTATTTTGGAGAGAGGGAGTGCACTCCTTTAGACTGTATAGTGCCATGATATAGGTTAAGGAAGTTGTTGGAGTCAATAAATAAAAAAAATAAAATAAAAATCTTACTAAAAAGTGTTGCATGTGTACCAAGGAGGATTTTCAGGAGTCTCTTGGAGATGTTTTTATAATAAGTTAATCCCGCATCACAAGGTAAACATTTTGAAGTCATTAACATTGTGATTCATTGCAAAATATTTTAGCAAAATCTAGGATTGTTAAATTTTTCTAATGTTTATTATAGAAAGTGGCATATTCGAGCCAATACAATCAATTAAATTCAATATTTTTATTTTAGTTTCAATTCAAAGTATTACTTGGGTTGGGTCATAGTAAGCCCATAGGTCATAATTGGGGGTAGCGCCGCCATAAGGAATAGGGTTGCTTGATTATGAAGCTAGATTTACTTATAAATATGGCGTAAGAGCCCCATTGTAACAAGGCTTTGAATGAATGAAAATACTACATGAAGAGTTTAATTTATCTTTGGTTTATTTTTCCTTTTAGGGTTTGTTTGGTTAGCCATTTTCCATGGGAAATGGAATTCATCTCCTCTGTTATATAGATTTTCGTTGTTTGGTTGTCAAGTTCCTGATAGAAAATTGATTTTTCATTAGACTGTTTTCTCATTACTTATGGAAATTCAAGTCCGAGAGGGAGACCTCAGAATCGAATTCATAGAAACAATTCAATTTCCATGTTTATTTTCCGTGCAACCAAACACACACCCTTAGTTATTTCAATTCTAGTTATTCCATTATTGAAATTTAAATTCAGACTTTTACTTTATTAGTTTAGTTTGATCGTTCCTTAGAAACCATAAGTTTACCTCGAGGTGTCGAGGTTAACTTAGTGTTGGCCATTCCTATTCAGCCTAACAGCTTTGTGGAATGTAGAGCCCAAACCATTCTAATGTTGAAGTATATGGGTCGTAAAATCTAATTATGCCAATGTGAGCCTAAACTCTAAAAATCCCTAAATTTATTATTTATTTTTTTATCAATAAAACAGAGCAATATATTGAATAGGAAAACGCTTAGTGACTAATTGGGTCACAAGGCAAAAGATACAATAAAGCAAGGCTTAGTTACACAAAAGCACACTCTCCCATTCAAACATACAAGTATGAAAGGAAATATTGTGAATTGCCCTCAAGTGTTACCCTAGACCACACAAAAGCTTTAATCCCATTACAAATACCATTGTACTCCTTCCTATCTCTGAAGATTATATGATTCATCTCCTTCCAAATTACCTATATTCCTTGCAAAAAGAAATATTTTTCCAAAGCCAAAGCCCTTTCATTAAGCAACCATTCTAGTGTCATCTAGAAGCCATCTGCATGAAACTTTGAAACTTTGGAGTTACAGTATTGGCCTCACTGCAAATAGTATGCTAGACCTCTATGGAGACATGGCACTTGAAAAGAAGGTGATCAATAGTCTTCATTTTCGTTTCACACAAGCTACATCTGTTGGGGACCGTCATATCTCTTAGCTAAATTGACAATCTTTGGAGCTTACCATGTGCATTCGTCAAAGTAAGGAAATGCACTCGGATTTTAACTCACATAATTCAAGTGAGGAAACTGAATTTTATTATAAAACCCTTCTTCACTGCTTTAGGATGGCCAGCCCACATAATGAATCCTTTAACTTCTCATCTTGAAACCAAATCTATGTTTAGAGCTCATGCTCTTCTATAAATGCCATTTCTTTTAGTCCATGACTGTGTGGGGAGCTCACACTCCTACAATGACATTTTCGTGTAGTCCATGATTTTCAATAATATATAAACTCAACACAATCTTAGAATGTGAACGAGAATTACAGTAAATACTTACCCCTTATCCTTGCCTAGTTGAAAATCTGTTAACCCTTAGTTCTGAAATGAGAAGCTTTACAACATTAGCTTTGTCAGCTAAATACTCGTGAAAGCATCTCACATGAGGTGGATCAAGTGACTAGGACCTCAAGTGGTTTGGGGTGTATTTGGATTTCTCTGAAAGTTCCTCCCAATAATTAAAGGGATCTTTCGCGCGCGCCCGCACACACACACAAAAAGATCATTAGGATAGAATAGGCATGGCCACAGCTTAGGCGTTTTATATCTTATTTTAAAGGAACTTATTGTAAAACATTAAAATTACATTTACTATTTTATGTCAAAGTATAAGTGTCAAGAGAGAAATATCTTTATGCATTGCGTCTCGTAAATTTGAACCTTCGCCCAAAAATTTTAAATATAAAGAAAAAGACACCATCTACAACCAACACTTGTCCACTTATATCCATTTTAATTAGGTAAAGTATCTGTAAATTGCGCCAAGACCTACTAATACATATCTCCATGTGTTACAGTCATAATTGCATGCATAGATTGATACCGATGTTAAACAAGACCAGTAAACAGGTCTATGCCTAGTGTTTTTTAACATTTAAAAAACAAAACTTTTGGCTCACATTGCCAGGCCTAATTAGACTATAGGCTCGACCCCTGAGATACTCCAACATTACAATTTGGGCTATATTGAAATGAAGTTGTGATGGGCAATTATTATTCACTCATGTGAAAGGAAAGTGAGGGCCTTCAAAAACTTAACCTTGTTACAAGCATCATGAAGCAAGCCTCGAGAAGTATCTGATGGTCTAAGTTTTAAAACATACATTTTTAAAGTGAATATGTTGATCTTGCCATGGGAGCATTGGGCTTTTGCATAGTTTTTTCCAATCTCAACACAATTTGAACTTCTCTATAACATGTGTGTGGGTGCACATGCGTCACTAACAACCTCTGATTGTTTAGAAAATTTTACTGAAATAAGCAAAATCTCAACTTCCACCTTCCACATCTCCTTCACAAACCACTATTGACCACCGCCAATTCTACCTAATCTGGTTTTTCCTATTTTATTTTTCCCCTCTTTCCACCACTCCCTTACCTTTTCTCTTCCCTCTCTCTTTTTTCCTCTCTCTCCATCCCATTGTGTTTGAATCAAAAAACCCTCTTGAAAGCTTTCTTTTGAAAGGTTATCTAGTGTTACTAACTACAATCTCTTCCATGAGAAAGGGAAAAAAAACAATTGATGAGGTATGGAGGCCAAAAAAAAAATGATTGATGAGGTATTGAGTTTCAAGGCTTATTGAAAGATGTTGTGAATAAAGATCTTGAGTTCAAATTTATTGGAGATAACATTAGTTGGAGAAATTGCGAAAAGTATGTGTTTGAGATTTGTGGAAGATGCAGCAAGGACTTTCAAATATGTATTGGAAGGTATTGAGATGTAAGGATAAGAGGATAAATCAATTATGGTTGACGACCTGTGATATCTTTAGGAAAACACTTTCGTGGATGTAGTTTTGTCACCTAAACAATAAAATAACAACAAGTATGGATTCAAAGAAAATTATTCTGAAAAGAAATTGAAAGCATACAAAACGGAAGCTAACTTGCCCCGATTTATTGAGCCCTCGTAAATTGTTCCCAAGAGCAAAATCAATCTCGGAAATGGACCCACTTGAAAGAGACGAAAAATATACCACGAAAACGGAAAACCCCATTACATCCATCACAATGAGATCTCTATAACTAGAAGATTGCTGCTAAAACCCTCTTATTCCTTTCTTGCCACAACAACCATGCCACCACACAAGTAAAATTTCAAACCACCCTACTTTTAGCCTTCGAATAAGCTTTGGATCTCCATTGTTGCATAACCTCAGTGAAACTTGCAGGCATTACCCAATCCATCCCACAGGATAAGAACAAACAAAAGATGCCAGGTTGCAATGAATGAACAAATGGTCCCTAGTCTCCCTCCCACCACCACACATAAGAAATTCCTCATCCACCTCCATGCCTCTATGGAGTGGCACGTCCCTCATGGCTAACCAATTACAACTGGCTTCCCAAGTAAAGAAGGAAACTTCAGGAGAAATTCCTTTCTTCCACACCACCAATATTGAAAATTTTTGCCATGCACCTATCGGCAGCCTAAACTAATAATACAAAGACATGGTATAGCTCACACTTTTTATGACAGAGCAATTCCAACCATCCTCAATGCCCACTAGGAGATATCAACCGGGGGCCTTCAACAAAAAAACAGCCTTGCCCTCTTCCCATTCATTGAAAGCTCTTCAGGGATGAATGTTCCATCCTCACATGTAAGGGCCATTTGTTTATAAAATTCATGCACACGGTGCTTCTGAAAAATCCCATTGGCACTCCTATTGGCTATTTTCGAAATTTGCACATAAAATATTGATGTCCTCTTGCACCATTTTGCCTAAAGCCTGTTATCCTGAATCGATAAAAGAGAAAAACCAAGTCGACCCCGTCGTATGGCTTCTCAAAGTCGTCTTTGCAAATAAAACCAAGAGCTCCTCCCCGAAGCCTAGAATCAATAACTTTGTATTACACGAGAATCCCATCAGGATATGACGACCCTCCAACAAAGCACCGTGAAAATCCTCAATAATTATCTACATGCCCACCTTTAATCACCTGGGCATATCCTAAAACAAAAATTGAACAAAATATGTCAATTTCAGGAGGAGAGGTGGGGTGGTTAACATCTACTATCTGATCAGTTGGAGCCATGGAGGCGGTACGTCTGAGACGCAAAATCAGTCTGGGAAGGCATGTCCAAATAACCCCTTAAATTTAACAACATAAACATGGAGGTATAACTCCATAAACCTCTCCCAACCTAAAACCCAGTGTGTTGATGTATATAAAACCAAACTACCTCACGTGTATGAGAACTAGAACCATACTAATGAAAAGTACAGCTCTATTACACCAATTCTATCTGGCCACTGTATTTCTGATCTTGCTTTCTGAATAGATATATCTAGCTGCTGGGCTTTCTCCTACTGTGGTACCGCATCATGAGCATTACACTTTACACTATAGTTTATTTATTTCTTAAATTTTAAAAGTACACTCTGATAAGAGGCAATTAAATCCACTAAACTCTCAATAAAATTCAATACATTACCAATTTCAGCTCCACGAAACGTAACTAGACAAATAAAAATTTCAAATTTCAATAATTACAGCTACTAGTTCAATCAAAGACTCAAAATTACCTTCATATGATCAACTAAAAACACCATTGTAACAAATATGTCAAAAAGGATGAAAGTTTGAACAATTTGATTGGTAATTGTAACGAAAATGGTATTAAAAAAATTTTATGGAAGTTTGAGGACTTACATGAAGACGACCCATCCAATGACAGAAAAGAGGAAGAAGAGAAGCAGAAACTTGACTGGCGAGAGCGCCATTTGGACTCAAAGAAGAGAACAGCAGCAGCAGCAGAAACTTGTCGATGACAAAGAATCTCCGATCTACAGCAACAACAACAACTGAGCAGCTCGTCCACAACATACCTTCATACCAACCAAGCCCTAATTTCCTGAACGAATTCTCATCGAACCTTTCCAGTTCGTCCGACCAAACGCAATTGAAGTGAAGCAAAGCGAAGCGAAAGAGGAGAGAATTTAATAGAGGTTTTGAAATGGAGATCCCCGATCCGCTTAGTGAGGGAATGTGGAGAGAGATCGATGTGTGAAGAGGACGGACGTTCGCTCGTTTAGAGTGCCCCAAAAAGGAAGGAGAAGAGGGAGATCCGATACTGCCTGCGATGAGTTTGTTTTTCGAAAAACGTGCCACGACAAGTCCCTCTAGTTTGTCGGAATGACCAACGTGTCCCTCTTTTTGACAAAGACGAGTCCAGGAAAGAGGGAGAGAAGCTATTTTATGATGCCCCCAACTTTTTTATACCACCGATAATACTATTTGACATCCCCACCCCTATATTTTGAGCCTGATAAAGTACATCACCAATAAATATATTTTTAGGCGCATCTTGTGTCAAAGTCAATTCAATTAGTAAAGTATTTTCATCAATGATGCTTATGAATTACACATGTAAAATCAATCACTATTAGATGTCTCTATTTGAGATTGTAAGTGTCAAGTTGACGTTTATTTCTTTTTGGAATGAGGAGTCGTACGTCTGAGCATTGAAAAAACTATTAGAAATTTTTTTGTTAGACAACTTATCAACCGTGTTTGTCACGATTGGAGAGTTGGGTTTGATTAAAGTCATTGAGTGAGTCTTCCTTGGAACAAGAAGATTGTTGTCCACATGGCATAAATACAAATATTGAGAAGAATTGCAAAAATTATTTTGAAGATAATGAGGGTTGGTACGAGTTTATAGAATCTTTTTTGCATTTGTAAAAATTAAGTACTGAGAAAAAGTGGAAAAAGTCCACTGTTGAGTTAGAGAAAATGAGCAGCATACCCGAAGTATTTGGATTATTTGCAAACGGTTTGGCATCCGCATAAGGAGTATTCTGTGAGTGCATGTGGCCAATGGACAACTAGTCGCGTTAAAGGTGCACAAAGAAGTTATTGAAAATTTTACAAGTCACATTTTTTTAATATATGAATAAATATGCATGACATGATTCAAATCCAATTGATGAAAATTAAAGTGTAATTTCAACAAAATTTGATGAATGTGAAGATTGAGCATGTGTCGAAATTCTTTTCAAAACTTCATGGATCTGTGACGCACGAGCCTTTTGATTTGATTTTTCTTGAAAATGAATCAGATGCATGAATGAGTGGGCAATGACATGTTAAGTGTGGATGTGTGCTTCGAACCACTCGTGAGTTGCATTATGCTCATGAAATGTGATAAACATAGTGAGACATTTTATGCCCCTAAATATACAATTGTTAAGTCCAATTATCTAATAAAAATATCTCATTAAGTGTGTTTTGTGTATTTTGTAAAAATTTAAACATCAATCTCAAATCATACACAAAGTGACACAATAAGGCTAAAATCAATAAGTAGAAAAGTCTATTGGAAGTTCACATTGCATTGTCAAAGATCAAAGATTTTCAAGCCCAAAAACCCATGAAGTCAACCCCACAAAGTATCATCATTTACAGATCTCGAAAAAATCAACTTGAAGATTTAGACATCCACATGGAAACTTCATCATAATCAAATAATCTCTACAAACTCCACTATCCATTCTCACATTTACACTCCATCTTATTTCACTTTTACACTTCACCTTACTTCACTTTTACACTATTCCATATATTATTTACTACATCATTTTTACACTCCACCTTAATTCATTCAAACACTCTACCTTTCATCCCATTATCCCTACACACAAGTCTCACATTTCATCTATAAATACCCCACACTTGAGGGAATACTTTGAAAACACTTTGAAACGAGAAATAGTTGTGGTTTATAGATAAATGAGTGAAGTTTGGCCTAGAGCTCACCATGTTTGGCTAACATCCCACCTTAGGATGTGGGTGAGCCCATGGGAGGATAGCTCCAAGATGACTATATTTTAGATTAGTTATTTCCATTTTCATGTATTAGAAAATTATGTGTAGTTAGATTAGTCTTGTAGCTTGATTGTATCATGAATCTATGAGGTAAGTTAGATTTTTGTGTTTCATCATATGAATTCAATTCATGCTTTATTCTTCTATTTCTTAAGCTCAAAATTAGATAAGTTTCTATACTTGCAATTTTTCTAACAAGCTTCTTACAATGTTTTACATATTATTAGTCTAAGTTTCATTGTGATTTGCTTGATATTTGGTGTTTCATTTAAGTATGGATTCCTTGTATGCTTTTAAATCCACATTTGATTCTTAGGTTACTAATATACTTAAGCTTGAAATCAATTTACTTATAATGTCATATTTTTCATCTTAAGGTGAGATGAGAATTTACCTTAGGATGTGTTAATGAATTTGAAAAAGATTAATCTAATAGTGGCCTAATGGTGTCATTTACTCACGATGATAAATTCAAAACCCTAACTTTCACATTTAGGTTTTACTTTGCATTTTTATTTCAAACACTTTACCAATCACTTCTTTTCTAACTAGGTTAAGTTTCAAAAGATATTTGAAGATTAGTTTTCCGAATTTTATAGCTTTCTTTGTGGGATTCGACCCGTACTTACCGTTATCTAACTCAATAGATAACCGTGCACTTGCGGTAAGATTTGAGATCGATCAAAATGGCAGAGTATCTAACCCCCAATGGACAACTTCCATCAGCTATCGCTAAAGTTGCGAATGTGATTGTAGACCCAATGGTTGTCGCTATTAAACACAGGTTTAATGAATCCACTCCTGACTAACAGTTGTTGTTGAAGATGAAGCTTCTAGAGTTGAGTTGCTCAGGTTCAACTATAATGATTGAACTATCCAAACCTATGAACGTCAAAGGGATGCTTAAAAAATATAAGGTTTTGAAGCATGAAAAGTCGACTAAAAGGAATCCATCGGATAATGAATATCCCAACACTCAACAAAGAGGAGCTAAAACGTAAAAAAAAAATGTTTATAAACTAAGGCAAAAGCCAGACGAGTGCAAAAGTAATTTCCCGAAACAAATTTCGTCATGGATTCAAGATTATGTTCATAACATTGAGAATGTACCCGCCGATGGGAATTGTGGATTTCGATGTATAGGCAATATCATAGGTTACGACAAGGAAAATGGTTGAAAGCAAGTAAGAAATTAACTACTAATGGAGCTAGAAATTAACCAAGAGTTGTGGTTTGGAATGTGGCACGAATGTGAGTTTAACAATTCCAGAAGGCAAGGTCTCCATTGACAACCGAAATTGGCTGATCGACCCTGATATGTTAGAGTTTGTTGCGAACCATTACTAGTATATGTTTGTATGTTATGATAACCAAAACACTACATGTTTTTTATATGTTCAACTGTCGTGACATTTGAACAACATACGGGTATGCTTCATGGCACACCTTGCCCAGAGTTCCCACTTCCCTTGCTCCATATGACACCCAACGCACCATTGTCTTTAACATTACCAACCTGACCCTCTCGCATATTTTCAAAAGCAATACCATGGAAAAGTTTATTTGGTTGCCAGTTCCACATTGGTGACGTGTTGGTAAAGAAATTAAATACCAAAAATACTAAGAAGATCAAGAAATCGGTGGAGGTCGTTGACATATTAGATTGATGCACGCATGCACTTTTTGTACATTTTGTAAATGTTTGCACATTTTGTAACTACTGTCTCAATATGCAAATTCGGAAAGAAAAAAAATTTATTTGTTTTACTAATATAAGATGATATGGTTGTTACATAAGTCACCGCTTTTCTATTTATGGATGACTTGTATGTCTTTAACCATTAAATGTCATTACTATATAATTTACATTTCATTTATTGAAGGCAACGACTACTCCACACCACCTAAAGTATTATCCCACACTACCAAATCAATTTTTTCTTTCCCACACCGCCTATTTTATTTCCCACATCACCACTTCTCTTCCATACCACCAATAAAAACTCAAAATTTTAAAAATTGCTCACTTCCCCTATCTTCATTTTTTTTCCTTCTTCTCATCCTTCCATCTCTTATCCATCATCCCGCCATCACTCGCATCATCACCACCACCTCGCCACCGCCACCTTTCTCCCTCTTTTCTCCTTCAAACACCACCACCACCACTCTGTCACCTCTCTCACCCTCTTTGTCTTTGAAAACATGGCATTGTCCCTTACTTTGGTTCAACTTATATGCTCGATCAAGAATGATTTTCAAGTTTATCAAAACACACAAATTGTAGTACTCTGAGTTATCTAATAAACACAACTTGAATCACTTGAAAATATTTTGAAGTGAGCAAGTTATGGTCATTTTGGTAAAATTGCACAAATCTGTCTCGCAATGAAAATGGGATAGTATCTCTTACTTTCGACCAACCTATATGCTCGATCGAGACCAATTCTCAACCTCATCAAATACAAAATTTTTAATACTATGAGTTATCTAATAAACACAATTTGAATCACTTGAAAATAATTTAAAATGAGCAAGTTATTCTCATTTTACTAAAGTCGCGCAAATCTGTCTCTCAATGAAAACGGGGTGGTGTCCCTGACTTTCGGTCAACTTATGTGGTTGATCGAGATCGATTTTCAATCTCATCAAAACATGAAAATTTTAGTATTATGCGTTATCTAATAAACACAATTTGAATCAATTGAAAACGTTTTGAAATGAGAAAGTTATAGCCATTTAACTAAAGTCATGCAAATCTGTAAAAAAAAAAAAAGTATGTTCGCATTGGGCAATGTGAGGATTGGGTGAAACTTCACCTAAACCAATGTGAGGATTTTGAGAAACTTTGCATTGGTCTAGGCAAAGTTTCACCCAATCCTCACATTGCCCAATGCGAGTAGACTTTTTTCGAACATATTTGCGTGACTTTAGTAAAATGGCCATAATTTTCTCATTTCAAAACGTTTGTAAGTGATTAAAATTGTGTTTATTAGATAACTTAGAGTACTACAATTTTTGTGTTTTGATCAAATTGAGAATTAGTATTGATCAAGCACATAAGTTGGCCGAAAGTCAGTGACACTACCCCATTTTCATTGCGAGACAGATTTGCGTGACTTTAGTAAAATGAGAATAACTTACTCATTTCAAAACATTTTTAAGTGATTAAAATTGTGTTTATTAGATAACTCATATTACTACAATGTTCATGTTTTGATGAGGTTGAAAGTCGACATCGATCGAGTATATAAGTTGGCCGAAAGTCAGAGACAATATCCTATTTTCATTGCGAAACAAACTTGCGCAACTTTAGTAAAATGACCATAACTTGCTTATTTCAAAACATTTTCAAGTGATTCAAGTTGTATTTATTAGATAACTCAAAGTACTACAATTTTAGTGATCTTGAGAATCAATCTCGGGGGTTTAAGTCAGGGTTTAAGTCGATCGAAAGTTATCCTATTTTATATTACTATTTTTTTCAAAGAACAATTTTTTGGGTGGTGTGGGTTAGTAGGAAAAAAAAGTACATGGTGGTGTGAGACAGTACTTTAGGTTGTGGGAAGTAGTCGTTGCCTTTATTGAATGCCCCTCTTACTTATGATACATTCACATTTCAATTGCTTGTTATGATTATGAACATGGTAAATTGGATAATGTAAAAAGTTTAATAAATTTTGGTCACTTATGGTCACATGGTAATGTTAACCTCACAAAACATGATGATGATTAGAAAGTTGACTAGAAATGAATTCAACATGCAAGTATGTTAGAAGTTAAAAAAAATATATTACTCGAAAAAAAGGACTCAAACTTGACCCAAACAAAATGGAGACAAAAACTAGTCCAGTTCGCATAGAAATTTGTGACTGAATGACAACAACGTAGAGGATCATGCGATTGAGACCAAAATACCCAGAAATACACACGCGAGATCCGTTGCAAACAGAAATCCAACAACTGCGGAGGATCGATCCCCACTTGCATGAACCTATGCAATGGGGCTAAAACCTTGACTCTGTCCAAATTTTAATTTTTTCTGTTTGAGATTTTTTAGAAGTTTTTATAATTACTATGGTTTCCTACATTTATAAGAGATGGAATCCACTCTCCAAATACATTTTTGATATTCCTTTCTAAAATCCATATTCGGACCTTCGAAGTCACGTTTTTTCTCCACCATGTCAAAAATGTGTTTTGAGGGTGGATTATATACCTTAGAAGTGTTTCAAATCATATAAATTGCGAATAGTTCAAAATAGGGTTAATTTTTTTTTTCAAATTTGGATAGAGCCAGGGTTTTAGCCATATCGCATAAGTTAATGTGAGTGACAGATCCCCACTCGCATTGGAGAATTTTTGTTCACAATGGATCTTGCGTTACGATATTTATGAGAATTTTGGTTTCTATCGCAGGATCTGATGCGTTGGTGGTAGAGGTGGGCACGGGACGGGATGGACCTCATCCATATCTCATCTTGTTTGTTCGGGATCGAAACGGGATGAGATAGACCTCATCTCGACCTTGTCTCATTCCAAATGGGTTTGGGATGGGACGAGATGAGCATGATACCTTCATGTTTGCGAGTTTACTATAGGCTGAATGTTGGTTTTATAACTATTGATCTAAAATAGCACCTGTCTGATCATGTTCATGCAAATAATTAAAGAAATACATGGGTTTACTAGATACTAAAGAGAAAGAGAAAAAAAAAGTTATTGACTAGTTGCTTACCCATCTTCCAAAGCTACTCCAAAATATTGCATGGTTGATCTCATTGGCAATTTTTGATTGTTAACAAAATAAAAAGTGACTGACCTGTTGCTTACCCATCTTCCAAAGCTACTCCAAAATATTGCATTGTTGATCTAATTGTCAATTCGTGTATTTATACTATGTGACAAAAGCTATTATGTCATGTTAACAAAACTATTATGTTCTTGTTAACAAATGAAAATCTCCATCACGATCCCATCCCACTCTAAATCGTAACGGGACGAGATCGGGATGGTTCGATGAATTCTAAAAATAACCCGAAAAATCGAGACGAAAAGAACGGGATCGAGATCGCGGGATGGGATGCCCATTCCTAGTTGGTGGTTATTTTTTGTACGACCCAAAGCAAATTTGGTCAGAATCAGGTTATGTCTCCATTTTTTTTCTATGTTTCCAGGTATTTTGAAATTCTTACATACTCGCATGATAAATGTTGGCCATGACATCTATAAATTTTATGTTTTGTGACCATTATTTTAAAACAAGCGCAAATGAGTGTTTTGACAAATAATTCATGTATTCAAAAGAATAATTCATTTCATCAACTAGCCAACCGTTTACATCGATAAAGTACACAAGGAACAAATACAAACTTAACACCTGGACAATAACTAAATGTATTTAACATCAAACTAAATGTACCAAGACAAATACTTAGACCAAAATTGAACACAGGAGAATCAAACATGAACATCACATCTTTTTAGTTTCTTTCAAAGTTGCACTGAAGTGTTGTCTTCATGCATCTTCTTCGCTATAGGCTCACTTCATCCACTGTCAATGATGGCTTCATCACAACCACTTCCTCTCCCACCACCACCACCACCCCTTCACCTACCGCTACCACCCCTTCAATCTACTACCACCACCACCACCTAGAGTTTTTATTGCTCCTCCTCTTCATCACCTGAGTTGATGATAGGAACACAATTAGGCTATTTTTAGTACCATATTTCTATATATATTTTTAGCTATTACTTGTTAATTATGGTACTAATTGCTATTTTCATGTTTGTGTAGGTTTCCAATTACAATATTTTAAAATAAGAAAATTGGCAATTTAGAAATACTAATTGCACAAGGAAATCACACAAGCAAGAAAATCACACAAACAAGGAAACAATGAACCCACACCAACAAGGAAACCACAGAAAGAAGAAAACAAGAATAAAAAATGGACGATACCTGGCTTTGAAAATCGTCCATCCATGGCTTCAATCGCCCATCCAGCAATAACCCTCGCATTCACGGCCTCCATCACACCCATCATCACCTCGCCAAACCCTAGCCGTCGTCGTCCTGAGTCCATAGCCCCCTAATCACAACCTCCTCGACAACACCCATCTGGTTTCCCTTTCTCACTGTCCCTCGTCATCCCCTTCTCTCTCACACTCTGATTCCCAAGCAGATTGAAAAGCGAGGAATGAGCAGATCGTGAAAAGGAAAGGAAGAGAATTTTATCCGCTACTTACAGCCCATCAATCCACTCAGTACCACCACGCACAGGCAACAGCGTTTGCATCTCTAAACCTCTCTTTTACTTATTTTAGTTTGATATTTGATTATGTATTGTTATTCAAACATGATTAATATGTCTAGCTAAACTCCTCTTAGTTGGGGGTGGATTCGAAGCCCCAAACATGTGCTTTATAAATTAATTGAATTTAATCTTCCTTGCTATTAGTGATTGTGTTTTGCTTAATTGCTTTATAGAGAACATTTCTTTGTATGTTTGTTAAGGTGACCAACTTAGTAAGCATGCTAGGATCTGAGGCTAGAGTATAGGAGAGTTTCACCTAATTGTTATGATTATGTACTCACAAGTAGTAAATACCAAGGAACGTTGGTAAGGTTAAGTAAAAACCTAGGCAAGAACAAGATGTTGATTATACTTGTAATTGCCTAGCCTAGTCAGTGTTTATATTTTTCACAAAACTAAATGATCTTAGATTGTTGTCTAACTTGCGATTCATGTTTAGATAACATGATAAGAATAGTTTGAAAGCGACGCTTAGTTTAATTCAACGAACTTGGGAAAATAATAAGATTAATGTAGTGCGGTCACAGTTGGTCTTGAGCATTGTCTCTCACGAGTTAGCAAGTGATTATTGAAGATTGATTTATAAGCATATGTTTGGTGTGCGAAGATAAACCCTCAGCTAATTTCTCATTTTTGCCATCCCTTTAGTTTTATTATCTTTACAGTAATTTTCGTAGTTATTTTCATAGTTTAATTTAGAAAATTCAATCCCCTTTTATTTAATTAATTAGGTTGTTAGTTGTCGTTTAGTTATTATTAGTGTTAATTGACAAGCCCTCGAATCCCCGATCCAGAACGATCCATACTTATTCTATACTACAATCACAAAACAGAGTATTAAGTTATGTGCTACTAAAATAGCGCATCATTTTTTTGGCGCAGTTGCCGGGGATTAGAAAAATTGTTAATTACTTCATTAGTTGTTATTTATTTAATTTTCTTTTTATTGATTTAATTTTCTTATTTCTTTCTTTATCTTAGGTACCAGTTCATGTGCTATAGAAGATCTACGAAAACTTATTATAATACGATTCAGAGCTTGAGAAAACATTTAGAAGACAAATGAGAGAAATAAAAGAGCCACAAACATCTAGCTCTGAATCTGAAGAGTTTGACATGGGAGATAATAGATCTATTAAATAACTTTCAGCATCCACCTTGGACAATGCCGCACCCTTTTGCATTCAATATCCATTAGCCACGCAGGGCAAGACTGAGTCATTCGAGCTGAAATCCAGCCTACTTCATCATATTTTGAAGTATCATGGTCTTTCTATAGAGGATCCTAATAAACATTTAAAAGAATTTGAAGTTGTATGCTCCAGTATGATGCCAATAAATGTGGATGAAAACATCCTAAAGTTGAGGGCATTCCTCTTTTCTCTGGCTGATCGGGCTAAGGATTGGCTCTATAAATTACCTTTCCGAAACAGTATATTCTTGGGAGAGCATGAAGATGGTGTTTCTAGAGAAATTCTTCATAACTTCCAAAATTATCTTGTTGAGGAAGAAAATCAGTGGCATACAGCAAGGTCCAGGAGAATCATATCCAACTTATTATGAGTGCTTCAAAACTCTCATAGCATCATGCTCGCAGCATCAAATGAAGGAGGAGCTCTTGATTCAATACTTTTATGAGGGATTGCTTCCTCTTGAGCGACAGATGTTAGATGCAGCGACAGGAGGAGCTTTGGTTGATAAAACTCCAGCAACAGCAAAGACTTTGATTGCAAACTGAGCTTTAAATGCCCAACAGTATGAATGAGGTAAAGTAATAATTCTAATTTAGAAGCTCAAATGACTAATCTTACCTCACTTGTGACTCAGGCCCTAGGGAAGCCGAATGTGCTAGGAGTTGCACAAGTTTGCGGTGTGTGTAGTAAGTCAGGACATCCATCTGATCAATGTCCTCAACTAATTGAGAATGGCGGTTGGGAGAATGTCAATGCAGTAGGTTTTCAAGGGCAAAATCACTATAGGAATAATCCTTATTCGAACACCTACAATGAAGGTTGGAGAAATCACCCCAGTTTTGGATGGAGAAATTCAGAACAACCTCAAGAACAAACTTCGAATCGGCCACCCCCTGGTTTCTTTCAGGGACCACCTGAACCACCTCAGCACAATTCAGGTATCCGCTTAATTATGATGAGATTTTGAAATCGTTGACTATTTCTCAGCAGAACCAATCAAAGGATATAGCAGATTTGAAACTACAAATGGGACAAATAGCTGAGTTTATTGGACAAATTCGCGAGCAAGGAAAACTTCCTAGTTCTACCACTCCAAATCCGAAGGGCAAATTTGAATCTGCAAAAGCAATTACATTAAGGAGTGGTAGGCAAATTGAGAATGAGCCAATAATCCCTAAACATAGTCGAAATAAGGAAACTGAGTTACATAAGGATTCTCCAGCCATCATTGAAACACCAGAACTCCAAAGTAAGATGGTGAGCATTCCAAATTCATTTTCTGCTAATCTTGTTCCACCTTTTGTGCCTTTTCCAGGTAGGTTTGCCAAATCTAGGAAAGATGAACAGGATAAGGAAATTTTGGAAACCTTCCGAAAAGTCCAAGTCAATATTTCGCTTCTTGATGCTATTAAGCAAGTGCCTAAGTATGCAAAGTTTTTGAAGGAGCTTTGCACAACAAAGGGACGTCTTCGAGACGGAGAGGTAGTTAAGGTGAGTGAGAATGTTTTTGCAGTTCTTCAAAGGAAATTGCCACCGAAGTGTAAGGATCCAGGTAGTTTCACTATCCCTTGTGTTATCGGTAATACTAAAATTGAAAATGCAAATTTAGACTTAGGTGCTTCAATTAATGTTATGTCGTATTCTATTTATCGATCTATGAATCTCGAGAAGTTAAAAAATGATGGTGTTATTATTCAATTGGCTAACCGTTCTAATGCATATCCTCGAGGTTTGTTGGAAGATGTGTTGGTGCAGGTTAATCATTTGATCTTCCCAGCAGATTTCTATGTGCTTGAAATGGAAGATTCGGCATTGTCAACACTTTTGCCTCTTATTTTAGGGCGCCCCTTCATGAAAACTGCAAGAACAAATATTGATGTACATATGGGGAAACTGGCCATGGTATTTGATGGTGATGTGATTGGCTTCAACATTTTTGAAGCCACGAGATATCCTGTTAAAAATCATTCTTGTTTTTCTATTAATGTGAATGACAATTTGGCTCGGAAATTGTCAGACCTCAAAAACGAGGATGAACTTGAGATTAACATCACTACTGTCGTTGGATATGAGAGGAATGAAGTTCCCTATGACACAAAGAAGTGGAAGAAATTTTAGTTGAATGAGCTTGAAAAGATTCAGGATGAGGCTAATGGTAGCAAAAACAATTATAAGGAGAACACCATAGTTTTTCATGATCAGATGATCCATGAAAATACTTTTGTCATTGGAACGAAAATCTTGTTTTGCCAATCATGTCTTAGAATTGGTAAGTTACGTTCTAAATGGGTTGGTCATTTTATTGCTACTAATGTATTTCTCTATGGTGCTATAAAGATTAAGAGTATCACAATCGGGAAGGAGTTTAAAGTGAAACATCATCGACTTAAGCCCTATTATGAGTCATTTCTGGAGCATGACGTGGATGACGTATCACTCCATGTTTCCACTTATTCAGAGGATTAAATTGCAGATACTGTCAGGCTGCACGACGTTAAACAAACGCTTCTTGGTAGGCAACCCAACCATATTTGCTTTCTTTATCCCTTTATTTTATTTTTGTTATTTTTGCTTTTGTTTGTTAGTAGTTTTTTTTTTCGCTTTTAAATCTTTCATTACATGTGCTATAATCTATTTACATTGAGGACAATGTTAGGTTTAAGTGGGGGGGGGGGGGGGGACAAACGTTGTTTTATTTTGAAAAAAAATGTCAGTCCCTTAAAATATATATATATATATATATAGGTTTTTATTTTATTTGTTGGTATTAGTGTCATAAAAAAATATAAAAAATTTATAGTTGTTTTGAGTCTTAGGATATTTTCCAACACAATGATGAGATTTGGTTTTTTATTTTAGATTTAATAGCATTCTTTGGTTAATGCTTATTCATGGTCATCATATGCAAATTCACATGTTATCAACTTAGTAATTGGTACTCATAGCATGCTTAGTTGAATTTAACTCATTATAACCCATATGTGAGTTTTGAGCATATTGTTCCTTTGATTTTGAGAGTTTTTAGTTAGGTCATATTTTATTTCTTTTGTCAATAATAATTCCTTGCATTATCTCAAATTTGTTTGCTTTGGTTGCTACTTGGATTGCTTTCAAAATTAAGAATTAAACACTAGAACTTGTATTAATTTCGTTCAAAGCATCATATTGAATTGCATGACATGATAAAGACACATAGTTTCAACCATTGCCAAATAAGTTTGATCAATAATATATTTCCTCTAGGTTAACCCCATTGAGCCTGTTATTAAGCATTTTGTTTCATTACCCTCATTTTCTATCCCTAACCTAATAAGAAGAGTGGAGCATAATTTGATTTGCAGAGACTTTATTGTGGTTTAAGGTATATTGAAAAACAAGTGGGGGGGGGGAACCCTTGTGGTAGACAGTTCAAGAAGAAAGAGTTGAAAAAAATGGTAGAAAAAAAAGTTACAAAAGGTTTACAAGTCCTTATCTATATCCATTCAGTATTATAGTGTCATACAGGTAGTTCAATTATTTTCAGTAGATACAAAATAATTGTTGAAGCTCTTCATTATCAATGAGTCATCTCGTCATTTTCCCACTTATGTCTTGAACCATATGATTCTTTGCTAATGTCTCTACTCTTATTGCATGCTTTCACCATTTCTTCAAGCCCTTTAAAATTTCATATTCGTTATTTCTCTTCCCTTGACCCCTGGCCCCATTATAACCTGAATTAAGACCTTTTGATTGAGTGTGTCTTGAAATGTCACGATGTGGAGATTCAAATGAGGTATGAGCATATGGTGTCCATAGTTCTTGCATTCAAGTAGTAGCATTCCTTCCATGAGATCATATATCTGGAAAAAAAAGGTCAGAAAATGCATCTTCTTTCTTGTTATATCATATGTAAGCTATTTGTTTCCCTTTTACATCAATCCTCTCACATATAACTAGAAGAGTGATTTTACCAACAATCAGTGAAAAAGAAAAGAGTGCATCCAGTGAGATTTTTGAGTTAATTCTTCTTGGCATGCGCTTGAATTTCACAATCACTTAGATTGATTTAATTGTGAATTTTTATATCATTGCTAGGAACATGTATTAATTTTCGAATAATGTGGATTTAATCTCGTGTTTACAAAGAATCTTAACATGTCGTGATCCGTTGAAAATCTCTGAGACAAATGTTGGAAAGTATAGATTGAGTCATTTGGGTCTTTTATTTTTGTTTCTTGGATTTACTCGAGGACTAGGAAAAGATAAGTGTGGGGGAATTTGATAGGGGCATAATTAGACTATTTTTAGTACTATATATATTTTTAGCTATTACTTGTTAATTATGGTATTAATTGCTATTTTCATGTTTGTGTAGGTTTTCAATTACAATATTTTAAAATAGAAGCAAATTGACAATTTAGAAATACTAATTGCACAAGGAAATCACACAAACAAGGAAACAAGGAACCCACACCAACAAGGAAAACCACAAAAAGAAGAAAACAAGAATAAAAAGGGGACGATACCTGGCTTTGAGAAATGATCCATCCACGGCTTCCATAACCCATCCAGCAATAACCCTCGCATTCATGGCCTCCATCACACCCATCGTCCCCAACCTAGCCGCCGTCGTCCTGAATCCATAGCCCCCTAAACACAACCTCCTCGACAACACCCATCTGGTTTCCCTTTCTCGCTGTCCCTCGTCATCCCCTTCTCTCTCACACTCTGATTCCCAAGCAGATTGAGAAGTGAGGAAGGAGCAGATCGTGAAGAGGAAAGGAAGAGAATTTTTTATCGCTATTTACAGCCCATCAGTCCACTCAGTACCACCACGCACGGGCGACAACGTTTCCATCTCTAAACCTCTATTTTACTTATTTTAGTTTGATATTTGATTATGTATTGTTATTCGAACATGTTTAATATGTATAACTAAACTTCTCTTAGTTGGGGGTGGATTCGAAGCCCCGAACACGTGCTTTATAAATTAATTGAATTTAATCTTCCTTGCTATTAGTGATTGTGTTTTACTTAACTGCTTTATAGAGAACTTTTTTTGTATGTTTGTTAAGGTGACCAACTTAGTAAGCATGCTAGGATATGGGGCTAGAGTATAGAAAGTTTCACCTAATTGTTATGATTATGTACTCACAAGTAGTAAATACCAAGGAACATTGGTAAGGTTAAGTAAAAACCTAGGCAAGAACAAGATGTTGGTCATACTTGTAATTGCCTAGTCAGTGTTCATATTTTCCACAAAACTTAATGATTTTAGATTGTTGTTTAACTTGCGATTCTTGTTTAGATAGCATGATAAGAATAGTTTGAAAGCGACGCTTAGTTTAATTCAACGAACTTGGAAAATAATAAGATTAATGCAGTGCGGTCACGGTTAGTCTCGAGAATTGTCTCTCATGAGTTAGCAAGTGATTATTGAAGATTGATTTATAAGCATATGTTTGGTGTGTGGAGATAAACCCTTAGCTAATTTCTCATTTTTGCCATCCCTTTAGTTTTACTATCTTTACAGTAATTTTCGTAGTTATTTTCATAATTTAATTTAGAAAATTCAATCTCCTTTTATTTAATTAAGTTATTAGTTGTCGTTTAGTTATTATTAGTGTTAATTAACAAGCCCTCTAATCCCCGGTCTAGAACGATCCCTACTTATTCTATACTACAAATCACAAAACAGAGTATTAAGTTGTGTGTTACTAAAATAACGCATCAGTTGACAGGCACATACATTTTCTTAACAAGTCACCTCACTACACCACAAAAGGGAATTTCTAACATACTAGCTTTGTTATTAAAAAAATTTGTAACCCCACAAAAATCTTGCAAATTGTGGCATTACAAATATTAGTAACAACTCGACGTATTACAACCTTCAAATTTCGGAACAATTGTCCAAGTTTGCTAATGGCATTGTAGCATGTTACATTGTTCAAATATTAGCAACACCTCGATTGGTTACAAATATTTTTTTACACAAATCAATATATAAAATCTTATTTGTTTTTAATTAAATAAATACAAAAGTATCAACAAATTAATGACATCCAATGAGATTATAAAACCCAAATATTAAAATACCAATGTTAATACCCAAATTAAAATAATCTTGCAACCATTACAAAGTGAAATAACTGCAATAAATTACAACTTCGTTTCTTATATTAGATTAGTATTAAAGCAAATACATGTATCAAGTACATCATTAGTATGCTAACACTAAGAAAACTAAAAAAAATGTTCCCAAGTTGTATCGATAATTCCATATTGGACATTATTCCTTGCATCACTACCCCAATGTATCCCTACAACGCAAAAAACCACAATATTCAATCAAGAATTCGTGAATATCATTTCTGAATATGTGCTAGTGAAATCTAATGTCAGCTTGCTCAAACTCTGCAAGGAATTTGCCACCCTTGATTTTAGTACTGGAGTAGGATGATTCTATCGACCAACTCATGGCTAAATCTTTGCATGTCGTTCACATATATAAGAAGAGATCCAAACAACTTATGTTGCAAGTTCAATATTATAAATTGTTTGCTCAAGTGCAGATGAGTAAATCAATAAGAACTACTCACTGATTGAATTCCTATGAATTTCTCATGTCGGTAGATTATTGGAAAAAGAGTTTTTGCAAATTGCAAGGAAATGTGGAAGGCCATAAGGCTTTATGACGTCAGTAAAAGAAAAATATAATAAACCAATTGATTAGAAAAAGAACTTCTTACTTGATAAGGATCCATCAATGAGAACAAAATTACTTTTTCTGAAAATGGGAAAAATTGATGAACTACAACTACTTTTACCTTGTGTACATTACCTATACCGCAAGCTTAGAAATGCTTTGTTCATTGGTCTGCATATCCCATCTGCTTACATCTCAATCAAATAATAATTTCCTTGTCAATTCCATGAGTTAAACCATCATTACATCATTGTCCTTGCAAATGGAAACTCTTTTTACTTCTTCTTGACACCCCCTTAGCAATTAGAATGCGTATTGATTTCAGAGACTTGGATAGTCGCCAGAAGTTAGCGAAAACATGCAACATCATAGAACCCAGAAGAATCCTTGCTGCAGTTGGATTGAGGGTGTGGAATAATGTTTTACGAGGTTGTATTACTTGAATGACATCATTTTATTCTCACTAAGATAAAGATAATGCTCGTTGTCCGGTGAATTGCCTGTCGCGTCCATCTATTCAGCTAGTTGTGCAATCACATTATATATCTCTTCTGTCTGAACATGGGATTTGTCGTCGGCCACAAAACCATATCTTACATTCCAGATCTTTACCCAACTAAATGCAGTTTCTTTTCTCAATCCTTTCTCCTTCACGACTCTTCAGACTTTACAAGCATCAACCCATCTACCTATTGCAGCATAAATGAAGGCATACCATCTAAAACATGGTTTATGCATTTTATTTTCTCAAGTTGACAACAATCATATAATGAAACTTATGAAGAGCTCACAATCCATGATATAATTCAAAATTGGCCTGGCTTGCTGAATGGCATGAAATGCTTTTTAGGTTATGATGAGTAACCTGCAAAGATTATAAGATTAGGTAGGAACTTTATATTCAATTGCATAGGTTGGTTGGATTTTCCTTTCACAAGTGATGCAAATAAACATCCCTTATGCTTCCATCGCAAGAAAATTGGCTCATTATGATATTATCACATAGTTTTCGGCAAATTCAATAACATCGACGAAATTTCCTTTTGATAAAATTTAAACAATGATCAATCAAACTGACATGAATAAGAAAATATTGGTTAATTTGAAAGAACATAAGTTATTAGAACTGATATGATTTCATAACTTTGAATGCGTATGAATATGTTGCACTCAAATTAACTTAAATAGCAAATATTCATAATTATGAACTTAAATATCACAAAATGTTAAATTTATAAAAAGAGCACAAAATTAGCTTTAAATTCAAAACACATCTCATCAAGAAAAAAAAAAGTTCCGTAGCAAAACAAACTTAAATTTACAAGCACATCATTTCAAACCATACAAGAACCAAATTAGTATTTACTCATCGAATCTCTGGCGCATTCGATGAAGAACCGTTCATAATCCTCATCAACAACATTAACAAGTCGATCAAGAACAAGCCTCTGCTCCTAATCTTGAAGGCTCTTCACTTCAGTCTTTGAAGTCTCTCTAGCAACATTCTTGAAAATACCTCCTCACTCGATCATACGTCGACAACCTTTCCAATGCCGCCCACCGTAACGCCTCCTCGTCATCCTCCTCCCTGTAAGAATTTGACCCCGTGAACAAGTGTGAAATAAATATTAGCTTACTACCTTATTAGCTTATTTGGTTTGCTCCATCCAACACAGATCAAAAAGAACTTTCAATAATTTGAGTAAACTCATATCTCACAACAACAACAACAAAATCTACAACTCTCCATTCTCTTTTGGAAGATCGTGTATTCCAAACGGATTCCACCGCAAAATAAACTTATACATTTGCTTGGATTATCCTTTCTTGCCATGAAATTACATCTACTTCCCAATGCACCTTTGAGAACTCAATGAGAATGGAACATAAACACAACTAATCGAAACTAAGAGTGATACAAAGACAGAAGTTGATGAGAGATTGATCGATAGATACACGTAAATCAATGGAGATTAATGAATCAAGAGTGATGAAGAGATCGAACGAGAGTGATGGTGATATTTGTGAGTTTGAGAGTGTTTTTAGGTTTTGTAAATAAGGGCTTGGGGAGAAATGAACAGTGAAAGGGGAACAAAAATTTATTTGTGTCTCAAACTTTACTATCGGTATTTTTATTAAGTATTGATATGTACCCAAATTAGTTAAAGTATAGTTAAATCACCATATTGTGAGATATAAACAACTGTTTTCTTAGGGGATGAATCATCCCATTCCTCGGTGGTTGGACGAAATAATGAATAATGTCATGAAACCAGTTCAAGTAGTCCTTGTTGTAATCTCATAGAAGCTTCAGTGGTGCACCCTTGGTTGTCACTTTACACAAGATGATTCTCTAAAGTTTTAGCGAACGACGATAATATTTTGTGTTTCACTGAGTAGTTCTTGCTAGATCGGCATCTATTATTTATTTTGGCTCTATGAGCGGATTTGGAATGACCTATACCCTTTCCTTGTCTCATCGCTCTATCTGGGTGATAGGGTTCTTCGATGTCGGGGCATAAAAATCAACTTTGGAACCACGTGATGCTATTAAGGGAAGTTTTTGCTTGGATTTCTCATAAGGGTCCTAAATGACCTACAATACAAACACGAAAGTTATTAAATTATTGAAGAAAAATCAAAACAATTGATGGAAAGACAATATGAGATCAATCTTTTACTTAATGACTAAATTTTACTTCTTGAGGAGACATGTTATCGAGATGCTTCTTAAAAATGACAATTTCTTCATTCACGACCCTAAAAGTTGGGAACATTCTCACTTAGCCATGGTGGGGAGACGATCAATCCACAAAATCTTGGCATTACCCCATAGCCTAAAACGATCGTATAGCTAACCCTACAAATGAAAAAAAAATTAATTAGTTAAATATCATAAACATTTAAAGGGTAATTAACTGAAGAACAAAGTCTAAAGATAACGTATAACATAAACTGTCTTATAAAAGTTTGTATATTTTCATTTAGTTTACTATAAAATTTTTATAAAATGATCATTATTTTTGTTACCACTTTTTAAATCTTAAAAGAAATTGTAGTATTAAAAATGTACGAGACGTGGATTTTTAACATTTTTCACATCGAAACAAAACTAATAACTACACCATCGTGTGAATAACAAAGTTATGTTTACAACAAAATAATTAAGGGTCCGTCAAGGAAAATGAAATTAATTTGTCTTGTTATGCAGATTTTCGCTGTTTAGTTGTCTATTTACTGATAGGAAATTAATTATTTATAAGATTGTTTTCCACTACTTACGAGAATTCAAATCCTAGGGGAAGGCCTCGGAATCGGATTCACGGAAACGGTTTCAATTAACATGTCTATTTTTTGCGCAACCAAACAGAGGGTAAGTAAAATTTATGAAAATAAGTTCAAAATTTTTGAAAAAATGAACCTTAAAATTTGACAAAAAATTGAGGCCCTAGGTGGTACCTAGCTGGGCTACACTTAGGGTCGGGCCTACATAAAATGAATGTTTTACCCTGTAAATTTACTGTGTGTAACTTGTGCCTTAAACATGGTACCACAATATTTTTCTTATTAAGTTTTTGGCGACATGCCTTGGTATGCCAACTTTTGTTCGTGCCTTCATCAATAGGGGGTGATATTATAAAATCAACAACATAATATATCCTAATTACTTACATAAAAATAAATTTAACATAGGAAATGAGATCGGAATAGTAAAGAGACGAAGAACAAAGAAATAGTAGAGGAATACCTCAAGGTTAAGTACTTTTGTTTGTGGTATTAATTAATATATTTTTTTCCTATTAAATCCATATGGATTGTTTAATTATTATAATATGTATTTTAGTTTGGGAGTAAGGTGATATTAAATGTCGGGTCTGTATTATAGTAAAAAGTAGACAAAACATAAAATCAGTCCCCTCGTATATTAATTAATTAATTATATCTAAGCTCCTACGCGTCTGCACATCAGGACGCTAATGTCATGCAGCAAGAATCTTGGCAGGCCACACCGCATGCAATGGAAAAGCCACAAAAAAAAGCCTACTTTTCAACTTCGTCCTCGCCTTCACTTGGGCCCACCAAGCCTACGGGTCTAGTCCAAGTTCCAACCATCAATTTATTTGGAAAAATTCTAGGGGTCGAGGGAAAGGGAGCGAGGGATGGGTGTAAACCACCCATTTGCCTCGAGATGAGTGTTATCGTGAATCTCAAATCCAATGCACTTATCTCGAGACGGATGGGTGGCCCTCGCCCCTTTACCTCGCTCCCTCCCTCGCTCTGTAGCAAAGCTCATTTATTTGATCGATGAGTTGATTTTTCCAAAATGGCGCCAGGTTATGAAATCCTCCAATGCTCTTGTTTCCAACTTTAATCGCCTAAATCAAAATTCTAGGGTTTTAGTTGGTTTTAAATGCAATTCACTCTCTCTTAAACTCCCCTCGTTGCATGGGTCGGATTTTGGTTCTATCTTCGAATTGAAGGTACCCCTTTTGATCTGATTTTGATTTCTGTTGATTGTGTAATTTGGAAATCTATTTGTAAATCAAGTTTGAATTTTTGTCAATTGTTGGTATAAATTTAGTAATGGGTATCGCTCAAAACCCTATAATTTCACTTCTTTAGTAGATTAGAGTGATAAAGTTTGAATTTTTTATTATCAATTGTTGGTAATTCTGGCTGTATTTAGTAACGAGTATTACTCAAAACCCTAGAATTCACTTCTTTTAGGTTATTATAGTTGGTATTCTTTGTTTTGAGATTGAAATTTGGTTGCTTGTATCAGTGGGGTTTAGTAAGATCACACAATGATGGACAACGGGGAGCTTGATTTTTCAAGCCAAGATGTTTTCAACAACATGGGAGACCTAAGTGGCTGCTCTATGGATAGTTTATTTGATAACATTCTGAATGACACACATGCATGTACTCATACCCACACTTGCAATCCACGGGGACCAGATTTATCGCATACTCATACTTGTGTCCATGTCCATACTAAGGTTTTTCCTGCAACACCAGAAGATAATGAAACTTCTGAATCCACTGACGTGAAGTCGAAGAAACGACCATTGGGTAATCGAGAAGCAGTACGTAAGTATCGTGAGAAGAAGAAGGCTCGTGCTGCGTCATTAGAGGATGAGGTTGTCAAATTGAGGTCTGTCAATCGGCAGTTGATGAAGAAACTGCAGGGTCAAGCTGCAGCGGAGGCAGAGATAATGAGGCTCAAGTGTTTGCTTGTTGATGTCAGAGGGAGGATTGATGGGGAAATTGGTGCTTTCCCTTATCAAAAGAATGCCAAGTGTGTTGCTGGTGGGGAACCGAACATGGCTTATCAGAACTATCCTGCGGCTGCCTATATGATGAATCCTTGTGATTTACGCTGTAACGATCAGGTTTATTGCATGAATTCTGGTATGGACGGAAGGGCTGGGGAGATTGGTGCAGGGAACAGACAAGGACTCGAGATGTGTAATGCTGGGAATGCTCAATCTATAGACGCTCTTGATTTAGAATTGTAGGAGCCCTCCTGTCATCCTCTGCTGTAATTGAAAGGAAAGGTGAGATCATTTCTTCTTAACTAAATTGCCTCTCGCTATTTCATAAAACTTTTAGCGCTTTTTCTTAATGTCGAGGAAACATGCAAGGAAGGAGAGGGAGGAGGGAGCATCCCATTGCGCATCTCGAGGGGGATGAGGGTTGCACCATCCTCCCTCGCCCATTTCCTCGCTTATAAGAAGGGCTCAACTTTTAGACTGAAGGCATCTCCAATGGAAGAGCAGTTTTAGACTAATTGCAAAAAAGTCTAGATAAATTCATAAATTTAGCCTAAAATTTAAGACTAGGCTTTTACACAAGCTCTGTGTGGCCACCATGAATTGAATGAAGCAAAAAAATATACATATTACTGCATGAGTTCTATTCTTCGTGGGATATTGAGGTTCAAGCTTAAGTGCCACCCATTTATATCACCCATCATATTTAGATGCGGGCCACTTACTTCAGAGTTCAGACTGAAACATTTGAGGTAATCTCTGTTGATCCAAAAGATTCACAAAACTTGGACTTTCGCTAACACGATAAGTCAAAAATCTTGTTTTAAAGGTAGTTGTATTTTATTATCCGAGTGATTTAGTTTGATTGAGTTTTGCAATATTGGCATCATGTTTTTTCCTCCTTGCTAGTAATTTCTTTCCTTTTTCTGTTTCAAGAAACTTGTGCTTTAGTAAAGACCTTTCTATTAGCAAGAGAATTGGGTACAAATACAAATGATTTCCTACTGATTTTCTTTTAGTTGGTGAGATATATCTCAACCTAATGGTGTCTACGATACTTTGAATAACTTATTATTGGGTCACTCCATTTCATGAGAAGCCAATTGTTGACAGTTTTGAAAAATGATGCATTTCTGATCCTTTAACTTATTTTATTGGAAAGTTTTACATATGTCCAGTCAATTTTAGATTGGGTTGTTTCTGCATATTCTGTCCAACTGCCTTCTTTGAGTATATCTATTGCTCAGAGTTTTGGTACTAAAATAGGCCAAACCAGCTTGTATAGGATTTACATTTAATTTCCTCTAGTCTTTCCATTTCAGCCTAGTTAGTCTCAGGTGCTAGCTGCTGTTGGCTATGTTTTTTTTTTTGTATGCGTCTTTCATTGTGTTGTAGTTCATAATTCTATATTCAAAACCACCACCAACTCGTTTTGTAAGGTAGCCCAATCCATCAACAAAACGTAAAACGGGTAAAGTAACCCTGTTTTTGGTTGATCCATAGATTTCCGTCATGTTCTTCAAATATGTTAAAAAAATAGAAGAAAAGAATCAATCAAATTGCAGGAGGCTTCATCAAGCGTTTCTTTAGAAGTTAAACTTCATTGTCCATATTTTAAGAAAAAACGTCCCTTGTTTTTCATTCCCATTCCCATAAGAATGAATATATGATTCATGTTTTGAACCGGCATGATGCTGCATCCTTATCATGTGTTAAAATCATAAGATAGTGAAAGTGCCAAGATGCTTTTTGTGTAGATGATTTCATCTTTGGGAAACTACTGATAAGTGATGGATAGTCATTAGTCACTGATGAATCGTTTTACCCAATTAGTTTTTCAATATAAAAAGAAGAAATCAATACAAAATCAAGGGTTGCAAACTTGCAGTTAAGGTTTCAAATATATCACCAAGAAATATATAATAATGAAAAATAGTTTTTTTCTGATAAATTACACGATACTTCTTGAATTCTTAGCAATCTACACTACAGAGTCTACAATACTCATGTTCAATCCTATTTGACAAGTTCTCCTATTACACTTGTAAGATGATCCGAGTGTTTTCGAGATTCACCAGAGAACTTTGTTTATCAAAAGAATACTCATAAGTATACATGAATTATATGCAATTAAGACAATATTTATGGAATTCATAAAACAAGACTTCATGAATAATTCCAACCTCGAGAATGTGTAAATCTCAAATCTTTAGTTGCCTACTTTTTAAGCAGAGATTATGGATTATTGGTCCAGAAAAACTGAGAACTTTTAGATATATCCATAAAAAAGGTTCAAAGAATAAGCTTCAGTCTTCTTGAATAGCAGTCAGTGATAGAAGAACTGGAAGTAATACAAACAGAGATTCAAAGGCAGCCCATCAATTATTCAAAAGCAGTTAGAAATATCTAGTGCTTTCGTGGCATCTAGGTTTTATTTCTGCATCATTCACCATATATATCAGCATGCAGAAAGTAGGGTGCAATTAAAAATGTTTGTGGAAATTGGCCCATTAGTGTTACTTTCCTAAATCATTGTAATTTTGTTTATGACCATTTTTCGAATTCTTGTTGATTTAGTTTTCATTTGGTCAGTGTCATAATCAAATTTTCTTCATCAGGAGGAACTTGTGCATTGGCTGTGGGTTGAAGAAGTATTGCTGGAGGTGGTGTTTAATTAAATATCATCATCTTCCAGTAAATGGTCAGTGGAACTGCATTCAGACCTTCCTTTGGCATCTTCATCCCAAGCTACTTTTGGGTTTATGCATAGTTAGACTATTTTTCTTGTTCAAGATTAACTTTTACAAGTTTTGATTATCTCAAACTGTGGTTGGCGCATCTCATACTGGGGTTAGTACACTAGTCCTCTTTAGTACATGTTCTATTTAGAGCAGATATGTTAATAAGCTGTTCCTGCAACTGGAGTGGGCAGGAACCTCCAGTTGCAGGAACTGGAGTGGGGAACCTGGCTAAATGAAAAATCAACATTATGTTTATATAGGAGGATGCATGGGTAATTTATTGAATAGAACTTTCTATGTTTCATCTCATGTTTGTTCTGTTACTATTCGTTTAGTAATTTCTTTCGATTGGTATCAACCCGTGGAGAAATCTAGGGATTTGGTTATAATATTTGGAACTGCATAACTGTTTCTTTGTTGTTTCTGGGGGAGGACTCTTCATTTGGTAGATCAGCACCTCCTTTTATGTGATGGGTTGTGGGTGTAAATTGTATGCCTACACAGAAATTCTTTTTTTGTTCAGATCATGCAAGATCAGTGCAGGGAAAGGTATTATATAATGTGGAATCACCTATTTAAAATTTAGATGATGGGTAACTTTCAGTGTCTGCTTGGTGAGCATATAAGCACCTGGTGAGTAAAAATTAGCCCATGGTGAAGAACTTTTAACAGTCCACATACGTTCCTAGCATATTCAGTGGTAACTTATATGGCTCTTGCCAATGGCATGATAGCTCAACGGTTGGAATTTCTATATAAACCCTACTTGCCTTAAAAAAAAAAACTTATACGGCTCTTATCACATGGTTGAGTTCAATCATTATCAAATAGAAAGTTTGCATCCTCGACATGGTGCAGACCATCAAAGTTTTTTCTTGAATCCTTCAGGTCAGGGTTTCAATATCTAGGGACTTTGGTAGATGAGTTTGTGTAATGTGGCTTGCTGTTTAGTTGATTTGAAATTGATTCATAGATCAATATTTTATTAATTTTTAATTTTAGGGATTGAGGCGCTTGGTCTGCTCATTTGTTGTTCTTATAAAATTGCCTAGTAGATTGATCCTTGGATTAAAATAGAAGGAAAAAAAATATGGGAATGGGAGTATCCAAGCAAACTTTTTGGATGCCAGAAAGTGTTTGTGCAAGTTATATAACAAATCAAAGCTTTGTTGGAAATTTGGAATTAGGGTTTTCAATTACATGGCACTAGTGTATCAGCCATGTCGGCCACTCACTTTCCACGTAATGTGTTCTCGTGATTACGGCACGGGTACATTGTTATGCCACCCTAGTATTTGGGTTGTGTCTTCAGCACTCTCCATTAAACTTTCACTGAATGAAGCTCAGTTGGGTGGTTAAGTAAACAATCCCCAACTCCAAATTGAATAGTTTCGATTACTAGAAAGGCAAACACAAACCCAATCATATGTATTCATGTGACTGATCTATCACAACATTACCAAATAGCGTGACTTCAAATCAATATCATAAAAAATTTACTATAAACTAAATAACTTGAAACAATCGTATGTGGTTTCCGAGTATATGAGAAGCAACTACAGTAGTAGTTGGTATAGGATCAATTTCCTCTTTATGAATCTTTCTTCCACCTGAGTCAATCCTGCACTCAATGAAAAAATCTTTAAAAAATCATTTAAAAATAAGATAACAAAAAAATCCAAAAAACAAAACTAATAAAGAAGTTGGTGTAGGTTAGTCCTGAAATGTGAAATGTGAATAGAGAAGGCAAGAAAAAAAAAGACATAGCTAAAGGCACACCCAACTATAAAAGCAAAGGATTCACATAATTTTTGTAATCTCTCACCATAATCTTCAACGTCACACCATCAAAAACAAAAACGACACCAATCCATCTCACTAATTAATCAACTTAATCTACAACCTTAAATGTAACTAAAAAGCAAAAAAAAAAAACGTTGTTGGGCCAGATTTGACCCACTAAACCACCTTCCACACCGGGTAATGAATATTATATAAGATTAGAAGCTCTAATATTTAACTAACAAAGTAGAAGTATTGATCGATGAGTAAATCCTTGCTCTGATCAATTAGAGGAATTGGCTTAGTGATAATTACATAATTATAACATTATTACCTCTTATTGTAATTTTTAATCATTGTTTTATTATATTTTACATTAATTATTAAAATTTTGTGTTTTTGTAGAATTTGAAGCAATAATGAAGAAATCGAAGAACAATGAAATGAACAAATCACAAATGGTGACTTTAGAGAAAGTGGAGGTGAAAATAACCTGAGCCTTTGGCTTAAACCCAAAACCAAATCCATCAACCCAAACCCATTGCCAAGCCCAATCAAACCCAAATCATATTCTCTTAATTATCCAATATTTTGGTTTGATTTAGGCCTTAAATCACTCATTGAATCCTCCCCTTTAAGTTCTCCATATTCAATTTTCTAGTTATCTATAAATACAAGGGAAATAAATGAGAAAAATGGGAAGAAGAGAAGGGAAGAAAAAAAATAAACAGAAAATCAAACCATCTTCCTTCACAAAGTGATTTTCATCACACACATCTCATCACCATCCATCTCTCACTCACTCTTTCCGCCACCTGGAAATAAGCCGGAGTCATCACCATCTACATCGTACGCGCAACCGGACAGACAACACGCAACCAACCTCAACCGCAACCGGATAGCATGCAGCAGCCGTCCAGCGCAACACCACGCACGCCTGACAGTCCCACCGTCTTCCCCTCCGCCATCCAACGTCCTGCCAGACACTCAACCGCCCTCCTACAGCACCTGCAACAGCCTGAAGTTCTCCCGCGCGTTTCCCGCTCTCTCGGTCTGTAACAAAGAATTTGAAACAGAAAAGAAGAGGCTTGGGCGCTATTGGCACCCAAGTATTTAATCAGTACCACCTGCTGATCTGCTGAGTGTCATCGCACCGAGACGGCGACAAACCAAAAGGGTTGTATAATTTATTTTACTGACTTAAATGCTTAATTGTTAATTATAATTTTATTCCTGAAATTTGATAAATTACTTTTACCTTTCATGTTCGATTAAAACTTGATATGTTTGGTAATTAGATTCACATTTTATCAATATTCAAAGCATGTGCTAACAAATATTGAGCTTGAACTTTGATTAAATGTGCCATAAAAAGACACTTAATGCTTGGTAAGAGTTTATTTGCTTGAGATAAATTGTTCATGTTTGACAGAAACTTGATATGATTGGAATTGGATGTTAATGATCACATCTTCGGTGTAAGCAAGGGATCCCCATCCCTAAAGTTTCTCGTTTATAATTTCAGTAATTTAGATTTAAATATATTTGCTAACTCATCAGTGAGTCCAAACCTCACAAAATCCATCTCATCCATCTTTTCCTTTTATTTTATTTTTAATTTATTTTTAGTTTAGTTTTAAAAATACTGTAACCTTATTTTTCTCAAAATTAGTTTAATTAAATTATTAAATTCAATTTAATCCACCTTTCTCGTGCCTTACCGTTGTCTACCAGTTAGACACCGTGCACTGGCAATTATTACAAGTGGGTCAAATTAGCTTGTTTATTTAGATCGGTTAAACCCGCAACACTTAGGATCAGAAAATTACGGGTTTAAAATGACGATTCAAGATATTTGGATCGACAAATTGATTCAAAATCATGTAAAGCACTTGGTCACCTTCGAATCAAACAAAACACATTCATACAAAACTCACAGAGTTCAATGAATCAAGCACCAAACACAAGTCCTATTCACACCCATTCATTAAAAAAAATGCATCCTTTACCAATAAAACTACCTAAACCTAATAAAATCCTCCAACAGTCAGTAAACACATTCATTCACATTCATCAAAACCAAAACTTTTCTTAAAAAAAATATCAAAATTCAATCAAATCATTGATCAAAAACCCAAAATCTCTCCAAGAAACTAGGGGTGGGCAAAAACCGATTTAAATTCGGTTAACCGACCAAACCGATTTTCAAATTCGGTTCGGTAACCGAACCAAAATATGAGTAGAAAGAAAATAATTTAAACCGAAACCGTTAACCGATTATAAACGTTCGAAATCGATTTATAGTTTTGAACCGACCGATTCATAACCGAACCGACCGATTAATTAGATATATATAAATAACTAAATAACAAGCAGGTGTTAATACTTGAATAGTGCAACAAATGCATTGCAGTACACCCTGTTGCACTGAATCACTCCCTTTTCTCAAAGTTTTCAATTTTGGGCTAAAAATTGGGCCAGTAAAAAAAATTGGACATGTTTTAATGAAAGTCTTTCAAATGCTTGAGCCTGAAATTTTGGCCCAACCGAACTGAACCGATCCGAAATTCGGTTCAACCGAATTCATCGGTTTACAAATACAAAATTCGGTTTCAGTTTTGGGCAAACCGAATGAAATCGGTTTGGGGCTCAAAACCGAACCGAACCGAACCGACATTGCCCACCCCTACAAGAAACCATCATAATGTTGAGTGAAGTAGTATAATAAAGTTGGTGAAAAACTAAAATGGAAGGGAAGTTCCACAAGAAAGATTTTTCCCCATTAAAAAACCCAAATTTAATTAATAAAACATAAAAATTCTATCTTTTTTCATCTAACCAGCTCCAATTCAACGATTAAAAAGTATCTAAATCTAAAAAATTCATAAACAATGAATATAAACCACAAAAAATGAAAATCAAATGAAATCAACCGCAAACTCAAATCAAATAAATCTCACACGTAGTATCAAATCAAATCAATCTCACACATATTTCTGTCAAATCAATCTCACAAGTTGATCAATTTCCATCGCTCAAAAACATTGCAATCACATACCCAATCTCAAACCTATTTGCATAAAGCTTCAATTCGGCAGCAATCTTGAAGAAAAATAAAACACTTGGAATCAGACCAACTGTTTGATGAAAATATAGACTAGAAAAAAGTGTAGAGAATAGAACAAAACCTCAGGGCCAGATTTGAAGTCGTTGGCGATGAGGTTGCCGGATTGCAAGAGGAGCTCGTCAAGATAAGGAGGCGACGATCGCAGATAGGGAGGATGAGAGACTAAAGAGGATGTTGTTATTTTATCGAGTTTGTCTAACTGGTGAGGAAACCAGCGAGGAAATGCGCGAGGGAGGGGGCGAAACCCTTAACCCTCCATCCCCTCGAGATGTGTGCAATCACGCATCTCGAGGGGGATGGAGGGTTCCACCCCCTCCCTTGCTGGTTTTCTCGCCAATTAGAATTTCCCTATTTTTATCAATCCCCAATTCTAATTGTCGAGGAAACCAGTGAGGAAAAAAATGAGGGAGGGAGGAAGGACCCTCCATCCCCTTCGTGATACGTGCAAGGGATGGGACACACGCATCACGAGGATGATGGAGGGTCCCCCTTCCTCCCTCGCTGGTTTCCTCGCCAGTTAGCCAAGTTCTTTATCAATTGATGTTGGGGTATCAATGTTGTTTATTTAAAGGGGGTGGATGGGTCATGGTGGTGTTGAAGGTGGGGCGTAGTCACACTCCGATTTTTCAACAACCCAGGTTAATTCATTACCACTCCGAGATCTAGGCAAACCATCAACAAAATTTATGGAAATGTGTTCTCATTTTCACATGGGTATTTTCAGAGGCTGCAATAAATCACAAGGCCTCTGGTGTTCCGGTTCACTTGCTGACAAGTGAAACATTGAGAGACATATTTTCCTAACATCTTGTCAAGCCCCGATTTTTGAGGAAAATAAAAATCCCAAAATCCACGTAGGTTATCCGATTCTCCAAAACTCGAGACGTGGAATTCAATAACAATAGAAATATTTAGCAGCAACAACAACAACGTAAACATGATTTAATTACTGAAACAAGAAAAAAAAACTCTAACCAGGAAAGACTGGCGTTGCTAGCCCCACTAGTGAAACTCCAGTAATGCTGCTCAAAAGTCTCTAAACCTGAAAGACTCATCGACTACATTCCCAAAGGAATGTACCCAAGAAGCAAAAACTCACTTGGGTCAGCAATATAGCTGGTGTGAGTAATCTTCATTCCAAAATCAATAAATTCACACGTGATAACATCAAGTTAAGCACAAACAATAAAAAACCACACCAATAGGTAGTTCCTCAATGAGGCAAATGCGTCATGCAAGAAAAACACAGTTCAAAGAATTTTAGTTCCTTAACGAGGCAAGCATGTCATCATCCTAACAAGTAAATATGCATTTACTTATACTTACACTGTAGAAGTTGACTATGACAATTCTAACCTGCAGAAACATTAGTGGACTTGCCATCCTGCATGAAAAGGGTTAGAAACAATGTAAACGTAATTTATTCATTTTTATTTGAATTTGATTCATCTTTTAACGGATTGATCACTTAGACGATACCACATTCGCATCACCTCCGTGCCGAACATACATGCCCGTATGCCTTTCTCATATAAAGGAGGACTACTCCGTCATCTATGCCCAAGTGGGGACACATCACATACAGGCATGCATCACCGGATGAAGTTATCACTCAGAGAATCAACTCATTTTCAACTAATTATTCATATGCACTGAAATTACTCCATGATAAAACCATTCTCAATCGACATAACTACTAAAGCATTCCAAAATCCAAATTATTCATAATAATCCATCAGGATGAAAGGACAACTGGGTAGCTCTTAATTAAGATTTGTTATAATCAAAATCCTGTCCATGAAATACAGAAGCCCCAAAACAACTTACTAAAAACATTTATTGCATATAGATCTATCTTAATGCGCTGCATGACAATTAATAGTAACACATCAACATCAAATCCCAACACGAAAATAAAAACTTCTAAGAGAGCTAAAAATGAATAAGAAACCCAAATAGGTAAATGCAGGATTCTCTAACAGGCAAATAGTAAAAACATGTGTATCACAAAAAGGGGTCTTCCGCAACAACAATAAATCACTTGTGAAAATAACTAAAATCATACCAACTTTGATCATTCAAGCAAAGAATTTGGAAGTCAAGAATAGATTAAAACAAACAAACTCCATTTTGAGGACCACAATCAATATAAACATCCAAAATCATGAGATGGGTATCTCATAAAATTTACAATAAGGACATTTGAGATGAATCTAAAGTCACCTAACAACAAGCAAAACTCACTCAAAACCCAATATGTAATCTTCAAGAAAGCTTAAATTAAAACCAAAACTGAGCAAAATCAAGATAAGGGTATCTGAAAAACTCATTATTCTCATCGCCACATCGACCGTTTTTTGCCACAACACCACACACCGTCAAAGGATTGATCGGAGCTGGGCTGCTGGTGACAACTCCGATTGAGCTCTCTCTCTTTGTGCGAATCTATTCTTTTTGGTGATGAAATCAAAAAGGGCGGAAAGGGGAGATAGAGGAAGGAAAAAGGAAAATAGAGGAGGAAGGTTGGGCCGATGAGGGCTGCTCAATGCAAGGTCATAGCCGAGCTTTCGGCTGGAAAAGAAGTGGTGCAGGAAAAGAAGAACATGCAGGGAGGGGAGGAAGAAAAGAGGTTTCTCTCTCTATAAGGTGGGTGGCTATTCGCCCCCACCAAACTTCCAAAGGCACCCACCCTCTAACTTCACAAAATAAAACCCTAAAATTTTGAAATTTAAATTCAATTAAATGTAACTCTATTTTATTTGATTCAAAATAAAATAAATTAACTTAATGAAATTTAGGGGTGTTACACATCTCGTTTATGTCTTCCTACAAAAAAACTTCTCCTCAAATCATGATACATCTCCGTACCCCCTTGAAAATTCGAATCATTTGGCCCATTAGTGATATTCCGCCCATTAGCACCATTCAATTGAGTGTTCCCCATCACCTTCAACAGTAAATAAATAGTTCGTTAATACTCAATAATTCAAAACGTTAATTTCATCTTTCAGCTTGTAGCAGTATTCAATATTATTCCCGTGATCCCTGTGGAAGAAACAATACTTGTTTTTTTCTCTTACTTCTGGATCCTGGGTGGTCAGTTGACGTTAGTCCAATTCACCATGTATTTCAGGATGTTGACTCGACTTGTCTTCAGAACCGTGTATGGTTTATACGTCTTTTTCATCACGGTCGTTATCCACTCGTGTCTAGGCTGCGCCGATTGCAAATTCCCGGATTCTAGCTGGTTGGATTCGGTCATTCTGCCCTTCCGATATTTCTTTGACTGACTGCTATCTTTCTGTGGTCCATCATCTCGTCTTCTCTCTCCCCTTTTTTCTCGTCTCCTTGAATGATTTTCCCTTTCTTGGTTATTTTTCTCTTGACAGCTTTCACCTATTCAAGAGAAATATGTTTTTGGGTTGTTTTCATCAAGACTGCCATGCTTTTTGGAGGTTCCATGTTGAGAGCATAAAGGGGCATCTCTTCAGCCTGACGGTAAAAGTTGCGGTGGTTGTATCATCGCTGCATCCGTCAATCATTGTCAATTTGTTGGTGAAACGAATGACGTGTTTTCGTTACGTTTCTTCGGATTTTTGCTTGACATGTAGGAGGTAGTGTGGTTCTTTCCTCATTCGTTGACTTCTGATGAATCTTGTGATAGTGGTGGTGGATAACGCCTGGAAGGAGTCTATTGACCTCGGTGGTAGGCTGTTGAATTAATTCATTGTTGTGGAGATAAGACTAGTAAAAATGGTCTGCACATGATTGACTTAACATCATTATTTGGTGGAAGTGTCGTAAGTGATCTGTTGGGTCGGTGGTGCCATCATATACTTTGAACTTTGGTGGAGTGAACGTTTTTGGTATGGGGGTTATCATGAGGGCATCGAAGAATGGCGGTTTGCTAGTTTGTACAATGTGTTGGGATTAGTGACTCTGATTGGGATTTCTGCAAGCGTTCCATCACATTGTGGAGTTTTGCCCTGGAAAAGTTCATTGCTCTCGAGGTTTTTCTGTTGGGGTTTTGCTGGAACTTTGTCACTCCCTTGATATTGGTTGGTGGAGTTTTGCAAGGACGGTGCCTGGGTGAGTTTTTCTAGTATCTTTGTCATGTAGTTCATCTGGACCATAAGCAGGTCTACCCGAGGATCCATGGCAGCGCCGCCATTGTCGTGATGATTTGAGTTGTGTCCTGTTCGCAAGTTGTTTATGATACATTGTCGTCAATAGAAAAGTTATTGTTATCGTCGCCGGGTTGAGAATTTGTAGAGTGTGTCATTTGCTTACAAGTGAAACATTGAGATACATATTCCCTTAACATCTCGTTTCATGTCTTCCCACCAAAAAACTTCTCCTAAAATCATGATACATTCGAACCGTTTGGCCCATTAGTGATATTTTGCCCATTAGCACCATTCAATCGAGTGTTCACCATCACCTTCAAGCGAAAATAAATAGTTCATTAATACTCAATAATTCAAAACATTAATAACCCATTACCACATTTTCGAGGATCACCTAGACCTACTTAGATCTAGGCTAACCAAATCCTCTGATACCATTCTGTCACGACTTGATCTACATATACGACACTGTTCACTTTAGGCCTTACCAACCTCACGAATTTAAAATGCATTGTATTAAGGGGATTCAACCTCACACATATATAGCACATCTCATTTCCTCACTTAGGCAACGTGGGGACTATAAATCCTAGGTAGCCAGCCAGTCTCTGAGCCCACTCACACACAGAGCCATCAACCTCAAAGCCCACCCACTCAAGGTAGTCTGTCAGCCTCAAAGCCCGCCCACACAAGATTGTTACATGTGGGGTGTGTTAGTTTGATTTAGGTTTGTGGTTGAGTTGGTGTTGAGAGTGGGGTGGTGGTTTGTCATGGGGCAATTAAAATCAGAGATAGAAAGAGAGAGTTGGGCAGTGGCGTGCTGGCAAACTGGAATTGCGAAAATGAGGAAAACAAAAACGGGAAGGAGGAATTGAGAAGAAGCATCGATGTTGTTGTCGATGTGGGTGTGGATCACGTTGTCTTCGAGGAAGCTAAGATTTCATTGTTGTTGGTGGAGAGAGTGGTAGATGAGAAGATCGAGAAGACGAGGAGAAGGAGGAGGAATCGAGACTTTTCAAAGATAAAATGTTAGAGAAGAGGCATTGTGGAAATTGTAGATTTGGGCAAGGGCTTTCTTGGGAAATCAAAATCTTAATGGATTTAAGCACACACATTTACAGTTCATTTGGAAAATTCTCGTTATAAAATAGACTAGTATATCAGGCGTGCCAACGACACGGCCACACACTTTCCACGTAGAGTTTGCTCTTGCTTATGGCACGGGTACCGTGTCATGCCACTTGGTCTTTGGGTCATGGTTTGGGCATTCCTAATCATGTTTGTTCTATTTGAAACTTTGTAAGTTTTACTTAATAAAGCTTAGTTGGATGGTTAAGGGGACAACCCCAATCATAGTGCATCGATGTAAATGTGACTGATATATTACTACATTACCAAATAGCAGGACTTCAAACCAAGATAACAAAAAATTTACTATAAACTAATAAAACTTGAAACAATCATATATGAAATGTGAAGTGACTGATTTTGATTGTAAAAAGTATTGAAATGTGGAGGGCAAAATGAAAATATAATTGTTAGATGTAAGAGCATATTAATAGTTTATAGCTAATTGGCGTTTTCAAATAAATTATGTTAGTATAACTTGATGCGTCCAAATCTCGTTCTCCTAAGAGTTTGACATGCAAAACAGATTTTAGATTGTCAAAAACCACATTTTTGGTAGCCGAAAGCACTTCGATGCTAAAATCAACGAATCTGTTTGAAAAAGGAAATAAATCTGAACAAAACTCAGTTAAAGTTGTATACATTTGTCGAATGTTCCCTTTATTTTTTATAATGGTCACGATCAATTCTCTACGTGACTTAAGCATGTGAGGCTCAACAAAAGGAGATGTTTCTCATAACAGTCTACTCCTTTATGGAGATGCGTCCATGGAGGCATAACTCCTTCCACGATTCTTTTATATGCAACATTTCTCTTCTTTATGAGAGAACTCGTGTCGGACCTGGATTTGGGCTTTGTTTCGCTTGGGTCTAAATTTAGGTTTTGATTACGTCCTCCCTTAATGGGCCATGTTTGGGATTTTATGTTTGGCTTTAACCTTCTTAGATTTTTACGAGCTGGCCTAATAGACGAGATCCCAGATTCTCGTGATGGATGTTTTCTGCCACGTGTATACCTTCGATGACAATCTATTTTGATGTATTACCAGCTATCCCCCCTTTAGTTAATGGGTATGCTGATGTGGCCACTAACTTCATAACGGTTGATATTCCAACTCTATCATTGCCTTGAACATAATGTTGTTAGCAACTTTCGGTCGGTGGTCTTCTTGATTACTTGTTTATCCGTTCGTTTTCGCTCGCATTGTTTTTTAAATTTTGCACGCCATTATATCCCACACGTCGTCCCACGAGCAGTCTCTTCGTTGTTTGGTTGTACAAAGGAGAAACGTGATAGGTTTGTTTCTTTTTTTTTACGCCACCTTTGATATTAGGTTGTTTCTTCTTTTCGTCGTCTTCTTTCAACTTTTCTTGCCTATTCGCGTTGTCTGTCGGTGACTTACTGGACGATAAGCAACTTGATATCTGTGAAGCTCATTTCTCTCCCAATAAGGCTTCTTAGACGACCTTGGATAGCATTTGTTCCGACTACTCTTTGCCTTTTGACCATGAGATCATTTTACCTCGATAGAACGACAATCCTTATCGTCCGAGGAAGGGGTATATTGCACTTTACCCACATTTGTTTCAGTTTGGCTTTCGATTTCCAACTCCAGAGTTATTTTGGGCTTATTTAGATTTTCTGGGTATTCCTCCTACTCAGATGGGCCCTAACGGTTGAAGGGTTATGGTTTAAACATATGCAAGAGCCATCTTTTCTGGTATTCCTTTGACTTTTAGAACTTTGCACTTGGTGGTTGAACTGTTGATGACCAAGAGTACTAGTTGTATCCATTCTTCTGTGTGTTTTGGTAATCTTAACGATGATATCAGGGGTTGGTCATGGGATTAATTCTATGCTTTTGTCTGTTCTGGGTACTTCGATTTGCAAGGTCAACAAATAGTGAGGTTTTTCCAGGCCTAACAAGCAGAGGGATCTGCAATTGACTGCGGAGGAACATATTATCAACGAGCATTTTTTGCAGCTTCCTTTGGTTCCTTTGGACACTTTCCTTTCTGATGTCATGGTAGAGCGCAACGGTTTGTATAATATGAATGAAGTTGAACGAGCTGTGCTGATTGAGCGCGCAAAGATCTTGATGCTCCTGATAGCATTGGTGCTACTGGTCCAACTTTCAAGAAGAGAAATATTTTGAAGCCTGTTAATCCATCGAAGCGGTTATTTATAAGTTCTGATCGTGTTATGAAGAGAAAGTGACTCCTCAATTCTACTCGTCGTGCTTTTCGTTATTCGAGTTCTGTTGATAGGGAGTCTGTGAGGGAGGATCGCTTATCTCTACAAGAGACTGAAGAGATGGAGTTGGCATTGGAGATGAGCCAAAAAAATACCATTCGCCCGTTGGATGATGGCGAATTTTCTACTTATGGTGGTCCTGATGCTACCAAGTGCTCCAATGACGATCTTAAGGCCATCCATGATAAGATGTTCCAACTGGCGGTTGTTTAGTCTAAGGAGCTTGGTGGTCATGGTCGAGTTTTGGAGGCGCAGTTTCCTCGTTCTCTTTCTTCTCCCGTTGATGATGTAGAAGAGGTCCTGCCTTTTTCTCCCCGCTTAGGCTCTTCGGCCCTTATTGGGACCAAGGATTGTGATTTCGTTTTTCGAGTTAATTTCGATTTCTTGATTTTAAGAAATATTTCGGTAAAAAGAAAAAAACGTAAAAATTTCGAGGATAAATGAAATATATAATGAATTTTCAGGGTATATTAAATCATCATCATCAAAGCCCATTCCCGAGATTTTCGGGGTCGGCTACATGGATTTTGGTCCTCCAAGCAATGCGATCTTCCCACATTTCCTCACCTAATCCAAGCTCAATGATATCTTCATTCACCGTATTCATCCAAGTTTTCAACGGTCGTCCCCTCCGTCTACACCCTCCATTAACTTGCCAATCTAAACATTTTCTAATTGACGCCGTGCTTGGTCTCCTCCGCACATGACCAAACCAAGTTAAACGTATTTCTCTAATTTTTTTCCTCTATGGGCGCTACACCTAAGTATCTCCTAATTCTTTCATTTCTAATTTTATCCTTACGAGTTTTACCACACATCCACCTTAACATACGCATTTCTGCTACTGCCATCCTATGCGTATGTTGTCCCGTAGTGGCCCTACATTCTGAACCATATAGCATGGCTGGTCGAACAATTGTCTTATAGCATTTCCCTTTTAGCCTTGCAGGCATCCTTCTATCGCATAATACTCTTGACGCCATTCGCCATTTCAACCAACCAGCTTTAATCCTGTGGTCTACATCTGCTCCAATAGCCCCATTCTTTTGAATTATAGACCCTAGATATCGAAAAGCCTCACACTCCGAAACCTCGACACCTTCGATCTCATCAGGGTATATTAAATATGTGAAAAAATAATATGCAAGTAAATAAATGTATAAAACACATTAAATGAAACTAAATTGCCTATAATTAGAAAATCAAGAGATAGTTTAAAAAATCAATATATAATTAGAAGACGTGATAATTAGGAAATTATGGAGTGGTTTCATTAATCAATAAATGATTAGAATGAATGATAATTAGAAAAAAAAACTCAAAATTTAAGAAAAAATCCAAAAAAAAATGTAAATATTAGTGACTGCTTTTGTATTTTTACGAAAAAACCTCAAAATTTATGAAAAAAACTCAATTGTTTTCGAAATAAACCCTCGAAAAATGTTAACTTTTTTTTTACAAATTGATGTAACGAGAGAACATATGAGCGATTGTAAACTTTATCATCATCCTTTTTATTAATATAAGGTTTGGGGATCCTAAAAACCCCAGCTCACTTTCCAAAAAAAAAATCACCGATCACCATTGCCTGACCACATATCCCTTTTCTTTTCATAGATCGCACAACACATTTTAATCTCTCATTACAGTTCGTACCCACACCACATAGCCACCATCATCTCCTCCATCTATGTCAACTTCATCATCTCTCCCTTCGCAGTCCAATAATCACCAGTTCTCCACTTCGTCGTCCCATCTCCTTCATTGTCTTAGCCTCTCTGTCGTCTCTCGCCCTCATCTCCGTCGCACGTCATCAACAACCACAACCACACACAGAAAGAGTAGTGAAGTAGATCATTGAAAAACTAGGAAAGATCGTGAGCGAGGAAGGAAGAGGAAGAGATTTATTTATCTTTCTTTTCTACTATCCGCACCCCACAATCCATTCTTTACCACTACGCAGGCGGCGACAACGCTTTCTCTTTACCCTATCTTATTTTTAGTTTGATAAGTTAATTATGTATTGTTATTCGAACATGATTAATATGTCTAGCTAAACTCCCTTTTAGCTAGGGTGGATTCGAAGCCCCAAATATATGCTTTATGAATTAATTGAATTTAATCTTCCTTGCTGATTTGTGATTGTGTTTTGCTTAACTGCTTTATAGAGAACTTTTCTGTGTATGTTGGGGCTAGTGTATAAGAGAGTTTTACCTAATAGTTACAATCTTGTACTCATAAGTAGTAAATGCCAATGAATGTTGGTAAGGTTAAGTAAAAACCTAGGTAAGAACAAGATATTGATCATACTTGTAATTGCCTAGTCAGTGTTCATATTTTCCACAAAACTTAATGATCTTAGATTGTTATCTAACAAGAATTGGGTTGATCGTTTTACTCTCTCTGGCCATGCAATGTAAGGTGTATATTAGTTTCCAAGGTTGTTCTTTCGATCCTGTAGTTGAGTTATCTGGTTGTTTTTCTTCCTCTTAGCTATTTTTCTGGCATTCCAATGAATTCGTCGAGTCGTCCTCTTTGAATTCAATGTTCAATTTCATCTTTCAGCTTGTAGTAGTGTTTGGTATCGTGCATGTGATCCCTATGGAAGGAACAATACTTGCTTTTGTCTCTTACTTCTGGATCCTGGGCGGCCAGCTGACGTTATCCCAATTCGCCATGTATTTCAGGATGTTGGTCTGACTTGTCTTCGGGGTCGTGTATGGTTTGTACATCTTTTTAAGTTTTTCATCACGTTGGTTATCCGCTCGTGTCTAGGCCGCGTTGATTGCAAATTTTTGGATTCTAACTGGTTGGATTCGGTCCTTTCGTCATTCCAATGTTTATTTGACTAACTGTTATCTTCCTATGGTCCATCATCTCATATTCTCTCTTCCCTCCTTTCTCGTTTCCTTGAATGATTCTCCATTTCTTGGTTATTTTTTCTTTAGACAACTTGCATCTCCTCAAAAGAAATATGTTTTTGGGTTGTTTTCTGCAAGACTGCCATGCTTTTTGGTGGTTCCAGGTTGAGAGCATAATGGGGTCTCTCTTCAGCCTGATGGTAAAAGTTGCGGCGGCTGTATCATCACTGCATCCGTCAATCATCGTCAGTTTGTTGGTGAAACGAATGACGTATTTCTGTAAAGTTTCTTCGGGTTTTTCTTGATGTGGAGGTAGTGTGTTCATTTCCTCATCCGTTGACTTCTGATGAATCTTGTGATAATGGAGGTGACTAACACCTGGAAGGAGTCTATTGACCTCGGTGGTAGGCTTTTGAACCAATTCATTGTCGTGGAGGTAAGACTGATTGAAAATGTTCTGCACAGGATTGACTTTGTTGTCTCCTTTAACGCCATCATGTGGTGGAAGTGCCTTGAGTGGTTTGTTTGGTCGATGGTACCATCATATACTTCGAACCTTGGTGGAGTGAACTTTTTTGGCATGGGGGTTATCATGAAGGCATCGAAAAATGGCAGTTTGGCTAGTTCGTACTAGGGGTGGGCACGGGACGGGATGGGACGAGATATACCTATCCCGTTCATACGGGATCGGGACGGGACGGGACGGGATCAACAGGTACCTCACTTCAATTCAAAGGCTGACTTAATTTATGAACAACAAGAAGCTTTTACTTCTTGTAACTACCTCAACTACAAGTAAAGGGATTATCTTGACCATTAACAATGAACTTTCAGGCAAAATGTGTACAAAATTTTCAGCATTTGTATTCGTTTTGAAGTGTCAATATCCATACTTGTACTACCCTGCCTAAAATAGGAACTCCTCACTGATGCTCGTATCCATAGTGGTCCTCAATGGTTACGATGCACATGTGAACTAAAAACAATTACTCACTGTGTGGGAATGTTTCAAATAAGCTGAAACGCCAAACCCGAATACCTCTCCTATCATATATGTTTATTTTGTCAACTTGATTATGACCAAAAACACAGATAGGCTTAACACATACCTAACTTCACACCATTTTCAAATTTTGATAATGAACTAGCCTTGAAAAATAGAATATTAATGAATTAAACAAATTACTTCACAACAGGGACAATAATAGCTCAAGTACTTTTGTACCGAAAATCAGACTTTGTCAAGAGGCGAAGAAGTCTCATGGGACATGGCCTCTTCTTATTCATTACAGAACATGTAGCCCATGCAAATAGCCAAATCCATGCCCAGCAAGATCCACTGCTCTACGGTCCCAAGCACCGGTGCAATTTCAGTGCAGTAGACAAATTAAGCAACAACAATATCACTAATATCATACCCTTGAGGGTCTCCCGAACTGACTCTTCATCACGAGGTACTCTTTGTATAGTTTTTTGGGATAGTGGCACCCCAATAATAACATGACACAAATATACAAAAAGAATGTAGCAAACTGAGCTGAAGTCCTTATGATGAAGGCCTCGAATGAGGGTAAAGATACTAATGCAAGTCAAGAAAATGGTGCAACAAATCATCACGACATCTCAGGGTTTCTCTTTGCAAATTGGTTGTTGTTGTGGGATGACATGCTTAGCATTCATGAGCTTCTGAGCAGAATTTAAATTCACAGGTTTGAAGTTGTCTCAGTTTATGATGCAAGATCCTTGCGTTATCCAAATATTTATGTGCATGTGTTCAGAGGCGGATCCAGGAAATTTTGTTACCCGGGCTATAAATATTGAAGAAGTTTTTAACTACAAAAAATTATGCAAGGGACGTGATTTGAACCATGGCTAAAATGAAAATAAGTGAGATTATAAATAAAAATAAATAATTAAATAAAAATATTAATAATTAGTATTAATAAATTAGTTCGGGATTGGCGGGATTGAAAATCTTCATCCCATCCCATCCCATTCTAGATCGGGACGGGACGGGATCGGGATGAAATTATTCAATCCCATTAAGACCCGAAAAAATCGGAACGGGACGGGACGGGACGGGATCGGGACGGGAACGGGATCGCGGGATGGGATGCCCACCCCTAGTTCGTACAATGTGTTGAAATTAGTGACTCCGATTGGGATTTTAACAAGCGTTCCGTCACACTGTGGAGTCTTGCCCTGGAGGAGTTCATTGCTCTTGAGGTTTCTCTGTTGGAACTTCGACACTCCCTCGAGTTCGATTGGTGGAGTTTTGCTAGGGCGGTGCCTGGATAGAATCAACTGGCTGAATGCGCTCCTGGGTGAGTTTTTCTAGTATCTTTGTCATATAGTTCATTTGGACCATAAGCAGGTTTACCCGAGGATCCGTGGCAGCGTTGCCATTGGCCCGATGATTTAAGTTGCATCTTGTTCACAAGCCGTTTGTGATACATTGTCGCCAATAAGAAAGTTATTGTTATCGTCACCGGGTTGAGAATCTGTAGAGTGTCATTTGTTATGAGAACTCGTTGATTGTTTATCAGATTTTGGTGAACTTCGTCAATGTGGATCTTTTTTATAGAAAGGGAACTTGTCGTTCCCAACAAACAACTCCAAACTGATACGTCCAAATCTCGTCTTCCTGAGAGTTTGACTTGCAAAAAAGGTGTTAGATGATGCGCTATTTTAGTAGCACACAACTTAATACCCTGCTTTGTGATTTGTAGTATAGAATAAGTAGGGATCGTTCTAGACCGGGGATTAGAGAGCTTGTTAATTACACTAATAATAATTAAAAGACAACTAACAACCTAATTAATTAAATAAAAGGGGATTGAATTTTATAAATTAAACTATGAAAATAACTACGAAAATTAATGTAAAGATAATAAACTAAAGAGATGACAAAGATGAGAAATTAACTAAGGGTTTTATCTCCACACACCAAACATATGCTTATAAATTAATCTTCAATAATCACTTGCTAACTCGTGAGAGACAATGCTCAAGACTAACCGTGACCGCACTGCATTAATCTTATTATTTTTCCAAGTTCGTTGAATTAAACTAAGCGTCGCTTTCAAACTATTCTTATCATGTCATCTAAACAGGAATCGCAAGTTAAATAACAATCTAAGATCATTAAGTTTTGTGGAAAATATAAACACTGACTAGGCAATTACAAGCATGATCAACATCTTGTTCTTGCCTAGGTTTTGATTAACCTTACCAACGGTCCTTCTTATTTACTACTTGTGAATATAGGATTATAACAATTAGGTGAAACTCTCCTATACTCTAGCCCCAGATCCTCGCATGCTTACTAAGTTGGTCACCTTAACAAACATACAAAGAAAAGTTCTCTATAAAGCAGTTAAATAAAACACAATCACTAATAGCAAGGAAGATTAAATTCAATTAATTTATAAAGCACATGTTCGGGGCTTCGAATCCACCCCTAACAAAGAGGAGTTTAGCTAGACATATTAATTATGTTCAAACAGTAGTTCATAATCAATAGTCAAACTAAAATAAGAGAAGGAGATTAGAAAAAACGCCGTCGCCTGTGCGTGGTGATACTGAGTGGAACTGGGGTGCAAATAGTGCAAAATCTCTTCACCTTCTTCACGCGATTTGCTCATTCGCTGCTTCCTCAGCTTCTTTCGTTCTGTTTCTTCGGTCTCCCTTCGTTCTGCTTCACCTTTTTCTTTCGATCTCTGCTTGTGAAACAGATTGAGAGAAATAAGGGAATGACAAGGGACTGAGACGGTGGCTGGCGAGTGGTGATGATCAGGGAGGAGGTCGACTAGTTGAGTGAATAGAGGACGACGATTGAGGTGAAGGAGGTTCTGATGGTGATGGCGATAAGGGAGTCAGGCGAGAGAGATGCGGATGGTGAAGATGGCGAAGACAGGGGACATCGAGAGAGACTATGATGAGAGGATGGAAGAAGGGACTGTGGTTGTAAGGAAGAGGGGATGAACAGGGTCCTACGGTGGTGGTCTGCGGTTGTGGATAAGGGCGGTGAAGATGGTTGATGATGGGTGAGGACGGCGGCTAGGGTTCGGCGAGGTGATGATGGATGGGTGCGAAACAGTGAGGGATTGCGGCTGTACGAGGGTTAGGGCTTGTTGTGGAGGCTGTGGATGGGATGGATGGATCAAAGCCAAGTATCTTCCCCCTTTTATTCTTGTTTTCCTCTTTCTGTGGTTTCTTTGTTGGTGTGGTTTCCTTGTGCAATTAGTATTCGTAAATTGCCAAGTTGCTTCTATTTTAAAATATTGTAATTGAAAACCTACACAAACATGAAAATAGCAATTAGTACCATAATTAACAAGTAATAGCTAAAAATATATATAGAAATATAGTACTAAAAATAGCCTAATTATGCCTTTATCATTAGACTGCCAAATACCACCTTTTTGGTGGCCGAATGCACTCCGATGCTTAAGTCAGTGACTTTGTTTGAAGAATAAAATAAATTTGAACAAAACTCAGTTAAAGTTGCATACCTTTGTCGAATGTTTCATTTACCTTTTATAATGACCGCGGTTAATTCTCTGCATGACTTAAGCATGTGAAGTACAACGGAAAGGAAATGTTTCTCGTAACAGTCTCATCCTTTATGAAGATGCGTCTGTGGAGGCGTAACTCCCACCACGATTATTTTTTATGCAACGTTCATTTTTTTTATGAGAGAACTCGTGTCGGGCTTAGATTTGGACTTTAATTCATTCATGCTTGGATTTGGGCTTCGATTATGTCATCCTTTAATGAGCCATGGTTGGGTTTTTATGGTTAGCTTTAACTTTCTTGGGTTTTACGAGCTGACCCAATATATGGGACGTCAGATCCTCGTGGTGAATTTTTTTGCCACGTGTATGGCTTCGATGGCAATCTATTTTGACGTATCATCATAATTAGTCAATTTTTTAGAGGGCTGATTTTGATTGTAAAAAATTTAAATGTGGAGTACAAATGAAAAAATCCAAAAGTTATTCAAATAAACTATAATTGAATTCCCATTGTAATAAATATGTGTTTTCTTGTGTGACCATTGAAAAGCCAAGGAAGTAAAAATGAGTTGGTTAATAATAAATAAATTAATAGTGGTGATTCAATGAGGTTAACCTCATGCCTATTCGATGAGGGCACCCCTCTCAACCGTTGAATTAGATAAATCTATATGAAGTTGTTAAACAAAAAAATGAAAAGACTTATTAGTTTCGTAAATCCACGATCCCACACAATTCCATAGTTTTAGAAACTTTTTCTTCCTCTTTTGATCACATAAATTCTTCTGCAAAATCAATGAAAGCAATTTTTTTTATTTTTTTTTGTAATTTATTGTTCATAACCAATGACATTCATCATCTTATCTTTGAACAAAGGGGCAATAATTTGAACAAACTCTAAAAGAAAATATATGCTCATGCCCTTTTGGACCTCCTCAGTGAGTTTAAATTTAAAACAAACATATCTCTTCAATTTTCTTCAATCGTATCCAAAACCGATATATCTTGACATGAAATCCAATAATCTAAAAATCACTTATGGAGAAGTCTAAAAAACTTTTCATCATAAAGATAAAACCAAATGGGTTTAGGAATTAGATTTATTTTTAAATAGATAAAAATGAAGAAATAAATTGTGGAGAGGATGGGAAGAATAAAAAGGGAATGAAACTGTTAAAACGTGAGATTAAGCTAAGTGAATCGGTACCTGTAAATTAATAAGCTTTGTTGGCTACATAACACGTGGTGTGAAGAGGGAGTAAAAGTAAATAAAGTCCCTGGCTCCCTAAAGTATACATGGACACGTGTTATTCTAGCTGGTAAAAAATGATGGTATTAGTTGTGATTACGAAGAAAGTGCAGGAATTATTATTATTTCTTTCGTACACTTTAAGGAAGGGTATTTTAGGAACTCCGCAATCTTGAGGGAGATGTTCCAGCGCAAACGCTGAACAGGGAAATTGAATTGGCACTCAGAGAAGTATACACTTTTACATATTTGATCTTTTACAGCTTATGAATGATGAAGCAATGTTTTCGTATACAATCATACATTGTTTTTCTCGTTCATCTTTTCCATATTCTAAATTTTTTGTCATTGAAAGTGAGTGAAAGCGAAATGGGCGCATATAAATATCAGGAACAATTTTAGGTAGTTTGAGTTTTGTTGCGCGAGGGCGGGTGAAAATACATTTTTGCCTCTCTCCACACCCAACACTAAATCAGGCAGCAAAACTCAGACTACCAATAATTTTTGAAATATCAACCATTTGGGTGTCCAACAATCGACAATCGACAATTGACAATTGACAAATAGTGGCTTAACCACAACCACTCATCTAAAAATTGTTTTCCACTACTTTTCTTGAGATTTTTAGGTATTATTATTATTATTATTATTATTTGCAGTGATTGACTCACATTTAGCGTGTGTTTGGTTGCATGAAATTTTATGTCGTGAAAATTTATGAGGGGATCATATATTTTAGCTTAAATTGATGTATGAGAATAAAAGTGACATGAACATAAGCATTATTTGCCTTAGAAAAACCAAAGAGCTAGGGCGAATCTGTGTATTGGATAAGGGGGGCAATTGGCCCCCTTATATTTTTGAAAATTTCACTAAGTTACTTATATGTTTTATCTTGCTCCCTTTAAAATACTAGATTGTCCATCTTTATATACAATCTTGGCTTTTAACTCTAGGCCATTTTAAAATAAAGGCTTTTATTTTCTATTTTTTAAACTTCACCTTCACCAATCCCGATCCCAGTCCATTTCTCTCCATTTTATTTAATCTCTTTTTTTTTATTTCCATCAACGAACCGAACATCTTTTTTTATTATTTCTCTTTCTATTTTAATTCAAACCATATTCGTATTAACATTTTTAATTGGCGGGTTGGAGATCGGGAGAAGGGAAATTATACGTTTGAATGATTTTGTTTTCTTTTTTAATCTCTACCTATTTAATCTCTTTAGTTTAGATTAAATAATTATAAATTTAAGATTTTAAAAGTTGTTTGTTTGCTTCGTCTGAGCTAATTCAAAAGGAGAAAGTTCTTCATCCAGACCAGTCCAGAAAAGAGATACAACCTAGAATGTTGCTGCTGCTACTAATACTTGGACTTAGATTGTACTGCTAAGCCTGCCTCAATGCCAAAAAGTTATAAAGAAAGCAAAGGTCTTCTTCTTGCCAACTCTCATCTTATATCATCATGTTTGCTTATGTTTTCTCTAATTCAAAAAGATAAGCTCTTCATTTGCTAGCTACAAGTGAATTGATCATGTTATGCATATTTGTATAGTTGACTAACTGTATAGTAAAATAGTTGTGTATTGTTTACCCTCTTTTGTTTGTAATTCGGAATTCGTCTTCTGTCAAAGAGTGAAATTCTCATGATCATAAAATTAAATGGTGAATGTTGAGTGATGACTTAAAATTAAACTAAAATATAAAAGTGCTCTCATAAAATTTCATGCAACCAAACACATCCTTAACGTGTCGACTCATGCAGGTCTTTTAACGGCTGAGCTGTGCGAAATTGCTCGAATGCTTAGCACTGCCATTTTATGATGTTATTTTCAAAACCTGTAATATCACATTGGAAGTACATCCTCACAAGTAAAGAGATAAATAAATGATTTGACTTCATTGAGACTCAATCAATTAGAAATCGACAATGCATCGTCCTAACAAACCATTTTACTTGGATACTAATCCAAAAAACATGTCGACGAGGCTATAATCACGGCTTTTGCACATTTTCCTCTCATCTTCCCCTACTAAAAACAAGGCATTATTAGCCATTAATATATAGTCCGGACCACATCAACATCTCTCATAAAGTCACATAACACTGCATGAATTTGAATTATCATCATCACTGAGGCGGTGGAGTATCTGACTTTAGTCGAGCTCGCACGTGCGAGAGATGATTGTTCTTGGGTCATTCATCGTGTTTCGCAAGAAGCAAGGTGGGGCCTTCTTATCGTACACCCCAGGTGCGTGTGGGTGATCCACTGCATCGTACGGTACATACGGCCATAGCTGTACATGCAAATTGCAAAACCTTCCCTCTTTTCCCCGGCCCGTTTTAATTCTTTGCTGGCGCGACAACCTTTCTGCACGGCTCTATTATTATTGGGGCTGTCAAGGTAGGTCGTGATGAATGTTGATTAGTTTTTTGTACGGTACTTATTGCTCGATTTTTAGGATTCTTGATACATTGGTGTAAATTAGAAACCCCGACTTTATCTGGTGGAGTTAAGGTCTTCTCAGGATGATGTTGTAAGTGGATGGTGAATCGATTACCATGAACTCTTGGATCAAGACTGTCTGAAGTTGTGGTTCCCCTGCCAATTTTATTTTTTCATTAGAAAAACATTTTTTCCTGTTCAATCCGACCATGGGGTGATTAGCGGGCATTAGGTTCTCTTCTATTAGTTGCATATTGTGGAATGTGTTGAGAAATATAATCCTTATGGAGCTCCTGGTGTCTACCAAGGATCTTAATTTTCACTTTCCACTTAGCTATAAAGACCGAAATTACTAGATCGTTATTATGCAGAAATTGGACAACCTAGAGGTTTCTATCCGTGAAAGTCAAGGACAATAACTGATTCTGACACGAGCGTGTCGTACCTAGTGGCCCTCGTAAGTTGACCAAGTCCATATCTCAACGAGTGTCCCCTTTCGTGACTTGTTGGATTGTTCGACTTTCTAACACACTCCATGCAGAACATATACAATGTTGCGCGCCTTGCCTTCAATTTATTTGACAGCTTGTTCTCCTTCCTTTGCCCAGTCATGTTTCACATTTGGGCTCAGGAATTAATTGAGTTTCCCTCTCTTGATTCAATGCTTGATCTCATATTTGAAATTTTTGTAGTCATTGGTATCATGGCCAATGTCCTTGTTAAAGGAGTAGTATTTTCATTGTTCCGTCGCAAGGGATCCCCCCAGAGTTTGGTAAGCCACTCACTTCTCCCAAATTCTTAATGACATTGAGGATATCGGACATGCTGGAGTTGAGGAGAGTGAAGGGTTGGGAGTCGACGTAGTTAGAGGTTTTATCTTGTCTCGTGCGGCTGGAGTCCGGCCTATTGTCATTTCGCTTCCTTTTATTTTTGTCATTGTCCTCATGTTTATTTCCTTCATTATTGTCTTTAGGACCAAAGAGTTTATTTCCAACTTCTGCCTCATTTTCTGCAGCTAACATCTCATTGAGAGTGATGTATTTATGGGCGCTCTTCAGCAAGTCCGCCATGCCAATTGAAGGCTCTAGAATGAAAAAGTCATAGAACTTGTCTCACATCAGATTCGAGGTGAAGGTTGTGACCGAGGTGTCGTCGCTGCAATCGTCGATGATAGTTAACTCATAATTGAAGTGTGTGACGTACTCCCTCAGTGTCTCGTTCGGCTTTTGTTCGAGGGTGAACAGGTAATACAAGTTGTTTATGATTCGTTAGCTGCTGACAAAGCGGGTGAGAATGCTTTTGTCAGCGTACGTAGTAAGTCAATGGACTTCGGAGGGGGAACTAGGTCAGCATTGACTTATTAAGGCTGTCGAGGAAAGACTGACATATTACTACTTCAGATCCTTCTTTGAGCGCCATTACATGTTGAAAGTGGCGTAAGTGGTCGGACATTGTTGTCCCGTCATAAAACTCCAACTTTGGCGGGCTGAACTTCTTCAGCAGTAGATTGTTCATGATGAGATCCATTTAGGGGGGGGGGGGGGGGGAGGAGGAGGGACGGTGAAATTGGACAACACGTCTAGATTTGTGGTCCAAAGCCAAAGGGGGTTCTGCGAGGCTGGTTTGTCAGCCTAAACGTAGGGTTTCTGTTGGTTGCTCCTCTTCCCTTGGTTCACTGAAAGTCAACAAAGGCACAATGACTCTGCTGAATGTGTTCTCTGGTGACTTCCGATAATGGGGCTTTTCGCAGCTCCCGATATTTTTCAACGGGTGGAGGGTTCCGTTGAGTATTTCCACCGCTCATGTGATTTGTTGCACTTGGGTTCACAGTAGATCCACCTTGGGGGTCCGTCGTGGCTGCTGCCGACGCAGGGTCCGAGGTTGTCCCCCCAAGGTGTCGGTGCCGCCGGAGCAGGTAGCGTTATGTCGGTTCGAACGTTCAATAGCTCAACGATGTCTCCATTTTTGTGAGATCGCATGGTCACCATTTTTTAGGAATGTAAGGAATGGTGATATCATTGTTTTCTAAGGAACTTCGTAGTTCCTCACGGACGTCTCCAAATTGAGGCAGTTGAATCTTGTTATCCTTAACCATAACCTGCACAAGGAACATACATGAGGCAAATACCACCATTATGGCGGCCAATGACACTCCGATGTTTAAGTCAGATAAAACTTGAAAATGCGTAATGTTGTAAAATGGGTTCTATAATGTACGTTTGTCCACCAACCATATATCATATTTATAATGCGAGAGTTCTTGTTTGGCTAGGCCATTGGTAACGTAGTTTAGAAAAAAATATATTGTTGGATATTATTTCTTTACTATGAGTCGTGCATGTAGGAGAGTTTTCGTACACAACTTGTGCTCCTAGATTTGCAGGAGATTTTTTCATTGTGGAGTGCTGTCCATGCAGGGGGGTTTATGCACAACTTATACTCCAATATTTGTTTCCTAGTCGAAATCAATGTATTGCTGGCATGTCCGTCCTAGGTCGATCCCTCAGATACTTGCCTATCAGGTCTTACGAGTATTGAGCTTGACCATGCAACATATGGGCTTATTAGGGCGCTGTTGTTTGAGTCCAACTTCTTTGATCCTGCTTCGGTGAGTATTGTAGGTTTGGACTTTGCCATATTGGGTGCGTAATCAGGCTTGCTTTGCTCTGCTGATGAGATTATCATAACACGTATACGACACAGATTAATGAACGATTTGGTGTATCATCAATCATCATCATCATTATTAACTATATAATGCAAGTTCTTATGAACAGACAAATGTGTGACTTCAACCTGATTTTGTGATTTTAAATAAAAAACTTACATATATACCATTTTACGCTTCCAAATTTAGATTATTTACGATAAAAAACTCACCCCTCTCAAATATGGTTAATGATACCTAAACTCTTAACACAATTTATTCAAAACACATAACTATTTGTAAACTATACAAAGATTCTTAAATTATAGATAATTTTTTTTTAATTTCAATAATAATTATTAAAATAATGTTATAAGAATATTAATCAACGTTCTGCGTACAACGCATCGACAACCTAGTACACCATAATTATTATTTTCTTTCATCTTTGTTGTGATGGACTCGTATTTATCGTGTGGACTCGTGCAGCTCTCTTAATGGCTGAGCGGCTAGAGAAAGACTTATCATACCCACCATTTCTCGAGTTTATGGGGTATGTATTTTAGGTTTGCGACTTGCCTGGAAATGCCCTAATACTGCAATGTTATTATGTTATTTTCAAAACCTGTAATATCACATTGGATATATATCCCCACAATTTGACTTCAATGAAACTCAATCAATTAGAAATCTATAATGCATATAGTCCTAACATACTTGGATACTAATCCACAAAAACCATTACATAAATCTCCCAAAATACAAGTCAAAGTCCCAGTCGTCTATAATCACAACTTTTACACAATTTCCTCTAATCTTCTCCTACTAAAACCAGGCAATATTAGCCATTAATACATAGCCTACATCACATCAAAGATTTTTCTCATAATATCACATAACACTGCATGCATTTGCATTCTCATCACTGAAGGCGTTGGAGTATCTGACTTCAGTCGAGCTCGCACGTGCAAGATTTGATGTTCTGGGGTCATTCATAGTGTTTCGCACGTAGCCAGATGGGGCCTTCTTATCATACACCCCAGGTGCGTATGGGTGATCCACTGCATCGTATGGTACATAAGGCCATAGCTCCGCATTCTTTCCTGTACGACGTCGGACTCTCTTCACCACTTTGTGTGGTTCCACGTACCCGGTCACTGTTAGCTTATGTTGCTTCGGGTCTACGTCCACGTTTGTCACATCTGCGCATTTTAGTCCACTGGGGGGGTTGAGTGAGTGTTACATTAAAGTGAGACCCATCAATTTGTATTTGTTATCTTCTTAGCTTTGATAGTGGTGCCAGTCAAAATGCTAGATATTTCTCATATTTATAAATAGTGAAAAAAATGTAAAAATATCTATCAACATTATATTAGAATAATAAATTATAATGGTAATAATCATTCCAAAACTTCTATTAATGAATCAAACAATATGATGAATTAAATTAAACAAACCTTTTAGATTAAGATCAATGTATTGTGAAATATTAAAGAAGAAGGAAACATTGATGAGAAGAGAAGCAAGAACAAGTACTAACACATAGTAACAACGTACCTTTCATCCCTTCAACAGATCTCCTAACCTTCCTTACACAGCCTTCACAGTCAATCTTCACTCTAATCTCCACAGTCTGATAAGAGTTCATGAACAAAAAAGAAGAAGAAGCATTTTAGTAGATCTTGACATACTAAATGACTAAAGTTTACCAACAAAACATAGTGAACTACTCAATGACCTTGTACTGATTTAGAAACCAAAAGAAGACGTAAACATACACATGGAAGTTGAAATTGAATCAAAACATACCTGCAAAGTTTTGGAGTTCTTGTTGCTATACCTCCTAGTTCTACGATGGAAATCAAATAGATCAGACAAGTAATCTAAAGCACCCATTTTTTGTTATGTATGAATCGCAGATGCAAAGCAAGGAGGAAGATATTCTGAAGATACCAAAAGTAGCAAACAACAGAGAAAGATAGGTTTGTGTTCTGTTGTGTATGGGATTGGGTTTTGGAGTTATAAAGAGAAGTAGAATTTGTAATGGGTGGACAAGTAGACTTGTGTCGACTGACGCGTGTACATCAAGAATAGTTTTTATATTGTAAAATGATCAAATTAACGTAACATATGGGGCCCTTCCCTGCACTTAATCTGCAATGGCCTAGTTAGGCTGAATGGATTCGGTGGATAGGTATGGTATGTGAAGAGGGGCCTTCCTTCCTTCCTTCTTGTTTGGTTTCGTGTTCAATTTGAGATTAGATGAGAGGTTGTAATTTATGGTGAGTTGATGAGGTAGCATGTCGTCATTGTGATAATAAATAGCTGCTGCAGGTTCACCCTCATGATTAATTTGTATTGTATTTTCCATCAAAATTGTTAAGATACGTACTAGCTTAAAAAATGTTATAATTTACTGTTTTGAATAGTTTTTAATAATTTGAAGTCTTAGATGAAAAGTTATAATAGTTAAATGCAATTAAAATCTCATAATCTGAAGACTGATAATCAAATTTCTCATTAACCATTAGGATAATTCACCTCATCCTCCTTCACAACTACACTTTCTACTTTACCACCACTAAAATTTGTATCTGTTTCTACGACTACATCTACATGTTATTTCACTGTAAATTAAATATTTGGAATGAAAAAACTTGTGTAAACCCAAGTTTCGACGTTAAGCTTGGGTTGCATGTCATCTTCATTCTCTCGCAGGCATGTTCTGTTTCAGGGGACAACCATACATTCAGATTTATTATATGAGGTTAAGTTACTGACAATCATTTGTAATAGAAAAGTTTAATAACACTCAATTGATTTTTTTGCAAATTTCATGTTGTCACAAACACAATTAAATAAATGAATAAGAGGTTTAAAGTATGCAAGATTTTGAATGAGTGCATGTAAAACACAATGTAAATACATTATAGTTCTTGACAAACCAAATTCATTGGATGTACTTGTAAAACACAATCTATATTACAATTCAGAGTGATGTTTTACTATTTATTGCTGACTGAGACAAAATCAAATTGAAATGATTAGAGATATTACAATTCATTTCTTATGATGACATGTTTGTAAATATAAAACATGTAAAATGACAAAGAGAATGAAAAAATTGTGAATAAAATGAGTGGAATGTACACGTGGCGGAGATAGAAAGTATTGTGTGTGTGTGTGTTTTTTTTTTCAAAATGAAAATTATCATAACTATCTATGTAGTTGTCTGATTTTGGTAAATTTGGTATCGTTGAAATGTAATTTTAAAGATCTTTCCAACAAAATCAATAATCAATACCATCACTTTCAATTTCAAAATATGTGTTTTATTTTTAAAACATGAAAGTATTTAAAAATTTTCATACTTAAGTATAATATTTTCAAATAAATGAACGAACATTTTAATAAACATTCAAACAAATACCTCAAACATTCAATCAATTCTAATTTGATCCGAGTTTAACTATAAGAAAATTAATATTTTTACCGTAAAATAGGTTTGCACCTAAAAAATTTAAGTTTACATTCTAAACTATAACTGTTTTTTATGAAACACATAGAGGGCAATGGTGGTGATAGTGATGAGGGTGTCCAATGCATGATAATTAGCAGCAAAAAAAAATGTACATGGAGTGTCAACGACACGAGTAATATGCTAGTGTAAATACATTTTTATGTTCATTGAATATTATTGCAACAAAGTTTGACATATCATATTGTAATCAAATGCTATAACATCTTTGCAAAATATGATATAACACAATGCAATTCAAATGACAAAACATTCTTACAAAAACCTGACATACACAGTGGTTATTCAAACGACACAACATTTTTTGAAGAGGGCAGGTTGGGAAAGAAGCAAAAAAAGAGTTTCAAACAATGTCACGTGCATGGATATGGGATGGGATTTTTTTTTTTTTTGTAATTTTCCACCCATCCCGTGAGTAACTTGCGAGGGTGTTGACAGTTTTCGTGACTTTGGTGATTATTCTCTAATTTAAGTTAAAAAGTTGATGACAATCGTATTATGAAAAGTGATTAACGTCAAAATAACCCTAAAATATAATATGGGTTGTGTAGTTTTGGGATTTAGTTAACAAACCCCCAATACAAGGAAGCCTACTAAAAATTATACTTAGTGTTTATTTGTGATTACTTACTAGAGGGTCTTTCCCATTTTCGATCTTTAGGATTGTAACATGGTCAAAATAGAACTTGGTCCATGCACAAATTTTAGGCCATTTGGGCATGTGTATGATTACGTCAAGTGATCAAACTATATCGAGTGTGAGTGTGAGTGTGAGACGAGTAAATTGGAGGGTATAAGAAGAGAGTGGAATTAGATGACTTTGTGAATCCTATTAACTATGGAAACACACTTTTTGTTTTTCTAATCAATAATCTAGGTTTATTTTTTTACGAGGAACTTGAGAATGTGATTTTACTATATGATAATAAATATATCCTTAATAATATATAAATAAAAAACAAATTAAAAATGAAGGATAAAGGCCCTTGAATTTTATTTTAATTTACTCGTTTTCTCAAGTCTGTTGGACTTTCATTGGTCAAATGCTAATATACTTTAAATCTTTAATACACATTGAAAATATTATTATTATTATTTCTTCCTTCTTAAGTTGGTGCACCAGATATTTTAGTCAAGGACAAAATCAAAATGATTTGGGACTTGGGCCAGTTTTAAGAAAATGACCAGAGGATGTGATTCCATTGCGCTACATGAAAAGGACACCCTATTTCATATGCTTGGATACAAAGAAAAGAAAAGCATATGCAGCGAATGTTTGACACCGCCACCCTCTTTGTTTTTCGACCGACATCACTAAAAAAAAAAAAAAAAAAAAACAAACAAACAAGCAACAGAGAGCGATCTATTAGGTTGCGAGAATGAACCGGTTCCCCGCACTCGCAACATCTTTCTCCCTCCCTAGCTCACGAGAATGAAGCCCATCGCGGACTTCTCTCTTTTTTTCTCTTATTCTCTTTCTCTCTTCTGGTTCCTCAACCACGTTTAGAAGGAGTTAAATTGAAGTTTATAAGTGAAAATAGATAGGTTTATTATGCTGATGATGGTAGACTATAGTGAGGATGACCATTTTAGACACGAGGGTGTGCATTATGCTTCGTTCATGTGTGAAAATAACGAAGATAAACAATTTTGAGAAGAAAAACAATTCACTCCACTTGAGATAATCTTGCATGCGTTTTTGTTGTTGTAATTATTGTGATATCTTGGGTTTTAAAAGATAGAATTTTAGCATTAAATACATTTTTACACGCGATTGGGTGTTTTTGCAGGATTCTCTGCGTTCGCATGAACCTCTGCGAATGTGGTCAGAACCAGGTTCTTTAATGTTCAGTTTTGTCCATTTTTTGCAGGTTTTTGACCCTCATACGTATTCGCATAATAAATGTTAGTCATCCCTATATTATAATGTTAGCTGTAATTATGTTATGTTCATATATTTTGTGAGCACAGTAAAGCATACATAAAGAAGTCATGTATTAAAAAATAATAACTCATTTCATCAAATAAAAATTATTACAACAAACAATATACATGAGGAACAAATATAAACTGAGACAAAAAAGTACATGTACTTGAGCACTAAATTAAATATGCTAAAAATAAAGCACAAACAAAAATTGAACACATAGAAGAATCAAACATCAACGTCACATTTTTTTTTTTAATTTCCAAGTTGCACTGAAGTGATTTGTTCATGTCTCTTATTGGTTCTAGTCTTACTTCCTCCACCACTTTTTTTACCAATGTTAATGATTCCTCCACAATCACTACCACTTTCTCAACCATCACCACCACTTCCTCTACCACTACCACCCCTTTCGCTACCACCACCACCTGGAGCACTCTCGTGCTCTTTTACTTGCTCTTCCTTTACGCATTCCAAGGTCACAAGCGCATACATTTCTTATAGCAAGTCACATACTTTCTTTTGCGTTAAGAGAATTAAAACCTTATCAACATTCCCACCTTCATCAATAGAGGCCTTGAGCAACTTAAAAGCCTTATCAACTGTCTTGTTCTGCAATGAAACATTTGTTTTTAATTAAAACAACGAAAATTTGTATTTGACATGTATGCCAAATTTTCTAGTATAGTTAAATTGCCCTATTGTTCGATAGAAACAATTGTTTATGAGGGGACTAGTTCTCCTATTCTTCGGTGGTTAGACGAAAGGATGACTAATGTCATGAAACTACTCCAAATAGTCCTCACTACACTCTCATGGATGCCTCATCGGTGAACCATGGATGTCAGTTGACACGAGATGATTTTGTCAAGTTTCATCGAACGATGACAATATCTCATGCTTCACCGAGTAGTTTTTGTCGGATTAACATTTATTATTCATTTTGGTACGAATGGGGGATTTGGAGTCACTTGTAATCTTCTCATCTGTCTCATCACTTTATCTGGGTGATAGGATTTTTTGATGTTGAAGCATAGCAAAAAGCATCGAAACCATGTGATGCTATGTAATGGAATTCTTCGCTCTGATTTCACATAAGGGTCCCAAATGACCTAACCATATGAAAATGAAAGTTATTTAACTATGAAAGGAAAATCAAACAATTAACGGAAAATACAAGATGAGATCAAACTTGTACTCAATCATTAAAATTTCTTATTCAGGAGATATGTCATCGAGATGCTCCCTGAAAGTGATGATTTCGCCATTCACGACCCTTACTAGCTTGGGGACCTTCTCACTTAGCCATGGTGGGTGATAGCCTTATAAATGATACATTTTAAACCCCTAATTCTATATTCGTTATGTTCTATTATCTAATAAAAATACTCTCATTATGTGTATTTTGTGTATAATGTAGAAATTCAAGTATTACTACAACACAAGTGATTAACAATAGCACAAGTCCATAGCGTTTTTTGGACTTGTGCTATCAAAACCAATGTAAAATTGAGAAGATAGCGTTTTGATTACAGTGAAACAGAGCAGGAGATCGAAAAATTTGGCCGCGCGTTTTTGATCGATTTCATCTCTTCCCTCGCGACTCTCCCTCCCTCACAAGAACTCCCTCACAGACGCACCTCTCCCTCGCGACCAAGGCTTTCATCTCCTCCCTCGCGACTCTCCCTCGCAACGCACCTCTCCCTCACAAACGCAGCTCTCCCACCTCGACTCTCCTCTCGCCGTCACCTCGCCTCGCCTGATCTCTCTCGCCATCACCTGATCTCTCTTGCTCTCTGCTGCATCGCCTGAGCTCTCTCGCTCCTATCACTTCGTCGCTTCGCCTCCACTTCACTCTGCCTCTGCTACTCACTACTCCTTCACTATTTTGTCCTCTTCATTTTGCACAAATTAGGGTTTCTGATTGAAGGTAAGTTGGATTCTGTGATTGCATTTCATTTTGTAGTTTGTTCAATAATTTATTGAGAGGTTGATTTTTTGGAATCAAGAGCAGTTTTGTAGTTTGCATTTATTGAGATTTTGTAGTTTGAGCAGTGAATGGGCTATGGTAATACACTGGATGGAAATTTCAAACTCATTTATGCAATACCCGATAAACTGGTGATTGATTGGTCTAAAATCTTGTATGTCAAAGTTTTTGGTTGCTAGTTGGTCGAGGTCAACTTTGGGGCACTAAATTTGAATCTGAACATGGTATACGTTCTTCAGGTCTTACTCATCTATATTTGTTGTTTTTCAGGTCACTGCAGTTGCATATGTTGGGCGCAGGCGTTTTGCGATTAATTTCTTGTTTAACAACTTCATACAGTAAGCTTCTCTTTACCATCTCTAGTTTGATTATTCTTCAGGTTCCTTGAGTTGAACAAGGTTATAGATGGATATTTGGTTTGTTTTCAGCACTACCATTCTGCTACCCTTCCTTGCCAGCACTACCATTTACTGCGTAATATTTTCATGTGTGAATAGTTATACAACAGAGTAGATACAAAACAGATTTTAAAGAGATACAACTGTTTAACCCTAAAGAGTTGTTGAAAGGTTAAGAGTTTTGGACTCATCATCAATGTTTATCATTCTTTTTTTTTTCTTTCCAAATACTTACTATCACACTCTTGATCATTACTATGCTAAGCATGTTTCTTTCTTTCACTTTTCTTGGGTTTTAAGTCTTTGATTTGGGTAATGCATCTGCAGCTCATATGGGGTGATGCAGTTGGAACCATTTTGATTCTCACTGATTTGCTGATTATTATATATATATATATATATATATTTTCAATTAAGTAAAATGTAAAGTTGCTCAACCCTGGTTGGATTATTGGGGCGGTCAAAGCCCCCTTTTTCTGCAAATTTTTTGTAGCTGCAGATGGTCAAAACACTGCAAAGTTATTCTTATATTTTATAAGATGGTAATTCACTAATTTGGTTCTGAAAATCTGTCTGATACACATCCATGTACGCATCAGTATTCTACATTTCTAAATACGGTCTACAGGTTTGGATTATCTGCTAAGTTGGAGCAGCTACCCACACATTAAAGATTTTGCTTGTGGTCGTTTCTAGCTAGCTTAGAAAACAAACGATATAGATTCTGTTGAATGGTTGTGTTCTAACAAAATAAAAGGTTGAATTGATTGGCTGATCATATACTTCTCTTGTGGGTAACCTGCTATTTTCTGAGTGTGGGGGGAACAACCCTTTGTTCCTAATAGCATCCACATTACTTGTTACCTCAACGTACAACAAGAGTTCGTATGCAATATATTCTCATTTGTAGTTTAGAGCTTTCTGTTTCTATATTCTTAATATTGTAAAAGATTCACGTAGATATATCCATCCTTCTAAAAGTGGGTATCAGGATGAGCAACCTTCCTGCCAAGCTTCAATAGTTTATGCAAACTTGTGCCTAACTACTGGCATCAAAAGCTTGACACTACTAATTCCTAGTGCCTTAAAAAAGGGGGTCTTTTGAAAAGAAAAATGGTGAATGATTTTCTCCCACCAACTTAAGTCCAAGGTTACTGGTTACCAAGCCTGTGTACTATGTTTGTGTGATCATAAAAATAAAGGAGGCTTTAATATCGAAATAGGCATGTTAGATTTTGGTCTTAGGCTCCTAGCTAGTGTAATAAAGGGTTAGGTTTCGAATAAAATAATAAATAAGTTCATTTGGAGGTTTGGAGCTACCCTATTTATGGGAAGGGGGAGGGGAAGGGACTACATGAGTTGGGCTAGAGCCTGATCTAATATGTGTATACATAGATAGACGAAGCCTGTGTATTTTGTTTGCGTCTAAGGATAAACTATTGTACTAATGATATTTGTACCATGGTGGATTATCATCTCCCATTGTGAGTATAGAACTCAAGTGACCATGCATATTGTTTGTGCCTTTTAGTTTCCTGCAAGCGTATTGTTGTTGGTACTAGCGCACAATGTTTAGGCATCACAATGTTTGTTTTGGCAGGGTGCTGGTAATAACAGTAGGATGGATAATATTTCTTTCTACCTTCATTCCAGGACACTGCCTCTTGAGAGGACACGACAGGTTGAGAAGAAGGTTGGAGGTAGGGATTCTTACTTTCAATGCCTTTGGTCACAAGAGACCCTATTGTTCCATTACTTCTCTTATTTCAATGCCTTCAATTTTTTTTAATCATACTTGAGAAATATGAAAAAAAAATTAACTTTCATGTAAACAGTAATTTAATGAGGAATTCAGTGTATTTGGATAAACAACACACAATTTTATTTTTTTTTACAAAATTGAAATTTCTTTTCATTTTTCAGCTTCTTATTCAAATAAGTTACATACATATTGAACAACCAGAATCTTTTATACATGTCATAGCTGATAACAAATTTGATACAAACATGATTACTTTTGGTTCAAAGGGTAAGAGATGTAGAGGCATTAGCAATCATAACATGAGCCTTTACAAAATTATCAGCAACATCTTGGGCAGCAGCGAAAACATCTCTTCAAAGAAAGTCACAAGGATTAATTTTTATTTTTTGGATCAGTTGGCAACCCCATGCTCCAAATATCTGTAGCCATGGATATCAGTTTCTTGCAAGTTACTCCTTGTGCACAAAGCTTTAACTCTTCAGACTTGTTGATTCAGTGATCATCATAAGTTTCTGCCTAAGTTTTTGCCTGAAAATGGCTAAGGGCAATGGTCATTATGAGATACATCATCTCTAGGACCTTCACTATATCGTGTATTCTTTATATTTATATATTTTTTTATTTTTATGAATCTGAAATGTATCTTAGGCAGTCAAAGGAGATTTTGATCTGTCTGGTAGCATATGCTGCTTGTGAGCAAGTTTGATTTTGTTGTGATTTAGCCATCAAGCTAATGCTATCTCTAAAAAAATAAATAAGATATGCATGTGTACCTGTGAAAGCTTATACTGCTGCCATTGTGTCTGTTCCCTGCATTACTTGTACATTTTGTCTAAGAAGATGATTGACCACTTGTTAGTTTAAGTGGCCAGATTGGATAATAAAGAGTTTCTATGACATACAAATGTGGGCCTAATACTAACATGCATTTACTCTTTTGTAGGAGCTCAGTACTTAAGTGAGAAAGAATAGCAGAATGCATGAAAGCTTTGCAGGAACTGGTTCCTAGCTCCAATAAGGTAGTTTTCACTTTTGTAGTCATTTTACCCCCTTTAACAAGCTTAGTTTGCAGCCTTGCAGGTGCCTTGTTTTTTTTAATCAAACAGTTTATATAGTTTTCATTTATTGTTCATAATTGAAACTGTGACTATTAAATGGTAATAGACAGAAAGAGATGCAGATATTGGTTAGCTTCTGCGGGCACTACACCATGTTCATATCTTAAAACAGCTCCATGTGGGTATCAAGGATCCTCTTCGTCCAGGTGTCAAGGAATCCGTTGCAGTCTGTAGATCAGCTGGAATTACCGTGCGGATGGTTACAGGAGACAACATAAACACTGCAAAGGCAATTGCTAGGGAATGTGGTATCCTTACTAATGATGGTATAGCCATTGAAGGTCCTGTGTTTCGAGCAAAAAGTTTGGAAGAATTGCAAGAAATCATTCCAAAATTACAGGTTGGGTTTTCCTAATGAATAGCATTATCTTCTATCTACAATATACTTTCTATTGGGAAAAATCCTGTCAGCTGACATAATCTTATTTTTTTTTCGATGATAATTTCTGTTGCTTCAGGTGATGGCTCGATCTTCACCACTAGATAAACATACTTTGGTAAGACACTTGAAAACCATGTATGGGGAAGTTGTTGCAGTGACTGGTGACGGTACTAATGATGCTCCAGCTCTTTATGAAGCAGACATCGGACTTGCAATGGGCATTGCTGGAACTGAGGTGATAATTAATCCTTTCGATTTCATGTATTCCAACAATAGATGATTACCTATGAAAATTGAGCAAGAGAAATTCATGGCATGAAATGTTGGCCAAAAGCATCAGACTGAAAACACGACATCAGCTGAGAAGATAAATCTCAAAAGGATACTTGGATGACGATAACATATATAGAGGGTAAACTCTCAAACTTGTCCTATCCATCCCTAAACGATTCATGTTTTTCTACTAACACTTTGAGTTTATTCTGTTAGTATTTCAAATCGTGAACTCATTCGTTCCTTTTTTTCCTACCATGTCTTGGACACTTTCTTATTTGCAACTTCATATTGGTTATTATTAACGAAAACAGTTATTCTTGATTCTTTAGGTGGCAAAAGAGAGTGTCGACGTCATAATTCTAGATGACAATTTCTCGACAACTGTGACTGTGGCCAAATGGGGACGTTCAGTATATATTAACATTCATAAATTTGTACAATTTCAACTGACTGTCAATGTGGTTGCCCTGGTTGTTAATTTCACCTCAGCTTGCCTGACAGGTAAAAGAAAAAAAATCCATAGGACTCATTTTTCAGTAGTAATTGGTAGTGTCGCATTGAAGCATAATATTCAGGTTCCCTATTCGATGGATCGCTATTATTCATCTTTTCATTATTGTTATTCTGAAATGACATGGATTACACTGCAACATTATGCTCACTTTGAAGCATAATGATAGGCATATGTTAGATAATGCTTTATGCATTCTGCTATTTATTGCTTTGTGTCTGGGTGATGGTTGAAACATGGTCTATTACAGATTGACGTCAATACAAAAGTTGGAATCATTCGAGATTTTGGTCTGAAAGAATTGAGACTTTATACGGATTATGGTCGATGCAGTCGGCCATTGTTTATTGTGGAAATTAAACTACTGCTCATAAAGAAAAAGGATATCTGCGCACTGCAACAACGGGTGTGTTCAACTCAAGAGATCATGACACTTTCTTATTATCACAATAATTGATTGGCATCTTTCTTATGCTTACCTTTCTCTTTTCCCAGGAGTCCCTAGGTAAGAGTGGGTGGCATGATCTTATGGCAAAGGGATTCATAGAGTATGTTGATACAAAAGAAGAAGAGACCACTATGATTTCCATGACTATTGATGTAAGTAATTTAAGAAGTAGTTTTTATTTGTCAGTGAACTCCATTATGGTTATGGTTTCCTCAATCTTCACAAGCACACACATACACACTAATATGCCTATTGTCTTTCCATAATGCCAATAGAAACAATGATAGGAAGTGATGTAGTTTAAGTAATATTGTCTTCATCAAGAATAAAGATTGTCTTTCCACTGCGAAATCCATCCTTCCTTGATCTTAGGTGTTTGTGCTTCTATAATCCCCTTTCCGGACCATAATCAGGTTTGTTACTTATGCTACACTCTTCCTAAGAAATTGATGTTACCTTTTTTCATCCCTGATATTCATTTGGGGTTACAAAACAGTCTCCTCGTAATACATATCAGTCAACAATAGGCAAGCAAGCAATGGGGATTTATGTTACTAACTACCAGTTACGAATGGTGAGTTTGTGGTATCTTGAGTTCCAGGTATAGGAGCTCTTATTCTGTTGTGGATCTTGCCATGGGTCTTTGCCTGCTCATTTTTTTGTTTGTGCAGGACACACTGGCATATGTTCTCTACTATCCTCAGAAGCCTCTTGTTACAACCCATGCTATGGAGTACTTGCATTTCAGACAGCTTCCAGCTGGCATTTTAAGTACTTCTTTTTTCATATGGTCTTTGTCCTTGCACTTATTAACAGTGGGTTTGATGGAATCTTATATTTTATGTTTTGTTTAAGAATGCAATTGTTGCTATTGCCTATTATTCGGGGTACAACCAAGAAGATTCTGTTATTATGAATCAATCTTCAATAGACCGTGGATTCTTCCGTTCTTTATTCTTCCGTTCCTATAGGTAACTAATTTTTTATCTTATTGTTTCTTTAAATTTTTATTAGGTATCTTGTCTATGCTATCTTTTTCATTATACTATCACCAATGTTCTCTTCATAGGGACGAGGAGAAGAGGATGGGAACATTTGTCACTGAGGATATTGGACGTCCAAAGAGGCAAAATACTATGGTGAGTGCTCACTTCAAGTTCCTCTGTCCTTTGTATCAAACCCTTCCACATATCTTGTAAACTATGCTATCTTAGAAACCGACTCGGACCGACCCGATCGGTCCGGTTTGCGGTTTGATTCGGTTTTTCGGTCACAAATGCCCACCCGTAGTTGACTTAGTAGTAGAGGAGATGAGAGGATCTGACAAGAAACCCGAATCGATGACGACGCAGTTGGGGAAGTCTATTAGAAGCTTTAATTTGTTGGAATTAAGTGAAGGTTGATTTGATGTTTGAAAAATCTAAAATCTAAAAATTTTAAATCTAAATTTTTTTGAATTAGAAGAAGACAATGAAGAGCTTTAGACATAGAAACTGATACGTTTTTTGCAGGTTATGCAAGACAATTCAAGAATAGTAGATCAATGATGAGAGATTTATCAACAATGAAGCAATGACACAGCAAAGAAAACAAAGATACAACAATGTAATATGGAATCTATTTGATCAACAACGATGTATTATAGATTGAAATGGAAAATGTAAAAGGTACATAGGCAATTCGAGAAGCCTAAGTTCTCCCAGAGCACTTGCTTTTGTACAAAACTTTACATGAATCAATGAATGAATTCTACTTCTACTGTTACCTTTTATATAGTCTTCACATCTGCTACTGTCTAACTGAATCAGTTAACAAGATTACATTTGGCTATTGACAACTTGCAAGTAACAACTGCCTAACAGGACCACTTGACAACTTGCAAGTAACAACTGCCTAACAGGACCACTTGATAACAAGACCACTTGCATCATTTGCTAACAGTTCATTTACTCCTAGACTTCAACAGAGCACTAACAGTTGCTAACAGAGCACTCACGGTTGTCTAACAGAGCATTAGCTTCATTCACATTGGTCTAGTTTAATCCACTGAATTCACTGATGACTGCTAATCTGACTGATACACCTTTAACCACCTGCTATATTTCTGCGCATAGAACTACTATACTTGCTGATCCCTGATTCCTCCTTTGATATGTCTTATAAATGGGAGATCTATCAATTCTCCCCCCCAAAACACACACCTTGTCCTCAAGGTGAAAGTCTGGAAATTGTTGACGAAGCAGCTCATAATCCTCCCAAGTAGCTTCAAAATCAGGAAGGCCTTTCCAACGTATCAGAACTTCGTCATGAACAGTTTGATTATTCGATTTGGAACCAACATCCAACACTGATTCTGGAGAAACCAACATTTCTAAATCCACACTAAGTTGAGGAGGGATTGTGGCAGACTGAGCAATTGTGACACATGAAAAACAGGATGTAGTTGTGATTCTGATGGTAATTCCAATTTATAGGCTACGACACCCACACGTTGGATAATTTTGTACGGACCATAATACCGTGCGGCAAGCTTTTGATTGTCTCTCCTGGCCAATGATTGTTGGCGACAAGGACGCAACTTCAAAAACACTAACTCACCCACTGTAAAAGTCATCTCTCTGCGACTCAGATCAGCTTGACGTTTCATTCTCTGCTGAGAATGAAGCAAATGCACACGAAGATCATCCAAGACATCATCCCGTTCTAACAACATTTGTTCCACAGTTGATACCATCGTACTCCCCTGATCCACCTTCAATAAACGTGGCGGATCTCTTCCGTACAATGCCTTAAAAGGAGGACACCCTAGAGAAGAATGAGAGGAGGTGTTATACCAATATTCAGCCCATATCAACCATTTTGCCCACTGTTTGGGTTTACTGGATACAAAGCAATGCAAATACGTCTCCAAACTCCGATTCACAACTTCAGACTGCCCATCTGTTTGTGGGTGATATGCGGTACTTTTCTTTAAAACCGTGCCCTGTAATCGAAATATTTCTTTCCAAAAGAGGCTCAAAAAATACGGTCACGATCAGAAATGATGGAAAGTGGAACCCCCATGAAGTCACACAATTTCCTGGACAAACAGTTTTGCAACTGACTCAGCAGTGAAAGGATGGCGTAACCCCACACATATTTACTCAAACGGTCTACCACGACTAGAATCGTGTCAAATCCCTGGGACTTCGGTAAACCTTCCACAAAATTCATGGTGATATCGTCCCAGACTTGAGCCGGTAAGGGAAGAGGCTGTAATAACCCATCGGGAGACATAGCTAAGGTCTTATTTCTTTGACACACCTCACATGCTGCCACCCTTTTTGCCACATCTAATCTCATACCCACCCAAAATAATTCCCTTGCCAACCTCTGAAATTTTTTGTTTCCCCAGAATGACCACCCATAGGAGAACCATGAAATTCCTCAAAGATCAGAGAAAGAAGAGAAGATTTTCTAGACAAGACTAACCTGTTTTTATAAAACAATATTCCTTGGCGGAGATCAAAACCTACCAAATTTGTGCTCCCTTGCAGTGAGTCATCCCTGACTTGTCGAAGATAATCATCCACCTCAATTTCCCTCTTCACTGTCTCCCAATCTCGCCATTGGGGAAGCACCAAAGTAGAACACTCAGCCCCATTTTTAACACGTGACAATGCATCTGCTGCGGTGTTGGTTTTCCCAATTTTGTACTGTATTTCAAAATTGTAGCTCATCAACTTCATGATCCATTTCTGGAATTCAGCTCCAACTACTCTCTGGTCTAATAAGAATTTGAGGCTTTTCTGATTAGTCCGTACCACAAATCTCTGTCCCATCAGATACGGCCACCATTTGGCAATTGCGAAAACTATCGCCATTAGTTTTTTCTCATACACCGACTTCTGTCTTGCCATTTGCCCCAATGTATGACTGAAGTAAGCAATTGGACATTGTTCTTGCATTAACACTGCACCCAACCCGTAACCAAAAGCATCAGTTTCAATCACGAATTGCTTGGAGAAATCTGGCAATGCTAATACCGGCACTTCAGTCATTTTCGCCTTCAGTGCTTGAAATGCCGATTGAGCTTCAGAGCTCCACCCAAACTGATTTTTTTTAACTGATGAATTAAGGGCCCTGCCCCCATACTATAGCCTTGAACAAAGTTTCTATAATATCCGGTCAAACCCAAAAAACCCCGCAATTCCGTGATATTACTAGGCATCGACCATTCCACCATTGCCGCAATCTTGGACTGATCAACTGATACACCCTTGCCTGAAATCACGTGACCCAAATATGCCAATTCCTGTTTGCCAAATTCGCATTTCTTCCTATTGGCATACAAGTGATGTTGTTCCAAAACTCCCAACACAGTAGAAAGATGGTCCACATGCTCTTCCAGTCCTGAACTGTAAATGAGTATATCATCAAAAAACACCAGAACATACCTTCGCAAATATGGTTTGAAAATGTGGTTCATCAGCGCCTGAAAGGTGGCTGGAACGTTCGTTAACCCGAAGGGCATCACTAAAAATTCATAGTGGCCTTCATGAGTCCGAAAAGCCGTTTTACTCTCATATCCCGCCTTAATACGTATCTGATGATACCCTGACTTCAAATCTAACTTGGAGAACCAGCAAGCACCGTGTAACTCATCGAGTAATTCGTCAATTACGAATATCGAAAACCTATCCGAAACGGTCTCTTTATTTAACGTCATGTAATCTACGCAAAATCACCAACTACCATCCTTTTTTTTACCAGTAAAACCGGGCTTGAAAAGGGACTCTTACTTGGTCTGATAATGCCTGACTTCATCATCTCCTGTATCAACCTTTCTATCTCATCTTTCTGAAATTGAGGATATCTACAAGGTCTCACGTTGACTGGAAGTGCCCCTTCTCGCAAGCAAATTGAGTGTTCATGCCCTCGCAAGGGTGGTAATCCTGACTTCTCTTCAAACACTGATTGAAATCTATCTAATACTAAACCAACTTCATGTCCAGGACCTTCCACTTCCTTCTCTGTTGCCTCCAAATTCCCAAATTCTATCCATACCCCTTGCCCTTCTTGGCGAATAGTTCACCACATTGACTTCAAAGACACCAATGACTTCCCCAAAGTTGGATCCCCCCTTAGTGTCCTAATAACTCCTCTACGATCAAACCTTATCTCATGAGACTTCCACTTGGTGTAGGTGACCCCCAATGTTGCCAACCACTTGATGCCTAAAATTACGTCAGAACTGCCCAAATTTAATGGCAAAAAATCTTCTACTATCACCAGATCTGAGAGTACCAAAGAAACCGATTTGCATATGCCATCACCCTTCACTGACTCTCCAATACCCATTGTTACTCCATACGAGGTTGTCGGGGTAACCTCTAGAATTGATTTCTTCACCAAACTATTAGCGATGAAGTTATGAGTAGCCCCGCTATCGACCAAGACTACAACTTCTTGCTCCCCAGCCCTATCTTTGAGACACAATGTATTTGGCGAAGTCCAACCCACCACTGAATTTAGAGAAATCTCCACCTTTCCATCGACTTCCACCGCATCTAACTCAATACCAGGCTCAGTATCGGCCTGCTTTTCTTCTTCAACTCCTTCTAAGATTTCATCTTCTTGAATCACCAACACTCGAAGCTCCTTCTTTTGACATCGATGTCCCTACCCATATTTCTCATCACACTTGAAACACAAACCCTTTTCTCGGCGATCTTGCAACTCTCCATCACTCAATCGACGAAATCCATCTTTTCCCAATTCACTTTCTGCTCTTCGACCACCAGCTGCTCCCAATGAAGAGAATCGATTTCCCCAATTTTCAGTTTTAGGGTTCTCCACAGTCCTAAGTCGATTTATGTGATAACTTGGGCTTGATACCACCTTATTGCAATTAGTCAGTATATTCTTTTCTTCAATTCGTTGGACAAGAGACATGGCCCGACCCAAAGAAAGAGGTTCTAATATCCTCAATTCTGCTCTAATTTGAGGAGTAAGCCCATTAATGAATTTACTGATATATACCTCTTCAGATAGATGGTCTAATGGTGCTGCCAGATTCATAAATTGACGTCGATACTCCGCCACATTTCCTTCTTGTCGAAGTGCTAGAAACTGTTCACAAAGTGTTCCGTCGGTTGTCGAACAGAATTGTATTAACAACATCTTTTTTAATTCTTCCCACAATAAAATGGGCCGTCTCTTGTGTTCCCATTGGTACCAAATTAAGGCGTCACCTTCAAAACCCACTACCGCAGCCTCTATCATTTCGTCATTGGTATACCTTTGCAATTGAAAAAACCTCTCTGCCTTTAATATCCAACCATCCGGATTACTTCCATAAAAACTGGCATTTCCAATCTTCGAAATCTATGTTCAGGCCTTTGACCATGACCACCACCTCTTTCTCCCATCGCCAATGCTTTGGGTACTATAACATGATCAGAAGAAGTGCTGCCTTAGAAGACTCTTCCCAACACTTCAATATAGTTTGTATATGCTGCCCCAAAGTATCCATCTTCTGTTCCATAGTTTCCATTCTATTGTTCAAATCAGAAGTTCCTGACTGAATTATTGTCTTTCCTATCATCTTGGATCAGTGCTCTGATACCAATTGATACATTTTTTGCAGGTTATGCAAGACAGTTCAAGAATAGTATATCAAGGATGAGAGATTTATCAACAATGAAGCAATGACACGACAAAGAAAACAAAGATACAACAATGTAATATGGAATCTATTTGATCAACAACGATGTATTATAGATTGAAATGGAAAATGTAAAAGGTACATAGGCAATTCGAGAAGCCTAAGTTCTCCCAGAGCACTTACTCTTGTACAAAACTTTACATGAATCAATGAATGAATTCTACTTCTACTGTTTCCTTTTATATAGTCTTCACATCTGCTACTGTCTAACTGAATTATTTAACAAGATTACATCTGGCTATTGACAACTTGCAAGTAACAACTGCCTAACATGACCACTTGACAACTTGCAAGTAACAACTGCCTAACAGGACCACTTGCATCACTTGCTAACAGTTCATTTACTCCCAGACTTCAACAGAGCACTAACAGTTGCTAACAGAGCACTCACGGTTGTCTAACAGAGCATTGGCTTCATTCACATTGGTCTAATTTAATCCACTGAATTCACTGATGACTGCTAATCTGACTGATACACCTTTAACCACCTGCTATATTGCTGCTTGCTATATTTCTGCGCATAGAACTGCTATACTTGCTGATCCCTGATTCCTCCTCTGATATGTCTTATAAATGGGAGGTCTATCAGACACATAATCTTTACTTAGAGATTATATTTTTTGGAATTTGGGGTCCCATTCCCATATGTTTTCTAGCGTGATGAAATGCACTCCTCAAGTACTAGAGCATATTAGTTTCATTGTTGTTGGCATTCTTTAGTATTATTTAAGACTTATTGTTTCCCAAATGTAGAATGGAGACTTTGAAGAGATATCTTCCCATTTTCGGGACGGAGGGGTTAATAGAACTGAGGAAAATGCGGTAAGGTTTGAAGAAAATATTTACTCTGCTGTGACTAGCCAGGTATAGATTTTCATACTCAACTGCATTATTCTGTGAGTCCTACTCTGACCTAATTTCGTACTCAATGATATGGCGGCATCTCCACCATTATCACAATAACATTGGACATCTTGATATTTAAACTTGATATACATATGTACCACGTCATTGAGTACACCTTTATAAGTACACAAAAGTAAGTTTTTGTTATTCTATTTGCTTTCTAATTAATGAGAGAAATTGAAAACTCCCATCAGTTGCCTTCTTTAGTATTTCAGTGTGTGGTAGTAGTAGTTTTTATTTATATGGTCTGTGGTGTGTGACAATGCCACCTCACTTCTTGAGGTTCTTAGATATAGACTGATATTGTTAGAAAGTTGATTTTTATTTGTTATTACTTAGGCTTTTCAAATAGCTTCTTATTGGGAGGGGGTATAACGACCTGTAATTTTGATTTCTTCAGTTAGATTATCTACGAAAAATATCACTGAAGATGGAAACAAAATCTCAAAATCCATCTCCAAATGTGGTTGTTGGCAATCAAAACTTGCCAGAGGCAGGTAATAAGACTAAACACAAAAAAAAAAAAAAAAAAAGACTAAACACGTAACTATTGTATGTGTGTTTTAGATTTACAATGCCATCTGTTCTCTTGTTTTTTCCTGCTGACCCTTGTTTTCGTGCATAATTCGAAGATTTATATCGATTTTACTCCTGTCGATCTACTTAGAAATTCTGAAAATTTTAGTTTATTTACTAGAAATTGGTCAACCTACATGCCATTCCTTATCGAATGACAATTGGTCAGCTTATTGAGTGTATCATGGGTAAAGTTGCAGCGCACATGGGCAAGGAGGGAGATGCAACTCCTTTTACTGATGTCACTGTAAGAGTTCAATACCTTTTCCTCCCTTAAGTCACAGTTTTCCCAATATGATTGGAAATATTTAAAAACTATGACGGCCTTTAGGGTGTGTTTGGTTGCATGGAATCTTATGCCATGAAAATTCATGAGGAGAGCCCTACATTTTATGTTAAATTGATGTATCACTCCAAATTCACCATTTGATTTTGTGATCAATGGTGGGAATGAAAGTCCCATGAACATAGGAATCACATGCCTTGGGGGACCAAGGAGTGAGATTCCCATGTTCATGGGACTTTCATTCCCACCATTGATTACAAAATCAAATGGTAGATGTGGAGTGATATATCAATTTAACCTAAAATGTAGGGGTCCCCTCATGGATTCTCATGACATTGGATTCCATGCAACCAAACACACCCTTAGTGTCAAAGGACTTTCCTTTTGTGTTTTGCCATCAGATAGGTCAGAAACGTGATATTTATGTGAATTTAGCAGTCCCTTACGAGTTATTTGAACATGAAAATGTGGTCATTCTGGTGGTGGATGAATCTTTTATGTTTTGCATAATCCATTTGCTGCCTTAGACGAGTTCTCAATGCCTCAAACTGTTGGTAACATGCATGTATCCAGTTTAATTTCCGGTTCATATTGAACCAAAATGTTTTGAGATTTCCATCATTAGCAACACACATCCAGGTTACCTGGATTTTTGAGGTCATTGAATTCAAAACACTGGAGGGTGGAAATTTTGGTCATGCTTGAATATCCTTAGTTCTGATTCCTGAGACCACTTTCTAATTAGGGATACCTTTGCGGAAGTTGAATCAAAGCTGTGATGGTGTTAAACCGCCACTGTGAAAACAGGTGCTCATTTGGGTGTTTGTATGATTCTCAGGTGGATAATATCAGCAAAGCCCTTCACAAATGTGGATATCAGATGCGTGGTTTTGAAACCATGTACAATGGCCACACAAGCAGAAAGCTGACTGCCATGGTATTCTTGGGACCCACTTACCAGAGACTGAAGCACATGGTGGATGATAAGATCCACTCTCGTGGACGTGGCCCAGTTCAGATCCTGACCAGGCAACCAGCCGAGGGGCGTTCCCGTGATGGATCGAGGTCTCCGGTTCGAGGAAATGGAACATGATTGCATGATTGCTCATGGAGCTGCACACTTCCTCAAGGAACATTTATTTGACCAAAGTGATGCCTATAGGGTCCATGTCTGCGAGCGTGTGGACTGGTAGCCATTGCAAATCTGAAGAAGAATTCTTTTGAATGCAAGAGCTGTAAAAACAAAATAGACATCGTTCAGGTAATGTTGTTGCTTCTCTTATGTGGTTATCTAAATTTTATGTTTGCTAACTTGTCTATCTGTTAAATCATTGTCCAAGCTATAATATGTCTAGAGTGAAAGAATGAGTATACAAAACAGAAATATCTGTTAAATCATTGTCCAAGCTGGAAGGTTTGTATACTCATTCTTTCACTCTCAAATTTTGTCCATATTCACAGATAATGTGTGTATTCAAAGCTGCATCATCCTGGTTATATAATGCAGTTAAACCTTTATTTTCTGTCGCGATGTGGAAAATTAGTTTTGCTTAGTGTGACAATAGTATCAAACCGAAATAGAACATTTTCCATAGCTAATTTGGCATTTGTACTATCTTGTGTGGTCTATTGTTTGGTAGTCTGATTATGCTCTAGGTTTTTATCTGGCAAGAAATCATATCATCAAGGAAATAATATCGCCAACACCAAATAGTTTTGGACTATCATGATACCCCTTGATTATTCTTGAGCATGGAGAGTAGATGTGTTGTCAACAAGGAAGCTTGGTAGTGTAGAAGACATATTTCTGTTGCATAAACCCTGGTTGTCCTATGGAATTCTTCAAGAGAGAAGTACTGCTAGAGTGAGTAATAGCTCAAAAGTAGCAGCTCTTGTGGTACACTCCTACTTTTGACCAGGCTCTAGGTCAACAACCTTAGAAAGAAGTCATACAAATTCAGCTTCTTTCAAGAGTCAGAGATGATAGGTATGTGTTAGATGTTGGATCACCTAGGTGAATATTCTGTTGCTGGCATTTATGTTGCCTCGCTCCATATCATGTCGAATGTAGAGTGGTATAATGTGGTGACTTATCTTCCTATTGCCCTTCACCACATCTGCCAATTGTTTTTGCTTCAAGGTCAAGGTGACAAACCTACAACAGCTAACCCCAATAGCCAAAGAGAATTTGGACTGCACTGTAGATGTTTTGCTGTTCCGATGGCAATTTTCAGCAGTGTGTGCTGCTCTGCTGGTGCTGTTTTCCTCAGCAAGGTTCATATTCTGGACTGCACTGCAGCTGTTTTTTTATGCAGTGTATTTGGCTCTGTCTCATAAACAAAGCTTTATAAACTTTGTTTCTTTTGGCGCAGCTGAGGCGTAGAGAAGTATGGCAGTTTTGGTACCATTCAGGGGATTTACGTTCTTGGTTTTGATCCTCATGCATTTGCACATTTTAGGGATGATATGCTTGTCCAATGTGCTTGATGAACACTCATCTTCATATATATAGTGCTAATTATTATGTCTTGATATGTTTTTTCAGCTTATGTAAGAACAACACTCTTGATCGTAGCTTGATAAAGGGGAAGATCGTTGTCAGTGCTTTTGAACTCCCATACCTTAGAAGCGAAAAAACCATTTTTGTTAGAGAAGCGAGTGGTGTTATTGGCATGATTCTCATTGATCCATTAGGCAAAACCATCGCTTAATTTCCAGTTTGTTATCCCAAGTACCATAATTGTAATACATTATCTTATTAATTACATTATTATTTGATAGATTTTGTGACTCTATGTAATAGAGTTTATTAATTAATTACATTATTTTGCTTCCATTCATGGAAATGTTTAACTTTGGCACATTTAAAATTTTATTTTCTAGACATAAAACTTATGAGATGTAATAAAAAGTCATTTGATAGTAAAAAAAAATAAAAATTGCTATGTATACTTACCATATGGTAGACTCTACCATAGCGTTTCTGAAACGCTATAAAAGCAAAATTTACCATAGCGTTTTAAAAACGCTATAATAGCCCCTGGGTCTATTATAGCTTCAGCTGACATAGCGTTTACTCCTACCATAGCGTTTTTGAATCGCTATTAATCAACATTTTTCTTGTAGTGTATTAATCATCAAATATGCACAAAATAATACAATAAGACTAAGTTTAACAACAAAGTCTATTGGAAGATAACACATGCATTACCAATTATTTTCAAGCCCAAGGTCCATAAAGTCAAATCACAAAGCACCATCATCTATGAATCTCGAGAAAATTATTTGAAGATTTGGACATCCACATGACAACTTCATCCTAGCCAAAAAGAATATTTACATATTCCACGATTCATTCTCCAACATATTCCCTTATCTTATTCTTATTTTATTCTACAATACTATTTTATCCTTTCCTTATTCCACCATCCATTTTTCAACACATTCTTTTATCTTTTTCTTATTTTATTCCACCATATTTATTTCCATCATCCATTCTACCATCTCACACATCTTCACCTATAATACCCCATGCTTGGAGTATACTTGGAGAGAGGAAGAAAAACCAAAAAGTTATAATTAAATTGAGAGAAATTGTAATATTTGTATAGTTTAGAATAATAAGTGGAGAAAATGCCCAGAGTTTACCATGTTTGGCTAACATCTCACCTTTAGGTGTGAGTGAGCCCATGGGATGATAGCTCCAAGATGATTATCTTTTAGCTTAGTTTACTTCCATTTTCATGTATTAGAGAAGCAAGTAGTTAGATTGATCTTGTAACTTGATTATATCATGAACAAATGAGGTAAGTTAGATGTTTTGTGTTTCATCATATAAATTCAATTCATACTTTCTTTTTCTACTTCTTAAGTTCAAGATTAGATAAGTTTCTATCATTGCAATTTCTCTAACAAGCTCCTACTTATAATGTTTACATATTATTAGTTTAAGTTTCATTAGACATTTGGTGTTTTATTTAAGTATGAATTCCTTGTATGCTTTTTGATGATACATAAAAACGGTCACACCCCTGAGCCATACATGTGTCATGATGATCTCGAGAAATTACAGGCCCAATACTGATTCGACCCAAGCGGTTCTAAGGTCGCTCAATTCAGTCCATCAGACGGACCCGAACTCTCAGCATGCTAGGCCCACACGTCTCATAACTATCCTCAATACCCATGAGTCCGAGTAATGCAAATATATCTAGGATCAACTTCGGATGGGCAATTACAACAACTCCCTGCTTCCAACTAGGAAGCAAATACCATCTTTCTTCTACGGATTGCTCTCGTATTGGGAACTATCTCCAGCGTATCTACGAGCACAAGGCTAACATAGAATTTCCCTCCTACAACACAACTCTTAATTAGAGAAGGATCTCCACAAAGATCTCCTTCCTAAACTACGACTTCGATGGCTGTTAGAATCATGACTCCTTGCACTATAAATATGATATGAGGTTGGCAAGCTAAGGTACACTCCCTGTTACAGCATTACACCTCCCTCAGATCCCTGTCTGACATCCCTCAGACCCCGCTAGTTCTCATTGGACTAGGGGAGGCTGCGCGGCTAACGCTTAGCACAACAAGGGCAGAGAGATTCGACCCTCAAAACCCCCTCCGCAGATGGGCGCACGACCTCGATGTTCTGTACTGCTTCTCCGTTCCACCATTTGTGGACCGAATCATAAACGAGGCCCTTCCGAGGAAGTTCACTCCTCCAAAGCTTGACTTCTACGATGGAACCACCGATCCATCTGACCACCAGCGCCATTACCAACACATAGTGGCTCTAAAAGAAGGATCAAAGTCAGTGATGTGCAGAACATTTTCCACTAGCTTGAAAAGGTCAACACTGGCATGGTTTTACAACCTTCCACCGAGGTCGATCGAATCCTTTAAGAAATTGGAAAAGGAGTTCCTTACATGTTTCATAGGGAGATAACATTTTTGAAAAATCCCACACTACATACTCTCTTTAAAGCAGAGGTCACACGAGACTTTCAAAGAGTATGCCACATGCTTCAACAACGAATTAACTCTCATCGACAGATGCAGCAACGACACGACCGTGACAGCCTTCACTACGAGCCTCAAGAAATAAAAACTCTACGAAGACCTCACCTTAAAGCCGCCCCTTCTGGACATGACAGAGCTCCTCAAAAGCACTCAGAAGCATATTATCTTGGAGGAGCTGAGAATCGTGAAGAGGGAAACCGAAGGCGAGAAGAAGCCATCCGTTCCTAAGGACAAGAAATAGGGGAAAAAAACGCAAGGACGAAGAATAAAGCAAGAGAAAGCGCAATGACAAAAAGTCACACCATAGTCGGTTCAGGCCAAAGAAAACATCCAACTACGTTGGATCCAAGACTGTGACACCCCTCAATTTCAACATGTTAAATGTACTAAACTCCATGAAGAATTGGGAGGATCTGAAATGGCCCCCGAAACGGCGCGGGGACACAACCAAGCGTGACAATGGCAAGTACTGGGCGTACCACAAGAAGAGTGGCCACGGGTACCAATATCTACAAGAGTCTGAGGTCTGAGGTTGAGTATTAGATCTGTATAGGCAAACTAAAAAAATTCCTAAACTCTGAGAAACGAACAGAACAAACCAGGGACAAAGGGAAGTCAGTTAAAAAAATAACGAAGGAGACTCCAGGGATAATATATGTCCATCATGAAGTTGGACCGAATGAAGATCAGTCGTACAGGTTTTGCAATCGGGCTTTACTGGAGATGCGGACGCAACATGTGGATGAGGACAAACACATCTGCTACTCACGGGTACAGATCCCCATTCCCACCTTGACCTTTACGGACAAAGACCTTGAAGGAGTATGAGCGCCGTACAACGACACCCTAGTCATCTCGGTCTCCATCGCAACATGGGAGGTTAAAAAGAGCTCTGGTGGACACAGGAAGCTCTCTCAACGTTCTGTTCTACAATACGTTCCACAGTATGGACCTCAATGAGGAAAAATTGATATCGTCAGACTACCCGCTGATTGGATTCAGCGGAGAAAAGTGCTTCCTGATCGGTAAGATAAAGTTGGCAATAGTGTCAGGAGAGCCACAACTAAGAAAGGTCATGTTTATGGACTTTATGGTCGTAGACGCGCCATCAACCTACAATGTCAACTTGGGAAGACCATGGCTTCACCAGATGGAGGCAGTAGTCTCCACCCTTCACCAGTACATTAAGTATACCGCTAATCACTCCGAAGGGACAATACGTGGAGACTAACCTATCGCACGAGGCTACCATTACGCCACACTGAAACAAATAGAATGCTCCCACATCCAGCTACATATTGCAGGGCAGCCTGAACCAGTGTCGAGCCAGACGACAGCGGAGTCATTGCCTTCAAACAATACAGGAACAATAAGCTCCTCCGCCCAGCGAAACAGAGAGGCCAAGGCAAGCGGGAATACATCCCTCGATGTTTCGTCGGTACAGAGATTGACCCTTCTACAAGGTTTACTCTTCAGTAACCTCTAAAGCGTCTCGACAGTCCGTTGAACGATCCACAAGAGCAACCCGAATTCACTTCAAGGTCATGATCAATTTCTCTTCATCAACAGTTATCTACTTTCAGTTGTCTGTTCCCCTTTCCATAGTTAATGTCGAGTTTTAGTTCATAAATACTTATGTGATTTTCAATCATTTAAGAAATAAAGGAAGAATTAAGAAAACTAACTCTATTGATTATTGGAAAGATATAACAATAAACACTCTTAGACGGATACGAAAGATTACATACTACAAGCATCTGAATACAGTGTGACATGAAGTAAAATACCCGCTTAGACAATCTGACCACGTAAATGTGTTTGAAGGAGGACATGTAAGCTATTTGCAAGTGACAACAAATATATGTGAACGAACTTCACTCAACCCCCCTTCCTAAGATAAAGACAAGGTGTCAGAGGGAATTGAAAGGACTGAGCAGCCAAATGGCTCTGTCGAATTACCCCAGAAAAGTGCCCGTACAATGGCGTTGTAGACCTTATAACAGACTGTTGATTTCCTCAAGAGACATCCCACCCCCTTACAGACTTCCTCAAATGATTGTTGGCATACAAATACATGGAAGAATGCAGATGAGGATGTACACAAGCGGCGAAGTAGACGAGGTCTCACAATGCTGCCAAGCGAGACCACTTTTCCCATAAACGACGTCAGGAGTGACTGAGAGATACCACACCTGGAAGAATCACACACCGGCTAACACTTCGATCAACCATTGGTTAGCAGCGGGATCCACACACATACAAATGCAAACGACACGATGTAACACCAAGGCATCTTCCTTGGTAGCAAATCCATACTACTCCATGATATGAGAAGAAATTATGAGACCTCAGTAGATCAACTACGTGCCCACCCAAAGCAAGTGACCACGCATAACAACAACTATCATCGTGCCTGATCAGTGCAAATGTCAAAACATTCGAGGATCATATTGCTAGATATCTCTTTTTAGCCTTTGGAAAACCCAAAGCATTTTCTTCAAACAAGAACATTCAAGAGATAAACTTTGCGAAAGATAGTGCCTACAACGATTGGAATACACCATTATATAGGTGTAATGGTTCACCAAACAGACCTCCTGCATTAACTGCTAAGCATAGAATACCGTGGGAGAAATGAAGCAACGACGGTTCCCATGGAAAGTGCGCAGATCACGTTCACTCAATTAATGACGCTGCACACAACCCCATCAATTCAGGGGGAGTAATCAGTACTCAACCGTTCTGCAGCCTACGTCGTACATGTGTCACCGCGCAATCTATGTTGTACATATAGCGCAACAGTACATGAAACCCTAACTCTTCCTTTGCAGGCCCAAAGGCTCGATCCACTCGGCTCACCATTCAAACAATATTCTACTACATGCTTAGCACGAGTGGAAATCCAAATCAGCCTTGATGCACGGACCGTACCTAATGATCGCTATTTGTTTTAAGGTAATGTTGTTCATACAATGCGCGACACCAGCGGACATGGGCTCTCACACACTCAAATGGGCGGAACCCCTCTCCAATCGAGTAAGTTTAGTTAGCCAAAGCTGATGATGACGACTTTTAGTATCTCCCGACATCTAGTCCACTCAGCACGGATAATGATGGTCTAGGAAGTGGGAGTCTAATCAGTGCTATCACGCTTGGTGACGACGACTTGCCAGAGATCAATTGCCCCTTAGCGGTCAATGATCGCCGAACCCAATCAGGTAAGCCTAGTTGTTGACGACTAACAGCGATAGCTTTTGATCAAAGCCCAGACCTGTAGCCCCCACTGCGCGGGTGTAGATGGTTTGGAAGGTGGGAGCCTAGTCAGTCCTGAACTGATTTCGACGGCTCGCCATGGGACCACAGCTTTTCAGCGCAGTCGCCAATTACCAACCCTAAACTTGTAGCCCCTACTGCACAGGTGTAGATAGTTTAGAAGATTGGAGCCTAGTTAGTTTCGAACTGATTCCGAAGGCTCACCGATGGACCACTATTTTTCATTGTGGCCGTTGAATCACCAATCCTGGACTTGTAGCCCCTACTGCGCGAGGTGTAAATAATTTAGAAGATGGGAGCCTAGTCAGTCCTGAAGTGATTTCGACGGCTCGCCATGGGACCACTACTTTTTAGCGTGGTTTCCGAATCATCAACCCTAGATTTGTAGCCCCCCATTACGCAGGTGTAGATAGTCTAGAAGGTAGGAGCCTAGTCAACCACAAATTGATTTCGATGGCTTTCCACGAGACCACTGATTTTTAGCATGGCTGCCAAAAATTCCCAAATTTGTAGCTTGATGCACGTAGGTGTAGATGATTTAGAAGGTGAGAGCCTAGTCAGTCCCGAACTGATCTCGACGGCTTGCCACGGGCCACTGCTTTTCAGCCTGGTCGCTGAACCCTTTTTATTTGAACTTGTAAGCCCCCATCGCGCAGGGCGGGTGTAGATGGTTCGAAAGGTGGGAGACTAGTCAGTCCTTAACTAATGTTGACACTCGCTGCGGGGCTACTTCTATTCAACATAGTCTCTAAACCTTTACTCCCCTAATCTGTAGCCCACATTGCTCGGGCATATATGGTTTGGAAGGTGGGGCCCCAAGTAGCTAGCCACGCCGCCACCGCTCTCATTTGAAACAACGGCCACAAACATGAATCTAGCTGAGTCAGCGTCTTCACGCTCAAACGGACTGACATTCTAATATTAGCAATGGCCACTCACGCACGCTACTTAGGATGCCAACCCAAGCTTACGACGCCTGACGCGGCACGAACGCTCTGACACATACACTCGACCATCGCAACTCGCCCATAGCAGCAGCTGCAGCCGACTGATGAGACAAGTGATGTAAGCCTCAAGCAGCTTACCTTGGGGACAAGACACAGCTCGAGCAACTCGACCCTCAGCTAAATTGTACGCAACATGCTCACTATCGGACATGCATGACTACACAGCAATGACCCTGAGTCATTCGCAACACAAAACGACCAAGCTTTCTATCGCAGTCAGACCAATCGACATCCTATTAATTCAACCAGCCTATGCCAAAACAAGACGACAAGGAGAAACGAAAAACATGCAATAAAGACAACAATCACGAAACGGATAAAACTGTTTTCATTAATGATCAAAACGGAAAGGGGTACAAACACACGCTACAGAAGAAGGTACAAAAACATAAGAGCTAAGCCTAGTGGAAGAAGTAGCAGGAGTTGTGTCCACACACACCACGGCTTGGACATCAGGGCCCAAACTGTCTTCCTCGTCCGATGACGTAGAGGTAACAAACAAGTCTACATACGACATCTTCTTATAACAACTGAGATCCCACTCTGGATGCTCCTCCTTCATCAGGGCCAACAACTCCAGCTTGCCATGTTCAACCCAGCGGAACTCGCATTTTCCTTGTTTCTGAAGAAGCTCCTCTTCTTGTACCTTCGCATAAACAAGTTCACGCTCAAATAGCTTCTGTTTGAGTTTATCTCTTTCGAACATCGTCTCTGACAGATCACGCTCAAGGACCTCCAGACAAGCCCCTTGAGTCTCAGTGGACAGGGTTGACTGATCCAGCATCTTCTCCCCATCCTGCTTCTATAGCCGATCAATTTCATAAAGCGCATCGGAATACAACACCTGCATGTGCGAGAAGACACGCTATAAGATGTATACCCTCTCACAAGCCGCCTCGACTTCCCTCCCAGCAACGACCACGTGGCTCAAGTGAGAGATACCCAACATAAGGTACTTCAAGCCCTTGTCCATACACCCTTCTCGCGTATCCTCATCAGGTTTTGGAGTGCAATCCATCAGCCAGCTGTGATGCCTGCTTATATGCTTCCTCGAAGCATACTCTACGTCTACCTCTTGGTGCCAGATTTGGAACTCATCTTTACCAAGTCCGGTGCAAACATGCTTACCCGCGCATCCGGATGAAGCCTTTCCGGATCAGGAATTAAGCCAACACCACCCTTCACGGTTGCCACTGTCCTCAGGCTCTCCTCCGTGGCCTTTTCTTTGCCATGAATAGCCAACCCTTTGGTGCGTGACGACTTGACAGGATTTGGAGGGAGATGAGGGAGTGAATTGTACAAAAGACCTTCCAACACTTCTAGTTGTGGCTTGGAGTGAGACGGTGAACAATACGGACTGTGGGAAACCTGACCCATGACACCACGACCACTATCAGAAAACGCACCAGTGGGACATTCAGATTTCACAATCTCAGGCGGCTCTTCACAAAAGCCTTATGTCGGATTAACTCTGCCCGAATCAGCAATGGCAGAAGCCGCCATTGCGACCGATACAAGATGATCATTCAAAGCTTGGGCCTGTGCGTCACTGAGATTCGATCTCTCTTCAACCCCTGCAAACCACAAGTAATCTTTCTCTAAGCCGGACACATCAGTCTCCGCCCCGACAGGCTTAGCAGACTCACGCTCTTCTCTCACTGGAGCTGGTCATACTGAAGGCAACCCAGTTTTAACATGGGACATCTTCCTCACAAAAGAGGCAAGCGCTCCTCCACATCAGACATAACGAGAGCTTTGGCCCCAACAACCTTCCTCTTCCTTGAAGGGCCACATGATGCAACTTAATTCACGATACTCGATACATAGTGAGGGTAACGTGCCAGTTGTCCCACAACCCACTTCGGATGAAGTTGAAAACTCTTATTACATTGACCGCGTTCCTCTTTAGCAAGTCGCAAAACATCTCCATGGTGTTTTGCTCCTCTAAGGTAAGAGGAGTAGTGGAAAATCTTTCTGCGAAGAAACACAAACAATGATTAGCTAGCCTGCGATCAAGTATATCAAAGTCACGAGAAAGGATTGAACTTATGAAGCGGCTTGAACTCTCGCTCGAGCGGATGACCCTTGCATCGAAAATACTTCAAATCTGCAGGGGCCAAAAAGCAATACTTTTGCCAGAACTTGAGATCATCAGCAGATTCACAAAGCAAGCCGGCGACGTCATCTTACAGACAACGTTACCCTTCAGTCGGGGAGAAGTCAGCAAGTAAATTACTCACAGAGTCACGCTGACCCCGACCTCCTAGCACTGATAATAATCAGGAAGATGATCTTATATCCATTAGGCCTCAACTGGGTCGGAGGAATCCTCAGGAGATCCAAGAACTCTTAAATCACATCCAAAATCGGAAAATGCACTCCAGTTTGAAGCATCCCATGATGTAAGTAGATAAAATCGACCGAAGGTGACATTGGCGTTTGGTTACCCGTCAGGACATAAAACAACAGATCCTTAGGGACCCCAAACTTCGTACGAATTTTAGCAAGGCCAGGCTCGGATAGAAACCAGTCTTCGTAAAACTCCAAGCCCTTGGCCAAGGTTGCGTCGTTAATAAAGTTTTGTTGAGCCATGAAGAAGGTGATCAATTTTTTCTAATCAGAGCGGTATCTTCAACAACAAAGAAAGTAGAAAAAGTTAGACTCTACACTGTGGATGACTTAAATAGAGATTGGGTTTCTGCCTCTTTTTCGTTGGACCGACACACATTCAACTAATGCAGTGCACGACTCAAACAACGTTTTAGGCTCAATCATCATGAGCAACACATCCCTTCAAGAGATAACTCAGCGAACCGGTGTGACGACCCACTAACTTGGGGGGAGTAGTTGTTGATATGTAAAACTGCCACACCCCTGAGCCATGCACGTGCCATGATGATCTTGAGGAATTACGGGCCCCAGCATCTGCCCAACACTAACCCGGCCCAAGCGATTCTAAGCTCGCCCAATTCAGTCTGCCAGACGGACCCAAACTCTTACAGTGTGCTAGGCCCACACGTCTCACAACTATCCTCAATACCCATGAGTCTTACTAAGGCAAGTATCTCGATGATCAGCTTCAGACTAGCAATTACAACAACTATAAGCTTCCAACTAGGAAGCAAATACCAGAGTACATTCCACACAAGGAATCTTCCTTGTAAGGATTGCTCTCATATTGGGAACTATCTCTCACGTATCTTGGAGCACAAGCTTAACAAGGAACTTCCCTCCTACAACACGACTCCTAATTTGAGAAGGATCTTCACGAAGATCTCCTTCCTAAACTACGCCTTCGATGGCCTGGTAGAACTAGGACTCTTACACTATAAATAAGACATGAGGTTGGTAAGCTAAGGCACACTAAAAATTGTCTGTTACAACATTACACCTCCCTAAGATCCCTATCTGACTTTAGCTTCATAGTGCCATCGGCCACCACAACGGTGGTCTGTGGCTCATGTGCATTACTTGTATAGGTCAGCGAAATTAGGTCAAAGCAGGGAGCGAAAAGCGACTATATAACTTTTAAATCCAAATTTGATTACTAGATTACTAATATAATTAAAGCTAGAAATCAATTTGCTCATAAAGCCATATTTTTCATCCTAAGGTGAGATAAGAAGTTACCTTAGTATGTGTTAATGAATTTGGAATGCTTAATCTAAAAGTCGTCTAAAGGTGCCATCTACTTATGATGGTAAACTCAAAGCCCTAACTCTCACATTTAGGTTTTAGTTTGCATTTTTATTTTAAACACTTCAACAATCACTTCTTTTCTAACTAGGTTAAGTTTCAAAAGAGATTTAAAAATTAGTTTTCCCTATTTTATAGCTCTCTTTGTGGGATTCGACTCGTATTTGTTGGTATCTAACTCATTCGATAACCGTGTGCTTGCGATATGATTTGAGATCGATCAATGGGAAAATATCATTCCACAAAGCATTGGTGTTACCCCAAAGCCTAAAATGGTTGTCTAACCCTATAAAAGAAAAAAAAACAATTAATTAATGAAATATATTAAAAATAAAAGATAAGTAATTGAAGAATAAAGTATAAAGACACCTCAAAAAGTGCAAATATTGAAATATTGCTTAATACCTACTCTACTAGCACACCCTAATTGATGATACAAGAACGTCTAAGTACCTATGCCCCATGCAAACTTCCCAACATCATGCAACTTCAAATATTCAGTGTGTACCTTTCCTTTAATCTGATCAGCAAAGATAGTCATCACAAAGAGAAATAATAAGTAGCCCCTAACAATTTGTTTATATTTTCAAAAGAATCAGTTGCCTTCGCTTTTCTACAGAACTTATTTTTACAAACTTCATCTCCACAAAACTAATATTCTTCCGAACTTCACTCTTTAATGCCCCAACCATTCTCCAACAATTTGACATATTCTTCTGCCTCCATCTTACTTTTATTCACAATAATAGTCTTATTATTACCAACGATCGACGACTGCGTGATATGATGGACGTCGTCTAGGGTGATGATTATCTCTAAAAAAGGGAGATTAAAAGTGTTAGTCTCAAGTTGCCAATGTTTCACAAAAACCCAAATAGTCACCCTATCGATATGATTTTTACAATGGTCGATCAAGGAACATAGACCACTTTTATAGACAATTGTCCTTGCTTCTTTCGGTTCTTGTCTCAACTTTCAATCTAAAAAGTTTTTAACTTATGCCGACATCTCAATTCACCTCATTCCTAAATACAACAATCAATAACAAAAAATATTTAGTGTTCAAATAATATAAAAACAATAACAGTTAGATATTTTAAGAACTAAAAACTATTATAATTACCTCGTCACCATCCAAAGGGCGCGATAAACATGCCCATAGTAATCCTCTAATACCGAGATGTCTTTGGGACCCTCAGATTACAAAATACTCTCACGTTATTCATCAAAACCAAATTCAACAGGAACGACTGGTTCCTCTTTATCCTTGTCCTCGTCATCCCCATCCCCTCCGACATCCCCGTCCTCATCAGCCTCACCCTCATCTACCCTCATGTGCGACATCCTCACCACCCAGACCACATTGACTTTGTGATTGAACTTAACTTTGCCATTATTCGTCTCGCCACCCTCGTCTTGATCATTAAAATCGTTATCCATTTCATCATCTATCTTCTTCTTTGCCACTTATTTCTCCCTATGTTGTTGCATTCATTTTTTTTTCTCTTCTATATTTTCTTTACCCTTTTTCACAATCACCTTTAGGTTATACGTCGTCATTGACCATCTATCAAGTGTATCATCCCAACACCACCACTAACTGAAGAAGACACAACTTCCTTGATCTTCTTTACCATACTGAACATTAAAAAAATGATACAATTAAAACTATATAAATATTCGTCAGGGTTCACATAGGTAAGAAATTGCACAAGCGAGTGAAACCAACAATCGCAGAGTCCTGCGTGAAAATTGTCAAAGAATTACCTCCACACATGTTATTAAGAATTACCTCCACATATGTTATTAAGAAAACCTATACACTTAGAAAGTTATGAATATGAAGACACTTACAACTTTATTCAAAGTCTATAAAAAAGTTGTAATAAACTTATGCAAAATAACCACAGATTACATTTTCTTTAATAGACCAAAGAGAAAATTGGAATATAATAAAAAGGATATATTAGACAATATTATAAGAATTGCCGAAGAAACTCAAGTTTTAGGGGGAAATCCTATAAAATATTGGTCTTGTAATAAGTATCTAGCAAAATTAGAAATTAAAAATCCAGATATGACAATCAAATCTGGAATTATAACCCATACTCCATCAGACATAGAAGAATTTTTTTTACAAATAAACGAGTTGCTAAAGTTAGGAGTTATAAGACATAGTAATAGTAGGCATAGAAGTACCGCTTTTATGGTAAGAAATCATGCTGAATTAAAACGTGGAAAAGCTAGAATGGTTATTAATTATAAACGTCTAAATGATAATACTTATGATGATCAATACCTCATACCAAATAAAGACCAATTAATAAATTGCATTCAAGAAAATACTAAATCTAGTAAATTTGACTGTAAAAGTGGATTTTGGCAAGTTATGATGGACAAATCAAGTATTCCATGGACTGCTTTTACTTGCCCTGAAGGACATTATGAATGGTTAGTTATGCCTTTTGGTTTGAAAAATGCTCCTTCTATATTTCAAAGAAAAATGGATCAGATTTTCGGTAAGTACAAAAACTTTGTTCTTATTTACATAGATGATATTTTAGTATTTTCTAAAGACATAGAATCCCTTTATGATCATCTAATTTTAATATTTAACGAATTTGTTAAAAATGGACTTATTATTTCTAAAAAGAAAATGGAACTTTGCAACGCTTATATAGAATTTTTAGGAATGAAAATAGGAAATGAAAAAATACAGTTACAAGATTATATTGTCAAAAAAATACTAGAATATCCTGATAAAATCGAAAATACAAAACAACTACAATCTTTTCTAGGAACTTTAAACTATTGCCGAAATTATATTAAAGACCTTAGTAAAATCATAGGTCCCCTCTATATTAAACTTGCTCCAAGCGGTGAAAAAAGGTTTAACACTGAATATATAAAAATAGTACAACATATTAAAGAAATTTGCAAAAATTTACCCACTTTAGCTTTGCCATTACAGTCTTATTATAAAATTATTGAAACAGATGCTTGTAAAGATGGATGGGGAGCTGTTTTATTAACCAAACCAAATGAATATAGCTCTAAATCTGAAGAAAAAAAATATGTGGATATACATTTGGAAAATATAAGAAACAAGGAATCACATATTTAGATTATGAAATTTTAGATGTTATAAATGCTTTAGATCATTTTAAGCTATACTTAGACAAACCTTTTACTGTTCGCACTAATTGCGAAGCTATAGTAAAAAATTACAATAAAAGTAATGATAAAAGAACCAATTCTAAAAGATGGACAAATTTGTTAAACAGTTTAGCAGGAAATAGATATAAAGTAAAATTTGAACATATAAAAGGAGAAGATAATAGTATTGGAGATGCTCTTTCAAGATCTATATATATTTTAGAAGAAAATAATACCTGTTTTTATGCAGAATACACTATAAAGAATGGAATGTCAATTTGGACATATACGACTATTAGTTGCTAATGAAGTAAAACCATGTGACATCCAGATAGAGAATTTGGATATTCTTCAGGTATGCCTTCTTGAAAATCTTCAAACTTCAAAACCCCATCCAAAAAAATTTTAAGCTGTTTTGAAAGCCCTATCCTATTATTTCCAAAAAATACAGTCAAAGTCACTTTCAAAGGGCTTTTCTTTTTATGTTGTGATTAAGGGAAGAAACTCAGGAGTATATACTCACTGGGCTAAAGTTTTTGAAGAAATAAATGAATACCCAAACCTTGAATACAAAGGTTTTTATGAAATGCAACTAGCTTTAAATTATTGTAAACAAAAATTGGGTTTAAACTATTATGTATCTCCTTGAATATAAAAAAGAAATACATAACTCTAGAATGAAAGGAAAAGAAATTGTTAAGTATGACTATCAAGATTCTGCATGTTCAAAATGTATTTCTAGCCTCACTGAATTTCAAAGATTACAATCTCGTGTTGAATTCTCGAAAGAGAATTAACAAGCTCTAATGTGAAGTTACAAAAAAAGGAATTGATGGAAAAAACCTATCTTAACTAGCTTAATGTTAAGACTAGTCTGTAGCAAAGGCTAGCGGTAAAGACTTCTTAAATCCGTTGACGACTGGTAATTTGTCAAAAATTACAAATGTTTACTCTTTCACTAAAAGAGAAGAATCCTCATTATATAAACCAAAAAATATTCCCTTAAAAGACCTACAAGCCAGAATAAAATTCTTTACCCATACGTTTTTATTTCTTCTACATCCATCACTTCAAGCTCATATCCTGAATTTCGCTAGTCAAAATGATAAAGATATTCAAGCCTATATCTTTGAATGATTATCTCTCTATGATCAACACCGTGATAATCATCCTGGCTTATTAATCACATGGGATAGTTTAAATTATAAAAACCCGAGTCATTGTCACAATTTAGACTAGTTCTGTAATAACATTCCCATCTCTAAGCCTGAATGTCGTTGTCAGCTTATATATTCTATACCTAAAGCAAATATTTTAATGGATCTTTTTCGTCCTCCTATCCTCCAATTTAAAAATGAGAGCATTACCCCCACTGTTCAAAAATTGCTAGATTATGGTCACCTTGGTAAAGTTATCTTTACCGATCCCTCTCAGACAAAAAACTTTGGAAGAAAAATTGCTATGACTGCCGTCGGATCCATGAGAAATTCTAAAAACAAGGCAGAAATGTATGTCACTAGCAAACCACCTGAGTTTGATCAAGGAATAACTTACCCAACTAAACATCGAATTCAAATAGTTCCAAAAAACAAAGCCAATGTGATTTTTCAAGATACCATTCCTTGGCCTTGTCCAAACTCAATTATCGAACAAATAGAACATTGGGCCTCTTTCATGGTAGCTACGACCTTGCAAACTGACTGGAGACATATAAAAGGAAGCTGGAGGATAATAGTGTCAAATAGGGGAATTGGTGGTGTCAAAAAGTCGGAGCCAATGCACATTGTTCTAAAACTCGCTAGGCAGTACGCCGGTGGAGAGTAGGGGACTAGCTCCCAGAAGCCTAAGCGGGGGACTACGCAGTTTTTCTTGTATTATAAATTATAATTTTTAAAAGTTAATCATAATAGCACATAAATTACTTCCAAGTCAATACCAAGATACATATGTAAAATGTATTAAAAAAAGTAGTCTTAATCTTTTCAACTTAATTATCTTAAAAATATATATATACTTATGCAAATTAGTTTTTTTAATATTTAAGATTTTAGAACAATTATTTCCTCTTGAGAATCATTGTGGATTTTATTAGATTTGTGGTTGTTTAACTTTAATCACAGACATGGAACTAATCAGTGATTAAACTAGACAAGGATCACATGGTTCGGGAGGGGTCTTGGATTTTAATTATTTTTGTTTTTATAATGTCTTTCTTTTAACATCTTCATCAATTTTAAGGTCATTTGTGTATAGTTACTAAAACAGGTTGAAGGGTTGGAGATCATTCATTCTTATTGACAAATCAGCAAATTTTGTGCAAATGTTCCCACACATTAGGAAAATGACAGTCCCACAATGGATTGCCAATAAAGCAAAATTTGGAAATCGCAAAATGGGATGAACATACAGACCTAATGTTGAGTATATGATTGGTTGATTGCATGAATACATCCATATGAACGTCAACAACATTAACATGAATAATAATTAATTAAGGGAGTTGCTATATGTACATAACTATTTGGTTTAATTGCACCAACTCTTTGTTGCACTGATAGTTTGGGTTGTTTTGACTTTGTTGTACCGACTATCATTTTTTTGTAATAATAAAAATTATTTGATATAAAATTTTATTGTTTAGGAGCGTTAATTGGCTATTGAATGAAAGAACAATAGTAACCATCATCTATAAACTATAAAACTAAAATTTAGATCATGCATTCGTTAAATTTCAGTGTATTCATAATCAAAAACCAATATATGTTCATAAAATTATATTTTGAATACCAACTTAACATGGATTGTAGTTATTTAAGAATACCAAATTAACCAGGATTTAAATTATTTTTCCTTTATATTTTTAATTGTCATTTTTTAGTTAGGAATATATTTGTTTCTTAATCTCGATTCCCACTTGGCGGGTTAAAATATCCTTTTGGCATGCGTTTGCACTTTTTTTTTTTTTACTTTTTTCTGATATTACTTAATTTGAATTTCACTTTGTATGTCGACAAACCTAAACTTGTATTTAACAAAACCGAAATAGACTTGAGCACTATCTATTACCAAGCAATGTTTAATGTGAAAACGAAATTATGAAAAGATATGAAGTAAACATGAAGAAGTTAAAAGCAAGAAAAGGGCCAGTGGTTCATTCCGACAATATTATTGTCAATGAAAGTGATTATTTATCTTATCATTTGTTGTCGACATTTCCTTAATAATGTACTTTTCTATGCATTAAACGGGTTAAATTACTTTGACTGTAAGTATGTTGTGAAGTTTTTTAAAGCCCAAAATTTGCTTAACTATGTTAGGCTTTGAGGCTTTGTTTGTGGTCCATAGAAAAAATTAGATAGGATTGGGTCTAGAGGTTCTATGTTTTTTTTAATTTAATTTTTTGTTCGTGGAAAAATGATTTATTAATTACATTATGAAATAAAAAGTAATGATAACTAAAACTAAATTTGTAATCATTATTAATTATATTATGAAAAGTTTATCAACCTTAGGATAATAATTTGATTCAAACATTGTGGTTAATGAAAACTTATACTTTGTTAGTCATAATTAGAATTATTAATATCGATATCTATTAGCGGTATGGAATGAAAGGGTTAAGGGTAAAAATAAATAAATTAGAATCATTAATAAAATAGTCATTGTTGGTCATCAAAGTATAAAATTAGGTTTTCTAGTTGTTTAGGAATGGTCAAGATATCTTATAACTTTACGAGTTAAAGTGAGTTAATAAAAGTATAAAAATAAGCACAAATTAGTCATTACATCAACTATGATATTTAAATGGTCTATTTTATGAATAAATAGACCTTAAAAGTCATTTTTCGATAAATAAATATCAAAATATTTGGTATAAGAATCGAACTCATATACTTTTATTAGGAGTTGATTGAAGGTAAAACATAAATGCTAACTTTAAGTTTCAACCATTAGATGAAACGAATTTCAACCATTAACTTTTAAATTCTATGTGATACATTACATTTCATATATATGTTTAATGATATTTTCAATGTCTATATACTAACGCTATCCAAAACCAATAACAATCCCACTTCTACTATTGTACACAGAGCATGCATTATATGTCCCCGGAGTATTTAAACTGCACTATTCATAATTTAAACATTCAAATCTAATTGAATCAAGTATTCTTGCTCTATAAGCACATCTAGCGGAAAACATTTTTACCCCTTCAAGCGAAAAACATTTTATCGGCGGAAACAGTTTTTATTATCATAGAAAAAATCAAACATCTCGATGGGGACCGTTCACTTTCCTTGGGATGTGCATGCCGAAAAAGATGACACACATCTCGAGGGAGGTGGACGGTCCCCATCCCGCCACCTCCCTCCCCTCGCTCATTTCCTCGCCCACTTCCTCGACGTTTAGAATTCCCCTTAGTTTAATGGTCAGTGGTGTATTGTTTATCCACTAAGTCTAGTCAGTCAGGTTTGCTAGTAATTTTTTAGTCAAATTTTAATTAATTTTTTTTACTTTTTATTTTTAACCATTTTATTTATAACACAATTTTTTGGTCAGGATTAGGTTTTTTTTTTTACAAGTTCACATATTCTCTTTAAAATACAATTACAAACATCATCTATAGAAGGGGTAAAATTGCTGTCTAGAATTGTTGATTTCTCTATGACAAAAAAAGTGTTAAAAAAGTTTATTTCTACAAAAATACTATAAAAGCAGATTGCAAGATCTATTTCCCATTCGTTGCCGGTGATCAATTTCTATGTTACAAAACAAAGTTTATGTGTTTAATGTTCTTTTCAATGTCTACATAGTACCTCTACAAAACCAATAACAATCCCACTTCTATTCTTGAGTCATACTATTGTGCCCGGTCACCATCAGGGACCATCCACATGTCGAGATGCGAATTATTTCACATCTCGAGGCAGATTGACGGTCCCTGATGGCGACCGGGCACAATTCCGGGTACACCACCGGGCATTTTAGAATTGTTGTCTATTCTTGTACGAGTCCTTTAGGGAGCCTTGCCTCTTTAAACACTCTGTAAATATAACCACAACAAAATGATGGGCAAAAGGGTAATTTTGCTCCCCGACAGCAAACTCAGACTCCCTAGAATTATTCTTCTTGTACACTGAATATGCATTACATGTCCCTTCGCGCGGAGAATTTAAACTGCACTATTCACAATCTAAACATTCAAATCTAATAAACCATACAAGCCCAATAAACTCTTAAGCCCCAAAATGGCATTTTTCAGCAAGGTCTAATAACCCCATCAATGCTTTGATAAAATCACACCATCAGTGACATTGTATATTGAGAAATTCCTTGTATATTACCAACCACACCACTTTGTCCCTTCTCTTTCTCTGATTTGATAATTGTTTGTACTATCTATATATCTGTCTATCTATTACCTATGATTCTCCTTTGTTTCTGTTTATCTCACTGTGCTTGCTATGCTCCACCCACCACCCACCACCCACTGCCAAAGATTGGGTTTCTGCTTGCAGCAGCCTCGCCCCTTTCCCAGGCTTGCTAGAATTGGGTTTTTTTAGTACGGATTGAAAAAAAAAAAGCTCTTCAGATACTGCACCATAATTGACTCTATCCATTTTTCCCACTTGTTTATGGCTTTTTGATTTTTGATTCTTGATTTCTCCACCATATACTTTATTCAGCAAATTTGACTTAAAAAAAAAAAAAAAAAAAACAAATAATCAGAACCCATTGTGCAAAAATAAATAAAAATTTGAATGAATGAATAAAAAAAAAAAAAAAAAATTTGTTTCCTAAAATTTGGTTCTTGATGTTCATGCAATAAACACCTCTATATAGGCTTTCTTTACAGATTGGCAGACAGGGCAGAACCCAAGAAAAGGTTCACAAGTTTTGCAGCAACAAAGATGCCTACAAGGGAGGAATAGAATACACAAATTCCCAGAATTGCAAACTTTACAAACCATTTTCATTGCTTGGGTTGATTGTTGGTCTTCTCCTTCATCTTCCTCTATTCTTGATTGGCAACAAGACTCTGCATCCTCAGCTTCCGAAGTGAAAACACATGCGTTCTCTCTGGCTTGCTGCAATGAATTATTCAATGTTTCAACCATCAATTCATTCTCCATTGCCACTCTCTGCCAACCTTGGTTTTCCATCTCCGCTCTTCGAATACACTCTTCGAGCTCCATTGTTTTCCTGGCCGCTTTCGCAATGTCTGCATCCTTTTGTCGCAACAAATTCAATGCTTTCGATTCAAGTTGGTTTAATAAAACAGAGAGTTGTTGCTTTCTTTGCTGCTGTAAAGCTGATCTCAATCTCTCATTCTGTTTTAAGACAAACCCATTGTAGATTAGCACCTAATCAATAACCCCTTTGAAGGAAATCTAAAATGCACAATAAATTCTATAAAAAAAAAAAAAAAAAAAAATTTGGTAATTAAGATTGCTCTGTTTTATCTTACCTGTACATAAATGAACCGATCAATCTCCCGCCTCTGTTTCTCAAGCTGTACACCTAATGTTTGATAAAACCCAATAGAAGAAACATTTTCTGAAGAATCAGTAACTTGCCCAAGATTCTGATTTCTCATCATCCATTGATTCTGCATCACCATTTGATGATTTGGTTGCTGCTGTTGTTGTTGTTGAACTTGAACAGTAGAGGGATAAAACTCACAAAACCCACCACCACCACCACCATTAGCACCAAAGTCCATCCAATCTTGCTGTAAACCACAATGAGATAACCCCACAAGGGTCTCTGAATATGGATGAGCTTGAACAGCCATGATGTATATAAAAAAAAAGATAGAACCCCACAACACAACACACTACACTATAAAAACCAAATCCCACCACCACACCACCTTGTTCTTGTTGAGATAGAGAATTGATGATGTATTGTTAGATAAGGAGGAGTCCAAGTCTCTCTAAAATAAACCAAGGGTGTTTGTTTTTGTTTCCAATCTCTTCTTCTTGGATTGGTTTTGATTTGTTTGATTTCGTATACAAAATAAAGAAAACAGCAAAAGGAGTAGGAGGGGGTATATATAAGCAAAGTAATAAAGTCAATAGTACAAAACATACCCAAAATTAAATAAAAAATAAAAAATAAAAAAATCAAAGGATCCTTACTTCTCTCTTGGGTTGGGGAGTGAGATGGGTTACATTCAAAGATAGTATTTAATGGGTAGGAACGTACGCATACACGCAGATTTTGTGACAAAAGTATCGGTCAGAAATTTCAGAGCCGTTGTATTGTATTGTATTGTACAACAAAAAATAGAGAGAGAGATTTAAGAAAGAAAGAAAGAGTCAGAGCCACACACCACCACATAGACCCAGAAAACAGAGCAAACAAGAGAAGCAAAATAGAAAGAGACAAAGCAAAGGCTGAACAAGTCTTTATTTTTGGTTTTGGTTTGATTAAATTATATATATTTTACCATAAAAAGTGAAGGAAGAAAAACTGAATTTGTTTGTTTCCATGCATGAATACAAAGAAAAAGTTGTGTGTGTGAAAACGTGGAAGCCTTAGGTGTTCCCATCAGGCCATCACCAAGACCAACAACTAAAGAGAGGGAGTGGGACCTATCTGCATGGTTCGTGATTTTCGACGTCAGAGACGCAACGTGGAGATCATGCCATGATGAGATGGTGCGTGGGACCCAGTGTTCTGTGTGGGGTCGTCAATTGATACGAGGACCGAATATCTTTCTTTCTTTCTTTCCATCCAAAGAGATGAAGAGTGAAATATGGAGGGAAAGATACAAGAATTAAGGGTTATTTTTTCTTTCGACATCCATTGGCTTATGACTAGTTCTTTCTTCTTCTCTTCAAAACTAAAACCAAAACCCTGAATAGATCAATTGATATGGTGGTCTTGTTTGGAGCAGGGAAGAAAAATAGCCCAATAATTAAAATAAAATAAGGAAACTCTTCTTCTCTCCCTTCATAACGCATGAATGAATGTGTTGATTGAAAGGAAGGAAATGAGGAGAGATTAAAGTAGTGGGTAGAACAAAATCTTGGGAATAATTTTAGGAGTTTTACAAGGGGAAGTATTGTTACCAAGGGTGGGATAAAAAAATTTCCCTATTCGAGCTAATAATTAATAAAAAAATACACTGTATATACCAAATTAAATTTAATATAATATAATTTTAAGCTAATAAGATCACAATATTGATACCCTTAGAAAAGATAAATGAATTTAATAACTAAAAATATATATAACTAAAATTAGATAAGTATTTAGTTGAAGCTTAAAAAACTTGAAATTTTGTGAACATAATAAAATTCTAATACAATTTCAATATTTCATAGAAAAAATTGTTTATATAAGCCTCAAATTTTGAATGAGTTGGTTAACGGTATATATTTTCATTAAGTTATATAATTATTATTTTAGATATTAATTTAAAATATTTTTTGTTAGAGTTTTTATACCACTTGCGAACAAACAATTCATTTTTTAAATATTTGTAATTACATATAAAATTGCATTGAAAACAAAAAGTAGGGACATGTCACAATGAAAGAAATAGTAATTGTCAATAGCTATAAAAAAATCATACGCTCTAAGATAATCGAAAATAAGTTTTTATTAAACTAAACATTTTTTAATGTTTAGAATTAATAAAATTGCATTGAAAATTAACAAAATTAGACAAGGTACAATGATGGAGAATAGTAATTATCAGTAAACATAAGCAAAATGTGTGATGACGCAGTGGTTGTGCAGTGGCAGCATGTGGAGTGGGAGGGGTCAAGGAATTAAAAAAAAATCAATTACTAATATGTTAAACTTCCAACCACTATACCAACAAGAACATGTAGAAATGGTTGAACGAACAATTACCATATTGTATTATACATTATCTAATTGAATTTTTTTAAGTTGAGGTATTTACTAAAAATATTTTGAAGTGGGGGAGGAGGGAAGGGCGCCTTGCCCCTCAGTAGGTATGCCCCTGCATTTGATCAATCTTACATTTAAGCAAGTTGAATGATATTGGGGACCATAATGAGCACAACAAGTTTATTACCAATCAGTTTCCCCAAAATGTGTTGTTCCGCGTCTTAATTAAAAATATTTGAGATACATATGGTAACATTTGTTTTGGCTTCCTCTTAATATTTTTGATAAAGCAATTAACTTAAGGTTTGTTTGGTTGCATGGAAATTGAAATTGCTTCCTAGAATCCAATTCCGAGGCCTCTAATCGGACTTAATTATCATGAGTAGTGAAAAAACAGTTATGAAAATCAATTTTCTATTAGTAAATAGACACTCAAACAGTGAAAATCTGCATAACAAAGAAAATAAAATTCATTTTTCAAGAAAAATGACTAACCAAATAGACCCTAGAATCAATGGTGACGTGCCTTAGCTCACACAGCCCTACAAGATTTGCATAATAGACTATGATCTTGGGGCATATTATCCACGACATTCTGGGAATGATTATTAGAAGCCACACACTTTTGCTAATTTGATAAGTTTTTATACCAATTATACAAACGAATCTAATGAGTCATGCGATCATAGCATATATATTCTGATATTGGGAAAAAGATCAAAGTTTTCATACTTATTAATTATACATATGAATCACCCGCTTCTTCAAACTTCAATTGTCAAGATGCCTCCAAATTGACCGACAAAAGTAACATATATAACATGGCAATGGTAGTGGTATGCATCAAATGATCAATACATGCAATGTTATGTTAGGTAATCACACATGCATGCACACTCAATCAACCACACGTACAGTGTGGTGGGTACTCAGTCCAGGTGAAAACAGTATCTTCTTGGAACCACTAGTTTTTTCATTTTTCACCAAATCTAATTCCTTGTTTAATACCATAACATGTATAGATTTTAATACCAAATCTAAATTAAGTAGCATTGTTTGGTTAATGTGATAAGTTGTATCAAGTCATTTGACTTGCCTCGAGTAGTTGCATGAGATGTCGAAAGGGAAAGAATGGTGACTGACCTGACCCATGCATGTGCTGGCTACCTACTCAATACAACACAACCCCACGACTCTTCTGCATGCCTGTATGCCCGATTAATGTTGAGTGGAAACAGTAGCTACTAGTGAAAGCATATATGCAGAGGTGGTAGCAGCAGAGATGGAGCAGAGACAAGTGTGTCCATGTGACATACAACCACCCTAAACCATGCTATTGCTTCCCCTTTCTTCACACATCCCTCGTACTTGATGATCAACTCTATTATATGTTTCTACTGCTATATAATATAAGTTTGTTCATCGACCTATCTCTCTGTCTCTTAAATTTCACTATCCAAGGCACTATTTTTTACTTCATATTTCATAACATGGCTCCTTTAATAAAATTCCCCACCAGTACACCTAGATTACTTATGTACAAAACTCTGCAGGAAATCTTGTCCTAACAAGTTTTAGAAAGGCAAGAGCATCCTTGATCAGTGGTAAAGGCTAGGTGATCTATTATCCACTCTTAAAAAGTTCAAGTTTGAGCTCGTACGATAGTGGAATATAGTAGCTAGAGGAGGAGCATGTACAGTTTACTTAGAAAGACTCAAGGTGGATTAGCGTAAATTAGGTCAATATTTTGATAATCTAAAGGTTTAAGTTGAAAGACATGCAATACAAAATCATCAGATTGTCAAATGGTTAAATGGGGCTACTGAATTGAATAGTTTTAGTACACAATTTCGAATGAATATATAATCAATCGTAGTCTAGATACGTACGCACGAGAAGGAAAATCAACTCATGCTTTTTCTTTCGGTCATGGATTGATGCATTTACATTTATTCTAAACTTGAGCTCATCCCAATTGTTCATGACAATAATGAGTTGGTGACACCCATTCAGGACTATATGATCTCTGAGTTCATGATGATATCAACACTCAATAATACATTCTAGAAAAGAAAAGAAAAAATTAGATCGCAAAAATCTGTAAAATTGAGACAGAATTGAAAATGGCATGAGCTCTTTCATTGTTTTATGAGTTAGGTTATGAAATCAGGTTCTGCAATCGCATCATCAGATGAGTTTTTTACAATCTTGAGATACACATAAATATTTTGAAGATTTCATCATTATTCAAAATCATGCCATGTCACCGTGGTTGCAAAAACCTAATTTTCTAGCATTTTCCTTGTTTTATACATATACATCAACCTTCAATGTACTTATCATCCCAACACCGCCATTGAAATTTAAACAATATAACAAAAAGTTTAATTCTAAATGTCGAGGAAACGGGCGAGGAAACGAGTGAGGGAAATGAGGTGGCAAGGTGAAAGCCGTTCATTTTCCTCGAGATGCATGCGTTGACTTTTTTCACGCGCATCTCGAGAAAAATGAACAGCTTTCACCTCGCCACCTCATTTCCCTCGCCCGTTCCCTCGACATTTAGAATCTCTCTAACAAAAATTCCCCAAATGTACGGTGTAGGAATAGTAAAAATGTTTTTCAATATGATTTTCGTTTTCAATTTTGTCCTCCAAACTCTATGGTATTTACAAGAAAAAGTAAAAATGGGTAAAAAGTGAAAGGGGTGTTTATGTCATTAAAATGAAAAATACTATTAAATACTTTTAGCATTTTACCCTTCTATATTTGAACTATTTACAATCAATTCAATTATCTATAAATTATAAAAGAATCTTACATCTAATTTTTATATTTTCCATAATGCTCTTCACATTTCATACTTTTATAATAAAATCAGCCCCCCTCAAACTTTAACTAATTAAACCTATGCCCCCAAACATAATTTATTTGAAACTCTTTATTTATATATAAACTATACATACGCCATCAAAATTATATATAATTATTTTGTTTCAAATTTTAATAATAAATTTATTATTAATGAATTTTCTAATAAACTAAAAAAAATATTGAAAAATCTGCTCAAGTAGAGAGCGTCGACACCTAGTCTCTATTAAATTATATAGGTTTTCCTATTCCATCTTATAGTCCCTACTGATTTTTCAACCAAATCTAACAAATTTTTTTTTGTCAATCATGTGGTCTCTACAGATATGAGAATCTAAACTAAAGGTTTTCTAATCGACAATCAAAAGTTGTATTCCAAGCATACTTACCCAAACTGCTACAAAATTCAATCTAGTCACGATCTGGTCGACAATAATTTAGTTAGAAATATAATATTATCTTCTAGCATGCACAACACGTCCATGACCAGCTAGTGGTACTAACTTAGTCAAAACCGCATTTTTCCTTAAAAAAAGAAAGGTACACACTTAGGTTAGGTTATATACTTCCAGATCGTTGGAGTATGTTTCATAGAAATTTCGTGTTCTTACATGTCGAGCAATTCCTGATAGTGTGAGAACTCGGAACTTTGCAAAATGTCAAGTATATCAGTTCAAACTTATTGTAAGAAAAATATGAATTAGCTAGCTTTGATTAAAATGGACTGTGAACATTTCATTGGTGGGCCCAAAACAATATATTTTATAATGGAAACCAAATGAAATCTTATCTGATTTGGAGAGGCCCATTGATGTTGGCTGCTCAGCAATTGAATCTGTACGTGCACTGTGAGGCTGAGGCAGGGCAATTTGTTGTCCATTCATCTAAAGCTATATATGCAAAGGGTTTTGTCTAAATGTCGAGGGAACCAGCGACGGAGGAGGGTGACGTCGTTCACCCTCTTAAGATGTGTGAAATTGCCTTGAGATACGTGTTTTCACGTATTTTGAGAGAGATGAACGGCTTTCAACCCTCCTTCCTCGTTGGTTCCTTCGCCATTTAGAATTTCCCATATACAAAGGGTTTGTCTAAATGTCGAGGGAACCAGCGAGGGAGGAGGTGAAGTCGTTCACTCCACTCGAGATGCGTGTAATCATCTTGAGATACGTGCTTTCACACATCTCGAGGGAAATGAACGATTTCACCCCCTCCCTCGCTGGTTCCCTCGCCATTTAGAATTTCCCATATGCAAGGGGTTTGTGTAAATGTCGAGGGAGCCAGCAATGGAGGGGGTGAAGCCGTTCACCCCACTCGAGATGCGTGAAATTGCCTTGAGATACGTGCTTCACGCTTCTCGAGGGAAATGAACGGCTTCACCCCCTCCCTCGTTGGTTCCCTCGCCATTTAAAATTTCCCATATGCAAAAGGTTTGTCTAAATGTCGAGGGAACCAGCGAGGGAGGAGGTGAAGCCGTTCACTCTACTCAAAATGTGTGAAAATCACTTTGACCCCCCTCCCTCGCCATTTAGAATTTCCCATATGCAAAGGGTTTGTCTAAATGTCGAGGGAACCAGTGAGGAAGGGGGTGGAGCCGTTCACCCCCCTCAAAATGCATGAAATTGCTTTGAAATACGTGCTTTCATGCATCTCGAAGGGGATGAACGGCTTCAACCCTCCTCCCTCGCTGATTCCCTTGCCATTTAGAATTTTTCATATACAAAGGGTTTGTCTAAATGTCAAGGGAAGAAGACACATGATCACTTCTCCTTTGGATCAATATCATGTCATGTGTGTATAAAGAATCACAAAACTATATATGCGAAAGAAAAACAAATGTTGGGTTCATATAGTATTCATGTGAGATGATTTATTTTATTATTTCATCTACATGAGACATGGAAGACATGTGAAATGTCTTAGATTAATTTTTGATGAAGGCAAGGAAATGTGACAGAAAGTCATGGTTTTATGTATCAATCTTCTTTAGTGGACACATATGCATGGATCCATTAAGAGAACCATTTTTTTTAAGATAAGTTAACTTTGGCTCACCTTTCTGGAAGAAATTGATGAATCACACCCATCTTTTATTGACTACTACTTTTCCTCCAAGTTTCCAAGAAGCTCTATTCCATGCATGCAAGTTCCTTTCAAGTTCAAATAAAAGTGGTCGAAAATCATTATCAATGACTTCTTTGAGTCTTGCCCTATTAGAGAGAGATTCATTAATGGCTTTTTGACTTATTGGAGAAAAAAAATGATGGGTGTTTATCCTACTAATATGGTTCCCTAGACAAATATATAATGAGAGATTCTTAAGTGCATTGGGATTGTGTCCGATTTTTGTGCCCGGTGCTAGCAAGCACTGTTGATATGTCTCGAGATAGAAATATATATATATATGCTTATCTTGAGGCATATCAACGGTGCACTGTAGTATTGTTACATCATGCAAATTGATATGGTTTCTTATTTGAAATGAATATAACGTGGTTCAATTGAACTTTGCTACCAAGATTCAATAATGGAGGGTATGTGGTTTTTTCATGAAACAAGAAAGCTTGTCATTTTGGGATGTTTGTAAAAATGAATTAGTTTATGTATATTGCCTGAAAATAGACTAGTTAGAGCATTTTCAATGGGTAGTTCAAAAGTTAAAATTGGGTTTTGACTGGGCTTAGCGGGTGCGTTTTTCATACTTCAATGGTCGCACAAAGCTCAACCTGTTTTTAATTTTCAGTCCAAATTATTACAAGAAAAAGAGCACGAGTAGGGATGTCAATGGAGTGGATTTTGAGCCATCCGAAACCCAAATTTAAATTTGATAAGAAGACATAATATCCAAATCGGATTTGATCCAAATTTTGATTTACTAATACAAATGTGAACCCAAATCCGAATCCAAATTTCGATCTTAGATCAATTATTTAGCTTGGTTTATTTAATATTCTCATTAGCATATCACTCACACTTCAACAACATAGTTTTCCCTACCACATCATCAGTGTAGTTTTTGAAATGTAACACGATTTGATCCATCATAATCAAGTTTTCAACCTTAGGCCAATATTATTTGTGGCCTTTACGAGCCAATAACCATGAGGCCCAGCTTGCAAGTTTATCTTTCCCATGGGTTTCATTGTTACAAAATTTAGAATTAACCATAGCGGAGGTAGATTTTAAAATCCAGTTGATGTCCTTCATTGAGTCATCGTCCTCCACTTTAGTTCAAACCAGACCCTATGAACACGTTCCTTAGTATCGTGTACATAGATCTTGACCTGAGTAGTTTGACGTCCCTAAAGAAATCATACATGGAAAATAGATGGACTTTCTCAGTTTCGAAGAAGCTTCCATGTTTGTGACCGAAAATGATAAGGGTGACTCACAAATACTGTATGTCCATGCAAAATCTTGACTTTGCGCCATCTCTTCTTGGACCGATCTAGTTCAAGTACATCAATCTAACACCCTACATCACCAACAAACACACATAAAACCTCATCATCCGACTCCATTATTAAAATTTTAGAAATATCTTCTTGATGTGGTGCATGAAGAACTATCTAATTCATCTTTTGTGGATCATAGTTCATACTCTCACTCTTATATCCAAGTAGTAGAACACATTGTGGCAAAACACTGGACTGGTGTCTGATGAATGGAAGTGTCTATTGCATTCACGATAACCGTCCAAGAATCCTCTCCGGGTTGAATAGTAGTAATTAGCATGTCCAACCAACCCATTCCACCGATACAAAAAACAACACAGCCAGGCGAAGTTGGTGCATGCTAAAAACGTAATGCCTTGATAGATTTCACTATTACCAGTTGTTGACGTTGTACTCAATTATTTGACTCGGTTGTACCAACATTTCGGGATGTTTCGACTTTGTTGCATCAGCTTAAACTATGTACGTAACAAACTTACTAATTTTAGTTTTTTATCAATAAAAGTCATTTAGTGGTAAATTTTTTCGTTTATGAGCATTAATTTGTTCTTGACAAAAAAATAAAAATAAATGTTACTAATAAAACTAAACTTCAGTCTCAAATTCTTAACTTTCAAATTTGTGTACAAACGCCAAAAATACTAACCATTGTTATAAGTTCTACAACAAATAACAAACACTATAGTAGAATGTGTAATACATATAAGAAATGCATCTTAAAAAACTTATAGAATCACCTTGCAAATAAATTATCTTTTCTCTATGCATCTAATCTAAATTGCAAAAGCATATAGTGTACTCATCAAAGACAAATACATATTAAATATAAATAAATATGTAAATGAGTGCATCAATTTAAAAAAATTGTGGCAATTATTATAGCAAATTTGAAAAAAATTGCATTTAAAGCCCAAAAAAAATCCTACATCCAAAAACTCATAATTAGAATCTTTTCTACAAAGTCCTCAATCAACAACATGAGTATTGTTCTTCTCTTGGTAATTAATTAGAGTTGTTTTAGGATTAACAAAATGTGGTTGAGTAGACCAAACAATTTTTTGAAAATTAAATCTAAAAAATGAAATTGGAGCATTGAGCCAAACAGTTGGGTACACGTAGCAACTCCCCTTTTCACATGCTCGCAATAGCTAGAGAAAACTTTATACAAATATTTAAAATTTTAGAAGTTGGTCTCACAATAATAGGGCATGAATTCGAAGAAATCACGAGTTGATCGTCTGATCCTCTATTCAGTCAAACAAATAAAACACTAGTAGTTAATTTCAAAACTATTTCCCACCATTTCTTTCCCAAAATCTACTTGCCAAGATTATCATACCACAACCACCACCAAACCATAGCATAATCACTATTACCACTACCAGGATCACCATAGCCATTACAAGCACCACCCTCCATATTATAGGGGTCCACCACCACAATCACCATAATGTTTCCACCAATGGTCCATAACCATACTATACATCTCAACCACCTTCAGAACCACTACCACAATTTTGATTATGAGGTGAACATGAGGAGAATGGGAATTATCAGACAAAAAATGGTCTAATTTACGATTTCGATAATTATCGCTCAAATCCCATGTTTGTGACCGAAACGATGAATGTACATCTATGCAAACTCTTGACTCTTCGCCATCTTGTTTTTGGACCGATATAGTTCATCAATCCAACTCCCTACATCACTTATAGAGACAGAAAAAACCTCACCATCTGACTCCATTATGAAAAATTTGAAAATACCTTCTCAGTCTGGTACATGAAGAACTGTCCAATTCATCTTTTGTGGATCATAATTCCTATTCTCCCTCTTATATTCAATCAGTAGAACACATTGTCGTAAAACACTCGACATTTGCGTACATGTGTTGTTATATCATTGGTTGCCCCCCATAGCAATTATTGAATTCATATAATTTATATTCAAATAGTGTAAAATCAATTTTTTTATTGTGTATTTAGCCTAAGCCTTGGCCAAAAGTTTATCGTGTGCCATAACTCATATGTCGTTGGATTGTTGTAAATTAGTTTGTGAATTGTATTGGTAAAATATTTTTTTTCTTATAATTGTTTAATATTAATAATATTCAATTAATAAATTGTTTTAAGATCAAACGAAACATTTGATTGTTATGATGTGGTTATAGTATAATCACTACATGAATAGTGTTATGAAATATATTATTACATGAAGGAAAGATTTAAAAAAATAAAAATAATAAGTGGGATTAGATTAGATAATGGATTGATGTATTAAAATTTCAAATATCGTAAAAATATATGCACTATTGATACAAATTTTGTATTGCACTTGATGATTAATCATTTCTAATTTTTTTTTAGCAAGTCTAGCAAGTTAGGTTTTGTAGTTACTTTTGGGCAAAGTTTTGTATTTTTTTACACTTTTTTTTTATCCATTGACAATCACAAACACCATCTATAGAAGAGGCAGAAGTATAAAAAAAACCAAAACTTGACCCAAATCTGAATGACTAGAATTATTGTTTTTTTTTAAGCAACTTGTGGAATTGCCCCCATCAATCAAATTCCTGAGTGCGCCACTGACCTTATCCACTGAATGTGGCTTGAACAAAGAATTATAAACGGTCTAGAAACACTTATATTTGTCGGAAAACTACTAAGAATTACTGAATGAAAAAGTTCAATCTACATGCAATGCCCATATACAATCTCCATTACATTTTGCAACTCAATCAAGAAATGTGTAAAGTTTATCTCCACCCAAAGCTCGGAAATGCAAGAAAAATCAACAAGGAAAGAGTGAGTTTAAGTGAGAAAGATGGGTTTCTTACATTTCTTTTCTTGCTGTTGAAGGTTTGAACTAAGCAACAAGTGAAGTAAAACTTGTATCATTCAAAATATGCTTTTTAAGCTTCTAGACTAACTAAGCCTAATACAAAAGACAAATAATTTATAGAGTGGACCATTTTTTTTTTCTTTGTCAAAGCAACGAAGTTGTACATAATCATAGAAAGGGCATCCACAATCAAAATACATGACCTGAGTTAACTATCATCAGTGGCAGTGAGGTTCTTTCAGGTGTGTACAAATGATCATTGTAGCACATAACCTATAGTAGGCAAGAAATTTTGACTCATCATCAAAGTCCATTTCCGAAATTTTTGGGGTCGGCTATATGGATTTTGGTCCTCCAAGCAATGCGATCTTCTCAAATTTCCTCACCTAATCCAAGCTCAATGATATCTTCATCCAAGTTTTCAACGGTCGTCCTCCGTCTACGCCCTCCATTAACTTGCCAATCTAAACATTTTCTAATTGGCGCCGTGTTTGGTCTCTTCCTCACATGACCAAACCAAGTTAAACGTCTTTCTCTAATTTTTCCTCTATGGGCGCTACACCTAAGTATCTCCTAATTTTTTCATTTCTAATTTCATCCTTACGAATTTTACCACACATCCACCTTAACATACGCATTTCTGCTACTGCCATCCTATGCGTATGTTGTCCCGTAGTGGCCCAACATTCTGAACCGTATAACATGGCTGGTCGAACAATTGTCTTATAGCATTTCCCTTTTAGCCTTGCAGGCATCCTCCTATCGCATAATACTCCTGACGTCATTCGCCATTTCAACCAACCGGCTTTAATCCTGTGGTCTACATCTGCTCCAATAGCCCAATTCTTTTGAATTATAGACCCTAGATGTCAAAAAGACACACACTCCGGGACCTCGACACCTTCAATCTCAATTGCATTACTTCTCCCTCTTGGTTCACACCTAAAGTTGCACACTAGATACTCCGTCTTCGAACGGCTAATTCTAAAACCTTTACTCTTTAAAGCCTCCTGCCACTTAACTAATTTCTGACCTAAACCTGCACTAGTCTCATCCATTAAGACAATATCATCTGCAAATAACATGCACCAAGGTACATCTTCTTGCAGATGTCTCGTCAACTCATCCATGACCAAAGCAAAGAGATATGGACTTAACGCCGACCCTTGATGTAGTCCTACTGTCACTGAAAATTCACTAGACATCCCACCTACTGAGCGAACACTTGTTACAACCCCTTCATACATATCCTTAATGATATCGATATAACATTGAGACACTTTCTTCCTTTCAAGCAGTCACCAAATTAACTCTCTGAGGACCCTATCATATGCTTTCTCCAGATCAATAAAAACCATATGCAAACTCTTACGTGCCTCTCGATATTTTTCTACAGTTTGCCTAAGCAGGAAGATGGCCTCCGTAGTAGACCTACCTAGCATAAATCCAAATTGATTCTCCGAAATCGTGGTTAAACTCCTAAGTCTTTGTTCTATAACCCTCTCCCAAAGTTTCATCGTATGACTCATAAGCTTTATTCCTTTATAGTTCGAGCAATTCTGGATATCCCCTTTGTTCTTATAAATTGGTACCACAATGCCATGCCTCCATGAATCTGGCATTTTTCTAGTTTCCAAAATCCTATTAAAGAGCTTAGTTAGCCATTGAATCCCAACTTCTCCCAGACATTTTCATGCTTCAATTGGTATATCATCCGGTCCAACGGCCTTCCATGTCTTTATTCTTTTTAAATCTTCTCTCACTTCTGTGGCACTAACTCTGCGATTGAACATGCGATCTCTCCCTTCCTGTGAAGCATACCCCTCCAAGTTTAACTCCCCTACATGTGTTCCATTGAGTAGGTTCCAAAAGTAATCCTTCCATCTATCTAAAATAGTTTTATCATGCATTAAGACTCTTCCATCCTCATGCTTAACACACTTAACATGACTCAAGTCCCTAGTTTTTCGTTCTCTAGCCTTCGCTATCTTGAAAATATCCTTCTCCCCTTCCTTCGTACCTAGCCTATTATAAAGAGCATCATACGCTCTCTTCTTAGCTTCCCCTGCTGCTCTACTACTCAACTACTTAGCCTGCTTATAAAGCTCATAAGACTCTAGGCACCTATCTTTTTGCCACGCCTTAAAGCATCTTTTCTTTTCCGCAATGGTTTGTTGCACATTCGCGTTCCACCACCATGTCTCCTTACCATAGAAACCTCCTCTTTTGACCTGTCCTAACTCTTCCTTCGCACATCTTCTTATTCGGTTTGCCAAATGTTCAAAAAGGTAGAAAATTTAAGCACTTCCATCATATCATTTCATCCATTTGATCCCTGAAAGAAGTAAATAAACCTTATAGACACTACAAAAATGTAAACCTATTCGAGACAAGTAGCACTCACTGTTAGAGGTGAGAACACCATTTAACCTACTGGAACACATGAAGTTGGAACCACTGAAGAAATATGAAATACAAGAATCTGCTTAAGATTGATCTTGAACATGCATGTCTAGCTCAAAGCCTATCTTGCAATAAATGTAAAGAACTGTCTATAACACTATATAAACAAAATACATCAAAATTATCTATTGATTTTAGAGACTGAATACATCAATCACATGAACATACAAAATATAAACAATATGACTAAACAGGAAAAGTCTCAAAGTGTATATCTAGCATAGATAATGTAAAAAAATATATAAAAGGCAATCAAGTAAATATTCTTGAATGAATTACTCACAGCATATTCCATAGTTGCTCTCCAGCCTTGCATGGATGACAATCCATACCTAATATGGCCATAACCACCCAATCCACTTCCCCCATTACAATATGACCCAAAACGGCCAGAAGATTCTTCACCGTAAACGCCTGAGCCACTGCCACCAAAATTGTCAAAACCACCACTAAAGTCACTGGAACCACCGCCATATCCACCATAACCACTGAGCCTACCACTTCCTAGACCTCTTGGTGTCCTAAACGGTCCAGGGCAAAATTCACTTGTCGCCGTACCCACCAAAACCATCACCAAAAGAACGAGCCCTAGAATCCCTACCAAATGCAGTAACAGGGGTGGGATTCCAGCTTTCTTAATCTCCACCCAAGAACCCATCATATCAATCATGTTTCCATTAACCAACAAATCATCCACGACTTGCCATGCTATTGCTGAGTAGGAGTGACAACAGAAATGTCATACTAAAATGCTACATAAAGTGATAAAAAAAAATTTCAGTTGAGGCTTACGTGAGACCAGACATGTCGTCCTCAAAGCCATGGCCATGAAATAACTACAAAACTGAAATGCTTTTAGAAGGGTTATTATATATGTGGAATTTTTTTTTGTATCTCGTGCATGAATACAAGGACTCCTAATAAGTGCTACATTGCTCACGTCAAACAGTTGTTTTGGTTGTGGTCTTCTACTAGTTCATTTGTCAACAAACGACATGGATGTCAATTACATACAGTTTTAACTGGCAAAATGTTGAGCTATTAGGATTAGTAATTCAAAGTTAGAAGGTAAGAAAATATTTATGGTCTAAAAATTTTATAAATGCATTAGCAAATTGGACACAGAAAGTTCGTCACTTGAACTTCGTACAAACTGTTTGTGTGCTTAATGCAAAACCTATGGTCTATACCCTGGCATAAGATAGAGTTAAGTGATCAGCAGCTTCAACTTCACAGAAAATCATAAAGTCGAACGAATACATTTAATTTTCTACTTCCAACAAAAAAAACTAAAGAGTACAGATACGATTCACTGACCGGAGATTTTGGTCCCGTTGTGCTTGTCGAATTAACTGAAGCGTGCAACATAGTTCTAAGTTCTAATATAAATTAGCAAAAATTAATTGCAAAATCACAATCAATCTGCTGTTGCGGACAACGCTGTTATGATACCAATTTGTTGCGGGCGGAAGCGTTACAAATGGCGAAATGCGAAGCTACAAACAAAATACTAACAAATACTGGAGACAACCAATTTAACGTGGTTCGGCAAATACGCCTACGTCCACGACAAATACCAACTTTACTAGTGAGAGAAACAGATTACAAATGGAGAGAGTTACAAAACGTCAGGGACATTACAAATACAAGTGTCTAAAAGACACCACACAAATACGCAGACTGCGTATAACACAAAACCAAAACAAATAAAACAAACAAAAACACTCTTTCTCTCTCCTCACCCCTTACTTCCTTCTCTCACAAAACAAACACAAACAGAGTGATAAACCCTAACTCTCAAGATCTCTCAAACACAGATGGAGGAGGATGCTCGGAAGAAGAGGAGGGGTTCCTCTTTTATAGCCTGCTTGAGGCGGTGAAGGGTGGCGGTGATGGAGGTTCCATCACCTCCCACCAACTTCTTTTTCTTCCAGCTGTTCTTGAAGGTTCCAATTTAGATCCAGCTCAATCCAAACCCAAATCGAGTTGTCATCTTCATAATCCAGCAAAGTAGCAAGTCTATGTGAACAAAGCATCGCCGACAAGCCGAAATTTCATGCCGACATGCCACAATTTCAGGTTCTTCCAACTTTGTTTTGTTTTCTGTTTCTTTTTATTTCAACATCTGCAACATCTAAAGACTTTATTAATTGGAATTAACAATAACTTAAAATTGTCATTAAAGGAATAAAAGTCTTAAAACAGATTATCAAGAACAACTGCAAATCCAACAACACAGACAAAACAAAAAAATTCTTCTCTCAAGAACAACTGACAAATATGATCAAACATTACAGCTGAAATGAAAATTATCTAGTTAACACTTAAATAGGGAAATAAGATAAGATAAGAAACAAAAAATACCGTAGACTGAATGTTTTGTATAGAATCTATCACTCGTATGGTCCACTCAGTGTCACCAATCCTGCAAATATCCACTTGGTTACTATTGTCATCCAATAAAAGTATCGTTGGACTGCTGGTGTGATCTTCATTGGAAGGTGATGTCAAGATCCATAACCAGTCCTCAAAAGAATTCAAAGAAGGTAAGCGAATTACATCATAGTGTGATAGGATTCCACAAGCAACAGTCACAATTATACATGCTTGATAGCCCCAACCATTCGCATTCAGAAGATAATGATATTTTGATTTCAAGCAAGATCTCTATGTTTTTGACATAACAACGACTGTTGGAAACACTGTGGAAGATTTGAGACCCTTCTCCGTCCTTGTTATAAATGACTAGCCAAGATTCTACTTGTAGCCTAAGTAGATGAAACCATGGATTTGTCTTTGAAGGATTAATACATCATCTCTTTCTCCTTTTATTTGCTTGCAGTATCAAGAAGTACTCTGTGTTGATTGTTGTTGCTGCTGCTATCTGTTTTGCGTTCTCTGGATCCTCCAAGATTTTTCATTGTTTTCTTGTCTCTTCTCAATTACTATGTAATCTATGCATTGGACTGGTATATGATTCCATATGTTTATGCAATTGAACTAGAAATTGGATTTTATTCTTCTAATATAACAAACTTTTGCTTTTTGAAGCTCTCCTGCATAATAGCAACTACTGGGTATTTCACAGTTGGAAACTATTGAAGGAAAGAATCACAATTGAAGGAAAGAATCGCAACTGATTATATGTAATTGATGTCATTGAAACAACTTACCTAGAATAGGCTCTAGAATAATGGATATTCTCGTTACAAATTGTATATATATGTTGTAAGACTTTGCACAATGAATTACATATAGAAATTATTCTCATTACAAAATTCTTCATGGTATCCGAGCAATCGCTCTTAAGAACCTAGAAATTCATACAAGCAAATACCTCATGGCTGGTGACGAAGAGCGGAGACTCATTGAACCCGGAAAGGGCTCGAACTCTTCCAAGACCTCAGAACCATGGGAGAATTCCAATCATCGTCTTTTCCTCCGTCATTCGGACCAATCAGGTGCTGCACTTGTTTCACAACCACTGATGGAAGACAATTATACAACGTGGGAGCAGTCAATGAACATGGCGCTCACCATAAAAAAAAGAAGGGTTTTATTGATGGAACCCTAAAAAGGCCGACTCACAATCCTGATGAACAACTGCAATGGGACCGATGCAATGTCCTTGTCAAGACCTGGTTGCTGGGAGCCATGTCAAAAGACATCTCGAGCAGTGTCATCCATTGCAAGGATGCTAGAGGTATGTGGCTAGAGTTGCAAGAAATATTCTCTCACACTAATACGGTTTCGTTGTTCCATATAGAGAATGCCATACATGAATGTGAGCAGGGCACAAACTCAGTCACTTCCTTCCTCACAAAACTCAAAAGCCTATGGGATGAAAAGGATGCTCTCTGTTCCTTTCCTACCTGTACATGTGAAGCAGCGGCTGAAGTTAAGAAGTCCATGGAGATGCAAAAGATCATGAAATTTCTTATGGGACTTAATGAGAATTTTGTTCAGACCCGCAACAACATCATAGGGTTGGATCCACTTCCGAACCTGAATAAAGCCTATGCGATGGTACTACACCAAGAGAAGCAGGCAGAGACTACTGCTGGCAAGTCCACAGCCCCACCAGAATCCTCTGGTTTTTTCGTAAAGAAAGTGACTCATGATTTCAAGTCTGTAGAAGGAGAAGCCAAGTTCTGTGAAAATGCAACATGACCAACCACAACACAAACAACTGCAGAGCTCATCTCAAATGCACATATTGCAATGGGAAGGGACATTCCTATGACTACTGCCGAAGGAGGAAGAATACTACTGGAAGTGGCCAAGCAAGATCAAAAGCAAATCATGTAGCCCCTCAAGATGATAAAAAGGAAACTGTAACAGATTTCCCATTTTCACGAGAAGAGTGTCATCAACTTCTCAATCAGCTCCTAATCAAAACAAAGGCTGCTTCAGCCAATTTGGTCGGTAACATTCCCAACTATGAAGAGCTTTAAGGTAAACTTTTTGCACAGAGTAGTAAAAAGCCAATATGGATATTAGATAGTGGTGCAAGCGATCATATTGTTTGTAATCCCAGCTTGCTTACCTCATTCAAGTCTGTCTCTAATCGTTGGGTCAAGCTTCCTGACGGTACCACAGCACATGTTACTCATGTTGGCACTGTAGCCTTCTATCCACATTTTGTTCTTCATAACGTCCTATGTGTCCCCTTGTTTTACCTTAACTTGATTTCTGTGAGCAAACTAGCATTCGACTCTTTCCATATTACCATCTTTCTAAGACAAATTTGTGTCATACAAGACCTACAATCGGGGAAGATGATTGGGACGGGAACTGAGGAGGGACTCTACCAACTCAATCTACCATAGAAAGGAACGTGCAATACAGTACACACCAACTCGGTCAGTTTATGGCACCAACGACTTGGTCATCCTTCAAATAAAGCCTTTTCATTATTTTCATTTCTTGCAACTAAAGCTTGTGATTCAAACTCTTGTTCTATTTGTCCTTTAGCCAAACTTAATAGACAACCATTTCCATTAAGTATTACTCGTAGTGCATCTTGCTTTGATTTAATTCACATTGATATTTGGGGAGGTTATCATGTTCCAACTTTTTCTGGTGCACAATATTTTCTAACAATTGTTGATGACCATTCACGAAGCATTTGGGTGTATTTGATGAGACACAAGTCTGAGGCACGCACTCTCCTCATCCATTTTATTCATTTGGCTGCAACTCAGTTTGGTAAAAATGTTAAGGTCGTTAGGAGTGACAACGGTCCGGAGTTTAAGATTCCCCAGTTTTATTCTTCTAAGGGCATTATCCACCAAACTAGTTGCGTCAACACACCACAACAAAATGGTGTTGCTGAACGCAAGCATCGCCACTTGCTAAACATGGCCATGACCCTTCTTTTTCCAAGCCAATCTGCCAAAATCTTTTTGGGGGGATGCCATACAACAACTTACTTGATTAATTGAACACCAACTCCAATTCTTCAGGGAAAAACACCTTTTGAAAAACTTTTCCATAAGGAACCTAGTTATTCTCATTTAAGAGTCTTTGGTTGTCAATGCTTTGTATCCACACATCCAACTCGTCCTAGTAAGTTTGATCCTCGATCAATGGAGTGCATCTTCCTTGGCTATCCACACGGCCAAAAGGGGTATAAAGTTTATAACTTGACAACTAAGAAATCCCTAGTTTCAAGGGATGTGGTTTTCTTGGAGCATGCTTTTCCTTTCCAGAAAAATTCGAAATTTTTTTCCATCACAAAATACCGAATCATGAAATACCGATTTGTTTCATTTTCTAACTTGTTTGGCCCACTATGATAATCCTTCAATTCCTACAATTTCTCCTTCGAGTTCCACACATAATACTCCACCTACAATCTCTCAAAACCCCCAGTCTTCCGCTGAGCATCATCCAAATCATTCTCCTTCCAAATCTCTCTCATCTACAGAACCTGTATCTCCTGATATCACCTTTATTAACTTGGACACCATCTCCTTTGATCACATTCAATCACCTTTGCCTCCAAAACAATCTCCACCACAACCACGTCTCGCTCCGTCGTCTTCTTCGAACGAGGTCACAACTCCTGGTACGGCTCATAGTCTCTCACATGTTCTTTGTAATACCCGCCTAATTAAATAAATATAAAAAATTTCTTTTGTAAACCCTAATGTTGATGGGTTGTTACACAATTGTATTTGGGCTTGGTTGTGGGCTTTTAATAAACTAATAAGTAGGGTTTTTATTTTGTGAAAGTGGGTGGATGCATTCGAAAGTTCAGTGGGGGCGAATAGCCACCCACCTTATAAAGAGAATAACCCTATTTCTTTTTTTTTCTCTCATTTTCTCCTTCCTTTTCCCTTTTCCCTTCACGATTTTTTTTTCTCAAAACGGCCGATGGTGAGACGTCGCAGGCACAAGGAGTCGCTTAAGGTTCGCAAGAAGATCAACGGTGGTTCTCGATCGTCGAAGTGGAGGAGAAAGCACCGCCACTTTTCTTCTTCACCTGAGAGTTACTCAGATCTCTCCGAGTCTGTACTCTGTATTGGGTTCCTTTTGTTTAAGCTCCCACATCATCGAAAACCTGTAGCATTAGATTCAAGCGCAGCGTACTTAACAAGCTACTCGCTCTGCTGATGCTCTCCCCCTTATCTCTCTCTTTAGAACTCGTTCTTATCACGGATTTTGATTTTTAGAGATTCTATTCTCTATTGTTTGGATTGATGAACACAAAACAAACAGAGCAAAGCTAAAGAGAGGCAGCGCAGACAAGAATAAGAAGAGGAAGAAGATCAGAAGACCGAGTCGTCCAAGACAACAACTCAGTTGACGACATCGAGTTCGTCATCGTCATGGTTGGTCTTCTGCGGTGGTGGTGGACCAGGCAATAGCGGGATCCCCAATTCCCTCCTACTCGCCCAATTCGATTCCTCTTCAAATTCACTCTCCCCATTTCCGATTAGGATTGGAACTGGTGCAGATCTGCCTTATAGAATGGCAGTCCATCCGGGTGGAGAAGGTGTCGTTTGTTCATTTCCAAAGAGTTGCAGGTTCGGTTCTTTCTACTATTTTATCTGCATTTGTGTAAAAGAAAAGTGCATTTTTGGTTATTGTAGTCCTCATTTATGTTCATTGGCTATATCAAGGTTTCTTCTAGATTGCACTTACAAAAAGGTAAAAAGAAATATAGATTTCTGATTTGCCTGCTTATTAGATTTACCAATAATTTGTGAAGCTACTGTATCCAAAGGGGAAGAGTTGGATAAATGCAATTCTGTTGGATGCATGTGAAAGTGTCAACCTTCCACCTCTTCTGTTTCAGCCAATCCACCCCGATCTTTAAGTGGTTCCTGTTCTGTTTCAAAATTCACTGAGGCAATGAATTAGAATGGTGAGTTTTCTTTTCCTCTCTTATTTTGTTGATTCATGCTCTCTAGTTTATATGATCCCGACTGAAATTTGTTGCCCTTGATTTTTTTTTATTGTGCTTGCGATGAGATTTACTAATACGGGTTCATCTCGAATCCACTGTCCTAACTTGGAGCAGAGAAGAAGAAAAGGAACAACATTTACACAAAACAATAAAATAGTTTTCCTTTTCTTAGGCAATTGTTTTACCATTTCAAGCAAGTTTCTGTCTTCATTCACCGATCCCATACTTTAATGGTGCATGATTTATAATGGCGTTGTTGACTATGTAGTTATCTGATCTGGGTTTCTTCACATTTTAGTTTAGATTTTGTTTAGAAGCATTAAATAGTCATTGCTAGTTCAGGTCGATTTTGGAATGCCAAGGACATCCTTGTACTAACTACCAATTACATTGCTCATGTTGCTTAAACTTTACCATTATCGGTATTAAAGAATAATGGATATCCAATTTTATAACATAAATATAATATAGTATTTATTCCTTTCATTGTGTACTTTTGTCAAACACAAATATAATATAATATTTAACCCTTTCATTTTTGTTGCTATGACAATTTGTTAATTGCATTCAGTGTTTGTAGGCTTGTAGTCTGTATTTAATTTTTCCTATTTGGATTATCAATGTGTTACACAAACTGGAAGATCTTATCTTTGGAGAATTTCTTTGGACCTATTTACATAACTGGCGAGATTGACCCCAATTGCATAACATAAAATAGAAGAAAATATTCTAGTAATAGATATTGGCTGGTATATAACTGAGCACTTGTTTTAGTTTGAGTATTTGTACTGTTATGCGAATTGGTGTGCATATTGTTTTTTTTATGATGCAAAGAGATGAGATGTGTGAATTGACAATGTGTCAAATGTTTCTTGCTCCCCAAAAGAATGGTGGATACTGTGGTTGATTTACTTATGGTTGATAAAGGGTCACCATAAAAGAGTTTTGAGTTTTAGTTGATTTTTTATGCTCTTTTCCACAACTCCGAAAAAAAAAATGTGAAAAGAAAAGAAATTTTTGTATACAGACTTGCTTGTATACTTGTGATATTATTGGGTATGCAGACTTGCTTGCATATCAGTGTACTTGCCAGTGATCGACCTTCGGGTGAGATGACATGTTCCTCGAGGTGGCACCCCACTTGGAACATGTACGCTCCGAATGGTTTTGATGGCAAGGGCGGCACACTTGGGTGAGGTGTGTTCGGTGCACCGTTCCATGTGTGTTCGGTTGTACGTGTAGATTTAGGAAGAATGCTTGCCATGGATCGAACTTCGGGTGAGATGGCATGTTCCTCGAGGTGGCACCCCACTTGGAACCTGTACGCTCCGAGTGGTTTCGAAGGCAAGGGAGACACACTTGGGTGAGGTGTGTTCGGCACAGGAGGAGAGTGCGATTGTGGAAAAGTAGCGAGATTTATTTTTGTGTATGTGCATGATTACCTTAAATGAAGAAACTAAATGCTCATTCAACCATTGAATGAGAACTACATGTCTTCCTAAGGGTAGAAAAATGGTGTTTTGTTTAATATTTCAATGATAGTCTAATATGAGTGAATTGTATGGTTGTTGCATTTATGAGGATTGATAACTCATAAACTTTATTTATTAGTAATAAATAATGCATGTTTATTTATTAGGATGATAACACCTTTGCCTCATGGAGGAACTACCTGGTGTGGTTATTTATTGTTTATTGTTTATTTTGATGTTATCACGTGTGGATTATTGATTTTTGGGATGAAGATTTCTCACACCAGCTTTATTGCTGACCCGAGTGAGCTTTTGCTTCTTGGGTACATTCTTTTTGGAATGTAGCCGAGTAGTCTTTCAGGTTTAGAGATTTTGAGCTGCGTTCCTGGAGTTCTGCTAGTGAGCTAGCCATGCCAGTCTTCTCCGGGTTAGACTTTTTATTCGTTTTCGTTGTTTAGTGTTGCTGCTATTTGTTTCTGTTATTATTGAATTTTCACGTCCCGAGTTTTGGGGGAAACGGATAATCCTAAGTGGATTTTGGGATTTTCGTTTTCCTTCGAAAATTGGGGCGTGACATTCTTTCTTATGCCAATCTTTCTTCTCCTCATAGAACTTTTACTGCTAATATTACCCTGCAAAGAGAACCTACATTTTTTTTTTCAAGGCAGTTAAAGACCCAAAGTGGAGAGAAGCGATGCGGCTAGAGGTTCAAGCGTTGCAAGCTAACAAAACATGGAGCCTAGTTCCACCACCGGCCCATAAACGACAATCGGTTTTAAATGGGTGTACAAAATCAAGTACAACCCCGATGGAACCATTGAACGCTATAAGGCCAGGTTAGTGGCCAAGGGTTATAGCCAAGTGGAAGGCCTTGATTATAGGGAAACGTTTGTGTCAGTTGCCAAGCTCACCACAGTTCGAGTCTTGCTCAGTCTCGCAGCTCAACAAAATTGGCATTTCCACCAACTGGATGTGAATAATGCGTTCCTCAATGGATACCTCCATGAAGATGTGTACATGCAACTTCCTCCTGGCTTCGAACGAAAGGGGGAGAATAAGGTCTGTAACTTACACAAATCATTATACGGCTTGAAGCAAGCTTCCAGGCAATGGTTTTTTAGGCTCTCCTTAGCCCTCAAGTCAGTCGGTTTCAAGCAATCATGGTCTGATTATTCCATGTTCGTCCGAAGCCATCAAGGTAACTTTACAACTTTGTTGGTTTATGTGGATGATGTAATTTTCGCAGGCAACAGTTTAGATGATATTATGAGGAGCTTTCTATCAAGCCACTTCAAACTGAAGGATATGGGACAGTTGAAATATTTTCTTGGATTGGAAGTAGCGAGTTCCAAGCATGGCATTGCATTAAGTCAAAGAAAGTATGCATTGTAAATACTTGAAGGCACGGGATTCCTTGGTGCAAAACCTTCATGTTTTCCAGTTGAGCAAAATATAATCCTCACACAAGAAGATGGAAGATTGTTAGAAAATGCATCTCAATATTGAAGGCTTGTTGAACGCCTAATTTATTTGACAATCACAAGACCGGACCTCGTGTATGCAATTCATATACTTAGTCAGTTCATGGATAAACCAAGACAACCTCACTTAGATGCAGATCACAAGGATCTGAGATACCTCAAGCAGACGCCAGGTCGGGGCATTTTCCTACCTTCAAAAGGGTCATTGGAATTAAGAGCATATTGTGATGCAGATTGGGTGCGCTGCAAAGACACTAGAAGGTCAACGACGGGTTATTGCATCGTTCTCGGACATGCTCCCATTTCTTGGAAAACAAAGAACATAGTACGGTCTCACGTTCGAGTGCAGAAGCTGAGTATCGTTCTATGACCACTACTTGTTGTGAGATAACATGGTTGCAATACATTTTGAAAGACTTGAATGTTCAACATTTGCAGCCAGTCAAGTTGTTCTGCGATAACAAGGCCACAATACACATAACATCTAATCCTGTGTTCCACGAAAGGACCAAGCACATAGAAATTGACTGCCATGTTGTAAGAGAGAAAGTGCAAAGAGGATTGATTCAAACAGAACATATAAGAACCAAGGAGCAACTAGCAGATATTTTCACGAAGCCCCTGAGTTCAAATCAGTTTTCATTGTTGCTGGACAAGTTAGGTGTGATCAATATCCACTCTAACTTGAGGGGGAGTATTGAAGGAAAGAATCGCAACTGAAGGAAAGAATCACAACTGATTATATGTAATTGATGTCATTGAAACAACTTACCTAGAATAGGCTCTAGAATAATGGATATTCTCATTACAAACTGTATATGTATATATATATATATATATGTTGTAAGACTTTGCACAATGAATAACATATAGAAATCATTCTCATTACAAAATTCTTCAGAAACATAAATAAACTGGAAACATAGTGATAAGGATGAATTTGATAGAGAAGAGGGAGAAACAGAATTTCAGGAGGAAGAGTAAGGATTCAGGAAATATATATCTTCTTTATTCAATACTATTGACTACTTATATAGCCTTAACTCTTGAACAAACTACAACTACGCAGTTGAAAAATAGGACAACTATCTTTCAGGCCGAAGACTAGCACAACCTGAGCTTATTCTGCTAACAGCTTAACAATCTTAATCGAAGATTAAACAACTTAACAAACTTGACCAGATCTTCTCCACGTCTGCACTTCCAGTTGGCATGTATTAATTGTAGCACATATCATTCCCCCCCCCCCCCCCCCCCCCCCCCCCCCCCCCACTTAAGAATCCTTGTCCGCAAGGATGAAATCAGGGTATGTTCTGGTAAAGCGCCATTCATTTTCCCATGTCGCATCTTCCATTGGCGCACCTGCCCACTTGACCAAGATTTCAGATTTGGGACAGTATTTCCCCTTTTGGATCACACATCGATTGAGGATAGCTTCTGGCTGTGGAAGGATGGTGGAAGATTTTGTGATTGGTGGAAGTTGAGGAAGATGGGAAGACTCGGGTGTTAGTAGTCCCAAATGCTTCCTTAATTGACTCACATGGAAAACATTGTGAATTTGGGAGTCAGGAAGCAAGGCCAATTTATAAGCCACCGAGCCTATTTTTTCCAAGATCTGATATGGACCAAAGAAACGTGGGGCTAGCTTCATGGAACTCCGAGAAGACACAGAAGTTTGGCGATATGGCTATAGTTTTAAATACACATAATCTCCAACATCAAGGGAGACCTCACGCCTATGTTGGTCTGCCTGGCATTTCATTCATTCTCAAGCTAACATAAGATTGTGACGCAGCTCATGTAAATGGTATCGCGGTCTCGTAAGTATTCATCTACTGCTTGGACGCAAGAAGTCCCTGGTATATAAGCGAGTAGACTTGGAGGTGGGATGCCATAGATAGCTTCGAGGGGCGTCATCTTGGTGGAGGAGTGAAGGGATGTGTTGTAGCTATACTCAGCCCATGGAACCCACTCTAACCATTTTACCATTCTATATTTGAACTATTTACAATCAATCCAATTATCTATAAATTATAAAAGACCCTTACATCTAATTTTTAGATTTTCCATAATGCTCTTCACATTTCATACTTTTATAATAAAACCAGCTCCCCTCAAACATTAACTAATTAAAACCTATGCCCCCAAACATAATTTATTTGAAACTCCTTATTTATATATAAACTATACATACGCCATCAAAATTATATATAATTATTTTGTTTAAAAATTTAATAATAAATTTTCTTATTAATGAATTTTCTAATAAACTAAAAAAAATACTGAAAAATCTGCTCAAGTAGAGAGCCTCGACTCGACACCTAGTCTCTATTAAATTATATAGGTTTTTCTTTTCCATCTTATAGTCACTACTGATCTTTCAACCAAATCTAACAAATTTTTTTTTTGTCAATCATGTGGTCTCTACAGATTTGAGAATCTAAACTAAAGGTTTTCCAATCGACAATTAAAAGTTAGCATACTTACCCAAACTGCTACAAAATTCAATGTAATCATGATTTGGTCGACAATAATTTAGTTGAAATTATTGTTAGAAATATAATATTATCTTCTAGCATGCACAACACGTCCATGACCAGCTAGTGGTACTAACTTAGTCAAAACCGCATTTTTCCTTAAAAATAGAAAGGTACACACTTAGGTTAGGTTATATACTTCCAGATCGTTGGAGTATGTTTCATAGAAATTTCGTGTTCTTACATGTCGAGCAATTCCTGATAGTGTGAGAACTCGGAACTTTGCAAAATGTCAAGTATATCAGTTCAATCTTATTGTAAGAAAAATATGAATTAGCTAGCTTTGATTAAAATGGACTGTGAACATTTCAGTGGTGGACCCAAAACAATATATTTTATAATGGGAAACCAAATGAAATCTTATCTGATTTGGAGAGGCCCATTGATGTTGGCTGCTCAGCAATTGAATCTGTACATGCACTGTGAGGCTGAGGCAGGCCAATTTGTTGTCCATTCATCTAAAGCTATATACGCAAAGGGTTTTGTCTAAATGTCGAGGGAACCAGCGAGGGAGGGGGTGAAGCCGATCACTTTACTTGAGATGTGTGAAATCGCTTTGAGATACCTGCTTTTACACATCTCGATCGAGGGGAATGAACGGCTTCACTCCCTCCCTCGCTGGTTCCCTTGCCATTTAGAATTTCCCATATGCAAAGGGTTTGTCTAAATGTCAAGGGAACTAGCAAGGGAGGGGGTGAAGTTGTTCACTCCCCTCGAGATGCGTGAAATCACTTTGAGATACGTGCTTTCACACATCTTGAGGGGAATGAACGGCTTCACCCCCCTCCCTCGCCGGTTCCCTTGCCATTTAGAATTTCCCATATGCAAAGGGTTTGTCTAAATGTCAAGGGAATTAGCGAGGGAGGGGGTGAAGTCGTTCACTCCCCTCGAGATGCATGAAATTGCCTTGAAATACGTGCTTTCATGCATCTTGAAGAGGATGAACGACTTCACCACCTCCCTCACTAGTTCCATTGCCATTTAGAATTTCCCATATGCAAAGGGTTTGTCTAACTGGCGAGGGAAGACACATGATCACTTCTCCTTTGGATCAATATCATGTCATGTGTGTATAAAGAATCACAAAACTATATATGCAAAAGAAAAACAAATGTTGGGTTCATATAGTATTCATGTGAGGTGATTTATTTTATTTTTTCATCTACATGAGACATGGAAGACATGTGAAATGTCTTAGATTAATTTTTGATGAAGGCAAGGAAATGTGACAGAAAGTCATGGTTTTATGTATCAATCCTCTTTAGTGGACACATATGCATGGATCCATTAAGAGAACCATTTTTTTTAAGATAAGTTAACTTTGGCTTACCTTTCTGGAAGAAATTGATGAATCACACCTATCTTTTATTAACTGCTGCTTTTCCTCCTAGTTTCCAAGAAGCTCTATTCCATTCCATGCATGCAAGTTCCTTTCAAGTTTTAATAAAAGTGATAAAAAAATCATTATCAATGACTTCTTTGAGTCTTGCCCGATTAGAGAGAGATTCATTAATGGCTTTTTGACTTATTGGAGAAAAAAATGAAGGGTGTTTATCCCACTAATATGGTTCCCCAGACAAATATATAATTGATTGTTATATCATGCAAATTGATATGGTTTCTTATTTGAAATGAATATAACGTGGTTCAATTGATCTTTGCTGCCAAGATTCAATAATGGAGGGTATGTGGTTTTTTCATGAAACAAGAAAGCTTGTCATTTTGGGATGTTTAGTTTTGGATGTTTGTAATAATGAATTAGTTTATGTATATTGCCTGAAAATAGACTAGTTAGAGCATTTTCAATGGGTAGTTCAAAAGTTAAAATTGGGTTTTGACTGAGCTTAGCGGGTGCATTTTTCATACTTCAATGGGTCACCCAAAGCTCAACCTGTTTTTAATTTTCAGTCCAAATCATTACAAGAAAAGAGCACGAGGGATGTCAATGGAGTGGATTTTGAGCCATCCGAAACCCAAATTTAAATCTGATAAGAAGGCATAACATCCAAATCCGATTTGATCCAAATTTTGATTTACTAATACAAATGTGAACCCAAATCCGAATCCAAATTTCGATCTTAGATCAATTATTAGCTTTGTTTATTTAATATTCTCATTAGCATATCACTCACACTTCAACAACATAGTTTTCCCTACCACATCATCAGTGTAGTTTCTGAAATGTAACACGATTTTATCCATTATAATCAAGTTTTCAACCATAGGCCAATATTGTTTGTGGGCTTTACGAGCCAATAACCATGAGGCCCAGCTTGCAAGTTTATCTATCCCATGGGTTTCATTGTTACAAAATTTAGAATTAACCATAGCGGAGGTAGATTTTAAAATCCAGTTGATGTCCTTCATTGAGTCATCGTCCTCCACTTCAGTTCAAACCAGACCCTATGAACACGTTCTGTAGTATCGTGTATGTAACGACCCGATCCGCACAGTAAGATATTGTCCGTTTTGGGCCCAACCGGCCTGCACGGCTTTAAAAGGCCTCTTTCTATAGGGATCCAACCTCGCACATATATAGCACATAACCATCCCGCACCCAGGCGATGTGGGACTATGATCCCCCTTGGTAGCTAGCCCAACCCCTCTTGGGATCCACATGCCTGTTGGGCCTGTTGGGCTCCACATGCCTGTTGGGCCTATTGGGCTCCAACCCTCACCCTCACCCTCCTCCTCAGGTCTGCCCACACAAGGGTCTCACAGTCCACCCCCCTTAAGGCCCAACGTCCTCGTTGACCACACAGGCACAACGTCCACGTTGCCCCGAGGGCCCACCTCCACATGGCACACTTCCGGCTGGGTCAGGCTCTGATACCATTCTGTAACGACCCGATCCGCACAGTAAGATATTGTCCGCTTTGGGCCCAACCGGCCCGCACGGCTTTAAAAAGCCTCTTACTATAGGGATCCAACCTCGCACATATATAGCACATAACCATCCCGCACCCAGGCAATGTGGGACTATTATCCCCTTGGTAGCTAGCCCAACCCCTCTTGGGATCCACAGGCCTGTTGGGCCTATTGGGCTCCAACCCTCCCCCTCAGGTCCGCCCACACAAGGGTCTCACAGTGTAGATCTTGACCTGAGTAGTTTGACGTCCCTAAGGAATGGAGTTTTCCAGTCTTGAGAGAATAAAACATAATATCTTCATCATGAAAATAGATTGACTTTCTCAGTTTCGAAGAAGCTTTCATGTTTGAAACCGAAAATGATAAGGGTGACTCACAAATACTGTATGTCCATGCAAAATCTTGACTTTGCGCCATCCTTTTTTTTTTTTAAAGGTAAGCAGGGTTTTATAGGATCCAGAACCTACTAAAGATGCCGCAAGCTGGGTTTGAACCCATGACCTACTGGTACCATCTGCCAAACTCTAATTGTTGAGCTGTTATGCCATTGGCGCGCCATCTCTTCTTGGACCGATCTAGTTCAAGTACATCAATCTAATTCCCTACATCACCAACAAACACACATAAAACCTCATCATCCGACTCCATTATGAAAATTTTAGAAATATCTTCTTGATGTGGTGCATGAAGAACTATCTAAATCATATATTGTGGATCATAGTTCATACTCTCCCTCTTCAGAAATTCTAGGCAGCCTAGGTTTTGCTGCGTGCCCCCCCCCCCCTCTTTAAACACCTTTTCCAGATAGGAGGGAAAAATTGTAAAGTCGCCCCCCAGGCAGCAAATCCTAGGCTGCCTAGAATTACACCTCCCTCTTATATCCAAGTAGTAGAACACATTGTGGCAAAACACTGGACTGGTGTTTGATGAATGGAAATGTCTATTGCATTCACGATAACTGTCCAAGAATCCTCGATGGGTTGAATAGTAGTAATTAGCATGTCCAACCAACCCATTTCACCAATACAAAAACAAAATAGCCAGGCGAAGTTGGTGCATGCTAAAAACGTAATGCATTGATAGATTTCACTATTACCAGTTGTTGACGTTGTACCGATATTTTGGGATGTTTCGACTTTGTTGCACCAGCTTACACTATGTAACAAACTTTCTAATTTTTTTTATCAATAAAAGCCATTTAGTGGTTAAATTTTCTCGTTTATGAGCATTAATTTGTTCATGACAAAAGAATAAAAATAAATGTTACTAATAAAACTAAACTTTAGTCTCAAATTCTTAACTTTCAAATTTTTTGTACAAACGCCAAAAATACACTAACCATTGTTATAAGTTCTACAACAAATAACAAACGCTATAGTAGAATGTGTAATACATATAAGAAATACATCTTAAAAAACTTATAAAATCACCTTGCAAATAATTCTCTTTTCTCTATGCATCTAATCTAAATTGTAAAAGAATATAGTGTGCTCATCAAAGACAAATACATATTAAATATAAATAAATATGTAAGTGAGTGCATCAATTTAAAAAAATTGTTGCAATTATTATAGCAAATTTGAAAAAAAATTGCATTTAAAACCCAAAAGAATCCTACATCCAAAAACTCATAATTAGAATATTTTCTACAAAGTCCTCAATCAATAACATGAGTATTGTTCTTCTCTTGGTAACTAATTAGAGTTGTCTTAGGATTAACAAAATGCGGTAGAGTACACCAAACAATTTTTTGAAAGTTAAATCTAAAAAATGAAGTTGGGGCATTGAGTCAAACAGTTGGGTACACGTAGCAACTCCCCTCTTCACATGCTCGCAATAGCTAGAGAAAACTTTATACAAATATTTAAAATTTTAGAAGTTGGTCCCACAATCATAGGGCATGAGTTCGAAGAAATCACGAATTGATCGTCTGATCCTCTATTCAGTCAAACAAATAAAACACTAGTAGTTACTTTCCAAACTATTTCCCACCATTTCTTTCCCAAAATCTACTTGCCAAGATTATCATACCACAGCCACCACCAAACCATAGCATAATTACTACAACCGCTACCACGATCACCATAGCCATCGCAAGCACCACCCTCCATATTATAAAGGTCCACCACCACAATCACCATAACGTTTCCACCAATGGTCCACAACCATACTATACATCTCCAACACCTTCACAACCACCACCACAATTTTGATTATAAGGTGAACATGTGGAGAATGGGAATTACCAGACAAAAAAAGGTCTAATTTACGACTTCGATAATTATCACTCAAATCCCATGTTTGTGACCGAAACGATGAATGGTGACTCACAAATAATGTACATCCATGCAAACTCTTGATTCTTCACCATCTCTTTTTGGACCAATCTAGTTCATCAATCCAACTCCCTACTTCACTTATAGAGACAGAAAAAACCTCACCATCTGACTCCATTATGAAAATTTTGAAAATACCTTCTCAGTCTGGTACATGAAGAACTGTCCAATTCATCTTTTGTGGATCATAATTCCTATTCTCCCTCTTATATTCAAGCAGTAGAACACATTGTCGTAAAACACTCGACCGGTCTGATGAATAGAAATGTATTGCAACCAAGATACTTAACCGTCCAAAAATCCTCTCCAAATTGGATAATAGTAATTAGCACGTCCAACCAACCCATTCCACCAATACCAAAAACAACACATTCAGACGAAGTTGGTGGGTTCAAAAATGTAATACCTTGATAGATTTCACTATTACCAGTTGTTGATGTTGTATTCGATTATTTGGCTCGGTTGTACCAACATTTTAGGATGTTTCGACTTTGTTGCACAAATCTAAACTATGTGACACTGACTAGGAATTTTTTTTATCAATAAAAACCATTTGGAGAATAGTCTCATATATTGGTTTACCACCATGCTAGTTTTTTGGTGTACATGCCTTAAGTTAATTTCTTCGTAAATATGAATAAGTGGTTAATCATCCTTTCTATAACTTGATTAGCATCTGACACGACACCCAAAACATATTGTAAAATGTTTATTCCAATTATAATATAAGTGTTGCCATTTAGAATGTTTTTTCCTCTTGACATGTTCCATTTGGATCCCAAATCCTCTTGTCGGGGCCTGTGGACAAAAACATTAGAGCAACTAAATAAATATGTCATGCCACGAGAGGAGGCCCTAGGTTAAAATCCAATACCATTAACCTAGTAATACATAACTGGGTCAGTGTTTGAGTAGTGTCTAAGTGAGTGAAGAGTGTGCTTGTATTTAGGAATAATAGATTCATCGCACAACAAAATACAGACCAAAAACCCTAAAAGAGGGAATTACAGGGAAGAGACTACTGAATTAAACAAGGCAAGGAAGGTAAGATTTCTAGATCACATTTGGTTCTTCATTAAAAAATAAATTTAGGTTCTCAAATAAATTTAGGTTGTAATTGTTCTTGTGATCTCTCTAGTGATAGCCAATTAACATTTCTTACCCTATTTTCAATGTCTTCTCCATTACTCCTCTACTCTCCTATCATCTCCCTTGGTGCTTTAAGATCTTACAAGTTACAATGTCCTCGACCAAATAAGAAAACAGACAAGTAAAGATAAAATAACTTGTAGTATTCAGTTGAATGTGAGAAACTGCCTTTGGAAGAGTGAAACAGGCTAGCCTACTGTTAAGCAAGAATAAGAATGCAAAGAAGACTGAGGGCCATAACACACATTATGAAACCACATTCATCTTTAACACTTCTCTGACCATACACCAAAAATTACTCTTGAGACATTGTATTCTTCTTCATATATTGTTGGGATACATGAAAATCCTCACCCTGTTACCCATGGATTTGGGGGGCAGGTTGGACTAGAACTTGGCATAGACAACACCAGTGTAGCCATGGGGACGGGTGTTGGAAATATGGTTTCTTAAAATAAAAGAAAATGGGTATGTATCTAGTTTCGATCTCTGGATCTCTCTCTAATTTTAGTCCCACATCTTCTATACAACTCATTGTGGTAGAGTTTATAAGGAGATTGTTTGGACCCCTTGGGGATACCACACTTTTGTGAGGAGGGGAGAGATAGGTTTACTCAAATTATAGGGGCTGATTTATATACTATCACAAAAAATAATGTATTTGTGGGGAAAAGGGTATGCCACTGATGGAATGTTTAAGTTAAATGTTTTCAACTAATAAAATTTCTAGCTCTGCTTACATGTTGTGTAAGTGAAGCCTTTGACATGTTTCAATTATTTTTGACTGAAGTTGAAAATCAATATAATAGAAAGATTAAGAGACTTAGGAGTGATAGAGGCACTGAATATGACAGCAGTACTTTCATAGAGTTCTATTATTCTCAAGGAATTATTCATGAAACAACTGCACCGTATTCTTTTGAGATGAATGGCAAAACTGACAGGAAAAATAGAACTCTTACCGAGTTAGTAGTTGCCATTTTACTTAATTCCGGTGTTGCATCGTACTGGTAGGGAGAAATTATTTTGACGGTCTGTTACGTGCTAAATAGAATCCCCAAATCAAAAAGTAAAACCTCTCCTTATGAGATTTTAAAAAATAGACAACCAAACTTGTCATATTTGAAAACTTGGGGATGTTTAGCTTATGTTAGAATTCATGATCCTAAAAGGAATAAGCTTGCGAGTAGGGCATATGAATGTGTATTCATAGGATATGTCATAAACAACAAAGCTTATAGATTCTATAATATTAAAGATAACGTTATTATAGAATCAAACGATGTTGATTTCTATGAAGATAAATTTCCTTTAATTTCGAGGAATAATGGGGGTGCATCATCAAATAACGTGCCTTTGATTAGGATGAATGAAACCGATAAAGCCATAGAATCTGAGCCTATGAGAAGTAAATGGAAACAAACTTCTAAAAACTTTGGCCCTGATTAATATGTCTTTTCAGTCAAGGAGGATCCACTTAGCTTTCAAGAAGCCTTATTATCTATAGATGCCAATTTTTGGAAAGAGGCTATTGATGATGAAATGTACTCTCTTGAGTCTAATAGAACCTGTCATTTAGTCGATTTGCCATCAGGTTGCAAGACAATAGGATGTAAATGGGTATTTAAGAAGAAATTGAAATCTGATGGTAATGTTGATAAGTTCAAGGCTCATTTCGTAGCCAAAGGGTTTAGACAGAGAGAGAATGTTGACTTCTTTGACATATATTCTCCTATTACCAGGATTACATCTATTCGAGTGTTAATTTCTCTTGTTGCAATACATAATCTAGTATTGCACCAAATGGACGATAAGACTGCGTTCCTTAATGGCGATTTGGAAGAAGAAATTTACATGGACCAACTTGAAGGTTTTGTTATTCCAGAGCAAGAACATAAAGTTTGCAAACTAGATAAATCACTTTACGGTTTGAAACAAGCTCCAAAACAATGGCATGAAAAATTTGATAATCTTGTTATCGCACATAACTTTAAAGTGAACGAAAGTGACAAATGCATTTACTATAAAGCTGAAAATGGCATTTTCACTATTATATGTCTATATGTGGATGACTTGCTTATCTTTGGTTCTAATATCCATGCCGTGAATAAAGTGAAAGCTTTATTGTTTGTGAACTTTGATATGAAATACCTTGGAGAAGCAAGTGTAATCCTTGGTATCAAGATTACTAGGTCTGAAAGGGGAATTTCTTTGGATCAATCACACTATATAGAGAAGATCCTAAATAAATATAATTACTCTGACTGTAAATCTGCATGTACTCCTTATGATTCTAGTGTAAATTGTTCAAAAACACCGGTAACGGTGTTAGACAATCTGAGTATGCGAGCATTATTGGTAGTCTTAGATATGCTACCGATTGCACTAGACCCGGCATAGCTTATGCCGTGGGATTACTATGCAGATTTACCAGTAGACCTAGTATACAACATTGACATGCAATTGAAAGGGTCATGAGGTACCTGAAGAGGACTAAGAACCTCGAATTACATTATCAGAAGTTTCCCGCTGTCCTTGAAGGATATAGCGATGTTGATTGGAACACCCTCTCAGATGACTCCAAAGCCACCAGTGGCTATATTTTCAGTATAGCTGGTGGAGCTGTTTCTTGAAAATCGAAGAAACAAACCATTCTGGCACAGTCCACGATGGAGTCAGAGATGATAGCACTAGCCACGGCTAGTGAAGAAGCAGGTTGGTTAAGAAACCTGCTAGCAGAGATCCCTTTATGGGAAAGACCGATTCCAGCTGTCTTGATCCATTGCGATAGTACCGCGGCTATTGCAAAAATACAGAACCGTTATTATAACGGCAAGAAATGATAAATACGTTGTAAGCACAGTATAGTTAGAGAGTTTTTGTCTACTGGTGCTGTGAGAGTGGATCATGTATGAACTGATGCAAACTTGGCTGATCCTTTGACGAAAGCATTAGATAGAGAGAAGGTTTTCAAAACCTCGAAAGGAATGGGACTAATGCCCTTAGATTGATGAGTTATTCATGATGGTAACCCAACCTATAGACTGGAGATCCCAAGAAATAGGTTCAATGGGTAATAACAAGTCGTGAATGATATGAAGTGAATCATGCTGACAAAAAAACAATCTCATTCCTTGATTAAAGCATGAGTTCCTGAAGCGATAGTAGGATGAGTTAAAAACTCTTAATGAGATCTATACTTTATGTGGAGTGGAGTACCTAGCTACAGGAGTACTCTTGATAGACTCACCTAAGTGATTGTGAAAGTTTGGCCGCTTCCTATGGAATTTGTGGGCAGAATTCCTAGAGTCTTCACTATACTGGGATATACGTGCATGGTCGTAAGGCACATGCTTTTTAGACTTCACCCAGGTAAGGTTGTGCGTGTAATGTCTGTTAGAGATAGAGTTAAAAACTACGAGTTACTTTAGTATAATCTAAAGTATGAACACTACGCAAGAGTTCAAGTCGAAAGACACTTTTGTTTATGCACAATATTATATATATTTTTTAGATTGCTCGATGACAATTGTTTTTAAAAATCCAAGTGGGGGATTGTTGGAAATATGAATTTTTAAAATAAAAGAAAATGGGTGTGTATCTGGTTTCGATCTCTGGATCTCTCTCTAATTTTAGTCCCACATCTTCTATACAACTCATTGTGATAGAGTTTATAAGGAGATTGTTTGGACTCGGGTTTGGACCTCTTGGGGGTACCACACTTTTGTGAGGAGAGGAGAGATAGACTCTCGCGCCCGCCACCGCCGCCGTCCGGTCGGGTCATTTAGAGAACAACCCATTCTTTCTTTTTGCTGGAAAAATTTATTTAAATGAAAATAAACTTTTTAATAGCTACAGAGAGACTGAATCTAGACGGGATTGTGTATCCTCTCTCACACATTTTCCACGCCGCAGTTTTCACGCTATACATTGCGCCCACGTTTTCCATGCGATTTTGTGTCCATGCATCTAGATAGGACTTTCTCCATGTATCTAGACGCCTTCCTAAACCCCACATGTTTATCACATTTTTTTAATTGAATTCTCCACGCGATGTATCTAGTCGTGTTTTTGTATTTCAATGAATGTATTTTCTCCCTATAAATACAACACAACTTCAGAGTTTAAAAATATAAGAAAAACTTTTGCAAAACACTTTTAGCTTAGTATTTCAATCAGAGAAGGAACTCTTTCTCTTCGTATTTCAGAGTTTTCTTTTTTGTTTGAAATTTACACATTGTATTGGTGATTCCGAGCAAATAAGAGATTAAGGGTGGATAGTATTCCGTTCATCGACAGTGCAATTGTTTGAACGAGACAGAGAAGATTCTGGGCTGTTTTATCCTGAAGACGGCGGGGCTACTAGACTGCTTGCACACTTTTGAGCAGAGCCGCGAAACGTCTTAAAGAGAGTGACCTAGTCCGCGACTCAACCCAAGAACAATTGGTACCTTCGTTCCTATCTTTGAATTTGAATTTTTACAGCATTTACAACAACGGGTGACCTTACCCCAAGGTAATGGGAACCATTCTGTTGTTGGCATTCAGAGGATTCCAAGTGAACAAACTAGCCGCCCCTAGGCGATTCTAGGGTTTGGTGAAGATGCTCTAGGGTTTCTTGGCTGATGTAGATTCTGAGCCTTGCACAACGCTGAACAAGGATTGGGACAATGAAGGATCCTCCATTGCCCCTTGTGGAGGAGATCCTACCGATAAAAGGGGAGGGGAACAACACCAAGAAACAACTAATGTAGAGACTGTGTTACTGCACATCATCTCTTCACCGCGCACAGATCAAGGCACCGCTCTATCATTGTTGCTACCACCATCACCACGGCTTGATCAACAACCTAGGGAAGGACATAATAAGGAGATCGATGCAGAGAACAATACCCTAGTCACACCAACACTACTACAAATATTAGCTTAGGTAACGCCACTTAGATAGCGCTTTTTTAAAGAGCTATCCAAGTGGGCACTAGGATAGCGCTTATTTGTCTTAAAAAAAAAAAAAAAAAAAAAACACTACAATAGCGCTTTTAATTTTTTTTTTCAGTTAAGCGCTATCTTAGTTATGTCTTAGATAGCGCTTTAAAAAACGCTATGGGAAAAAACGTTACCAAGGCTACCATAGCGCTTTTAAAGTGCTTGCATAGCGCTTCCGAAGCGCTATGGTACTTACATTTAGGATAGCGCTCTCGATGTAACCTAGAAGGGAGAACAACGCCTCCACTCTCTCGTCCCCCCTCTGTGCATAGCTCTGCCTCCCTCTCTCTCTCGCCCTGCTCCCTATCTCCATTGCTCTCACTCTCTCCATTGCTCTCCCTACCTCCCTCACTCCACCGCTCTCACTCTCTCTCGCATTCGAGCTTTGGCTCTTTCTCGACGGAGCGTTGTTACTGGCTTTCTCGATCAAACACTTTGCAAGCAATCAAAACCAATCAAGCTCTCCCCTTTCTTCTTCGTCAACCTCCGAAACAGTTCTCCACCGAACCAGAGAACCCGCCACAGAAGAAGGATTTAGCCGACCCAGAGAACCAGAAGAATCGATACCCAGACTCAGCAATCGACCCCATTCTTCAATCTTCAAGCAATGGTAACTTTCTACCCGAACTAGGGTTAGGGTTTATTGCATTTGGGAATTAAAAACTTTGGGTTTTGATTGGAATGTAAATTTTTTGTGTCTTTTGTTGTGTGGAAGCGATCTATGGGAAACTGACTGGAATTGGGAAGCATACGTTGAAGACGGACATTGTTGATATGCTTGAAGGATGTGCTTTGAGTCCTATGGACATTCGAGTCGATTACAATCGATATTTCAATCCACAAGGAATGTATGTATTCTTATGTGAATAAATTACTTGAAGTTTGAATCTCATGGATGCATTGTTTGATTGAATAATTCATGTATTGTGAATGGATTCAGGGTTCTGCAGTTCCAGTCTCGCAAGGCATTTGATACTGCCATTAGGTTGATTCGAGGGAAGGGTCAGATGTTTCGGCTGGAAAAGGTGATGCTTGTTTCGGATTTGGGTTCGATACTTCTGATTCATGGTGTGTACTTCTGTATGAATGAATAAACTGTTTTATTGTATTTCAGGTGGACCGTAGCATGTGGGAAATTACAACTTATGAAGGAAAAACCGTAAGTCATAGTATTTTATGATGTTAGTTGTTTTATTTTCTTGTTATGGATTTAGTTGGGTATTTTATCTTATTGATATCGTATCGATGTCCAGTACTCACCTCACACAAAGATTTATTTATTTACTATTATTGTTTTTAAGGTTTCCAATATTGAATAAATGAGTAATTACTAGTTATTTGATGATCAGAATGTAATTTGCTTGTCAGTATTCTCTATATGTATATCGTATAAAATATGACATTCTAATAGACCGGTAAAAAAAATATCACGTCATGTTTGAGAGTCATAACCCATAAGTGTATAGGCATATGCATATATACCACTAACTCTCTTAATCACCAAGGAATGAAATGATTGTTTTACAATTGCAAGTATCAGCATAAAGGTTATTTGCACTAGAATAATCAAATTGGTAATGAAACTCTACTTATTTTTGGAACCCTATCTGCTGATCCTCTGCTCATTAATGTATGGAAAAGCAATGTCCCAACTTTCTCACACTTGATTAGGAATTTGAATGTGTTTTAGCATGCCTTTACATTGCGGATCTCATGATTTCTGTGCTTATATGTAATATATTTTAGTTTTCTCACAAATCGCATTAGCAAGGTCTGGAATAATGCTTCTAGTGATGACACAGTTTTATCAAAATCTGATAACTTATTACATTTTGAAGTAAAAAAAAAAAAGATAAAAGAAAAGGTACCACAAATTCTATCACATGCCCATTTTTCTCCTCCACACACTCAAATTTTGGTTAATTAAAGAAAAATATATAATCTCTTATTCATCAAGTGAGTAATATATGCAAGGCTTTTTAAATCTATTTTGAAAGAATTCCAACGAAATTCCTTGCAAGGCTTATTAAATCTCTTGATCATAGGAGTATCATGTTTTTAATATAGAACATTGATAATGGAAAGAATTGTTAATCTTCTTATGGATAAAATACGCCTTCCAACTCTATTTTGAACCGTCCCAGCAAGTGGGGGTAATTGAAGAAAGTGTTTAGCAATCCAAGACCATAATTTCTGCGAGTGTCATTCTAGATTCTGCCAGAAAACAATTGATGCACATGCCATCATTATGAATCTATATGTTGTAGCCGGACCTGTTATGCCATTATGAATCCATCTGAAGAATGTGGTTATAATTTGTTTGACTGTATCAGGTGTTATTGCAAGGGATTCCAAGACAAGCACAGCCAGATGACGTAGAACGTTTCTTGTGTGGTTGTGACTTTAATCCTTCAAATATGCAGTTGTTTATGAGGTCAGTTTGAAATTTTCGGGGCTTTGGATGTGACTTGAGTTTCTATTTTACAAACCATTTCTTAAGAAGAAAGGAAACTTTATAAGGTAAATACATAATGTCTTCAGGCATTCGGCTAACAATGTCTTTCTATCTGTTATAGTCTGCATTGATTAAGAAAGCTGAAGATACAGAAGCTGATACTGCAGAACAGAGTGCTATCAAGTTGAGGACCCAGCAACAGCAGAGTTCATCTGCTTTGGTTGTGACAGACCAACCCCAACGCCCTGCTAATGGATCTCTACCTGTTGGTCAGCTCAGCCTGGTTAAGATGCCTAGCATTAGCAGTAATGCGGTGAGACTTTATTCTATCTAAAGTTGAGGAAATCAGTGCCATCATTTACTAGTAGTAGTTCTTAGAATTATATGTGGAACATACAGGATTCTGACTTGGTGGACCAAACCCATACAAATGGGACCCTCACCAAAGTGGATTATCTATTTGCTACACGTTCAGCCGATGTTGGTGATCTTTTGGCTATTGAAGGTCCTCTGAGTGCAGAGCAAAACATGGATTCTGGATTAGAGGGTGTTACAAATGCAGTAGATGCCTTAGCACTTGCTCCCATTGATGAATTATCAAATACTACTGTTCAGGTATTGTTTTTTGTTATTAACATTGTGTGTAACTGTGTATCCATTAAAGCTGTGGTTTATTTACAGTTCAATAAGTTATTATTTTCCAAAACTTTGTAAGCCTTGAGGAGGAAAATTCATGAGTACCCAGAGTTGGCTTTTCAGGAATATGAGACTAGTAAGTTGATTCGGACTGAGTTGGATAGGATGGGAGTTGGTTATAAGTTTCCTATGGCTAATACAGGGATTAGAGCTTCCATTGGCACTGGAAATCCACCTTTTGTTGCGCTTAGAGCTGATATGGATGCTCTGCCAATTCAGGTGACTGATCTTAATTAACAAACTGTTCAGTCACTTCATTTTGAGAATTTTCACTTCATGATCAGAGTTTATATCAAATTAAATTTTGAGGATTTTTGGTGTTAGTGTTTGTGTTGAACCATTTATGGTAGAAAATTCAAAAGCCTGTCTGATTGTTTAATTTTCAATGTGAAACTTCAGTCTTAATACCAATTTTCAATGTGAAACTACAATATGGAGTTACATATAGAGATTTTGTCAACAGAGAAGCGGATTAAATTGTCGAACAACCTGTACAAATGGCAATTTCAGGAATCTTGAAGTACAATTCAGGTTCTCATCCCATCGATTAACATCAAAATTACTAGTAGCAGGTAACTTGACACTCTACCTGACTGAATTTTTGCTTCTTAATCTGCTGTCTTGCAAGCAGCTGTATTTGAAAATGGAAGCTATTACCGAACACTGTTGCCTCTCTTGGAGTTCTAATTTCAGTAGTGAATTTCAAGTAAGTAAATTAAAAGTTATTGTTTCAATTGTACAAGTAATAGATTTCAGTTGGGTTAATCATTTAAACATGGTATTGAAGCACATCAATATATGTGACCAACCTAGCTCTTCATGGACAGGGTGATGATGACTGACTTATTGAAGACTCTCCAGTGTTTCTAAGTTGGATGGAATTACAAGGCCAAACTTCTACAATGACCTTGGAGATGGAGTGAAATATCTCTAATAGAGGTGAGATAGTGTTACCTTTGCAAAATTAAACACAGTTGATAAATTAATGCGATAAAGAGTGATTTTGGTGATTCAATCTTAAATGCAGCGATTTTTACACTAATTGAGGAAGGAGACGAATGGAAGTCAACATCTTAAAAGCTCAAATGCAAAATGCAAAATGCAAAAGTGAAGTTTAAGGTGAGTGCATACATTGGCCATCTATATAATTTGTGGCTCTCTTATAAACCTTGTTACAAGGAGTATTCAAGTAGTTATATGAGTTCTCCCTTTAATTCAAATGCAGCATGGTTTAACGACACCGTTCCCCTGCTTGGTTGAGCTGCTAGGCTGCTTTGCTGACAACACTGCACCACTATTAAGATCATATTCAAGTAAAACACGTCTCACCAAAATCATCTTCTTTCACCACTTTCTCACAACTCACAAGCAAAATCAGACATTGAATCTGAAGATCCATCATGCAACAACCTCAGTTTCTTGAAATCGTGCGGTTCCATTTGTCAACATCGAAGATTCAATGACGTTGCAACTTCAAAACCAATTTGATACATCAAGCAGGGGCAAGGCTAATTGCAGAAAGATCAATGGTCAAATGCTAAGCTTTCATGCCTTTTGCCTCTCCATAAACAAATCAAAAGCTGGGGGTGCATACTAAGGTGCCATGCATATGCTTATGGTGCTTCCTACAGCTGGAACCATGTGATTCAGGTCCAAGTTTGCGTTGCCAATGAAAAGGAACTCCTGCCCATCCATCCTGGCTTAATGTTTCTCAATTATTTGAAGACAGATATTACCGAGCAAAAGTCTTCCACCCAGAACTGCGTTAATGCTTGATCCCTCAATGGGTACGTAGGCAACTGCAGAAGTTACATGCAGTTCAGCATTAAAAAAAACATATATATATATATATATATATCAGTTAGATCCTTCATTTTTGCAGTTTTCAATGTGTGAATAATATTTGTTTTAGAAGCCAACTGCAGGGATCTGAGCCATCTCATTCAAGCCAAGTGATTTCTCTAATGGCTTGTGGTTGTTCTTGATATCAATTGGTTAAGATTTTTATCTTTTACTTGAAGTTACAGAAGATTCATTTTTACCAAGTCTGGTTGTACTTCCAAGTAGGAAAAAAGATTCACTATTGTTTATTTTTTATTTGTCAGTAGCACTACTACTCTCTCTTCTTGAACTCACAGAGGCCTACTCATTTTAACTACTTAGAGAGCTTCTCATTCCCCTTGTTCTATACTAAATTCTGTATAGGACACTAAATGTGTCTTGAATTGCAGGATGAATTGGAAGCTGAGCTTGAGGAATTGGAAGGTGCGGAGTTGGAAGAACAACTTCTCCAGCCTGCTACAACTGCCCCTGCAGCTCCCATACATGTTCCAGCAGGAAGACAGCCAACTCGACCTGCTCCTCGAAAGAACACTGCTGAGGAAGACGAGCTGGCTGCATTACAAGCAGAGATGGCACTCTGAGCTGGTAGGTTACCAGTTGTTACTCTGTCTCTTCAACTTTTTTTGTTTCTTACTGTCCCCTTCTTATGAACTACTTTCAAGTTTTTCAAATAGAAAATTGTGAGAACTTCTCTATACTAGCTCACAATTTGTGAAAGGTGCTTAAAAAGGCTTAAATTATTTGTCTTTTCAGCTGGGCTTTGACATTTTGTGGTCCTTGTGGATATTAAGTTGAAGTATTGATATGTATGATATAGTGCAGATGTTTCTTGTGCACTCTGTTTCAGAATTTGGATAACGCTTTTGCTGAAATAAATGTACCTCCTCGTTCTCCCCCAGTGGTCATTGACAATGCCTCTGTCTCCTTGGCTGATAAATGTGGCAAAAATTGGTAAAGGGTTTGTTGCAGCTGGTGAAATATGTCACTTCACAACTATCAGAAGGGTTGTCAGTAGACTACTTGGCAACATTTTTTTTTCTGAAGTTTTTTACATGTTATAAACTATTGTGCTAACCCAGAATCTTCTAATTAGAAGCTCATAATACTAGTGACCTACAATAAGGTTAGTATTGTTTCGCTTACTAGCTGAATGTTGAAGCTTGATAATTTCAGTCATATAGAATTGACACTGTCTAATGATATTGCAGGTATGAGAGCACCTGTCCGTCCTCCTCCTGGCCATCCTTCTCAATGTAGTTCTCAAATGTTTTCACAATCTTCATCATCTTCTTGTGATTAATCTTGTCCTTGTGCATTCTGTTTCTGCAGGCCATTGATAGGCTTCCTTTAGTTCCTGGAGTTCTTGAGCTCGTTGGAATTGGTTATTCTGGGGTAAGTTCCACACCTATTACTGCTACTATATGTATATATATTAGTTTAGAAGGCTGCTATATATCAAGAAATATAGTTGGACCTTTAGTCATTTACATTTATCTTACTGATACAAAACCCTTTGTGTTTGGCAGTGGTTTGCATATATATAGTAGCAATAATAGGTGTGTTCTTGTATTTCAGGTTAAGATTTATATACCAACTTAGTGTGTGTGTGTGTTGTTATACTTATACAATGCCATGATGCAATTTCAGGTTATGCGAGGATACAATTTGAAGTGGCGGTAGAATCTGAGAAACATTCAGCGGTGCCGCAATGTACAGACGAAGTTAGGACTGTAGGAGAAGCTGTTGGCCATTTCATTTCGTGGCCAAAAAAGCTGGTGTATATATATGATAGCATATTAACAATTTTGTATGAATGCTTAAATTATATTTTGAATGAATGAGAAATAGTTAGTTATCATGTTGTGTCTTTATTGATTGATTGAACGTTGTCATTATTATATTAAATATTATATTTAGCCCAGAAAATCGGTATCGGAAAAATAGAAAAAACAAATCAAATAACTTAGATAGCGCTCAAATTAGCGCTATCTAAGTTTAACATATATACTACAATAGCGCTTCTTTAAGCGCTATCTAAGAACAATCTAATTACTTCTATAGCGCTTATTTACGCGCTATCTTAGCAGATAAACGAATCTAATTTAAAAAAATCATTTAAATTAAATAGCGCTTTGTTAAGCGCTATTCAAGCTAATTTAAAAAAAATTAGCGCTTACATAGCGCTTTAGAAGGCGCTATTGAAGTTAATTAAAAAAAAAAATAACGCTTAGATAGCGCTTTTTAAAGCGTTATCTAAGCGAAGCGCTATTCAAGTACGCGCCTTGCATAGCGCTTTTTTGAGCGCTATCTAAGCTACCATAGCGGTAGCTTAGATAGCGCTATCTAAGCCTATTTTTAAGCGCTATCTAAGCCTATTTTTAAGCGCTATGCAAGCCTATATTTGTAGTAGTGCAAAAACAACAATTCCAATGGCTCAAGCGAACACATGGGCATCCAAACTTATGCATGGTCGTTTCGCTGGATCCACTAAACTCATATATGAACCACCGTCCATGGTTGATGGTCAAAAGATTGTTAAGATACAAACCACAAACTTCGCAACCAGGATTACGGAATGTGAGCGACTTCTCATTGGACGATTCGTAGGGAAGATACTAGGCTTCACTTATGTGAGGGAATCGCTAGCTAAGCTGTGGGGCACAAGCCACTTTGATATGAGCATTCATGGTGATAAGAACTTTGTTTTCAAATTCAAACAAGAGTCTGATCGTAATAAGGCGTTAGAAACAGGGTCTGTGCACATTGCAAGCCGACTTTTTATCATTAGGAGTTGGACTCCTACCTTAGACGAGGACTCTGATAAGCTCACATGCGTTCCAATATGGGTAACATTGAAGCACATCCCCTTGTTCCTGTGGAATCCAGAAGGCATTCAGAAAATAGCTAGTGCTATAGGTGTCCCAATTATGTTTGACAAAGCAACTGAGGAGGGTTCCCAGATGGCCTATGCGAGGGTATGTGTTGAGATGGAGGCCGATACCACATTACCAAAAGCAATCTTGGTCATGATCAATGATGCAAAAGTGCGGTTGGTGGAGGTCGAATATGCGTGGATACCAACTAGGTGTCATGTCTGTAAGGTGTTTGGTCATTCAAGTCAGCAATGTACCAAAGAATTTGTTGCTAGGAAGGCACCACACAACGTCCGGCGCGCCACTGGTAGAATCCAGAGTGACAAGCCCCCACCAGAAGAAGGTTGGACTTTAGCAAGAGGTAAAAATGCATTTAGATCCAGGACCATACCCACCGAAGCAATGCCTAATAGTGCTGCTGTGACTAGTAGTTCTTCTGTGCCTAGTAGAGATGCTGCCCCTAGTTGTGCAACAGTGGCAGCCCCTAGTTGTGCAACAGTGGCAGCCCCTAGCAATGACTGTGATGCAGTTCCTAGAAGTGCATGTGTTGAAGGTCTAAACAGGGACTGTGATGAAGTGCCTAGCAATGCCGCTGTCATTACACCCAGTACAGATGCTGTAACAGCATCCATGAACCACACCCAGTCTCATGCCTTTACTAATGAGGTAGCCCGAGTAGCGCCCACTAATTTGGTTGTGGCTAATGTGGAATCTAGAGATACGCAGGTTGTTACGGGCAAGGCGAATTTAGCATGTGCGACACCTCAAGAACATAATATCAGTTTGATTGAGAATAGAAATCAAATCGTTGCCAAAGTTGGAACGACTATTTTAGAATTAGATGTTGTTGCTACGACTAAGGAGCAGCAGCTCAAAAAGCAGCAGAGTTGGTTGCTGTTGTTAAGGAGCAACACTTAAAAGAATTCAGAGATGATTGTAGGGATGTAAGTTACTCACCCAATGGGATTGAAACGGCGATTCAGGCTGCGGATTCAGACGCTAAAGTAGTAGCAGAGCCAGGTCTGTCTACACCCATATCTAACTTAGAGGAAAACCCAATGCAAGTAGTGGAGGTGCTTCGCGCAATCGCTGGTATAGGAGGACTGGGGGAAGATCACACAACGCTCATGGATTGCCTAACACCCCAAGACATTTAGGCTGTGCATTCAGCAATTGCAAAAATAGGCAGGGATGCATTGGTCGCTGAATTTCAAGCTTCACTTGAAAAGGAAGCAGCAAAGGTGGGGCAAAACACTAGTGAAGAAGAATGTGAGGTTACCACAATACGGCCTCCCACGGCATATGTTCCTCGAAGGTCCTCTCGAAGCAAGAAGACAAATCCTAAATTCAGGTAACAAATGATGATAATACAAGTAGAATGCAAATGCTTATTAGCACCTTGTATGGATGCTAGATTAGTGCTAGCATTCAATGGTTTTTATATAATGATTCATTGTGGTTCGTATCCTTACGGCGACTTCTCATACATCCTGGGGCTCACATTAGGTATAAATGACGTCATGAGAGTGAATAAATGATTGATTGGTGCTTATGAGGAAGAAAAATTATGGCAGGTCTATCATGCAACTACTTTAGTAGCAGAAAATTTTGCAGGGTTACTCCCCAACTTGGAGACAGTGATTCTAGAACTGATAAGGTTCTTTGTTGAATATTTGAAGCAAGTTTATTGCCCTGTGGATGCTGTAACGAGTGAACGTATGAGTGATTATAAACTTTATCATCCTCTTTTTTCATTTCTAAGGTTCGGGGATCCTAAATAACCCCGCTCGCTTTCCAAAAAAAAATAAAAAAAATGGGAACCATTCTTCTTGACCTTAGCCTTGTAAATGTAAGCCATACGCTTGCCGCAATACCAAGCAACTTCCTCCTTTGTGTTCACTCCTTCAATCTGGATCAAGGATGTGTTGGGATATTGGTTCGATTTAGATCTCTTGTGCCCCAAGCTGGTTCCTCTCAAATACATTCTCACTCACTTACCCTGCTGTCCCTTCGCCATTCTTTCCTGACTGCTCTCTCTCCTCTCCCTTGACAGATGACCAAACCACAAAACTAACTCTCTTAGATACCAACCTGTTTTATTTAAGTCACTTTATTAACTCGCAATAGTTATAGATGTTCCGCTGCACTAATTGCATTTTACTGGACTAATGTTCAGCTGAATCACTAAATTTCTGTATTGTAGGAAATGGGCAACAGCAAGCATGTGAATGAAAGAGGTGACCATGTCAAAAAAATTTGTTACAAAAATACTCGTGACTGAGCAACAAGTAAACCTTGGGAAATCATTATGTATCCTAATTGAAGAGAATAATGGTGGATGATGGATTAAAAAAAAAACTTTCATCATCTTCAACACCCCTAGCCCCTCCATCGCCACCACCCCCAATTAGCCAACAGCCCTTTAATTGACTCACCCCCAATTACTTTTTGCTGGTGGAAATCCACCAAAGTCCCCTAGATTGTTTTTTTGCTTGGGAAAATTCACCAAGTAATAAGTCGGTCATTTTTATGCCAGATTGCATGTAAGGGTGAGGTTGTCTACTATTTCATCATAACTATCGCACATAAGATTCATGACACAATTATTGCATTGCTGCATATCCTTCTTAATTAAGTTGTATGTCTCACAGTTGCATATCCTTCTTAACTAGATTATCTCTTGCGAGGATCTTTCATCACATTAGAATCCAATGAAAATGCATATTCTAGCAGGAAACCTTACAAACCCCTACACACCCTATCAAGACCGACTAGTGTTGTTGTTCAGCCCAAACATGAAACATGAACTCATAAAAGACATGGCTGAAAAGTCATCGTTCTTCTTCTACCATACCCATTCATCCTCTACTAGTGGATTGCAAACAATAATTTATTCAAGTAGACACTGTGGCTGATTCACCTCCCATTCATACGGTTTCCTGCGCAAATGCAAATTCCTCCCAACACCTACCAATGTCTGATTGCGCCATTCCTTGCCTCAATGTTTGTAATGCTGAAAAACTACTTGGTTAGGCTACTCTTATCTTCATCTTTCCAAAATTTTATTCTCTCAATCCAACATTTCCCACCATGTAGCTACTATTCTCCATAAACTTTGGCTGAGATGCTCTTCCAAGGGGAACATCCATGGGAACTTGCTGGTTACTGTGAGTACCAACACCCATCAGCACTCCATAATTGGTTGCAACCAAATGATGTGCAGACAGTCTCACACCCAAACTTCCATAGACATTTTCCCAATAGGCAAGCATGGGTTTTCCATATTCTCCTCACTCCTAAACCACGATAAAGAATGATTTGAAAACATGGGTGTCCAAAGTATTGGATTGAAGGGCAAGAAAATCTTCCAACAATGAATTTCACTTTCAATATATCGCTGAGATTCCTAGATTCTTATTTATTTTTCATATTCATGGTATCGGAAACCAATCCCTAAAGAACCAAAGTGCACACCAGGGAATTAAATCCCCCAAGAAACCACAACAATAACAATCAAATTGCAAATTGTGAACAAAACCCCTAGTTTATCAAATCTGAAAAAGCGAGAATCTAGTCAAAGGATAAATCTTTGTCTTGGAGGATGGTTGATGACTCTATGGTATATGTATCTTCTACGTGGGATTGAAGATCTGTAGCAAATTAATAGCAACAATAACATTTACAAACATATAAACAAACACTTATGGGGTGGTATTCAAATTTAATGGATTGTGTTGGTTTTTGAAGAGTATTCAATTAAGGATTTAAAATTATACACGTAAATCTAGGGGTATTCAATTCATGCTTTTAAAAAATTCACAAAAATCAAGGACTATTAAAAAATTAGTGGATTTTAATGAATATGTTAAAGTTGTGGATTTTGAAGGATTTGTGAGTGAAAAGTATATATAACAAGAGTTATTCCAAATCCAACCTGCCCCCCTCATATTTCAACGGATTTGTATTTGCTATTGTTAAATAACACCACCGCTAAATGACGCCACCATTCCATTTTTTTGTGATCTGCTCAAAGACACCACCACCTTCCTTTCTCTTCCTTTCTCTTCTCTCTTCACAAGAGCAGCACCACCTCGCCCCAAAACTTTCGTCCACACCACCATGCCCTACCACCGCTGACTGTACCACCACACGCACTTCCTCTTTTCTTTTTATCTTTTTTTTGTTATTCTTCTTCTTCTTTTCATTATCTTCCTCTTATTTTTTTCTTTTTCTTGTACTCTCTTCATTTTTTTTCTTTTTTTTCCTTTCGATTTCTTCTTCTTCTTTTACTTTTCTCTTTGTTTCTTCTTTTCTATTTTTTTCTCCTTTCTTCTTCTTTTCCCATTTTTTTCTTCTTCGCTCTTGCGGAGGTTCCTGCGAGTAGATGTTCTCCACTTGCCAAAACCTTCGCGGGGGCAAAAAAAAAGATACAAGAAAAAGAAAAAAAAAACAAAGAGAGAAAAAAGTGGAGAAGGAAGAGAAGAAGAAAAAAAGAAAAGAACAGAGAAGATGAAAATGGGTGGAGGTGGGATGAAAGGTGGAGGTGGTGATTGATGGAGAAGAAGAAGAAAAAAAAGAAAAAGAGAAAGGGATGAGGAGGATGCGAGGTGGCGGTGGTGATTGAAAAGAAGAAGAAGAATAAGAAAAAGGGACGAAATGTGGCGGTGGCTGTGGCGGAAATAACAATTTGAAGTAAAATAGTTATTTGTATTACTTTTGGACCATCTTTAATATATATATTTTTAAATTTGAAATAAAATTCTCGTAACATACAAACAATTGTTTAATTGATGTTTTGAGATATATTTTATGATTTGTATTGGCATGAATAACAATGTAGGTGATTTTTTTTATTGTCTCCTATGACTAATAACACATTTATAAAAATTCATTGAATTTATAATAATCCATAACAAACTTTTATAAAATCTATAAAATTCAATCATTTAAAACTCGTCAAAATCCAGTGGATTTTGTAAAATCATTTGAAACATTTTAAAATCCACGAGTAATATCACTTCAGAGCCCATTCAAATCCTGAATTGAATACCCCCACCTTAGACATCTTTCATTATTCAAACATATCACTTAAACTACAAAATGCAAAGTAATATGGTTTTATCTGTTTATAACAAAAATACCCTAGTAAGAAAAGAAAATGAAGGAAATTTGAATCTGAAAAGCAAAAGAAAGGACTAACCTTAGGGTCTTTTGAAACTAGAAGGTAGAAAACCTTTTTAACCCAAAACAACTAAAATCGTAAAGCAGCAGCCACCAAAGAAGAACAACCTTTTCTTTTCTTCCATATTGGATCAGATCTGGAAGCACGACATGAAAGATTAAAAAAAAAATCTCACCCAAACTAAACCAAACCAAAATGTTGAAGAAGGAATGAAAAAGGAGAGATCTTTAACGAAAATCATGAAGAAAAATCGATAAAGGACAAACCTTTAGCCCCACTAAATCAATCTGCTGCTTTTTTGCTTCACTCTCGTCGCATGACCAATAAAAACCCAATCTTTCTTTCCAAAGAGGATTCATTTCATACAAATTAAGGGTGGGCATCCCATTCTGTCCCATTTTTTTTTGTCATTTTGGAATTGATCAAACTCATCCCGATCTCGTCCCGTCCTGGGATGAAGATTTTCAATCCTGTCATGTCCCGAATTTATTTATTTAATATTTATTATTATTAATTTTAATCAAAATACTATTCTTAATTAAAGTTTAGGATGTGTCGAAATTAAATCAATGTAAGATGAAATTTTATATGAAATCTAAATAAATTAAATCACTAATTCTAAATGAAATTTAATATTTATTTGCCTTCCAAAAAAAAGTTTAATATTTATTTTTTTAATATCTATTATTATTTATGATGTAAGTTATATGTATATAAATTTGACATTATTGATGTGTGAATAATGTGAGATAAATCATTTTTTGTTATTTTTTATTAGAGGACTATTTAGTATGTGCTCATTCTATCCCATCTCGTCCCGTTCCGATCCCAAATGAACGGGATGGAATAGGAATGTGTGCATCTCGTCCCATGGCCACCCCTAATACAAATAAATCGATCTTGCCAAGAAATGAGAAGAGAATAGTATATCTTGCCAAGACATGATAAGACACCTAATCGTAGGTTGGCCCATAGCCCACGTGAGGGGAACACTGGTAGATTCTCGATTAGTAGTAAACCCATTTATTACAGCTTTACTATTCTACACTTACTTGTTCTTGTTGTATATCTCGAGGCAGTGTCTTGTTTTGCCTTGCGTTGACTGATGATGCTAATCTCTTAGAGCTACTACTTTCTTAGGTGACATTTTTTTTAAAAACTGGAGTTAGAAGTATTGAGCCATTTTTTAATGAATTGTTTGTTTTGTTTTTGAATGGGCTGCTTATTAGAATATGCAAAATTAAAAAATGCTTGTTTTTAGGTATTGAATGGAACTATTTGACAATTTTCCCCCCACTAAACTAAAGAAATATTGTGCTTAAATTATACTCAATAATTATCCAAATCCTAGAGAATGTTACAATATTTTTCACTACAGAATATCAAAAAATACAGATATTAAAAAAAAGCTTCAAAATATAAAAAGGTCTAAAGATTAAAAAAAAAATCTTGGAACAAAAAAAGAAAACAAAGATGAAGGAGGGAAACAAGATAAGTTTCTTATTGTTGAACGATCTTTGTGAAAGTAGGTAAAATGATAATGTTTGGTGAAAAGAATAAATGTGTGATGTCAAACTTTAGCCTTACATGTTTTTAAGAATATGGAGGCAACAATTGTCATTACAAAATTATTTTAAGGTTAGTATTGGAATAATTTTTTAGTCAACACTCAGTGTTAAGTGATCAACACACCCTTGGGCTACTTACTCCAATCAGAGTAAAATTTATGATCAGAACTAAAAACAAACATTCTTGTTTAGGTGTCTCACTTCTTATTAAGACTTTTGACTTTATTCAAAAGCAAAAACAAACATTTTCTCAGAGTTATTTACCTTTTGACCCCCATTAATTTATATTCCCCGTTGGCTCCCATACTTTTTTTGTAATCCTGTCCAACCACCATGACCGTGATGTCAATATGGTTGACCAACTTTTTCATCCAACAATTTTCAAATGGCCAAGCCACCATTCACTAAATGTGCTGAGACATGCCACATCTAAATCTTTTTTCTTTTCCATTCAAGAAACATATTTTAACCTAAAAAAATAAAAATAAAAATTAACAACACCATTGATGATACATAAAAAAAAAAAAAAAGACTGGTCATCACGGTCGTACACATGGCACGAAGACCCATTACAAGCATACAACGCCCAACCTATTAGGCCAACCCATAAAGCCCAGGAAAAATGAGGCCTATTATAAAGGCCTGAACTAGGTTCATCACTAAGGTGACGTAAACATGATCTGAATCCAGACCCAAATAAATCAAAGCCCAAGTCCAGGTTCAACATGAGTTCCCTCGTAAAGAAGAAAAGCGTTGCACCAAGAAAGAGACGTGGAGGGGCGTACGCCTCCACAAACGCGTATCCATTAAGGAGGAGACTATTACAAAAAACATCTCCTTCCGTTGCGCCTCAAATGCTTAAGTCACGCAGAAAGTTAACCACGACCATTACAAAAGATACAGGGATCATACAACAAAGGTATGCAACTTTAATTGAGTTTTATCCAGGTTTACATAATTCTTCCAACAGAGTTACTGATTTAAGCATCAGAATGCTTTTGGCAACAAAAAATGTGGTATTTGGCAATCTAACAGTTGTTTTGTAGGTCAAACTCATAGCAGGACGATTTTTTGTCGCATCAGTTTGGCGCCATTCGTGGGGAATGACAGTTTCCTCTTTCTAAAAACAGAAAACACGGTAACAAAACTCGCCACAACCTAATAAAAAACCGACGAAGCCATCAGTAGGAATAATGTAGTCTACAGACCCCCAATTCAGCAATGATCGCAACAATATACCCACTGACACATCACTAACGGCTCAGGGAGAAGATGTAGCCTGAAACACTGAACCAATAGCATTCGACAATGTGGATCTGCTATACAAAATAATCCAAAAAGCCCAGACAGGCCACGGTGCTGCCACAGATCCTTGGATAGACTTGCTCATGGCCCAGATGAAATACATGACAGAGATGTTGAAAAAAATCACCCAAGAATGTGTTCAGCCAGCCGACTTTACTCCAACACCGCCTCAACAAAACTCCAATATCCGAACTCAAGGGAGTGATGAAACCTTAGCGGAACCCCAACAGGAAAAATCGAAAGCAACGAGCTCAACCGAGACAAGACTCCGTAGTGCAACGGAACGGTTGCTGAGATATATTTCAGGATTGGAGTCATGGATCCCAGCGTACTATACGAGTTGGCCAAGCCACCGTTCTCTGAAGAACTCATGAAGAAGGCAATGCCAAAGAAATTCACTCGGCCTAAATTTGAAGCGTACGATAGTACCATCGACCCAACTGATCACCTAAGACATTTTCACCACATGATGGCTCTAAAAGAAACTAAGGAATCGATTCTGTGCAGAACCTTCCCAACCACCCTCACATCCACAACAATGAACTGGTTCAACAACCTGCCACCAAGGTCAATAGATTCTTTCCAAGCCTTAGCCACTGCTTTCATTACCAGATTCATCAGGAGCCAGCGGATGAGGAAATGATCTCACTACCTTTTGCACATCCGACAGAAGCCAGAAGAAACAGTATGAGAGTATGTTACTCGTTTCGCTAATGAGCTAATAATGATTGATGAATGTAGCGACGACACAACCGCTGAAACTTTCATCGTCGGATTAAAGAGAGTCACCTTATTTGATGCCCTAAACTTGGAACCTTCAAAAGGCATGGCGGTCCTGCTGAAAATGGCACAAAAACATATTTCCCTCGAAGAAATGAAAGTTGCAATGAGAAAAATGAGTAGGAGAGGGATAACCAATTGAGGAAATGAGAAAGAAAATATGAAAGAAGACAAAATGGCAGATCACGGGAGGACAACAGTCATTTAAAGAAACATCAAAGTGAAGGACGCACAAAGCCCAACCAACAGGAATCCAGGAAAACGCATCGGCACGACCCAATCATGAGAGAATAACTAGCGTAATGAGGAATAAGTATAAACCATACACAACCCTAAAAACAAGTCAAACTGACATCTTAAAACACATCAAATTGCGAGAATGTCAACTAGCCAACAAGGATGAAAAGAGACCCAGAACGATGAAACGAGCAAATACTGTTCTTCCACAAGGATCATGGACATGATACTGGGAATTGCTACAAGTTGAAAGAAGAAATCGAACATTGGATCCAGAGAGGATGACTAGATGAGTTTGTCGGCATATTAGACAAACAGTTCAAAGGCAAAAAAAAGGTGCACGCTACAACCACAAAGGAACGATCAAGGGAATTGATATATGCTTCACACTGCATCAGCCCTGAGAAATAAGCAGTTCCCACCCGAACAAACCTATATCGAGGTCGAAAGATCAACACTCTGAAGACCTTAGCAACAAAGACAAATTTGGCCAAAGTCACTTATAAAGGAACAAACAAACTCCATCATGTCCTAATAAGCAACGCCAAACGAGGATCAATAACGACCCAAGCAAATAAGGTTATAAATTAGAGGGAATAACAGAGGCACGAACGCCAACGCAAGGATATGCACTAGCAACATGGGAATAAAATAGGAAACACTCCATAATGTAATGGAGCCATTCTAGGAGAACGACTGCTAAAATAGTTGAAGAATTAATAAAGTTTTATTTTCGGAATCCACATCTTACAAAAGAAAAATAGCTTCATAGCATAACTATAAAAAACAATCGGCGCGAAAAGCATAGAAGAAATCAGGACACAAGTTAGGTATTCACAATAAACTTCTGGTCTGATCAACCAAAGAAGTAAGAGTTTGACGATTGAGTCAACTAAATGGAATGACTTCGAATCGACTATAATGTTGCACAAAACAAAGAAAGAGTTGGACACCCGAGTCAAACTAAAAATAAAAACTTCGAATCAACCGAAATGTCGAGTTAATGAAGTAAAAATTGGACGAACGAGTCAACCAAATGAAATGACTTCGAGTCGACTAGAGTGTTGCACAAAACGAAGCAAGAGTTGGACACTCAAATCAAACTAAAAATAGAAATTTTGAATCAACCGAGGTGTCGAGTTAACGAAATAAAAGTTGAACGAACGAGTCAACCAAATGAAATGACTTCAAATCGACCAAAGTGTCGCAGAAAATGAAGCAAGAGTTGGACACCCGAGTCAAACTAAAAACACAAACTTTGAAACGACCAAGGTGTCGAGTTAACAAAATAAAGTTCGACGAACGAGTCAACCAAATGAAATAACTTCGAGCCGACCAAAGTGTCGCACAAAATGAAGCAAGAGTTGGACATCCGAGTCAACAAAAACTTCGAATTGATCGAGGTGTCGAGTTAACGAACACTACACCAAAAATGCCCATTAGCAATGGTTTTAAACCGTGGGGGTAACCCATTGGCACGGCTTAGAACCGTGGGCTGTAGAGGCGTCGCTAAATCCTCAGTAACGGCTAAAAATCGTAGCAAAAATATTAGCAACAGTTTTATGCTCGAGAACGGTTGATGATTTAGCCACGGTTATAAACCGTTGCAAGCATGTTAGCCACGATTCTAAGCCGTTGCAAAATTTTTAGCCACGGTTTTAAGTCGTGGCCAGTCCTAGCCACGGTTCTAAGCCGTGGCAAGTCATGGCCACGGTTCTGTGTCGTTGCAATATTTAGCCATGGTTCTAAACCGTTGCAAAATTATTTTTATTTATTTTTTTATTTTTTTGCTATCAAATGACTTTTGATTACATCTTATAAGTAAGTATAATTCAGCATGTGCATCAAATAAATAAAATTTAATATGAATTTTTATTAAATTTAAAAACAGCATTTACAACCTCTGATCAGCAAATTCCAGCAATTGCTTTCAAGCAATTCATTACAGCAGCAACATTTACAATTCATTACAGCAAAAATTTAGATAATTCACAATTCATTACAGCAGAAACAACAACATTTACAATTCGACATTGTGTAGTCCATTGCATCCTCTTGGACCTTTTCTTTTCTCAATTACTTTCAGAACTGCATGGCCAGCAGCTGTACATACAGGATTTCCACCAAAGGTGTTGAAGTAACTATGATACGTCAAGACCTGTGCAATCTCAGGGGTTGTAACAACAGCACCAAGCGGAATGCCATTTCCAATACCATGAACATATCACAACAACAAACATATCAGCAGACTGAAAGTAACATTTACAACACAAAATGTCCGTAGAAAAACTTAACAAAGATGCTACAATAAGATAAACTTACAATACCCTCTTAAAAAAAATTGCATGGAAAGTCGTATGAATTACCTTTGCCATTGTCACTATGTCAGGCATATTAGTGTGTATGTGTGTGCTTGTGAAGATTGCAGAAACCATAACCATAATGGAGTTCACTGACACATAAAAACTACTTCTTAAATTAGTTGTTAGCCTTCCTTGTGATGTACCCTCTAGAATTGGAGGTGTTATAACATGCTGAAGAGTATATCATAACCATTTTGTTGATCTTAAGCTTCATTTTCAACAGTGATAACATGGATGTATGCATTTTAAACTTAGACATGACAAAAGTTACCCGGAGATAGCATTGATCACTACACGGGTCCTTGTTCTCTTCAAGTCCACACCAGCTTGATTGCTTTTCACTCTGTAAGAAAAGAACTTGATTACATGAAAAACTGGAGATACATGAAAACTCAAAGAATAAACAAAACAATAAGAATCGAAGATAATTAAGTCAACAAAAAGTGGCATATAATTCAGTTAATGACATAACTTGAATATAAATGGATGCAGGTAAAAGCATATAAAAAAAAGTTTTCATCGCCATGTTAAAGGCTTGTTATGTTATCAAAGCCCAATTGTTGATAACAAATGTAACACAAGGAAGTATAATGAGCACTCGAAAGCTAACAGTATGCAATAAACGATATACCTTCTCCCCAATAGCATCTTGAATAACACTCACGTGATTAGTCATACCAGCAATTGATGAAGAAAGTACATTGATCACGCCTAGCCAGCTTAATGGTAGCTGAGGTTACAAGTAAATAATATTGTCAAACAAAATAGATCTCTGTGGTGACTATCATAGTTCATAATTAACAGAGATTTGGTCTTATGCCCAAATATTTTAGGCACCATCAAATTACGATTTGAGATGATCAAAGAACATTAGATCCATGTAAGTAGTTACCAACACACAATGAAAAGAATAAAGTTATTGAGTAGCTGTAGTTTAATACACCTTGAAAAAATTGTGCATTATCAAGTGAAATAATTAAATAATAGTAGGACGTGTTTGCACCACTCCTATGAGTCTGCATGGCAAATCATAGCAGCTCAAGGAAGTCACGATTGTTTAATCAACTCATGTTCTTTTGAAGGTGAGATTTCCTGTTCTTAGGCAGTCAAATATAAACTTTGAGACATGGTCCTCAACAAAAATAAGTGGGGGGAGGAAAAAAAAACTATAATCCTAATTATAACTAAGATTCTATGCTGCAGATGCACCCGTGAAGCATAAAGAAGATAAGATGAAGATGAAAGGTTTAGGTAACAGAGAATTACTATTCCTAAAACAATAATAGCAGAAGAATCATACCATTTCTTGTAGCTTCAAAGGTGGTCCAGAAAGTGACCTCCACTGTGGGAAGAATTTTTCAGCAGTTATTGATATATGCTGCATAAATTTATTTAAGACAGTTGGAAGCCGGAGCTTGGGATTGACCTGTGTAGAAGCAACACACAATGAAAAACAGAACTAGGAGACCCTAGCTAAGAGAGGAGCGAACAAATAAATTTCAAGCTGAGCACAGTACCAATGTAGTTCAATTAGAGCCTAAACAAACACTTCTCATCTCCTATTATTAAAGATATTTACCTCTAGTTAGATATTATAAAAGATATTATATAGATATTATTAATCCTCTAACTAATAAACACCCCTTAGCTCTGCAAACGATCACAACACGTCGCTCCACACACACCCATTTCAGCCTTATGACTATGGAAAAAATGTGATTTTTATCCATGAACCCTCATACTCAAACGTAACCCAATTCTAGGAGCCATAAATATATTTTACAATATGAAAATATGAGAAAATCCAAAGAATTTAAGGCAGTTTAAGAACTGGAAAAAGTGAAATACCCAATCAACATGTGACTCAAATGTGGTAGAGCAAGCAGCAGAATCTTCAGCCAATGCCCATCTTTTCAGAGTTCCATCTTGGCTTCCTTAGGTGCAGATGATTTCAAAACCGCCAAGCAATTTATTCCTGCACAATGTTGTAAACGACATGAAAGCATAGTAAAACAACTGTTATACAAGCATAATGGGATCAATATAAATGGCAACTGACTATACAATTAAGTTTTGCCAAATCAGTAAGGGACATAAAGTCAATAACTAACGAGTAAATTTGTTAATAACTGGTAAATTTGTCTAGTACAGTAGTACCCCGACATAAAGTTAATAACTGGTAAATTTGTCTAGTACAGTAGTACCCCACTCTCCTCTCTTGCACATTGTGGTTGAGAAAAGTAACATAACAGTCTCAACTGTGATCTAGAAGAGTTTGAAAATTAATTGTATATTGTTTTTCAATAGCTCTACCGATGATGATGCATCAAACTTGTCACCCATATCCAACTTGTCCTTAACTACTTAAACAAGTTCCTCCTAAGGTGTATGTCCCATATCCAACTTGTCACCCAGCCATGCATCAAACTCTAAAATTTCCCATACTTCCTAGTTTGTTGTCAAAACAGACTAAAGTATATGAAACTTTCAATCAGCATAACATATTTATTTTGCTTTGACGTATTTAAGACAAATATTTTGCTTTCAATCAAGATATGGCATTTTGATATTGGTTCCAAGCCCTTGATGCACATACTTCCTTGTTCGCCTGATGATTTTCAAATATCTAAAAGAAGATGATTGTGACTGTTTAAGAATTGTCAAGAGAAATTTTTTTTAGTCTGACACAGAGTTAGAAGATCATTCTAGTAAAAGATAAAACTTCGAGAAAGAGGAATCCAAATAGAATCAATGACAAGGCAGAGGATACAAATGGACAACTTTCTTTCTTTCCAAGATATTGATAACAAAAATAAAACGACATGTGAAATAAGTTGAGGCAAAATGTAATTTCCAAAGAAAGAATATAAAAGAGGTCAAAATACAAAGAAAATATGAAAATTCAATACAGTCATTGTACAAGTAAGCATACCTTGTATCCTACACCTGTAGGAATTGAACCCATCTTCATTCGGCACTGATCAACCCTAAAATCATTTGAGGTTAAATATCAGATTCATCCATCTTGTAAAATTCATCAATGGCGCATATTCCCATATCTGCGAGAACCTGGACCACAAACAGTTTCACTTATAAATTCCAAAATAATTCCAAACATTCAAAAGAAACCAGAAAATAGTCATTGGATCTCTAACTATTTGTTTATCTACATACAGTTTCAGATAGGGCAGTCTTTTAAAAAAAGGAGTTTCAAATTGGACAATTGAAATAGGTTTTGTGCTACTAACAGGGGCAATTGAACAGGCTTACAAATCATCCTGAGATGTGGTAAATAATACGAACGCACAGGTAATAGAATTGGATATAATGTACCATACATTTTATAAGTATAGTAGCAATTATTGATGAACCTTATTTATTTTTCTTGGCCTAGGCTTGATCAGTTGACATTACCGCCTAGGCTTGAGTTGACAGTACTACACTTTAAGGTATTCTTAATTCTCGATGTGAAACAGATAATTGATGCAATAAATTTTGGAAAAAAATAAAGGAAAATGTATAGGACAAAATCCATTGAACTAATAAAAAAACCTGTCTAATTTTCATAAAACTATTATCTCAGGATTTTCCACATCTCAAGATGAATAGGCCAAACCTGTCTATTAACCATTCTTTTAATTTTTCTTAGTTTTCATCATGGTCTTTTCTTTGTCATGCTACTACTGTCTAATTTTCTTCTACCTTAGAAGCCAATGATTGTTTAGTTATAAACAACTGTTGTATCTTGTTTTGAATCCTTCTTCGATTGTTATATATTGTAACAGGAATTACTTTATCTACAGGTACAGTGTCACCTTGCTTTTTTGGTGAGAGCTAGCAGAAATAACTCCATCAGTTACTAATCTTGTCATTAGTTATCTTACTACTGACACAAACTATCCATTAGGAGATCAAAAGGTCTGAGCTAGCAGTAACAGCTCAATGAATCTTGCATAAGCATGTGTTTCACTGTAATTAGTACAAGTGTTCCACAAAAGCACTCAATCATTGCCATAAAAGGAAAACAACATAGTTTTATCAAAAAAAGAAGAAGAAGAAGAAGAAGAGGGAAACACCATAGCAAACAAAAGAATGGTGGAATCATTTATTTCTTCCAAAGATAATTATATATTTTATTGATATATATTCCCTAGAAGCAAAGCAGTTATATGGTTGAGCTTTTGGTCGCACTTGTCCTTTTGAAACACCGTACTAAAGAACGTCAGCAGTAAAATAGAATAGAATGGTAAAGTTGAAACAGAGAACAAACACTATCTTTGTAGGGATGGTTACTATTCCTCCTCGACGGGAAAATCATTCCTAGCAACTTAAGGAACCAAATATTTATACTTACAGAGAGGATCTTCAAGAAACTTTTGATTATTGGTTCCAACATCTAGCATCACTGGAAGTATCTACAATAAAAATAATAGTAAACTGAGAGTACTTGTAATGGTATAATGGTATATGCAACAGTATTTGAAAGCTGAAAGACATAATATATTGAAGAGAAATAAAAAGAGGGTATATAATTTGCATCGGTTCACGCCGGCTGCAGCAACATATATATCGAGTTTCCCGATGGGCATTCCAATTCCCTGAACTCCAAGATCCCCAAGTCCAAGATTGCGGCTTCCGTCTGTCACCACTATCAGTTCAACCTGTAACAAATGGAAGATAAACCAAAAATGTGAAAAGTATTAAAGAGTGCATACAGTAACTGTTCTCATAATGTAACAGTCAATCCCAGAAAATTCATCAACATTCATAAAGAAATGATGATATTGTAGCAGAAGCAAACAAAAATCTAAATAAAAACTAGAAATCAAACAACGTCAACTGAAATAACATTCCTTAGTAAATTTCTATTTTATTTCATCTTATATGAAGTAAAAGTTTTTTTCCCTGCACAAAAGTCTTACTCATACATTTGTCCTAAGACTATCTAGATCTAGACTAAGAGCGTAAAAAAAGAAACTTATAAAATCACCTTATGATGCAATAACCTATGCTCAAGGGAACTTGGAATTTTAGTTCACAAATTCCTCAACTCTTGAGTGAATTAAAAGTGAGACAAGCTCACACTTTATGTAAGAACATTTTAAGAATAGATGTTATTATGAAAGAGCAGTGAAATAGTCCTAGCAAGTTACATGTTAATGTGATTCCAATTCCAAGTACTAAGAAACAAAAAACCAGGTCACAAAATTAGCTTCCATGAAGTGAACAGTACATGAAATCCGTACAAAGAACAAACCTCCAAGAGAAAACTAGAACAACTAATCCTCTTGATCCCTTACTAACCTGTTCAGATGGCCAGTTATAGATCATGGACATCATCTTTCCTTTATCCTTTGCACTGAAATACATCCCACGTGGGTGTTTAAACAAGCCTCCGTAGTTTTGACATACCAACCCCACAGTCGGATTGTATATTATTGGAGCAAAATTTTCAATGTTTTCAATAAGGACCTGGAGAAACCAAGTAAAAGGATTAGTTTAAGCTGATGAAATTCTAAAAGTCTAATGAAGTTTAAAGCTTTTATCCGGCAAACTTACTTTGTAATATAGTGTCTCGTTCCTGTCATGCAATCTGTTCAGGACTTTCCATTGCGCTAATGATAATACCTCATCTGGTTGGTATAGAGTATTCTTCACCACTAACTGGTATGACTCCACTACAATTTGAAACAATAAAAAAATTCACCTTAAATCAATTGCCTTAAAAACTACTACAATGTTATAGATAACAAAATTTTGACAGTGGTGAAACTCATGAACCATGATCAAGTGAATAACTTTATTTTACACATTTAGAACTTTAATAACAACATACAAAAAGCCCCAATTTCACATAAACATCCAATCATTTTTTTTTATCATGAAGTTGAACAATAGCCAAAACCAAATCAAATCCCTCAACCATGCAAACCCTAAATTTCTCAACTAAGATAAGCCGCAAATCAAACTATTCAAAACCCTAATTTACACAAGTAAAGAAGCAAACAATTGTTAAACCCAACTGAAACAAAATCCTCAAAACCTCAACCTTCAAAGACACCAAATCTCTACATTGAAAACCCCTAAAACCAACTATGAAATAAACATATCACTCATTGTGCTAAACACAAACAACAAGCAACCAAATAGTCCATTTCAAAACATTGAAACAAATCAACAACCATATGTACTGAACCCCAAATGAACAAACCCCCTCAAAACCCGAAGCTTCTCAACCACCAAAATCCCCAAATCTGATAGTCTTCCTTCCAAAATCCCAACTTTCTGCAGAATGAACAAAACCCCACCATTTCTAACTCGCCAATAACCACGAGTCTGAAACCCCATTAATTCAAAACCGCTAAACCCATCAAAACCCAAAGCTTCCTAACCACTGAAATCCCCAAATCTGACCTTCAAAATCTCAACTTTCCGCATATTGAACAAAACCCCAACATCTCTAACTCATCAATAACCACAAATCTGAAACCCCATTTATTCAAAATCAATAAACTCATCAAAACCCAAACCTTCCTAATCACTTAAACCCCAAATCTGACTAACATCCCTTTAAACTTGAAACACATAAATCAGAAATTGAATAACACCCAACATTTCTAACCACAAATCCAAGCACCCCCTTGCTTCAAAACTCCGGACACTTCATCAACCAATCAAACTAAACGAATCAAACAACCAGAACAATAAACAAAAATTCTTTATTTGTTACCTGATGAAGAACAAAACCTTCTCCTTACTCTTTCCTTGCGAACTCACTCACAAAACTCACCTCGCCAGCTTGAACAAAACACCTCGCGAAACTCACGAAACTCGCCTCGCCAGCTTGAACCTCGCAAAACTCACGAACACTTGAACAAAACAACTCGCCAGCTTCTTTTGTTCAATTTATTTTGCCAAAGCGCGAAACTCACGTGAAAAGCAAAAGCTTATAGAGACGGTTTTAAACAGTTGGCAGTTAGCAACGTTTTTTTTGCCGTGGCAACCCTTTTTTAGCTACGGTTTTAAACCATTGTCCGTTATAACCACGGTTTTAAACCGTTGGCAGTTAGCCACGGTTTTTGGCTGTGGGAACCCTTTTTTTAGCCACGGTTTTAAACCGTTGGCCGTTATAGCCACGATTTTTAGCCGTGGCAAATTAACCAACGGTTTAGAGTCGTGGCCATCTCCCCGTAGCTAAACAAGCCTTTTGGTGTAGTAGAAGTAAAAGTTGGATGAACAAGTCACTAAGTGAAATGGATTCGAGTCGACCAAAGTGTCACACAAAACGAAACAAGAGTTGGAAACCCGAGTCTAACTAAAAACAGAAACTTCAAATTGACCGAGGTGTCGAGTTAACGGAATTAAAGTTTCAACTAAATGAAATGACTTCGAGTCAACTAGAGTGTCGCACAAAACGAAGTAAGAGTCGGACGCCCCAGTCAAACTAACATGGAAACCTCGAATCAACCAAGATGTCAAGTTGACGAAGTAAAGGTTGAACGGACAAGTCAACTAGGTAAAGTGTCTTCGGGACAACTAGAACATTGCACCAACGAACGAGTCAATTGAGCAAGACAACTTCGCGTCACAACGAGTTAGTGAATTAAGAGACCTAGCGGATAATTCGATAAAGTAAATAATAAGCTAACAAAGCAACTTTCCACAAAAAATTCAGAGATAATAAAACAAAAGATAAAGACAATGACAAATGAACAAAGTCGACAAAGGAGTTAATTCTTATTATTCAAAATTCGTTTGGTTACAATGGAAGACTAAGGGGAAAGATCTATAACATTCTCAACAATACCACCTGCAGAAGCTGGATCAACAACGGGGACTCCCTCTTCAAGAGAAGGAAGTGATTTTTCAGCCATTAGGACACCGGAGGATCTTCAGCGGCACCTTCCACGTTTTCGAAAGCCTGATAAACTAGATGAAGATACTAAGATAAGTCAACACCAAGACCCTTGATATAATCTAAAAGCTCAGTCTGACCATCAACAATGCGCTGCCAGTCTACCACCTCCATAACACAAAGTCTATCCTTAACAGAAGCAAACTCGCTTTTTACAGCAATAAGTTGGCCCTTGACAGTAATAAGTATCACAAAATGGAATCGGCCTTGGCCTCGTCAAGCGAAGAAAACAATTGCTCCACCTTCTTAGCAACATCACGATTGTTAGAATGCTCTATCATGCCCCGTGCGGCCTCATCATGAAGTGCCTTCTAGAGGAAAGTTTTTTCTCCATATTGTGCTAACGTGTGTGGGTGCTCTTTAGGTCAGCTCTCAGGGATTAAAGCGTAGCCACATATCGATCCCGCACACCCTCCACCTCGGCCAGCGATACCCGAGCAACTTCAACCGCTTTGATTCATTCCAAGCATCACGCTTTTAATGAGTCACACTAGTAAAGAACATGGGAAAATACCAGTAGCAGCACAAAAAATTCATCTCCAAAGAAACCATAAGATTGTGATTGGCCTGATGACTCAAGCCCATCATTCCTGCAAAGGCGAGATGAGTCATCCCTTCCATTATAAGCCTTACACCATTTTCAAGATGAAGGTTCGGGTTCAACACGAACATTGCAATGATCTCCATCGATCGTCCGTGTCATTCGTTTATCAGCTTATGTGCACCATTTTGCACGCCAAGACGAAAAAACCAGCAGAACTTCCTATCCGATTTAACCTGGATCTCTTCAAGAGTAGGTTCCTTCCAACTAACACGCTAATGAAGAACATGAGAATCATGTAGTATGGAGGAACCACCACTATCCATGATTGGGAAAGACGAAGGAACAATAGGAGAACCTCCATCACCCTCTCGTTGTCCAGCAGAAATGGAACGAATAATAGCAAAAGGACTCAAGAAAGTTGAGGAAGGAGGAACCTCCATCCCTCCATCAGCAAGAGGGGAAGGAGGAGGACAAGGCTGCAACTTGGGAAACTCGATTTCGACTGTCAAGCTCTTTAGATTGAACAACAACTAATTGGAACATCTTGTCATCCAAAGACCGGGTATCCTCATCAGAACATTTAACAATATCAAGACCACCATAAGTGGAGAGCAACTTCTTTCCTCGTCGTCCAATGGACAAACGATATCCTTCTCACTCCTCTCCAGAGCCAGCTTCATTTCTTTTGCCTCCTGTAGAAAGCAACGGTCTTCCCTCGAAGGATCTCTATCCACAGAATTCGAATAGAGAGTCGTGCGACGCACAAAATCAACAAGTCGTTTCTTCTTTGTCACGCGATCGGAGGACATAAACAACTGCTTTGACGGACTAACATGTCTCGTTAATTTTATCTTTATAGAAGAAGGACCGATATCATTATGAACAACAGCATTGAGATCCATAACATCATAGCTCACTTTTCGATCAACGACCACTTCATCACCGGCACATGTGCAACAATCTTCGCGACCTGCCTCTCGATCAATGAAGACCTTTCAGTCTCATTCATGACATATAGACTATTGCATGTCACCTTATTATCAATAAGGAAGGAGTCCAATGGAACTACCGAAAACCCCAGAAAGCGCTCACTAATAATTTGTTTCTCAACGGTCTATTTCATATTTTGATGCTTAATAGGAACTTGGAAAACCCCACAAATTGAAGTAGCCAGAACCAACAGACACGTAAAACCAATCCCGCGACCAACCCCTAATGTCATCATTAAGGTTACTAAAACATGTAGGAGAATATAAGAAACATGTATATTTGGGCCTCACACTGAACCCCAACAAAAAGTGCAAGATTCAAGGAGTCAAATAGATACCAAAAAGAATGGCCTTAGCATATGTGGAAACCATAACCCTCCAACTGTTTGGACCCATCTAAGCATGAGGATTACCCAAAAAGTTCAGATATGACCATAATAGCTCCGGAAAAGGGAGCTGGAAACTGGCGTAGAACATGCGAGGATAAAGTGTGATATATCCTTTCCTCGGACAACAAGGACTGTCGTTTCATGAGGAATAATGATTTCAATGTTGTCAGGCAAAGAATGGTAGGAACAGATACTATCCAGGATAGCCTGAGAGGCTTTTCTTGGAGAAAAATGAGCTTCACAAGTAGAAAGCTGATCACCAACCAACATGTCGCCAACAGACATCGTAAACAGTGAAGAAAAAATGAGGCAGTAAGGAAAAGAATTAACACTAACAACAAAGATGACGTAAAGAAAGAAGAAAGTAGCCACAACATCTTTTAAACAACTGGAAAATGAAGAGACTGCTCACGGAGCGACATACGAGATATAATGGCGCACTAAAAATGTACGCAAAAACAAACAGACAACAACGTAACAAAGATGATCAGGAAACTAAAAATTATAAAGCATCAAGTTCAGTGCAAAAAACACAATCGAAATACCAACCGCCACATAGTTAGTAGATATGTAATCATTACACAGTTAGTGGATATGTAAACATACATACTAACTAAGGGGAGAGTAGTTGATGATACATCAAAAAAGATAGATCATCATGGTCATACATGTTGCACGAAGATTCATCACGAGAATACAACACCCAACCTATTGGGCCAGTCGATAAAGCACAGGAAAAATGAGGCCAATTATAAAGGTCTGTACTAGGGCCGTCACTAAGGAGACGTAAACAAAATCCAAATTCAGGCCCAAGCAAATCAAAGCCCAAGTCTAGGCCCAACACGAGTTCTCTCATAAAGAAGGAGAACGTTGCACCAAGAAAGTCATGGAGGGGCCACGAATGCATCTCCATTAAGGAAGAAACTGTTACAAAAACATCTCCTTCCATTGTGCCTAACATGCTTAAGTCATGCAGAGGGTTAACCACAACCATTATAAAAGGTAAAGGAAACATTCGACAAATGTATGCAACTTTAACTGAGTTTTGTCAAGATTTACATCATTCTTCTAACATAGTTACTGACTAAAGCATCAGAGTGCCTTCGACCACCAAAAAAGTGGTCATTGGCAGTCTAACAATTATTTTGCAGGTCAAACTCACAGAATGACGATTTTTGGACGCATCAACCATCAAACAAACTTTCATGCTCTCTAATGGTAGACCTTTTTATTTGTTATTATTTATTCAACCTCCCAATCGTCTCATATCACTAAAACCCACCATTATCCAACCGTAACCACCCATCCCACCAATGCATGGTTCAAAGACCTTGTTGAAGAATTCACACATACATTTGGGTTTTGAAGATAGGGTTGTTTACCATCTCGGGGAGAGGGGGCATCTTTGAGTGACTCCAAATTTCTAGTTTGGGTTTATCAATAGAGATTTTGATTAAGTTATGGTTGTAAAGGAATAGCCTTTTTTTTTTTTTACCAAATGTTAGTGTTCTAGGTTTTGTAGAAGCAAATATTTTATTTTTCTCATTATCCATTTAAAAAGAATAAGGATTAAGTGGCTTTGACTCGTCATCCCTCCAAATAACCAAATGTTGGTGTTCTATGGTTCTTGTAAAACTTCTGCAATTAATGAAAACATAATGAAGAGGAAAAGATCTATTTGGGTGTGGCATGCCCCATCATCTGTTTAATATAAGATGGATGGTTAGATTTAATTCAATCTCAATCAATTTTGACATGTGCATGTGCCTTGCACATGTGCATTAACTAAAGGGTAGTTTGATCATTTAAAAATTGTTGGGTGGAAAAAGTTGGTCCATGGCATTGACCTCACGATCATGGGGATTAAACGAAATTAGGAAAATTTTAGGGGCTTAACACACACACACACACCATTTGGTGGTTAAATATTATCGTTTGTAATTATTGATTTGTTTTTTAAGAAGAAATAAAAATAAATGTTATCAATAAAACTAAATTTGATCACAAATTCTTAACTTTCAAATTTACATACAAACATCAAAGATTCATTAACCATCGCCACAAGTTCTATAATAAATTACAAACACTATAATATATATATATATATATATATATATATATATATATATATATATATATATATAAGACTTATAAAACCACTTTGCAAACAAATTCTTTGTTTTCTATACATCTAATCTAAAGTGCAAAAAAATAGAATGTGTTCATCAAACACAAAGGGATCGGAAAAAAACACGTAACAATCCTACATTCAAAAATTCATAATTATAATCATTTCTACAAAATCCTCAATGAACAACACGAGTAACCTTATTCTCTTGGTATTTAATAAGAGTTGTTTTAGGGTTAACAAAATGTGGTTGAATATACCAAGCAATTTCTAAAAGTTAAATCTAAAAAACTGAAGTTGGAGGATCGAGCTAAACAGTCGAGCACACGTAGCAACTCCCTTTTCACATGTTCACAATAGCAAGAGAAAACTTTATATAAATGTCTGAAATTTTTTGAGGTTAATCCCACAATAATAGGGCATTTCAAAATTTGGTCCCAAGAAATCACGAGTTGATTGTCTAGTCCTTTATTAAGTCAAACAAAAAAACACTATTAGTTATTTTCCAAACTATTACCCACCATTCTTTCCTAAAATATACTCTCTAAATTCTTTTCACGACCGCTAAGATCATCATATGCCACAACAACTACCAACACCATAGCATAATCACCACTATTGCTATTGCAATCACCATAGCCATCGCAACCACCACCCTCCATATTATAGGGGTCCACTATCAAAATCACCATATCATTACCATCAATGCTCCACCACCACCACCGCCATCATACGATACATCTCCAACGCCTTCACAACCACCGCCATGATTTCGACTATAAGGTGGACATGACAAGAATGGTGATTATCTGAAAAGAAATGGTCTCATCTATGACTTCGATAAATATCACTCAAATCCAGATATTGTATCAAAATTTTAAAGGCATGCAATAACTTGAACAAACTCACCTAACCCAACTTGAGAGGATTGATAACTCGAGACACATAACAGCCTTAACTTTATGAATTATCATTATTGTTTTTAAAGTTTCACAACTTATCCTTCACCAATTAGCATGACTTCAAAAATTTTCACCATAAATCCTTCACCAATTAACATGTTTTGAAGTTGATAGTTCCAAAGGCTGTTTAATTATGATATGGAATTTAAATTTACACAGGATTATTAGTAAAATTTAACCCCAGTTACATTTACACAGGGTTCACATAGTACCAATTTACATTTAAATCAACATATCATTCCACTAATCCATTTGACCCCAGTTATAGTAACTCGGGAAAGATATAAAAATAATAAAAATTACACAGGATTATTAGTAAAAATATTATGTTTCTAAATAGGTTGTTACTATGTGAACCCACTGTTCTACTTTTGGACACCACCAACTGAAGAACACCACCACATCTTTGGAATATCACCACCTGCTGATGAATACCACCATCACCAGTTCACTTTTCTTGTCACAGACAAATAACAAAAAGCCATGAAATCTTATGTTTGTCATCTCCATCCGATTTGTGGCTAAGTACATTCCTCATCTAAAAAATCGTCATTAAAATCGAACATGAAAAGACATATCTCCTAATCAAACACTTATCTTTCTTGATTTTATTGTTGAAACCACATAAAACCCCTTTAATTAAACAAGAAAAAACATCATACATACATACCCCTTCGCTTTCAAAACATACCAAAATAACCCTCATCATTGCTGAACTTCTGAATAACCAAACCCAGTGATCAAACTTCATGAACAAAATTGCATCTATGAGAGTACCCGTTGTTGTGAGAATAAATGGCTCAAACATAGGTTGGAACTGTGAGATTAGGCGTCAATCTCTTAGACATTGTATGGATTTGAAAAAGAGATTTGAATGTGTTTAAATTTCTTTTTTCACATTGTTGTTGATGGGATTTGATTCATGGTGAATATGACGTGACTAAGTCGTTGGAGAATAAATTTATCTACATTCCCATACATATCTCGACTACAAATACAAAAGCTACTCATCCATAGTACTATTTTTCCATTCCTCCAGTCCATAAAAGAGAGAAAAATGGAAAATTGAGTATAAAGGTGAAGAATAAGGGTGACCACATTAATTGAGAGATGAGGCTTGACTGCAGTTGTAAATATTGCCTTTGATGACTTGGATGATGAGTCTCCCTCATGGATGAATTAATAAGTCTTTTTGCATGTTTTTTTTTGTTAAAGCATTATGCATATTACCAAAATAAATAAATACGGTTACAAAACATGATGACTTGTTGTCGCAGACATCGCCAAGTTATGAGCTTCCATATTGAGGTCCAGACCCACATATCTACAAGTCCAATTTGAAAGCAACAAAACAAGGCGTCTATCATTAGTAATAAGTGGACGCCATGCCTAGTTCTTGGCCAGACTGTGATTAGTGTCGTCAGCTTGGATGAGGTTGATGATGTTTGTCAAGTCACCCAGAAGGAAGCCTGTCTTCCAGTTCTGCGCTAGTATCATAAGTAGTGTTGCCTTAGCTGCATAGCACTCTGCCATAGTGCTGTCAAGGATCTTGCCCAATATAGGGCAACCTACTGATGCAAGAACTTGTTCGTGCAGGTTGATATCGAATACACCGAGGCCGCCCTATTTAGACGTGTCAAAGAAACTGGCATCAAAATTGACTAAAATCATATCCGAATCTAAGACCAAGGGAATGAGGCGAAGTTGGTTTGATCTAAGGTTGATTCTATGGTGCCTAGCTGACTGGATCCAACTATTGATCTTGAAATTCAGGATGTCACATACACATAATGGGGGTCCTGCATGTTGGCATGTTGAGCATTCAGGATATGGTGTGTATCCTGATTATCAGTTGAATTAAACAAAATAGGGGAAAAAATCCTCTTTATGATGGTGGTACTTAAAAGTGGAAAAAAAACTCAAAACAAAGATAACGGTGGCGTTCGAAAGAGGAAGTGGTGGGTTCACTTAGTAACTACATGGTTCGAGTTCATTTAAATACCCTTTAAATTTCAACATGGATCTCGTCTAAATTTCCATAAATAATTTTTTTTTGCGATTTTTTCCATTTATATCCTGGGGTAGCAAAATTTACTTGCTTCAGCTTTGAAACCAACATAAACTGCCTAATTTTTTAAATATTTTTTTGTATGCATAACAAGATCCGATCTAATAAAAAACAAAAGTGTCGTGATAACACCCATTGAAATGTGTGTCCAAACTCTATCAAACCCACCATGAATGTTCTTTGGGCATATGATGAAGCTTAGTAAAAAAAAGTTGGGTTTTACTTAACAAAATAGGTAGGGGCGGAGCCAGGATTTATGTTGGGTGGGGGCAAATGATTTTTTTTTTATAATAAATAGTTAATTCTTTAGGAAATGACTCAAATATAGATTTTGAAGTTGTTCTTCACATTAAAAAATAAGGCTATTCTATTGATAATTAAAAAAAAAAAGTATTGTACAAGTTGTTTGTGTGTGTGTGTGTTTTTTTTTCTCAGAAATAAACTTCTCAATCGTAATAATTTGTTAATCCTCTTATAGGTACACTATGAGCATACCAAAATTTTGGTTTTCAAAGATTTTTTTCCTTTCAACAATACTTGCTCAAGAAGGGCATAATCAAACCATGGCCAAATTAATGTCTTAAAAGGATGATAAATAATGTTATGCTAACTTAACCAATATCTTATATCTCCATGAGTGCCTCGAATTGTTGAAACGTAGCTAAATGTAGATGGTGGTGAAAAATGAGTTTGATTTCAAAAGAAAAATAATTGGGTTAAAAATGAGGTAATGTGGATTGCTAGCAAGTGTTTATATGGAATTGAAATGGAGAATTGTCTTGCACAGTATTAGAGAGTAAAGTTCATTTTTCATTGTGGCTCAATGTGGCTCCGTCCTTGAAATAAGGACATAACATTAACACTTGTATTAGAGACTTCAATGATTGAATTAGGAGGTGCAATAACAAACCTGAAAATCCTTGCCGACTGAGAAAAACATGTACACATACTTTTAATGAGCCTATTATCTACTGGTTTATATGGAAATAGCAATTGAGCTAGCACGGGGGGGTTGACAATCCTCTTAATGAAACCCACTTTGTTTTTCGCATTGCTTTTAAAGAAATCAAAACCTTTTTTGGAGGAGGAAAACTGCTGAAAAAGCAAACAACTCCAAAGGTACACTTTGAGTATGCACCCTTACCGTTGAGGATGCTAGCTAGCTAGCTAAGGCAATCATGGTGTTGTTGGTATTGGGAGAATATTATTGGTGCTTGTATTGCTGGTATTGGTTGTTTCACTAATCCATCTCTGAAGACATGTTTGTACGAGGCTAACTTCTTTAGATGTATAATTATACATATTAAATACGAACTTTGTTTTACATTTCTCTCACGCGATAGATATTGTGTGGAATCAAATCAATCATTAGTGTGAATTTACGAATGCCTCATGCAATAGACCTTGGTCTCTGTACATGGCATCATGGGTGAGCTACTCATATCCTCTAAGCTTTGTCGAGCATACGTTTTCCAGCATGACAAACTATTCTTAACTAGCTACCTGCATTGTATTATAGTACTTCTAGTCTCACATTCAAATTTCAAAATACTCGCAACAAAAACAATAATAATCTTCATGAGGTAGATTTTGAAATCCAGTTGATGTCCTTGTTTGAGTCATCATCCTCCACTTTGAGTCCAAACTAGGCCTTGTGAATATGTTCCTTAGTGTTGTGTAGATCTGGACCTGAGTAGTTTGACGTCCCCAATGAATGAAATTTTCCAGTATTTAGAGAATAAAATACAATGACTTCATCATGAAAACGTGGAAAACATATTGAATTTCTTAGCTTCAAAGAAGCATCCATGTTTGTGATTGAAAACGATGAAGGGTGACTCACAAATAATGTATGTCCATGCAAACTCTTGACTCTGCGCCATCTCTTCCTGGACCGATTTAGTTCAAGTACATCAATCCAACTCCCCATCAATCCAACTCCCTACATCACCTACAAACACACATAAAACTTCACTATTTGACTCCATTATGAAATTTTCAAACGACAGACAGTCCAGCGGATTTGTTCATTCAGGAGGTAGTCAGCCTTCATGGGTTGCTTGTTTCTATTGTATTCAACAGAAATCCGATTTTCACAGCCCACTTCTGGCAGAGCTTTCAGCAAGCTATTGGTACTAGATTGGACATGAGTACAACATATCATCCACAAACAGATGGCCAATCAAAGCGAGTGAATCAGGTAGTGGAAGACATGCTTAGAGCATGCATTTTAGACTTTGGGGGCAGTTGGGAAGACCACCTACAGTTGTGCAAGTTGCGTACAACAATAGCTACCACGTAAGTATTGGCATGGCACCGTTTGAGGCACTATACGGACGACGTCACCTGTTTGTTGGGCAGAGATTGGAGAGTCAGTTGTGATGGGGCCAGATGTGATCAGAGAAACTACTGAGAAGATTGAGCTGATTAGAGCGCGTTGTTGGCAGCCCAGAGTAGACAGAAGAGTTCCGCTGATAGGAGGCACAAGGAGTTAGAGTTTGATGTTGGCGACATGGTTTTTTTTGAAAGTTTCCCCGATGCGCGGAGTTGTTAGGTTCGAAGTCAAGGGAAGCTTGCACCGAGGTATGTAGGGCCATATGAGATTATTGAGAGGATTGGACCAGTGGCCTACAGATTAGCTTTGCCGTAGAGTATGTCAGGTCTCCACGACGTGTTTCACGTATCCATGTTGCGGAAGTGTTTGGCAGACCCATCACAGATTATAGAGCCCGCTGAGTTGGAGATTTCTAATGAGTTGAGGTATCCAGTGAGGCCAGTAGCCATTGTTGATGATGATGTGAAACAACTTCAATGGAGGACGGTGAAGTTAGTGAAGGTCCAGTGGAGCCACCGAGAGGGTGACATGACTTGCGAACTGGAGGACCAGATGAGACAGAAATACCCTGAGCTTTTCGCCTAGGTTTTCTTGTCGCGCCTTTGTCGATCTCGAGGACGAGATCTCTTTTAAGGTGTGTAAGATGTAATATCTGTTTTTTTTTAAGTTTGTTGGAGGGGTTGTACTCAGTAAATGCGGTGGGGGCACATAGCCACCCACCCTTTAAAGACAAACCCCTTTTCCTTTTTTTTTCTTCAGTGCGAGTTTTTCTCTCGCAGCGACGTTGTTTGCTGGAGTTCGTTCGAGTAGATCGAACGATTCCTTCATGGAATCTCGCCCATTGTCCTTCATTTCTTCCCCCTTTCGTTCCCTCTTCGTTTCTCTTTTGGTTTTTTTGCAAAAAAAAATCAATTTTCATATTTGGGTTTGACAAGGTGGGTTGTTTGATTGGATTTCATAGCTCCGATCAGCCGTTGAGGAGCCTTGGTGGCGTCATTTGGAGCCTGTAGACCCGACATCCAAAGATGATTTCGAGGTTGGCCGAATTTTTCAAAAAATTAGAGTGCATGTCCGTTTTGAGGGTTCTTCAGCGTGAATCCAGGCTTTGGGCGCATGGGTGAGCTACGAATTCGTGACTCTGAGTGTTCTTAGACCTATTTCCGGCCTATTGTGCGGTTCGGAAGTGATCAAACTGGAGAAGGGAGGCTTTCGGCGAGTTTTTGCCAAACTTTGGGTTTCGTCGGGGTGTTTGCCAGATTTTAATTGTCTGTAAGTTTTTCTTTCAGCTACACGCCACTTGTAATTTATTTATTTATTTCAGTTTTCGGTTAGTTTGCTTACCTTTGAGTCCGCCTTGCAGTTTTAGAAATTTTCATGGTCTCGCATTCACTGTTTTGCGAGTTGGGAGCTTCGACCTGTAGGATTTGGGTTCTAAAAATTCATTCTGCTCAGGTGAGTGTAACTATAAAATTTAGTTTGAGAAATAAGTATTTTAACTCCAGAATTTAATTTTTACAGTATATCGTCGACTGTGTATAATTGAATGTAAGTCCGAAATTCAAAATTTTTAGAGATTTCGATAGTTGTGTTGTTTCTTTGTGAATGAATTATACACTGAGTTTTCTGAAAACATGATATACTTTGAGTCCAAACTAGGCTTGTGAATATGATCCTTTAAGTGTTGTGTAGAACTGGACCTGAGTAGTTTGACGACCCCAATGAATGAAATTTTCCAGTATTTAGAGAATAAAATACAATGACTTCATCATGAAAACGTGTAAAACATACTGAATTTCTTAGCTTCAAAGAAGCATCCATGTTTGTGATTGAAAACGATGAAGGGTGACTCACAAATAATGTACGTACATGCAAACTCTTGACTCTGTGCCATCTCTTCTTGGACCGATCTAGTTCAAGTACATCAATCCAACTCCCTACATCACCTACAAACACACATAAAACTTCACTATTTGACTCCATTATGAAATTTTCGGCCGGCAGGCAGTCTAGTGGTGTTGTTCATTTCAGGAGGTAGTCAGCCTTCATGGGTCGCCCTGTTTCGATTGTATCCGACAAAGATCTGATTTCACAGCTCACTTTTGGCAGAGCTTTCAGCAAGCTATGGGTACTAGATTGGACATGAGTACAACATATCATCAATAGACAGATGGCCAATAAGAGCGAGTGAATCAGGTAGTGGAAGACATGCTTAGAGCATGCATTTTAGACTTTGGGGGCAGTTGGGAAGACCACCTACCGTTGTGCGAGTTTTGCGTACAACAACAGCTACCACGTAAGTATTGGCATGGCACCATTTGAGACACTCTACGGACGACCGTGTAGGCCACCTCTTTGTTGGGCAGATATTGGAGATCAGTTGTGATGGGGCCGGATGTGATCAGAGAAACTACTAAGAAGATTGAGTTGGTTAGAGTGCGTTTGTTGAAGCCCAGAGTAGACAGAAGAGTTACGCTGATAGGAGGCGCAATGAATTAGAGTTTGATGTTGGCGACATGGTTTTTCTGAAAATTTCCCCGATGTGCGGAGTTTGTTTAGGTTCCGAAGTCGAGGGAAGCTTGCACCGAGATATGTAGGACCATATGAGATTACTGAGAGGATTGGGACCAGTGGCCTACAGATTGGCTTTCCACAGAGTATGTCAGGTCTCCACGACGTGTTTCACGTATCCATGTTGCGGAAGTGTTTGGCAGACACGTCACAGATTATAGAGTTCCCTGAGTTGGAGATTTCTAATGAGTTTGAGGTATCCAGTGAGGCCAGTAGCCATTGTTGATGATGATGTGAACAACTTCGATGGAGGACGGTGAAGTTAGTGAAGGTCCAGTGGAGCCACCGAGAGAGTGACATGACTTGGGAGCTAGAGGACCAGATGAGCCAGTGGCTTTGTTCGATCCGGGGACGAGATCTCTTTTAAGGTGTGTAAGATGTAATATCTCTTTTTTTTTAAGTTTGTTGGAGGGGTTGTACTCAGTAAATGCGGTGGGGGCACATAGCCACCCACCCTTTAAAGACAAACCACCCTTTTCTTTCGTCTCCTTTTTTTTTCTTCAGTGCAAGTTTTTCTCCTTGCAGCGACGCTGTTCGCCAGAGTTCGTTCGACGTCGATCGAAACGATTCCTTGTGGAATCTCGCCCATTGTCCTTCATTTCTTCCCCTCTTCGTTTCTCTTTTGGTTTTTTGCAAAAAAAAAAAAATCAATTTTCATATTTGGGTTTGACGTGGTGGGTTGTTTGATCATATTTCGTAGCTCCGATCAGCCGTTGAGGGGCCTTGGTGGCGTCATTTGGAGCATGTAGACCGACATGCCAAGGATGATTTCGGGGTTGGCTGAATTTTTCAAAAAATCAAGGTGCACGTCCGTTTTGAGGGTTCCTTCGGCGTGAATCCGGGCTTTGGGTGTGTGGGTAAGCTGCGAATTCGTGACTCTGAGTGTTCTTAAACCTATTTTGGCCTGTTGTGCGGTTCGGAGGCGATCAGACCGGAGTAGGGAGGGTTTTTGGCAAGTTTTCGCCAAACTTTGGGTTTCATCGTGGTTTTTGCCAGATTTTAATTGCCTGTAATTTTTTCTTTTCAGTCACGCGCCACTTGTAATTTATTTATTTTTTTCAGTTTTCGGTTAGTTTGCTCACCTTTAAGTCTGCCTTGCAGTTTTAAAAATTTTCGTGGTCTCGCATTCGCTATTTTGCGAGTTGGGAGCTTCGACCTGTAGGATTTGGGTTCTAAAAACTCATTCCGCTGATATGAGTGTAACTATAATATTTATTTTGAGAAATAAGTATTTAAATCCTGATTTTACTTTTTACAGTATATCGTTGTAAGTCCGAAATTCGGAATTTTTAGAGATTTCGATGGTTGTGTGTTGTTTCTTTGTGAATGAATTACGCATTGAGTTTTCTGAAAGCATGATATACTTGAATGAAATTGAATAGTGGATGAATTTGGGTGTGATTAGGCTTTGGTGTATGGTATTGGTGAAATGGCATTGGACTTGTATGATTCGTTTTCGAGTTTTGCATAGTATTTCATGTTTTATTCGTAGATTCTCAAGTCTTGAACATGGTATGATAGTTCGACTCGAATAAATTTATTGTGGTGAATTGGGTCATGTTGGGACCCTGGCGTAGTCGATGATTTATAAAAATTGCCGAATTGATTTGGTTGCACGTCTGTTACATTTGATTATGTACAGACTCATCATTTGTGCATGTGGAAGTTAGTGTAAGTGTCTTTACCCTGCTATAATGCCTGTTGTGTCGATGCTTAGGAGTTTGCTCACATCGTGAGTTGGATGGTGCTTGAGATGACTCGCACCTAACATTGAGGACGCTATTGCATGTGACAAGCTTGCTGAGGTGCGATGAGCTCCCGCACGCACTTGCCACTAGAGAGTGCAGTAGGACAGGTCCCCAGAGGACGTGCTTTGAAAATTACTCGCTTTTCCTCCCGAAGCGCTTGAGTTTGATTGTGTTAGGTCGGCCGTGTTAGACCAGTCGTTCGGGATGTTTGAGTTTGTATCCTGGCAGATGGCACCCCATTAGGATACAAACAAGCCAAAGTGGTACTGGTGCACGTTGTGAGATGTGTCTGGGTGAGACACATTCGTAGGGTATGAGGATACCTACGATATGAGACACTTGTACAAAATTTTACAGGATTTTTGGTTTCGACTTGATTGCTATACCTAGGAAACTATGAAGAATTATGAGATTGTCTTTATTTTCATCGCTTGATATTTACCATGTTTGAATCACGTGTAATGATCGACATATTTAGTAAACTTGTAGTTATTGTTGAATCTGAAATGCTGTATTGTTGTTTGAACTTAGAAATATTATCCTTAGAGACACGGTGTGATTTAGACTTTAGAACTTGCTATTTATCCATTGTTGGGTGGCATGAATTTTCCTTGTATATTATTCTGTTATTTGTATTTTGTTTGGTCGTGTCCACCCTGTACGGGTATGTGTTTGCTTCCTCTGTATTATCAAGTGTATTATCTTGTTATACTAGATGCTTGTATACTGGTTTTGTCGCTATGACTCTGGCGGGGCGAATCAAATATATATTTATTTTGTTCAAATTTTTATTATAGTTTTTGTTTCCATTTCATTCTCGTATCAAGAATGTGTTATATTATGATGTTGTGGCCAGTTACGATCTGCTTGTATTACGGGTTAGTTCACGCATCTAGAAGGCGCCTCAGGGACAGTTAGCACCTGTGTCTGGAATTGGTCAGAGAGTCCATCTCCCAACACGCCTGTTCACCGCAACTATTCCCAGTCAGGGAAATGTTGAGGGTATGTTTTTTTTTTTTTTTGTAGTTGTGTGTGCCAAATGTAGTAAGATTTGTGTTATTTGCATTATGCGTAGGAAAAATTACATGTTAGTGTGTTGTTATATGACTAAGGATTTATGTGTTATGTGTTGTGTGTTAGGTTTTGTGCACTCGTCGTCTTCCCAGTTGAGGGCTCTTTTCGATACAGGAGCATCTAGGTATTTTATTTCTAGACAATTGGTTGTTAGAGACAACCTTGAGGTAGTGCCTTTACCGGAGCCCTTGTGTGTTGTGTCTCCCTTGGGCAGTTCGGTTTTGTTGTGGAATATTGTCCTCATTTCGAGTTTTCCTTGTTGGGGTACAACTTCATGTTTGACTTTATTATCTTGGGTTTTGAAGGCTAGCATTTGATTCTAGGGATGGAATGGTTGTCCAGTCACCGGTGATCATTGATTGCTTGCATAGGTTGGTGATGTTAGCGCCACCTGATGTTTCGCCTCGTGTGTTGGTTTGTGAGCCCCGATTCGGTTTCTATGATATCGAGTTTTTCTTAGCTCTCTTGAGATTTCTAGTCCCGACACCAGCTCTGTTGAGGTTGTGTGTGAGTTCCCTGATGTCTTTCAGGAGATTCTTGGTATCCCTCCTCGCCGTGAGGTAGAGTTTCGGATTGACCTGGTTCTGGTACTGCACCTATAACTAAATCAGCATACATGCATACACCTAAGCAATTGGAAGAGATGAAAGTGCAACTTGATGATTTGCTTTGAAAGGGGTTTATTCGTTCGAGCAATTCACTTGGGGAGCTCCAACAATATTTGTGTCCAAGAAGGATGGATCATTGAGGATGTACATAGATTATCGAGATCTGAATAAAGTGACCATCAAGATAAGTATCCATTGAGAATTGATGATCTATTGGATCAGTTGAGAGGAGTCGTAGTGTTTTCACAGTTAGATTTGCAGTCTGGGTATCATCAGATGAGAGTTGAGGAACATTCTGTTCCAATTACCGCTTTCGGACCCGTGATGGCTTGTATGAGTTTCCAGTCATGCCATTTGGATTGACAAATGCACCAGTTTTCTTCATGGATTTGATGAATAGATTGTTCAGTCCATACTTGGACAAAGTTGGCGGTAATATTCATTGACGATATCTTAAGTGTACTCGAGGAGTTTAGAGAAGCACAGATAGCCCTTCGCATTGTTTTGCAGACACTTAGAGAAATATCAATTGTATGCGAAGTTCAGTAAGTGTCATTTTGGGAGCTCGAAGTTCAAGTTTCTCGGCATGTCATTTCTATTATATTGGAGGTATTGCAGTGAATCCCGAGAAAGTCGAAGCAGTGAAGTCTTGGAGACGACCGAGTAGTGTGACGGAGATTTGTAGTTTCTAGGTTTGGCTGGTTATACCGACGGTTTATCGAGAAATTTTCCCTGATTGCGGCACCACTCACCTCAGTTCACTAGGAAGAATGTTCCTTTTGTATGGTCAGAAAAGTGTGAAGAAGCTTTTGAAACTTTGAAGCTTCGATTGACTTCAGCACCAGTGTTGACTATTCCGACACCTGGTAGCCGACTGGTGGTATTTACTGATGCTTGCGGTACAGGATGGGTGGAGTGTTGATGCAAGGCAAGAAGGTCGTAGCCTATGCGTTTCGACAGTTGAAACCCCATGAGCGGAGATATTCGACATATGATTTAGAGTTGGCAGCCATAGTCTTTGCTTTGAAGATCTGAAGACATTATCTGTATGGTGAGAAGGTTCGAGTTGTTCACAGATCACAAGAGTTTGAAGTACCTATTCACTCAGAGGGAGTTGAATATGAGGAAACAACGATGGGTTGATTTTCTTAGCAGCTATGACTTCGAGATACAGTATCAGCCTGGTAGGGCCAATGTGGGTGCAGATGCCTTGAGTAGGGCGACATGCAGTGATGGCAACCATGATGATTCAAGAGTACCGAACACTTGAGACATTAGTTTCATTGCAGTTCAGCCTACTTTCAGTATAGAAAGCAGCATGATAGCGGGTTTAGCAGTTATCCGCCGTTGATTAGTAGAGTGGTGGAGAGACAGACCTTCGATCTAGTGATTACGAGGCAGATAGCAGATTTGGTAGTGGACACATTGGATGAGTACCCTACCCGATTGGGCGGTGGTTCAGATGGAGGGTTGCGGTTTTGTGGGCGGCTTTGTGTTCCGTCTAATGAGAGTAGCGAAGAGATATCTTACAGGAAGCTCATAGATCTCGTTTCACCATTCACCCCGGTGGAACAAAGATGTATCGAGATTTGAGACGTTCTTTTTGGTGGCGTGGCATGAAGAAAGACATTGGAGAGTTTGTGGCACGGTGTGCGACTTGTCAGCAGGTGAAAGTCGAGCATCAGAGACCATCTGGGTTATTGCATCCATTGGAGATCCCGACGTGGAAGTGAGAGTATATCACTATGGATTTCATCGATGGACTTCCACGATCGAGGAAAGGTAATGAGTCGATATGGGTCATTGTTGATCGGTTCACGAAGTGTGCACATTTCATTCTTGTTAGTATTAATCGGACGACAGACAGTCTAGCGGTGTTTGTTCATTCGGGAGATAGTCCGCCTTCATGGGTCACCTGTTTCGATTGTATCCGAAAGAGATCCGATTTTCACAGCCCACTTCTAGCATAGCTTTTAGCAAGCTATGGGACTAGATTGGACATGAGACAACCTATCATCCACAGACAGATAGCCAATCTGAGCGAGTGAATCAGGTAGTGGAAGACATGCTTAGAGCATGCATTTTAGACTTTGGGGGCAGTTGGGAAGATCATCTACCGTTGTGCGAGTTTACGTACAACAACAGCTACCATGTAAGTATTGGCATGGCACCGTTTGAGGCACTCTACTGACGACCTTGTAGGTCACCTGTTTGTTGGGCAAATATTGGAGAGTCAGTTGTGATGGGGTCAGATGTGATCAGAAAAACTACTGAAAAGGTTGAGCTGATTAGAGCGCGTTTGTTGACAACCCAGAGTAGATAGAAGAGTTACGCTGATAGGAGGTGCAAGGAGTTAGAGTTTGATGTTGGCGACATGGTTTTCTAAAAAGTTTCCCCGATGCGCAGAGTTGTTAGGTTCCGAAGTTGAGGGAAGCTTGCACCGAGGTATGTAAGGCCATATGAGATTACTGAGAGGATTGGACCAGTGGCCTACAGATTGGCTTTGCCGCAGAGTATGTCAGATCTCCACGACGTGTTTCACGTATCCAGACTGCGGAAGTGTTTTGGCAGACCCGTCACAGATTATAGAGCCCGCTGAGTTGGAGATTTCCAATGAGTTGAGGTATCCAGTGAGGCTAGTAGCCATTGTTGATGATGATGTGAAACAACTTCAATGGAGGACGGTGAAGTTAGTGAAGGTCCAGTGGAGCCACCGAGAGGGTGACATCACTTGGGAACTGGAGGACCAGATGAGACAGAAATACCCTGAGCTTTTCGCCTAGGTTTTCTTGTCGCGTCTTTTGTCGATCTCGAGGACGAGATCTCTTTTAAGGTGTGTAAGATGTAATATCTGTTTTTTTAAAGTTTGTTGGAGGGGTTGTACTCAGTAAATGCGGTGGGGGCACATGGCCACCCACCCTTTAAAGACAAACCCCTCTTTTGTTTTCGTCTCCTTTTTTTTTTTCTTCAGTGCGAGTTTTCTCTCGCAGCGACGCTATTCGCCGGAGTTCATTCGAGTAGATCGAACGATTCCTTCGTGGAATCTCACCCATTGTCCTTCATTTCTTCCTCTTTTCGTTTCTCTTTGGTTTTTTGCAAAAAAATAAATAAATAAAAAATCAGTTTTCATATTTGGGTTTGACGTGGTGGGTTGTTTGATTGGATTTTGTAGCTCCGATCAGCGGTTGAGGGCCTTGGTGGCGTCATTTGGAGCCCGTAGACTCGACATGCAAGGATGATTTCGGGGTTGGCCGAATTTTTTTAAAAAATCAGGGTGCAATGTCCGTTTTGAGGGTTTTTCGGCGTGAATCCGGGCTTTGGGTGAGTGGGTGAGCCACACATTCGTCACTCCGAGTGTTCTTAGACCTATTTTCGGCCTGTTGTGCTGTTTGAAGGCGATCAGACCGGAGTAGGGAGGGTTTCGGCGAATTTTCGCCAAACTTTGGGTTTCGTCGGGGAGTTTGCCAGATTTTTTTGCTTGTAAGTTTTTCTTTCAGTCTCGCGCCGATGGTAATTTATTTATTTTTTCAATTTTCGGTTAGTTTGCTCACCTTTGAGTCCGCCTTGCATTTTTAAAAATTTCGTCGTCCCGCATTCGTTGTTTTGCGAGTTGGGAGCTTCGACCGGTAGGATTTGGGTTCCGAAAACCCATTCTGCTTAGGTGAGTGGTAAACTATACTATTTATTTTGAGAAATAAGTATTTTAAATCCTTAATTTACTTTTTACAGTATATCGTCGATTGTGTATAATTGAATATAAGTCCGAATTCGGAATTTTTAGATATTTCGATGGTTGTGTTGTTCTTTGTGAATGAATTACGCATTGAGTTTTCTGAAAGCATGAATAACTTGAATGAAATCGAATAGTGGATGAATTTGGGTGTGGTTAGGCTTTGGTGTATGGTATTGTTGAAATGGCATTGGGCTTGTATGCTTCGTTTTCGAGTTTGCATAATATGTCATGTTTTACCGTAGATTGTCGAGTCTTGAGCATGCATGATAGTTCGACTCGAATGAATTTATTGTGGTGAATTGGGTCATGTTGGGACCCTAGCGTAGTCATGGATTTATGAAAATTGTCGAATTGATTATGGTTGCACGTCTGTTACATTTGATTATGTACAAACTTGTCATATGTGCATGTGGATGTTGGTGTAAGTGTCTTTATTCCGCTATAATGTCCTGTTGTGCCGATGCTTAGGAGCTTGCTCGCATCGTGAGTTGGATGGTGCTTGAGATGACTCACACCTGACATTGAAGACGCTATTGCATGTGGCAAGCTTGCTGAGGTGCGGTGAGCTCCGCACACACTTGCCACTAGAAAGTGCAGTAGGACGGGTCTCGGAGGACGTTCTTTGGAGATTACTTCGCTTTCCCTCCCAACGCGCTTGAGTTTGATATGTGTTAGGTGTTAGCCGTGTTAGGCTAGTCGTTCGGGATGTTTGAGTTTGTATCCTGACAGATAACACCCCATTAGGATACAAACAAGCCCGAAGTGGTACTGGTGCACGGTGTGGGAATGTGTCTGGGTGAGACACACTCGTAGGGTATGCGGATACCTACGATATGAGACACTTATAAATAATTTTACAGGATTTTGGTTTCGACTTGATTGCTATACCTAGGAAACTATGAAGAATTATGAGATTGTCTTTATTTTCATCGCTTGATATTTACCATGTTTGAATCATGTGTAATGATCGACATATCTCTTAAACTTGTAGTTATTGTTGAATCTGAAATGCTTGTCTTGTTGTTTGAACTTAGAAATATTATCCTTAGAGACACGGTGTGATTTAGACTTTAGAACTTGCTACTTATCCATTGTTGTGTGGCATGAATTTTTCTTGTATATTATTATGTTATTGTATTTAGTTCGCTCGCACCAGCTAGCTTTGTGCTTTGTTGACCCCGCAAGGAGTGTGCTTCTATTGAAGTGCAGACAGTGTTGGCACTCCTGCTGATCGTGGCGCTTTGCCAAGTTTTTCGCTGTAGGCGCATTTTGTGTTGTTTGGTCGTGTCCACCCTGTACGGGTATGTTTGCTTCCTCTGTATTATCTGGTGTATTATATTGTTATACTAGATGCTTGTATACTGGTTTTGTCGCTATGACTCTGGTGGGGGCGAACCAAATATATATTTATTTTGTTCAAATTTTTTTCGTAGTTTTTATTTCCGTTTCATTCTCGTATCAAGAATGTGTTATATTATGATGTTGTGGCCGGTTACGATCCACCTGTATTACGGGTTAGTTCATGCATCGATACGCTGCAATTCCCGTGGCGGGTTGGGGCGTGTATCTTGTCGATGTGGTGAATTGAAGAATTGTCCAATTCATCTTCAATGGATCATATATTCTACTCTCCCTCTTATATCCAAGCAGTAGGACACATTGTGGCAAAACAATGGATTAGTATCAGATGAATGAAAGTCTCTACTGCACTCAAAATTCTTAACCGTCCAAGAAATCCTCTCCTAGTCGAATAGTAGTAATTAACACCTTCAACGAACCTATTCCACCAATACCAAAAACAACACATTCAGGCGAAGTTGGTGCATGCGAAAACGTAATGCTTTATAAATTTCACTATCATCAAAGCCTTGTTGGTAGCAAGCATGGGAGTTGAATTGTTGACTTGGTGAACAGATTGAAGAAGAACGACTCACCTTTGCATGTCCAACGAGAACATAGCAACCAACCATGATTAACACATCAGATTACATCATCCAATAGCTCAGAAAATTTAATTTGAGTATCATTACTTATGAACTGAATGAAAGAAGTTGCATATTTGATCGACACTCTGAAATACAACAACCAATGAGGACGAGTCCTAGCAAACTTTATTTCCTGATATTTTTTAAGCATTCTCATCATCTTCCATGCAGCCCAAAGTATTTTCTTGTGGAGATTACAGTAAAGCCAATAGCAAAAAAGTGATTTGGAAGCTTGATGGAGATAAGTCGGGAAGTTCAATGGAGAACAAGTTTGGTCTTTTAATTTGCTTTAGTGCCTATAAACCGTTATAATAATAAAACTGCACTTTCTAATTAGCAAAACCAACACTTTCAATTAAGATACTGAATTGCTTCCTTCTGCTATTATAACAAACTTTTGCTTTTGGAAGCTCACCTATATAGCAACTACTGGGTATTTCATAGTTGAAATTTGAAAACATGATATAGATATGTAACTATTTAGGTGGGTATCGTGGGTTAAATGTTTTTTTTTTTTAACCATTGGGGACGTGAATACATATTTGGTAAAAGCCCCATGGTCAAAAGTCCATCTTTTACCTTACAGCGATTGCATAGGATTGGACAAAAAACCGATCAAATTGACCGAGACCGAAGCGATTGGGTTCGGTTTAAATTCGGTTCGAATCGGTTTCGATTTTAAAAATCCAAAATCGAAATGGTCGGTTTCGATTTCAAGTTCTCTATGTGATTTTAAACTGACCAAATCGAACCGACCAAATATATATAATAAATAATATATATTTTATATATAAATAATACAATATGTTGAAAATAGTCGATCGGTTCGGTTTTATTTCGATTTTGGTTCGATTTTAGTCGATTCGATTCGTTATAATTTGCATAAATTAGGATCGGTTCAATTTCGGATCAATTTTGTTAATTGTCAGTTTGAAAATTTTAAAATCGACCTAAGTCAGTTCGGTTCACGGTTTAAGTGAAAAACCCTAGATTGCGTGGCAGAAGGAGGGAAGAATAATTTATTCTTTTATATATTCCACTTAGGTCCCTATCCCATCTTCACCGACCATCCAGACAACATTCGAAGCAAACCAAAGCCAACAACGAGTTCCACCTCATTTTTTAAATCTCTCACTCGCAAATTACAGACGATCAAAATCCTTGTTCATCTTCCCCGATCCACCAAACCCTCAATAGAATTATACAAACCTCTCTTCGTCTCTCTCATCTTTCTCAAATTTCTGAAAATTCAATTCAATATGCAGCAAGGCGATTACAGCTCTTCGTATTACCACCACCACCTCCTTCCACCCCATCAAATCCCTAACCCTAACCCTAACCCTAACCCCAATCCAAACGATGTTCATGAAGCTTCACCTACAACCTATGCTTCTGCTCCGCCTTTCGGCCCCAATTACCTCAATTCCGAATACCCTAATAATTATTCGCAGAATCCAGATCCCCTAACAGCTCCTCCTTCCTACGTCCCTCCTCCGAACCCTAATTACCAATCTTTCAACAATTCTCCGCCTTTCCCCTCTTACCTTCATCCGCCTTCGGTCGAGCAGCAGTATCCAACTGCCCAGCAGCCGTCGTACTATTCGCCATATGATCAGCATCAAACAGTTCCAAATTACATTCCTCCACCACTGCAAATTCATTCCAATTTGAACTCCAATTCATCAACATACCCATCGCAAATTCCATCCAATTCGAACTCCAATTCATCTACATACCCTTACAGCAATTTAGGCGGAGGGGCTATGGGTATGATGCGTCTTATGAGAGTAGCTTGAATAGGGGAGGGGGGAGTTATCTGGATGAGAGTCCTGGGAGGTATGAAGGAGGAGGAGGGCAGAATGTGTTTGGTCGGGAGTAGATCTGATTTGGGGTCGGATTACTATGATAAGAGACCGGAGAATAACGCGTATGATGGGCTCGGCCAGCAGGAGGTTTATGCTTATCAAGGGGGGAAGGTGGAGCCTTATGGTGCTAGACGGTACTGGTTCCAAGTCGTTTACTTGGGCTGCTACTGCTGCTTTTGATGATTATGGGAGGTCTATTAGTTCGCCATCTGGGAAGGACCAGAATTGGGGGTTCTAGTAAGGTTGTCAAAGCTGTTCCCAAGATGGACACTCAGCAAGATATTAAGAATGGAGTGCAGAAGTTCCGAGTCAAGCTTTTGGCAGAAAGTGGTGGGCAGAGCACCATGGATGTCTTTGCCAAGGTTTTCCTCCAAAAACCCCCTTGCCATCTTTTAGTTAGATTGTTATATATGAACATGTCTGATGGATAACTTCACTTTTGTTGTTGTTGTTAATGTCTAATGTATAATGTTGATTTTTACAAATTGTTTTAATTTTTTCTTTAAGAATACCAGATTAACATATACAATTTCCATAATTTACTATGTTATTGTATGTAATTATGTGTATTGGGCAGGGCTAGGACATTCATCTTTTGGGTTGTAGATGCATAAAAATTTAGTTTATTTTAATTGATTTCTACCCCACTAAAAGTTGAGTGTGAAATATATGTATCTTTTACTCCATATTGTATGCCCACATGTTGAACCTGTAATATCAATATGCCTGCTTGAGATCTGACTTCAAACATAGGAAATATCAATAACTTTCCCTTCGTCTCCCTTTTATAGTTAATATTGATGTGCAAGAGTGCATGCATCTGTGTCAAAGCTTGATTTATTCATTATATTATCACCCGATAACCAAAGTTCAGTGTGTGTCACCTGATTCATCCTTGTGGGTCCTTACTTGCAAGTCTAAGGATGCGCGCCTCCAGATAAGTTTGTGAGATTAAAAAAGGCATCAAGATCACATTTTTTGTGGGATTATGTGCAAGGAAGCACATTTATGGATTAGTTTCTTAGGATACGCTTTGTCAAAAAGAGGTTGCTTGGAAATTTTTGTTAAAATGGAAAATGTCATTGTGGCATGGGGCTGGCATCTTAAGAAATTATTATTTGATAGTAAGGTGGCAAAAAAGGGAATTTAGTGATGTAGAGCTGGCAAAAGGACAGAGCTCGTCCCTAAATTATGGAACCCAGGGGCGGACCTACCAAGGGGCGAGAGGGGTCTCCCCCCTCAACTTTCAAAATATTTTATTATATACTTACCTTAAAAAAATCAATTATATAATTTATAATAAAGTATGAATATTATCCATTCAACTATTTCTACATGTTTTTGTTGGTGTAGTGGTTAGTAGTTTATCATTTTTCGCAAACGACCCGAGTTCGATACTCTTTGAGCGCAAAATTTCTTTATGACTATTAACTATACATTTTTATGTTTATTGATTATAACCATTCTTCATCATTCTTACTCGCTAATTTTTTTAATGCAATTTTATTAGTGACTGCAAATATCAGAAGAATTGTTTAGTTTAATAAAAACTTATTTTTGATCATCTCGGAGCGTATAATTTCTTTATGGGCTAATTCACAATTACTAACTAATACTTTTTTGTTTTCAATGCAATTTTATATGAAATTGCAAACATTAAATAAATGAATTATTTGTTCACAAGTGGTTATAAACCTCTAACAAAATAACATAAAAAATAATAACTATAAAATTCAATGAAAATATATGGCATTAGCCAACTCGAACAAAATTTGAGCCTCATATAAACAAATTTTCTATGAAATTGTATTAGGATCTTATTTTATTCGTAAATTTCAAAAAACATATTATCTTCAACTAGATACTTATCCTAATTATTTATGATTTTAGTTATATATTCTAGTTATTACGCTCGCCTTAGCGTCTATCCTTTGCTAAGGTTATTGATATTGTGAGCTTATTTTTGCTTGAAATTAAAGTATAACTGGATTTAATTAATAAATGCAATGTATTTTTGATAGTTGTATTTTTTATTAGTTACTAGTTCGGATAGGAATTTTTTTTTGCTCTACCCTTGATAACTACTATTATCAACTAATAATTATTTGCCATTTCGCCCCTCCCTTACTAAAATCTTGGGTCCGCCACTGATGGAGCCCATTACCTATTTCGGGCCATACCTTTCCTTTTATTGTAAAGGGTTGAACCGAGTGGACTAATTTTTTTAAGATCCAAGTCCTTGGCCCCAATAAATTCTGGCGTCGGCCAACCTAAATATCGTTTTCTGTAAAAGTCATATTTCATTCCTTTTTTCCCATGGCTAAACGGTTGTCTATGTTATAATGCTCTTTATATAAGTATAAACTATGTTTTATTATTATTGAATTCATGGTTTCAATCATAAGTAAAAAACAAGATAGTTTGTTATAGTAAGATTTTATTTTCTCCTTAAAATATCATTTCTTGTCATTTCTAGGGCTATATAATGTTATATATAAAATATAATTCTAATCACACTTCTTTATATATTTTATGCAAGGCTTGATTATGTTCAATTTTAGTATATAAAATCAGTTACATCTTTTAATGTTGGTAATCCTCACATTGTTTCTTCATATATGTACAACACCTTCTTTGTATATTTTACGCAAGGCTTGATTATGTTCAATTTTATTATATAAAATCAATTACATAATTTAATGTTGGCAATCCTCACATTTTTCCTTCATACATGTATAACACTTTTTAGCTTACCACAAACATCTTATTATTTTTTATAGCTTAAAAAAGATGATGAATTCTAAAAAATAATATGATATGATGCTTATACGTGAAAAGTAATAACAAGGCTAGTTTAAAACCGGGATTCGAGCCGAGTACAGAGCCAGGCCAAGGACTTTGGAGGTTAGGCCCAAATCCTTATTATTGAGAAATAGGTGGCCCAACCTTGTTTAAACCGAGCCATGCCTTTTGGGGTTTCAGGCTAATTTTTAAGGACTGGATCAGACCAAGCTTCGGGCCATTTTGTCAGCTCTATTAGTAATGTATTTTCAGTTAAATCCTTATCGAGAAAACTCAAGGAGGATGTTATATGCAATAGACAATTTAAAAAATTTCTCGAAGTTAGTAGGGTGGCTAGTGAGACACACTCATTATAAGATGTGCACTTTATAATGGATGTTGAAAGTTGGCAAGAGCATATGGATCATTCATGAGATCAATGCCTCTCGATCGTTAGCATGTCGACTTGGTGGGTTTGGATGTGGCATTGGCATCAAGAGTTATGTATTTTTAAATCATCAAAAACTGAGAATTTTATGGTTGGTCAAAGTGTATTAAAGTGTAGGCCGAGGCGGCTGGTCTGATCATCAACAATTTATAGCCTATTCATGAGTGTTCGCCAATATTCAGAATAACAGATGGTTCCACGTGCTTCATTAAAACTTAGGTCAACTAGGTTAAAAGGGACATAAACTATTTGGTTCGAAGCCATTTCAGGCATCCGACGTAATTTCTTGAATTGCCAATTTTATGCCATAGGGAAGGTGGAAGAGCTAGTCATAGAGATGTATGATGAAATCATGGGATACAAGGTGACTGCCTTAGGCCTGCTCTTGGAAGGGAAGTACAAGGCCGAGCTCGTGTTGGATTGGATTTGGTCCTCGAAAGAGTAGACAAAAGTTGGCAACGTGGAAGTGTGAATGTCTTTCAAAAGCAGGAAGATTGTTGTTAATCAAACCCACCCTTTCAGGCATCCCCACCTACATGTTGCGAAACAGTTTCTAATTCTATTGCGACGAAATTGAAAGGAGAATGAGAAAGTTCCTAAGGGGGGCTACTCTGCAGTGCAAAAAATATATATCTTGGCATGGGACAAAGTTTGCAAGCCTTTGAACAAGAAGGATCGAGTATTTGGCTTGAGAAGAATTAAAGAAACAAACATGGCTTTACTCAGGAAACGTTTGTAGAGAGATTTGATACCGGACCTAAGGCATTATGGAGGCAGCTGGTCGCAATCAAGTATAGAGAGCAAAAGAATGGTTGGTTTTCTAGGGATACAAAATCTTCACATGATTGTGTGCTAGACAAGCATTGTGTATGTCAAAGATAAATTTTCAAGTTGTATCATATGAGTGGAAGATTGACTTAGGGTAAACTTTTTGTAGGATAATCTTGGGCAGGCCTATGAGACATGAATTGTCTCGTGCACAATATATCAAGCATCCAAGATGACAAGTTCATAGTGTTTTCCGTCTTCCGACGGGAATGAAATTGAACTTTGAGAAGAGGACTTAAAAGTTGGGAAGTAAATTCTAAACTCAAAATAATTTTGACGGAGAAGAAGATAAATCCTGTGGCAAATCAAGGCCGAACAGCAAAAAATCCTGAGAAGTAGAGCCTCATTCAGCAAAAAATCTCATTATTACCTTTTTATGTGTGGACTGCCCTCCATGGCAGGACTTTGTCTTACTGATAAAATTGAATTGTTTTCCTTTCTGTATGTATGATGTTTTTATTATTCTCATGCTAGATCTATGTAACTTTGTATCTCTCCCAGATGTTTTATTATTTATTATTTTTGCTAGATCTAGGTAGCTTTGTATCTCTCCCAGATGTTTTTATTATTTATTTATATGCTAGATCTATGTAACTTTGTATCTCTCCCAGATGTTTTCACTTTGTTTTTCCCCCTCCATACAAACATTGATTCTGCCATTCTAATATTCTACGATGTTAGTCTTTGACTCTGTATGCCTAGTTTTAATTCCTTTTACCATTAAATGCTGACTTTCAGCTTCTGTTTTCAAATTTCAGATTGGTTTAGATGGGATTCGCATACTTGACCCAAATGCCAGTCGGATGTTAAGGATATATCCACTTGAGACTGTGACAAGATCAGAAGTAAGTTGATTGCAGCAATTCATTTGTAGTTCTTACAAATTTATTTTCTGATCTATTCTGAAGTTTATTTCATCTCTTTCCTGGCACTTTCTTTTCGTCTTTATCAGGTCACTGATTCATCTACCTTTACATTTTGGTCCAAAAGTTCTGTTGATATTGAACCGAGACGCATAAGACTGCAATCAAACAGCTATACTACCAACACAATTCTTGACATAGTCACAGCAGCAACTTTTCAGGTTTGGTCATATTTTTCTCAGTGTTAGGTTTATCACTTTCATTGTGACTTTGTACTTGTCGTACAATGTTATCACAAACCACTAATGATCCATGCATGCTTGGTAGATGATACCAACTTTTAGATAAAAGTTTTCATTGTTGGTACATGAACCACCAAGTATCCACAAAGCTTGCAAAAGAGTTAAAGATTAGTTAACTATGGTGATCTTCAATTAAGAAATGTTGTTCATCTACTTTTGCGTACTCGAAGATGTTCGATTATTCAAGTTAATTGTGTTTGTGTTTTACAGCTTAAGGAAATGGGAAAAGATAGTTTCAGAAGCAAACCATCAGATCCCAGTAAAGTATCGGAGCAGCTCAACGAAAAGAAGAAGGGTTTTACTGATTGGGTCAACTTGATAAAACCTGGAAATGAGGAAAAAGATCATTGGGTAAGACTTTTAATAAAGTAATATCACTAGCGCACTATTTTGATCTTTTAAATAAAATATTAGGTGGAGAAGTAACTACATGTTCAGATTATTTTAATATGGGCTATTTCTAGCACTTTCTGGCAATCTTACTTGATTTTTCCAAAATCAGATTCCAAGCTACTTCTTTTGAAATTTCTATGTTAGTGAAATAACATTTGAATTTAATTGGTCACGAATCTGTGTCCCCTGATCAGAATCCTTTTTTTTAATGGAAAATCAAGTACATCCTAAAATGTTTAATTACCATGCTATGGTAGAAATCATAATCTTCAGATGCATAGCCATATCGATGAACTTATATTTTGCCATGAAAATAAAAATGACATGGTCATTTTCAACCTGAAGATTTCATATTTTTTTTCTACTGTCCCCCCCACCCCCTTCTTATTTTTCACTGTTTGGATATGAGATGACTCGTATAAATTGATATTACCAACTTATTATTATTGTTATTATTTTTAAACGTGTTGCATAGGCAACACCAAGGTGATCTATGCGGATAATAAAGAATCAGATATTGTTGCACGTTTAAATAAGGTGTTTTAGGAGTTAATTCTGGTCTATTCATATTGTCTAAGGGCCCTATTATACTGGCTCAAGAATCAAATTTAGACGACGTTTTGGAGAGGCTTAGGGTGTATATATATATATGTGTGAGATTGAAAACCTGAATATGAGAAAAATAGGGTTTTAAACTAAAATTTGGCTCTATGCATACTGTTCCAATCGACCCAAAATGACCAAAACGCTAGAGATAAGATGATAGACTCCGTTCTGGGATGTTGATGATTGTTTGAATAATAAGGGCTTATGAGATGCAAATGGATTTTTTATTGAAAAATATTGGACTTGAAGCGTGTTCTAAGAGAAATGTCCTATAATTGTGGCCTTGTGGGTATTAGATCTAAGACACTATTGAATTAGACCACTTAGTCTACCTTGTATTTTGAAAGAAAACTTTTTAGAAATTTTCTTTCTTCTATGTTCAAGAAGTTCATTTGCGAGCTCCATCATTTGTATCGGGTACTTCTAAGTAAGGAGGGTTGGGCTTGGAGTCCCTCAAATTACTAATTCATACCCACCAATACACCCTTTTATAATTTCATGTTTTGGGTCCCCAGCAAATTAAAAAAAATATTTTTAACTCAGTTGAGCTACGTGTTAGATGAAATTTTCAAGAAAATTACAAACTACAATTTGAAACAAGATATCAAAGTTTCATACCGTTTCGACATAGTTCCTCAAGATACGTGTATGTCCCTGTCAATAAATATCTTGATAAACGGTCTTATTAAGGACCACGCTTTGGGGTTGGACATTGGGCCTAGTCGGCCTATCGGTCGGCTTGTATCGTACTCAAGGTGGGCCCTAGCTCGCTTCTTGATATTAATAGAGAAATTGTCTTTATTCCACAGCGCGATCTCAAGGCACACGTGTTGAAATGCGTTGAAATTTTGTTAAAGTATTTTTGATGTTGGTCTTTAATTTCCTCAAATTTTCAACTCAAATGGAGTAGTGGAAAGCTATAAAATTGAAAACGTGGTTTGCTCAATGCAAAGCATGTGCAAGCATGTGTAATTTCAGAGACTTGAATTGGAAAATAAAAATTAGTATATTGTACTGCAGAGTGCATATTAGTGCAAATGAGGGAAGGCCCAATTTCTATATGATTAATTATAACTATCTTACTTTTGTTTTAATTGCTTTTACCCAGGTTCCAGATGAAGCAATCACCAAATGTGCAGCTTGTGGTGTAAATTTTGGAGCTTTTGTGCGTAAGGTGTGGCTCTCCGACATATTTATGATAGAATTTTTTACGAAAGAAGAAAAAAATGTATAAAACATAATTCACAGAATGTCACTGTTATTTGTCTGAACTTTGATACCGTTATCCGTTTGCAGCATCATTGTAGGAACTGTGGGGATATCTTTTGTGATAAGTGTACGCAAGGAAGAATTGCTCTGACTGTAGATGAGAATGCTCAACCAGTGCGAGTCTGCGATAGATGCTTGGTACGTACTAATGCTTAGTTTTTATTTTCAGCTTAGGGTGTGTTTGATTTTGGAAAACTTTTTCATGTAAAACAAAATTCCTATTGTAAAAAACTGTGGAAAATTTTTCGCTCAATATTTTTTTTTTTTTTTTTTAACTTTTATTGAGCAAAGGAAAAAAAAGCACATAGCTTGTGATAAGTTTGGTACAATACCATCCATTGTGGTGCTCGAGAAAAGTCACTAAGTCTCAAATAAACAAGTCTACGAAGATGTATAGATGGAGAAATGAATTGGGTTTTGGCCCAAAGCCAATACACAAGCAGCTGAACATTCCAAAACAAAACCACTTACTACAACAACACAACACCAGCCTTCAGACAAATATAGTTTTGCCCCAAAGCCAATACACAACCAGCTGCACATATGTCAACGTTCCCCCAATTTCAGCTCTCTTTTCCTTTTCATAGACACTATCATCTCCACTGCTCTTCATATATTTTCTCCTCCATTTCTCCCTCTCAAAACCTAGGGTTTTTCATTCACCCCTCCGTCTGTCACCCTCAAAGCTTCCACCTTTACGATCCCTTTCATTAATGGAGGTGGCGAAGCATCAGCAACAAAGCGTGAGCACAATGATGAGTCTAGGTGTGGTGTTGGACTAAATCTTGGCTCGCATCAATGACCCCCGTAACCGCACCGCCGCGACGTTGGTGAGCAAAAAGTGGCGCGAGATCAAAGGAGAGATGAGAGATGAGATGAGAGATGAGAGATCTCGAGTGAGAGATGGATTGAGGGGAGGAGACATTAGGCAATGAAACTTTTGCACCGGGGATCCTAAGTAAAGTTTTCCCACTTAGGATCTTATTTTCACTCCCAATGTAAAATCAAAAGCTGGAAACAGATTTTTTTTTATGAATAGTTTTCTTTTTCTATGAAAAAACATAGAATCAAACACACCCTTAGTGATTAATTTCTTTACAAAATGAACAATGGAAAGTGTGAACTTTCTCCCCTGATAGCTATAATTGCTTATGCCCACTAGCTATGCAGTTTCATACAATACTTTATTAGTCGAGAGGTCATTTTATTGTGAAACCACTGTCTTGTTTCTTTCCTTTCATAATCCCTTGCATAGGCGTGAGGGACAGATTACCAATTCTCTATCACAGTCTCACCAATTTGAACCTTCAATGTGAACTTCTGATGGTGTCTGGTACCATCCAGGGGAAGCGCATTTCACCCCGTGGATATTATAATCACCTTTTGGAACCAAGAAACTATTGAGCCAAAGTCCACTCCTCCCATTATCTCTGGACCCACACCACTTGATATGTGTTAGATCTGCCCTGTCTATCAGGCGTCCCTGATCCCAATTAGACTCGACTCTCACATGTGGCAGCAGTGGTGGGATGGAAGTTTTTGTCAAAAGCCAATGAAATTCCTGAGAAAGGTGGCCACCAGCTGAAAGTTTCTTACCAAAGAAATATAAATAAAATAAAATTTGTGCAAACTAAAATTGGATTGTGTAGAAGAGTTGATAGAGCATAATTTGATTGGGATATGGCGAATTGCTTGCAAGATATCCTTTCTCCCTTGGTTTACATGTCTTGGTGAAGTATTTGGTTCACAAAAATTTTCTTCAATAGAATTGGATGCTCTCTTGCAAAGGTACATGAATCAGATTTAAGGATGAGGAGTTTTTTTCCGAAGTTTTTTTTTCCCTAGAGTATAGGAGGTTTACTGGAATACGAATGATGTGGAGTTTCAAGTACTGGTGCTGTGTTTGGAATCTGCATTAGGAGGGCGCTAAGGGAAGTCAAAACTGTGGAGTTGGTGATGGACTTGGGCGTTAGGAAAGGCATTTGTCAATTTCATCCCACACACGCCCCACCAACACCAAAAAAAGAAGAAGAAAAGATTGGAGGTGGTATGGAATTGCCTTTCTAAAAAGAGTTTAGCTAGAGGTGGGATCCATAGGATGGGATTTGCTTTCAAGGGACCATATTTTCTTGTGATGTGAACTAGTCGAAATTGTTTGGAACATTTTATCCCTTTTCGGAGTTCCAAGGTTTGGTAACAAAAACTTTCTTATCTCTGAACCCAAAGCTTGGAACAGGGATGGGGGAACTTTTTATGGCCTCTTCATTTAATACTCTGTTTTCTATTTGAAAGGAACAAATGAGTGGACATTGAAGTTCGAAGAGTTGATATGGAAACTTTGGTCTTATTTCGATTGGTGTACCAGTGGTTCCTTTGAGTTACAAATCCTTCCCTTTAATGAGGACAGGATAGTCATGTAGTATAGTTCTGTAGGCCTGAACTCTTACACCTTCATTTCAATGAAGACTTTGTCCTTGTAGGGTGTATTTTTAATTTTAATTGTTTCAAACTAACCTGTAAATGAAAGATTTTAACATCCAATTAAATGGTTTTGTTCTCATACAGGCAGAGGTTACACAAAGGTTGAGTAGTGCAAAAGAGTCTGCTAGCAAACCTGCTTCATTGAGCAGCCACGAGGATCTTGCCAAGAAACTTCAGGTAATTGTATGAGCTCTGGTTTTGATGTGTAGTTTTCATGATACCTTGATTGAGATCATCTCGGCAACTTCGATGTGGATTTTATATTGGATATCTTTTGATAGAGAATAGTACCCATCACAGGTTGGGCATACCAAAATCTAAATGCAGTTTCCTTTCGTAAAATGGCATGGTTCAGACTTGAATCTTCAAAGGATGGAATTGTTAATAATATGGTTAGGAAGGAGTGCCATAAAATTTTACATTACATATGTTACACCCATTCCCGAAAATCTCGGGAATGGGCTTTGATGATGATGATGATGATGATGATGATATGTTACACCCATATTGAAATTTCAAGACATGATCTTTGGTGAAGAGTATCTTGCTAGTTGCTACCATATATATTACGTCCACCATAATTTAAACCATTATGAGATTTATATCATAAAAAGCATAGGGAAATTGAAGATTTGATGACCACTGAATTTCAATTCTAAATTGAAGACCTTATTGGACGCTCTTAGGACTTTACAAACGAATCAATTCTTTATACGAATGACATAAACAATAAGGTGACTACCCTTGCAACAAGGAGTTAATCGTTGTAGTTATTTTAATAACTTGTGATAGTTTGAGATGCCTTTGAGGGAAGTATTTTATTTTATTTATACTTGCTTATAATTATATAATCCTTTGGTGTCAGTTTGACATACTTTTCATGGTGCTTTTCTGGCAGGAGGAGATGGAAAGGAATCGCAAGGCATCGTCAGGTAACATCAGTAATACTTTACATATTGACACATGAAAGAAAAAGCCCCCTTTGAATTGTATTTCTTTGTCAGAAAGGAAGCATAAGATTGGAGAACCCAGTGTGCCTCTCCTCGTATTATCCTTGTGGCACATGCATGGCATGCTAAATCCATAATTTCACTGATCTTTGGAAGTACAAATAAAAATGAAGTAAAATTGGAATGTCGAAAGCATCTATATAACAAATCCATGACTTGAAAAGCTAAGAGATAAATTTGTATATAAATTTAGTTCATGTAGAGATTTATTTCGTCTCAATGGTTGAGACTTAAAGTTGTCCTTTCCTCGAGCAATCTACAAGAAATACAAGAAAAAGTGCACGAGTTTGATTAAAACCCCACTCTTTTGGATGGTGGTTAGGCATGCAAATATGGAATAATGATGAAAACTTAGGATGGTCAAGAATACAATGACTAATGTAAATAACATGATTATCGATAGTGTATACTTATTGTTTAATGATGTTTACGAGTCCTGGTGGGTGTGGGCCAGGGATGGCAACGGGGCGGATTGGGGCGGATTTGAACAAATTCATCCCCGATCCGTCAGTAATAATCGATCCTCGATCCGCCCCGCCAATCCGTTTACAATTTTAATCCTAAATCCATAACCGCCCCGTGCGGATGGGCAGATATCAGCCCCGCCCGCCAATCCGCACAAACTTGTAACAAAATTAAAAAATTACTCACTGAATTCGTATAAAAACAACAAAAAAATTATGAATTAATTACAAAAAATTCTGAATTAATTACAAAAAAAATTTGAATTAATTACAAAGAATTCGTACTAAAAATTAAAAATACAAAAAATCTCTGGATCTGATTATAGATCTGAGATGATCTGATGAGATCTGATATCAGATCAGATCTGATGATCAATGAGATGAAATCTGTAGATCTAATCTAAGATCAAATGTGATCAAATCTGGAATCAGAGATCGGATCAAGGATCAGATATCGGATCTCTAAGATCAAAGATCGGATCTGGATCTCTAAGATCAAAGATCATATCGGATCTAAGATCAAAGATCAGATCGGATCTGGATCTAAGATCAAAGATCGGATCTGGATCTGGATCTAAGATCACAGATCAGATGATCAAGGATCTAAGATCAAAGATCAAAGATCAGATGATCAAGGATCAAAGATCAAGAATCAAAGAAGAGATCAGATCGCAGATCTGGATCTAAGATCAGATCGCAGATCTGGATCTAAAGGAGAAGGAGATCTGGATCTAAAGGAGAAGGAGAAGAGAAGACGACCGGACGACGACGCCTTCGCTGTGAGAGAGAAGAGGCGGCCGACGGGCCGAGCTTGAGCTTCGCTGTGAGCCTGTGAGAGAGATCAGAGAAGAAGAGGCGGACAAGCTTCGCCTTGACTCTTGAGCGTTGGCTGTGAGAGAGAAGAAGAGGCGGACGACCCCCGCCTTCGCTGCTCCGCTGTGAGAGAGAAGAAGAGGCGGACGGCTCCGCCTTCGTTGTGCCGCTGTGGTCCTCTGCCTGTGCGCCTTCGGCGCTTCACTCTCGAATCCCTCTGTGTGAGTGTGAAAGGTAGAGAGGGATGCGAGTGTGAGAGGCAGAGAGGGCTCGAAGCTCTCTGTGTGAGTGTGAGATGTGTGAGGGTGAGAGGCAGAGAGGCAGAGAGGGAGAGGCGGCGTGTGAGGGAGGGATCAAGCCAAGGGTTTAATCCCTTTATATATGGGAAGGGTATGGTTGTAATGTTTCCTAATAAACGGATATCCGCGGGGCGGATATGGCCAAATCCGTATCCGCCCCGAATAGTGAACGGATATTTTTTGGATACCCAAAATCACCCGAAATTCCATTCAGCCATATCCAAAACCGCTCCAAACGGATTGGGTGGGGCGGATATCCGTGAAAATCCGCCCCACTGCCATCCCTAGTGTGGGCACAGGCAATCCAGTAGTATTTAAATAAAGTAGAGTTGGTATGTTGGAAATATACTTTATCAATAATAACCCTACCTGAGCCAATGTGTCGCACTGAAGATGGTTGATATTTACATATACATCAAAATAAGGGAACCATACAGTTTTCGTTCCCTTTTCCATTTGGTTATTGATATTTTGAGTTTGTTTGTTAAGGTACAAAGTCTTTTGATGGGTCTAGCGGGCGAATGAAGGAAGTTGCTTGTCCTACTTGCACGGTCCATTTACAGGTAAAAAAATATATCAAATTCTCCATGTTCATTTGATGATCGAATAATTTTACATGGTTGGAATTGAACTTCAATTATTTTTGTGGTTACATGTGGGGTTATTGCAGGTTCAAGTGCCAACATCGGGATCCGAGACAATTGAGTGTGGCGTATGCCAACATCCATTCCTTGTGAGCGCACATTGATCTGGAGCACATTTTTTTTATGAAGTTTCTTAAGACTCAGCAATATGCACGGCATTATGTATTAGCTATTTTTTGTGTTTGCTTACAAATTAGTCTTGAAATTCTGTGTATATCTCTCGTAATTTAAAAAACATTGAGTGAATGTAAATTGACTTGGTTTAGTTTCTTAAACCAAGTCATAATGTTGTGCTTTCCAGGTGAATCTATAACTAGATTTTCTTAAAGTGCCATCTATTAAAAAAATTTGCACCGGCAGTATCCTCACCAAATAACCACATTTCCCCTTTGTGTTCCAAATGTAATGTTCTTAGTCTGTCCTGAAAATATATGTTCAAAACCAAGATCACCAAATGTTTTTCAATAATGCTGAGAAACTAGGTTTTGTAGCCATGTTGTGGTGTATGTGGATATCACCAACTGGCAGCCTCGATTCTCGCTTGTTCTCCATTTAACCAAAAAAGAAAAAGGAAACAACCATGTTTGATGATACATCAAATATTATTCGAGTCATGATCGTACATGTGGCAAATATCACTTATCACAAGGATCAAGTGTTTCAGTTCAGGTCCAATCCACGAAGCCCGGAAAGGTAGGTTCAATCAATAAAGCCGAAAAGAGCCCTTTAGAGCATATCATAATTTGAAGCCCAATGAATCTCTTCTTTAAAGAATAGAGATGTTATGAAAGAAATAAGTCATGGGGGAAATCACTCTCTGAATGACGTATCTCAATGAAGGAGGAAATTGTTATAAAAAATGTCTCCCCTCATCACGCCCTACATGCTGAAGTCACGAAAGGATTTAATAAGGGACATTATATAAGGTAAATGAAACATTCGACAAATGTATGCAATTTTAACAGCATTCTGTCCAAATTTAATATTCTTCCTCAAATTACTGACTTAAGCATCGGAGTGCCTTCGGCTACCAAAAGGTGGTCTTTGGCAATATAACCCTGTTTTGCAGGTCAGATATCTAGGAGTTCGAATTTGGATGCAGCAGTTTGGCGTCGTCTATGGGAAGTGACAATTTTCTTTTCTAAAAGAGAGTTTGTAGTTGGTAATTTCCTTAACACGAATCAGTAACAGAAAACTTTGTGCAAATGGAACACACAACAAATTCTTAGCTCAACAATCAAAATAATCCTTCCGTTAGTGAAACTGAATTACCAGTAAGGCATGCCTCAAATCCAACACTAGCAGAACCAATCATGCCAGGTAATTTAGTATCACCACATAGAATGATGGCCCAACCATCTCAGACAGTTTGGCGGTACAATGACAGATCCCTGTGTGGACCAACTCTTGGTCCAGATGGATTATCTGGTCAAAGTAGTTGAAAATCGCAGCAAAAAACGTGTTCAATCTGTCGAACATGTCCAAACGCTACCACAGTAGAACTCCGCCAACCACGTTCGAGAGAACCATGAAGTTTCTTCCAAACTTCGACGAGAAAACTTTGAAGGCAGTGAACCACAAGGAGATGGCTCCCAGAGAGATGAAAGTTCCATTCAGGATTGAAGTCACGGTTCCCGACGTGCTTTACGAGTTGGCCAGACCGTCATTATCTAACGCACTCATGAAAACCCCTTTGCCAAAAAAGTTCACTTTCCAAAGTTAAAAACTTATGATAGCACTACTGATCCGATACACCATCTGCGACATTTCCACCACATGATGGCACTGCAAAAAAGCACAAAGTCCATTTTGTGTCGAACCTTTCCGACCAGCCTCGCGTCCACATTGATGAGTTGGTTCAACAGTCTACCGCCCAGGTCGATAGACTTCTTCCATGCATTAGCCCTTGCTTTCATCACAAGGTTCATTATCAGCCAACAGATCAGAAAGGGCCCACATTTTTTAAAGAAACTATTAAGGAGTACTTTACTCGTTTTACTAACTAGTTAACCATGATCAACGGAAGCAACGATGACGTGACCATAGCTACTTTCACTTCCGGATTAAAAAGAGGGTCGTTTTACAACTTTCTAAACCTGGATCATCAAGAAATATGACAACCTTATTAAATATTACTCATAAGTACATCACCTTCAAGGGGATGTTGTCTGCTATGAAGAATAACGAATCTAAGAAATGATCCTTTCCAAAAAATCTGGAGAGGAGAGACGAAGATATGACAAGCCATGAGAGGAAAATGGCTAGTCAAAAAGGCATCGGACCATTGGCAGTTCCAAATTTAGCAAATAAGAATCTGAGAAGCTGCAATCTGGAAGACCCAGACATGAACGATCAATGAATGCGGTTAACACAATGTACAAACCGTTCACGACTTTGAAAACAAGTCGAGCAAATGTCATGAAGTCAATGGCAAAGTCGGAGGACATCATCAAATGGCCATTCAAGCTAAGAGGAGATCTAGCTGGACGAGATAAGAACAAGTATTGCCCTTTCCACAAGGACCACTGACATGACACTGAAGACTGCCACAACTTGAAGAACGAAATCGAATACTGGATCCAGAGAGGACGGATAAAAGAATTCGTCAGGCTGAAAGGCAAACAATTTAAAGGGAAAGAAAAAAGAATGCTACCACGGGGTTAAACGAGCAACCTAGAGAGCTAATATATATGCTACATGCCGTAGCTGGCGAGAAAGAACGATCTAACCAATCACGGAAGCGATCAATCTGGGATTTACGGATGAGGATCCGATACCTAGAGCCTTTTGTACAACGCGCCAGAACAACCCCACAAACTCTGAGCTTCTCCGAAGAGGATGCAAAAGGAGTTCATTTCCCTCATAACAACGCCTTGGTGATTTCAGTATTGATAGCCAGGTGGGAGATCAAGAGATTACCAGTCGACACGGGTAGCTCAGCCAACCTTTTGTACCTGACGGCATTCCACAAGATGCAATTCAGCGAATAGATGCTTACACCCAATAATCAGCTGATGGTAGCTTTGAGTGAAGAATAATGCCGCCCACTAGGAATGATTTGATTGCTAGTCGAAGCAGAAAAATCGGGTAGATAACGAGTCCTATTAATAGACTTCCTTGTTGTTGATGCTCCATCCGCACACAACATGTTTCTCGGACGATCTTGGATACACGAGATGGGTGTAATGTCTTCTACCATAAATCAATGTTTGAAGTATCACACTGATGCTGACGTCGATGTCATCAAAGGAGATCAGCCAGCTGCATGTGAATGCCACTACGTAGTAATGAAGGCCCTGAACAAATAGCAATCACTGTCACGACTAGAGGAGCCACTTGGTCAATCACAAATGGATCACGACCTCCCACAGGACAATGCATCTACAATCAGTCCGGGAAGTCGACCAAATACTGGACAACAAGAAGAAGAAACAACACCAGTCCATTTGGACGATGAAGAGGGAGGAAAAACACTTCGAATTGACATAAAAATCCACCCATAACTAACTGAGCAGTTGATCCAATTGTTGAAAGACAACCAAGACGTCTTCGCCTGGACAATGAAAGACATGGTAGGCATTGACCCCTCCATCATTACTCACAGACTGCAAGTCAATTCGGATAAGAAGCCAGTCTGACAGAAAAGAAGGCCAATTGACCCAGAATGCAACCAAGCAATAAACGAAGATACGCATTATCTAATAAATGTAGCGATGATCAAGGAATCTCACTACCCAGACTGGCTGGTCAACTCGGTTTTGGTCAAGAAAAAGAATGGCAAGTGGAGAGTATGTGTAGACTACACGGATATGAACAAGGCCCGCCTAAAAGACAATTTTCTACTGCCACGAATATATCAAATAGTGGACACCACTGTCGGATACGAACTCCTAAGCTTCATGGACGCATACTCTGGCTACAACAAGATATAGATGCATCTACATGACAAGGAAAAAAACAACTTTCATACAGAAAGAGGTACGTACTGCTATCGAGTGATGCCATTCGGACTAAAAATGCGGGAGCCACGTACCTACATCTTGTAAACAGGATGTTCAAGGATCAGATAGGCAAGACCATGGAGGTGCACATTGATGATATGCTAGTCAAGAGCATGCACATAAAAGACTACATCAATGACCTCGAACAAACCTTTTCTCAGCTCCGAAGGTACAAAATGAAGCTAAATCCATAAAAGTGCACATTCGAAGTAGAATCAGAGAAACTTCTTGAGAACATGGTCAATCAGAGAGGAATCGAAGCTGATTCAAAACAGATACAAACACTCCTCAATATGCAGTCGCCCACTGACATCAAGGGTGTGCAAAACTTCAATTGTAGAATAACAACTTTGAACAGTTTCATCTTCAGATTGTTAGATAAATGTCTTCCCTTCTTCAAAAATTTGAAAGGGAACAAAATGTTCAAGTAAAGCAAAAAATGTGAAAAAGCTTTCCAAAGCTTGAAGGCGTACATGGGAAGTACTGAACTGCTATCAAAGCCAAGCACAGGAGAAACGTTGTACGTGTACCTCTCAGTGTTCGAACGTGCAATTAGCTCAACCCTGATACAAGAGGAAAAGGGTGCACAGAAGCCAATCTACTACGTCAGCAAGACATTTGCGGATGCATAAATTAACTTCCTGATTTTGGAGAAATTGGCACTCGCCCTGGTCGTATCCTCAAAAAAGCTACGATCATACTTCCAAGCTCATCCCATCATTGTCATGACCGAACAACCACTTCGGTTGCTGCTGCACAAACCAAAACTATCCGAAATAATGGTGAAGTGGGCAATAAAGCTCGGTTAGTAGTTCAACATCAGTTATGCCCCTAAGACTGCAATAAAAACTCAAGCATTAGCAGATTTCATTGCTGAATTCACGGGCATCAACGAACATCGATCAAACAACAATCAAAAGAACGAACACACCGAACGAGTTGTTCACGAATGGACCATGCGCTGCGACAGAGCATCCAACGAGAAGGGGAGTGGAGTAGGAATAATCCTGTACAACTTGGAAGACATAACGTTGGAAAAGGCGATAAAATTCAGTTTCAAAGCCCCAAACAACGAAACAGTGATAACCGGATTACAACTAGGCAAACATCTCAGAATAAGAGAAATCAGCGTCTCCATTTACTCCAAACTGGTGGTCAACCAGTTGAACGGCGAATTCCAAGTCAAAGACGCTCGGATTAAAGCCTATCACCGGAAAACAATGAGTTGATCGAAAGCTTCAAAGCTGCAACCGTTCAACGATGCACAAGAACAAAAAATGACAGAGCTAATAAATTAGCCAAAGAGGCATCACAAGTTGAAGAAACTGATAATCCGCTGGTCACACATGAGAGCTCAATACTAGAAAACCAAGTGCAAGAAATACGTACAACAGATTAGGAGAACAATTGGATGACTCCAATCCTAACGTACATAGAGAGCGGAACACTTCCAATGGATAAGATGGAAGCCCACAAACTACAAAATAGAGCAACACGATACACACTGATTAATGACAGACTCTACAGAAGGTCTGCCACAGAACCGCCGCTAAGATGCTTCTCACCCGACAAGGCTGACTATGTTTTACGAGAAAAATTCACTTTGGCATATGTGAGAACTATCCCGGAGTAAGAACATTAGCACACAAAGTCTTAACATTGGGAGATTACTGGCCAACAATGCAAGCGGATGCAAACAAAGTCATTTGTATTTGTGACAAATGTGAAAGATTCACCCCATATACCCACATGCCAGGCCAAAACCAAATCCCGATGAGCAGTCCGTGGCCATTCACTCAATGGGGTATAGACATCGTGGAACGACTTCCAGTATCTGATAGAAAAAATTCCTCCTCATTACAGTGGATTACTTCATCAAATAGGCAAAAGTAGAGTCGTTGGCAAAATTTGGAGAAGCTAAAATTGAAAATTTTCCCTGGAAAGATATAATATGTAGATTTGGAATCCTCAGAGTAATTAAACAGTTCAAAGGCAAGAAAGTTAAGAAGTTGTGCGAAATCTTAAGTATCAAACAACACTACTCAGCACCCGCCCACCCACAAGTGAACAAACAAGTAGATGTGACCAACACAACAATCTTAGAAGCAATAAAAAAGAAGCTCGAAACATCAAAAGGATTGTGGGTGTCCGAATTGTCAGGCATCTTTTGGGCCTATCGAAAATCGAAGAGAACTCAGACCGGAGAAACACCATTTGCCTTTGCATACAGATATGAGGCAATGGTACCAGTAGAAATTGACATGCCAACATTCAGAACCGAAGAGTTCCGAACGAAGGATAACAATGAACCCATACGAGAAAAACGAGAACAAGCCTCGACCAAAATAACAACCTACCAACAATGGATGACGAGTTACTACAATAAAAAAGCAAAGCCCCGCACGTTCAACATCGGCGACTGGGTCCTCAGAAAAGTCCAACTCAATATAAAAAGTCAGGCATAGGTAAACTCAATCCAAACTGGGAAGGACTATACAAATTGGTGAAAATCAACAGACCAGGTACATACTAGTTGGAAGACTCGAAAGGCGAATAGTTACCACGAACATGGAATGTCGAACATTTGAAGAAGTATTATCAATAAGACTTCCAAACTCCAAGTACCCTTTGTCTCGTGTTCAAATAATCTAATCCAGTCAGGGCATTAAAATCAGACTAGGTATCTACTTGAAAATTTTCTGACCTGACCATAATGTTGGATCACGAAGAAAGTTCAGAAAGAGAGGAGTCAAGACAAATAAGTCAGACGTATCCAAAGAACTTATAGTCTGATCAACCGTGAAGTGTACTTGTAAAAGTCTGGATGTGTAAGTCTAACTTACTCGTAAATATTTTGGCCCGACTAACATGTCGGACCACGAAGTGTACTTATAAAAGTCTGGACGTATAAGTCAAACTTACTCGTAAATCTTCTTACTCGAAAAACATGTCAAACCACGAAGTGTACTTATAAAAGTCTGGACGTATAAGTCAAACTTACTCGTAAATCTTCTTACCCGAATAACATGTCGAACCACAAAGTGTACTTATAAAAGTCTAGACGTATAAGTCAGATTTACTCGTAAATCTTCTGACCACGAAGTGTACTTATAAAAATTTGGACGTATAAGTCAGAATTCAATCAAAAGTATCAGAAGCAAGTTCAAAAGCAGAAATTTAGCTAAGTCTAAACTACTAAGTTAGATAAAGAGATATACAGGATGCGAACGACAAAGCGAGATTATAGTTATTGACTGTAGATGGATAACAAAGTCAGTCTAAACATCAACTAAGATACGGATATGAAATCAAAAAATGATCACAACGAAAAAGACGAGGAAACAAAAAGAATACAATTATAGATAAAATGAGATTTTTATTAATTTTCTACTTTGTTACATCTAAAGAGGAATATACATTGATTGGAAAGGGATCAGTCAAAGCATTCAAGGTATCATTGAAGAGACATTTGGAAGAGGTTAAGCATTCATGTCAGCAACAATATCAGCAGGAGCAGATGGTGTCTTGTCTCCAGAAGGAGATGAAGAATTCTCTTCAATAACAAGTGAAAATGATGGCCCAAGTTTGGACGGAGGAGTAGATGACTATTTTTCATCAACCGAGATCACTTGGTGGATCTGGAACATACTCCTTGTTGTCATTGTCTTCAAAGTCTTGGTCAACCAAGTCACTGTATCTCGACAGATCGAGAACCTCCTTCGATTCCATGAAATCGATGAGATCAATCCAACCATCAATAGAATTTTTCTAGTCTGTTGCTTTTGCAGCCTTCAATCTATCTGTGTGACCGCTGCAAGCTTGTTCATGGTCGAAACAAGTTCTCCTTCAACAGTGGTAAGCCTCGCAGAAGCTTTTGACTTAGCAGTAGCAAACTCGGCGGTCAACTGCACCACTCACTCCTCAGCGACCTTACGACTAGCAGAATGCTCATCAACATAATGCATTGCCTCATTGCGAGCAACTTTTTCACTAGACAACTCCTTCTCGACGGAATCCAACCAATCACGAACTTTGTTCAACTCTGCCTTCGAGGTTTCAAGTTCAGAAGTAAACTTGTCCCGGACAACCTCCATTTCCTTCAATGAAGCCCGATTATTCTTAGCTGCCTTTTCCTGCACCACATACCACACCTTCAGCTCATCAGACTAACGAAGAACGTGGGAAAACACCAAAGCATGCCCCACCATCTTCCTTTCCACGACTGTCATCTGATCACAAACAACCTTATAATCTAACCCCATTACACCAGCATAAGTGTGGTGATTCATCCCCTCCATTATCTGCTTAAGATCTTGATCGAGGTGATTAACCAACCGCCTATGCCACTCGACAATGAGATTACGCACACTATCCTGCACGTCTATCGCTGAAAACCAAATGAACTTCCCATCCGATTTAATACAGATGTCTTCAAGGTTTCGTTCCTTCCAAACCAATCTGTGGATGAAGGATTCGAGGATCAGGAAGAACTAAAGCCCCGACCTCTGTAGCCAGATGTACAGTAGGAATGGCAGTAATGACAGAAGTACCACTTTTACCATTTTTTTAAAGGCAACAATGGCAAAAGTGGGAGGAGAAGCATGCAACTCCAATATGCCAGTAACACGATTAGGAAAAGAAGGAGGATGAGACTTGAACTTGACCACTGTCAACATCCTCCTTGTCAAATAACGGGTTGTACTCGAAGTCAGCTATGGTCGTCATGCTAGTCGGATCACGAGATCTCTCGATAGCAAGTTGCAACATCTTATTATTGATGACACGAGGATTATAATCAGACCACTTGGCATAATCAAGCACGCCATGAGTAGATATGAGGCTTCTTTGATGCTTGTCCAATGAACGAGACACTTCTTTTTTGCTCCTCTCCAGAGTTTGATTTTATCTCCTCAGCTTTTTCAGCAGCAAGGCGAGCCTCGTATCCATCATCAGTTCCAGACGATCTTGGACAAGAACCAATTTGATTAGCCCCCTGAACAGAATTAGCAAGTTGCTTCCTTTTTGGAACACGACCAGGCTAATCGCCAGCTGCTTCAACGGGCTGGCGGGTCTAGGGAGCTTCCTTTTTCTAGTGGTTGAGCCAACACCACCAACAACAGCAGAAGCATTGAGATCCGTAACCCTCTTAACGGAGCTCACTTTCCCATCAATGCTAGCATCATCAATGCTAACAGGAATAACACGTTCCTCCCTATCGTCAGAAACACACACATTTCCAGCTCGAGCAATAGTGACTTCAGTAGCTCGCGCCTCAATAAACGTTGCATGCTCCGCCTCATTCATAGTTTACAAGCCACTACGCTCGATAACATCCGGAGCAAGGAATTCCTCCACAATAACTCAAGGATACTGAAGAAACCGATCACAGATCACCTGCTTATCTACAGTCAAGTACAGTTCCTTCCACTTCTTGGGCTCTTAGAACGACCACATAATATGCCAGTTCTGCAACTTGAAGTAACCAGAATTGATAGACACATGAAACCAAGACCTCGCCCAACTTCTGTAGTCGTCTCTAAGCTTCCCAAAACAAGCAGGAGAACAGAGAAAGCAAATATGACTATTGCTTACATTAAGCCCCACCACAACGTGCAAAATCTTGGTATTAAGAAAATCCCAAATAGAATGGCTCTCGCCACGGTTGAAACCATTACCCTCCAGCCATTGGGACCCATTTGAGCAGGAGCAATGCCCAAAAATTCCAAATACGCCCAGAATATCTCTGGGGTCGGAAGCCTAAAACCTAACTTAACATGCCAGGATATAGCGCGATGTAGCCAGGCCTTGGACGACCAGGACTGTCATTTCTCCTAGGTAAGATAACCTCAAGGTCAGACGGCAGCGAGAACTCATAACGAACACTATCCAAAGTCGCATGTGTCGCCGGCTTGGGCAAGAAGAATGCTTTGCAGTGCTTTCCAACTTAGCATCCTGATAGCAGACATGAGAAAGGAGTTGTGTGATGAAGGAGAAAAAGTAAACTCTGATAATGTAGATAGTGTAAAGAAAAAAAACACAAACTCACCATTCTAGACGTGCGAGATAAGATGGCCACACGAAATCCCAAAAATTATGTTGAAATAGGCGAATGAGACATCAGAGTAGCAACCATATCGACAATTGTTAACAACATTAAATGCGCTGCAATGATGAAATCAAAAATCCAACCGCCATAAAGTTAGGAGAAAGTAGCTTATGATACAATAAAACTCGAATCACGACCTTACACGTGGCAAATATCATCTATCTCAAGCACTAGGTGCTTCAGTTTATGCCCGACCCGCGAAGGCCGAAAAGGCAGGTTTAGTCATAAATCCCAAAAGGGCCTTTCAAAACATATCGTAATCCGAGACCCAAATCCAGGCCCAATGAATCTCTCCCGTAAATAAGAGAGACGAGGAAACAAGTCATGGCGGGAATCACTCCCCCAATGACGTATCTCAATGAAGGAGAATATTGTTACAAAGAAACGTCTCCCCTCATCTCGCGACATGCTTAAGTCACACAGAGAATTAATAACGACCATTATATAAGGTAAATGGAACATTCGACAAAGGTATGCAATTTTAACTGAACTCTCTAAATTTAATCTTTTCCCATAGATTTACTGACTTAAGAATTAGAGTGCCTTCAACCACCAAAAAGGCGGTCTTTGGCAATCTAACCCTGTTTTGCAGGTCAAATTTCTAGGAGACTGGATTTGGACGCATCAAGGTAGATCTGCGATTAGCAACTCAAACACATCTTCCAAGCATACATATTTAGGTCATATCATAGCGGGGAGAGACGGTCTCAAACACATCATCTTATCCATTCTTAAACCAAGTTTTGCACCCGCTGTGATTGATGAAGTTTCTCCATACTCTTTCTTAGATTCAGTGTATTGGGTATGTTTGTTATTGGGCTGTTTGGTTAATTGGGTATGTTGGGGCATGTTTGGTTTTTAAGCATGTTGAGCCTGTTGGGCTGGACCCAATTAAATCAAGCCTAATTCAATTGGTGATGTGGATGTCCAAATAAGCCTGGTTGCAAATCATGGCTACAAAACCTGTTGCCTACCCTTACTCAACGTTCTTATATAGGCAATGATTATTTGGCACCACAACTTACTCTCACTCACACCACCCATTTATGTTTTTCTTTCCCATACCATGCACTTTTTTGTCCCATACTACTTTGTCTTCCACACCACCTATAAAAAGAAAAATCTAAATCTTTTCCCTTCCCAAATTCAAAATGATGGAAATCTCCCTCTCCCCTCATAACTCCCTCCCTTCTCACCACCACCCTTATTCTTATCTGATCTCCTCATTCTTCTTCTCCAATATTTTTTTTCTTTGCATATTCTTCTCTCATTTCTCTTTTTCTTCCCCCCCCCCATTCGGGGACATCCCCAAAGCACCCCTCGCATCTCTTCTCCATTATCTCAAATCAAAATTGCAGACGAAGTCGAATAAACACAAGATCTGGAGCCTTTACAGGATCTCCACCTTCGCCCCTCTCACTCTCCCTCTTTCTCTTTCCTTCTCCTTTTTCTCCTTCCCCTCGCATTCTATTTTTTCGCCCTTGCGGCGGACTGTGCGAAGATGGGTTCCCCACTCGCACGGGCCACTACGAGGGCGAAAAATTTGACCCTCGCAAAGTTACCTGCAAGTTGAAAACTCTCAGTCACAGAAGATCTGTCGTGAGGGTAAAAAAAATAGAGTGCAAGAGGAAGGTGAAGAAGGAGAGGTAAAGGGGCAATGACCTGTGCGAGAAGCAGAGAGAATGGGAGAAGAAAATAGCGGAACTGAGAGAGAGTGGGAGAATAAGAGATAGTGGAGAACTGGAAGAGATGAATGAGGAAAAGAAGATGTAGATGGGAAGGAGAATAAGAAGATGGAGAGGGGAAGGAGAAGAAGAAGATGGAGAAAGGCGACAACGGGTGTGGCTCCATTTCTTCTATCTATTACCGTCGCCAATCATCTCTCACCTTCTCTTGCAATTGATCGTCTCCTTGCTCGCTTCCCCTTCCAGGTTGTTGTTGTTGTTGATGTTGTTCTTGTTTTTGAGCAGAGGGGGTGAGAGAAGAAAAAGATGAATAGTATTTTTATGCGTGGTGTGAGAGGGCAGGTAAAAAAATTTTAAAATAAAATATGGGTGGTGTAGACAAGAGTAACTTGTAGTCCAAATGGTCACAACCTTTTATATATTTAGAACAGAAGGATTGAAGTTGGCTGAAATGAAGTTTGTCACATACCATTCCATTTTTATTATTTTATTTAAGTTTTGAAGTGCAACTGCAACACTATTTATTTTTAAATTATAGTACCACCATTTCTTTTTTCCTGATTTGTGTCTCCATATCTACATCTATAACGACAATTCACTCCAATGAACAGTGGAGGTGTCTCAACCTGATTTTTAGGTTCCAGAAATGCCCTCCTATTTCTATTATATTTACAAGAAAAAACTAAAATGTAGGAAAAGGGACAAAGGGTGTTTGTGTTTTTAAAAAAAAAAAAAACTATTACATTTGTTTACAATTTTGTTCTCTTAAATTCATATTATTTACAGTTAAAATCAGTCCCTCTAAATATTTATTAATTATACCTAAGTCCCTACCAAATTTTATTTTGAAGTCCTCCAATTATTTGTAATTTATTAAAAAAACCATTACATCTAACTTTTGGATTTTCCATTTTGCCCTTAACATTTCATACTTTTATAATCAAAACCATCCCCTCTTAAACATTGATTCTAACATAAATTATTTGAAGCACCTTATTTATTTATAAATTATACATAGGCCCTTAAAATTATATATAATTATTTTGTTTAGAAATTTAATAATAAAATTTTCTTATTATTGAATTTTTGTAATAAAATAAAAAAATACTGAATATCCACGCACGTAATACGCATCGACACCCTAGTCAAGATAAAATCTACATCAAATCTCACTTTATCATCTCAATAATTTTGAATTCAAAATTGTATATTCTGTTTTTTCATTATATCATGCCCTATGTACCTTTGTATTTGTCTTCCACCTGGCATTCCTGTTACAAACATCCAACACATTATGGTTTTCATTCAAGAGGTTCTTTTACTTACAATCAAACAACAAAATTTAGGCCCATTGGCCTTTATAATGTGATTTACAAAGTTATCTCTAAGATCTTGGCTAACCGTTTAAAACCTCTATTGGATGATATCATTTCACCTAACCAATGAGCATTTCTTAAAGGTCGTTCGATTACGGATAATGTTACTCTTGCTCATGAAACATTCTTCCAGATGAAACATTTTCGTAAAAAGAAGCAAGACTGGATGGCCATCAAGATAGACATGGCTAAAGCCTATGATAGGGTTGAGTGGTCTTTCATCCTCCTACTCTTTCAGAAACTCGAGTTTTCGGATAATTGGATTCAAATGATACAACAATGTATTTCTACCGCCTCTATGCAAATCCTTCTCAATGGCACTCCACCCACCTCTATAAAATTTTCTAGAGGACTCAAACAAGGGGATCTTCTCTCTCCTTATCTATTCATTCTGGTTGCCGAAGCCCTCTCCCGTGTTCTACAATGGACCGAGTCAAACAATTTGATCAAAGATATCAACATCAGACAACACTCTTCGTCAATTAGTCATCTTCTTGATGCGGACAACCTCATGTTGTTCTGTAGAGCATCTTTGACTGAAGCACACTTTGTCAAGGATTTGCTCACTCAATACTGCCAAGTTTGTGACAAGGAATCAATTTTGATGAATCCTCAGTTTTCTATTGTTCAAATGTCCATTAGAAACATGCGAAAATAATCAATAGTATCATTGGGTCCAAATTGTATAATTACAATGATAAATACATGGGCTCGCCTATCTTGTTGTCAAATAATAAAAGTAATGATTTTCAATTTATTATTGATAAAGTCAATACCAAACTCACAAGCTGGAAATCCAAGGTCCTCTCTTAGGCTGGAAGAATGATAATGATTAAAGTAGTCATCAATTGAATCCCAATTTACAATATGCAAACTTTTCTACTACCTTGCTCAATTTTCACCAAAATTGACAATTTGGCACGTAACTTCTGGTGGAAAGGCCCGGGAGATAGTAAAGCAAAACACATGTGCACATGGGATCTCATTTCTCAGACCCCCACTCTTAGTGGTCTTAATATTCCTATTATCAGAAACAAAATTTTGGCCCTCATGGCCAAAAGCATGTAGCAAATCATCTATTCTCCTCTTACAAATCGAGCTACTCAACTCAAAGCCCTTTATTTTAATAATAAGAGTATCTCCCAGGTGTCTAAAGCCCCTTCCACTGCTTCTTCCGCCCGAAGAGGCAATATTACAACTCTTCAAAGGATTAAAAACTTGGTCATTTGGAAGGTCAGATCTAGCCAGAACATAGATATCTGGAACGATTGTAGGGTAAAACCCAATTTGCTCATCAAGGATTGTGTTCTTGACCAATCTCTTCAAAACCTCCCTGGTTCAATCCTGGATCTTTGGCATAATCATACTAATCATAATATCTGTTGGAATAATACTCTTGTCCGCAACCTCTTTCCAACCCCGGTCACCAATGCTATTTTGAATATCATTCTCAGAGCTTCAGCCATTCAGGATTCTTTAATCTGGATTCCATAAAAGAATGGTATTTTCACAGTAGTGCAACAAAAACTTTTTCAAGTGAAGGATTGGTTGGCTCATCATCTAATCCCAACAATTAGTCGTTTGATCAACATTTTTATAGAGTTGGAGAATCAAAGCCCCCCCTTCAGCTTTGTTCTTAGTCTGGAAGATTGCTAAGAACATCATCCTCACTAGAGTTAATCAAGTTAGATTACACACTCTTGTTGAGGATGTCCAATTTTTTTGTGATAACCATCAAGAGGATGTGTTGCATCTTTTCTTCCAATGCCCCATCACTCACCGACTTTGGCAGATTTCGCCCATTCATATTAATTGGCTTGCCCAAGACTTTGAATATCCTTCTATCCCCAAGCTCTTCAACTTCATATAGAAAACGGCTAAAACTCACAAGCTTGATAAGGATCAATTGCTCTATCAATTTGTTATGTTTCTTCAAACAGTTTGGTGGACCCGTAATAACTATATCTTAAAAAATATCAAGTTTTGCCCTAACACCTTTTTAAGAAAATTTTACAATTCTTGGCAGATATGGTATAAACAATGGTTCTCCAATCAGACTTTTCCCTCTGAGTCTACTATCCAGTTTCATGAAGCTTTGGCAAATGCTCACAAGGATATCCAATCCCATCCCCAGACCGACACCACTAGGCAAACCATCTTTGGCCCACTGACTAGAGAAGGATATACTCGTGTCTGCCTTATCCAGTAACAAGTAGGGGTGGGCAAACGGGTCGAGGATCCGCGGGTTCAAACCGAAAACGGTCCGGATTTTAATTTTGAATTTTTTGACACGGTCCGGATCTGTTATAAAACGGTCTGGTCCCGGTTCCTATTTTTTAAAACGAAACGGTCCGGGTTGGACCCATTCCAAATTGCATTTAATAAAAACTTAAATATCTGTCTCTGTCTCTGACTTTGAGATGATGGAGCAGTAGAAGGAAAAAGAAGAGGGGGAGACGTAAGGAATCACCAAAACCCCTTCTCTCTCTGTCTCTGTTTCCCTCTCCTCTCTCTCTCGAGTCTCTATTTCTGTCGAGTCAAGAAGCAGCAGCAGCAGCGAGATCCTCTCTCTCTCGAGTCCCTGTCTCGAGAAGAAGAAGCAGCAGCACTAGAAGAAGAAGCAGCAGCACAAGAAGAAGAAGCAGCTCTGTCTCGAGAAGAAGAAGCAGCCTCCTCTCTCTCTGTCTCTGTCTCGAGAGGAGGAGAAGAAGAAGCAGCAGCGAGCTCCTCTCTCTCAGCAGTCTCTGTCTCTGTATCTGAGTTTATGGAGTGATGGATCTCTTTTGTATGATCTCTGTATCTGAGTTTAGGTGATGGATCTCTTTTGTATGGATTTATTTTGTATGATGGAGTGAGAGAGAGACCTTTGATATAAACATGGCAAAAGAGAGAGACCTCCTCTTTTGTATGGATCTCTTTATAGCCTCCACTCATGTGGCGTCTGAGATATAAACATGGCAAAAGAGAGAGACCTCCTCATTCACTTTTCATAACCTCTACTGTATGACTACCACTTTATATTGCCATTACCATCCAAAGAAATAGACAAATAAATCAGTTCTGAGACCTCTGAATCTCTTCAGCCTTGAACCATATCCATATTTTCTCCTTTCACTCACTCACACTCTCTGTCTCGAGAGGAGGAGAAGAAGAAGCAGCAGCAGCAGCAGCGAGCTCCTCTCTCTCAGCAGTCTCTGTCTCTGTATCTGAGTTTATGGAGTGATGGATCTCTTTTGTATGATCTTTGTATCTGAGTTTAGGTGATGGATCTCTTTTGTATGGATCTCTGTATCTGAGTTTAGGTGATTCAGACTGCTTTTATGGATCGATGATGGATCTCTTTTGTATGATCTGGATGATGGATTTGTATGCTTTTGTATGATCTGTTTATGATGGATAGATGATGGATCTGTTTACCAAATTTATTTTTCTGTTCTTGATTCAATTGGAACCGTTTGGAACCGTGGAACCGGACTGTTCCAAACGGTTCGAGTTAGGTTCGATTCCAATGTTAAAAATCAGGGGATCCAGACCGGACCGGGTCCGTTAATTTTAAACGGTTCGAGTTAGGTTCCTCCAAATTTGGAACCGATTCGGACCGTGCCCACCCCTAGTAACAAGTACACTATGCAAGTCCCACTATATCAATTGTACAACCAACCACACTCTTTCTTTTCCTAACCCTTTTCACCATGATATGATTATAGTCTCTTATGATGCATGTTTCTTTCCTAATTCACAACAGAGTACTATGGAAATTTTTGCAGTCAACTTGTAGGGGGATGTTTTGGCTAAAGTTGTTAGTCCGATTGCTGGGAAAAATCTTAGATAGCACCATGGCAGAGTGTCTTGCAGCCTAGGCAGCTCTTATTTTGATACAGGCAAAGCAGTGGAAATCAGGTCTACTCTTAGGGGACTCAGGCGTGCTTCACTCTATTTTGAAGCAGGATCTCTACAGTTTTCCCTTTTGGCCACACGATGAGTGTGGCGCCCTATTATCGATAACATTAGACGTTTGTTTTCTATTCAGAACTTATGGTACTGTAACTTTATTAACCGATAGCTCAACTTGGATGCACACAACTTAGCTACTTCGGTGGGACGACAATGGTGTAATATTTCTTAAGTTATGTTTAACAAGAAAAAAAAAACAAAATTTACACCTATTGATGTACTGTGAATCAAAGGATGCTATTAATTAGAATTTATAACTTGTTAGAGTAGATCTATTTTTACTCATTTATGAATTCCATCAAGCTAGGCTTGTAAGTTGTAACTACTAAACTCGTCTACCTATCCTTCTTAACTTTCTCATCCAAGGTTATAAACAATCATGTTTACATGTATTTTCAAAAATCACATTGTTTTACATTTTTTTTAGGCAACAACTATTCCACGCCACCAAAAACACTTTCTCGCACAATCATTGAGTTTTTTTTTCTTACTTACACTACCAATAAATATGCATAACCTAATAGAGAAACCCAAGCTCGAAACGAAAAAATGAAATAGGGTAACTTTCAACCAATTTAAACCCTCAATTTAGATCGATTCTCAAGCTCATCAAAACATAAACATTGTATTACTCTTAGTCATCTAATAATCACAACTTAAATCAATCGAAAATGTTTTGAAATGAGCAAGTTATAGTCATTTTACTAAAGTCGCGCAAATCTGTCTTGTAATGAAAATGGGATAGTGTCCCTGAGTTTCGGCCAACTTTTGTTCTTGATTGAGATTGATTCTCAAGTTAATTAACAAAAAATTGTAGTACTCTGATTTATCTAATAAACAACACTTAAATCACTTGAAAATGTTTTGAAATGAGCAAGTTATGGTCATTTTACTAATATTGCGCAAATCTATTTTGCAATGAAAACGAGATAGTGTCCATAAATTAGGCCAACTTATGTGCTCGATCAAGACCGATTCTCAAGTTTATCAAAACATAAATGTTTTAGCACTCTGAGTTATCTAATAAACACAACTTGAATCACTTAAAAATGTTTTGAAATGAGCAAACTATAATCATTTTACAAAAGTCGCACAAATCTGTTCGAAAATATTTGCTGAAATTTCCTGTTAGCCCAAAACAATGTGAGAATGCGAGTTTTTGCAAAAACCTCGCATTGTTCCGAGGGAGATTTTTTAGAGTTATGGGCGAACATGAAATTCACCAAATTTTTTTACTGTTCGCCCAAATCAATGTGAGATTTTGCAAAAACCTCGCATTGTCTTAAGTGAACAATATTTTTTGTGATTTATGAAAATTTTTCTGAAGTTTACTTTGTTTTTGTGATTGAATATTTTTCCGAAGTTTCCATGAGATTACTTTATTTTTTGAAAATTTTGGGGAAGTTGCGATTTGGGGTTCGATTTTGAGAGAGAGTGAAGAGATTTGCAAGAGATTGAATGCGATGAGAGATTTGCAAGATTTTGAATGTGGGAGAGGGAAAAGATTAGAATGGGGGGGGGGGGGGGGGGGGGGGGTTCACGTTTCGATTTGAATGTGGAGGAGAAAATGTTAATTTTTTGTTTATATAGGTAGTGTGGAAAAGTATGGTAGTGTGAAAAAATATGGTGGTGTGGAAGAGTAAAATGGTGTGAGAAAATACTTATGGTGATGTAGAGTAATGGTTATTGTTTTTTATTTTATTTTATCAAACCCTTTCTTCAATTTTGAGTTCTCATTAATGTTACTCCTAAGTTTATTCACATTTTTATTAAGAAAACTGTGGAGCCTCTACATTGGTAATAAAATAATTATATATTATTTTAAGAGCCTATGTATAGTTTAAAAATAAATAAGGGGCTTCAAATAATTTATATTATAAACATAAGTATAATTAATCAATAAAATTTTCCCATTTGAATTAATGAATTTTCATTTTGCATTAAAAAAAAAGACAGTGACAAGCCAATGAATTTATTTTATTATTTGTTTTCAATTATTATCATAACTTTTTATTGGAGGTCGCTCAAAATGTCATGCATTCTTTAATTAAAATCAGACGTGGCCAATATGGTATACTGGGACGATTTGGATATGTGGTTATTGTCATATTAAAATTTTCGTTGTCTAATTTAATACGATCCTAATAAGTTGTCCCCATATATATACTGTACGATCAACAAACTTTAATGTTATGAAACAAAAAAATTAGCACTTATGCAAATAATTGATAAAAAAAAGGTAGATGATGCCTATATCACAACAATGTCTAAAAGCAAATCCTTAATTATATGATTGCAAATCAGCATTGAATATATTTTCCTCGACTTAATGTTGGATAATGACCACCTAACGCTTTCAAATAGGACTGCTCTTGCTATTATTATTAGTCGACATAATTTGGTTCAAAACTTAATTAGTTAAGGTGCATCTATTGGTTAAGGTTGTCTAAACTAGTGACAACCATTCATTAGACTAACAAAGCATATATAGTTTGAAATTATTGTGTTTGGTCCTCCATATGATATTTCCTATTATGTCACCACTCAAGTCATTGAATAATAATACCATCGTATTTATAAGTTGAAAAGAAAAGAAATTGAGCTGATGAAATGAGAGCGAATAATCAGCAACAATGGTCACGCAAAGAATAATTGAGCCGATGACTTGTCTGACTTAAAAAAACAAACAAAGAAAACCCTCATTAACAAGTTAGTGGTCACGCAAGTGAACTCACTAATTAAGGGAGAGTAGCTGATGATACGTGAAATCATCACCCGATAATAGCCATACACGTGGTTCAAGTCACCATAAATGCTGGAGAGTTGTTATGAAGGTTTAAGTCGTCATAAATATTGATGGACCGTTATGAAGGAGATGGAAGGAATCACTCACATCTCAATAAAGGAGGAGACCGTTGCAATAAATGTCCCCCTTCATTGTACTAAACGAGCTTAAGTATCACGCACACAACTGAATGTAATAATCAATTCACTCATTATATAAGGTAAAAAAAAGGATATGAACATGGGACACAATGGGCTAGAAATAACTCGAATCGAGGGAGGTCGATTTGACTATCCTATCTACACGATGCAACTTTAACTGAGTTTTGTTCAGATTTACTTCTTTCTTCCAACAGAGTTGCTGACTTAAGCATTGGAGTGCATTAATTGACCACCAAAAAAGTAGTCATTGGCAGTCTAACAATTGTTTTGTAAGACAAACTCACAGAATGATGATTTTTGGACGTATAAGATACATACTCGAACTAGTGATCGAGCTATGTGCTCATTGTCTAGGACCACCTAAATTCAATCGCTAAGGATCTAGACGCATCAATCGTGAAATATAATGCTACAAGTGCAATGATCACTCTTCATGCATGATTAATTTTATTTTTTTTTGGTCAAACACGAAGATGTTTATTAATAAAAGAAAGGAAAACAAAATACAACTAGAAACATTCCTATAACAAGGAATGCCAAGACACTATGAAAGTGTCAAACCCCAAATCCCTAAATAAATTACATGTTGCTCTGATCTGTTAAGTCCTTCAAATACCATTTTATTTCTTTCTTTCCATACACACCACATGAGAACGTGAGGAACCCTACGCCATAACCACTCCCCCCGACGGGAAGGATTAGCTTGAGACCACCAACTTAGCCAATCTAAAATGGAGCCTTCAAACATCAAACTCAAACCGAATTCCACCAAGAAACTGCTACAAATGGATTAGGAGAAACTGCAGTGAAGCATCAAATGGTCCAGAGTCTCGTCAAATTCATTGCAAAGCGTACAAAGACTCCTAGTGAGAATTCGTATTTTTCTTAACCTATCTTTAGTCATAATGCAGGTTTGAAAAGAATTGTGCGGTCCGATTACGCACTATATATAATACCAAATAAATATTGTTTTGTTATAAACATTAAGGGTAAAGGAAGCAGTTAACTACTCATGTTAATTACAATCAATGAGTATATTATAAAAAGGCTTGTAAGTGATGATATCTTGGGTTGTTATGATTCAAATGTGATCAATTTGCATTCTACTTGAGAGAAAAAAAATACCCAAAATGAGATAGTGGAAAATAAATTTGTTTCCTTCAATAGTTGAAGACGATCACCAGCCTCAAATTTAAGTTAGAATTTTCTTCTCATGCACAAAATATATATATATATATCTCTGTGTATACAATAGCAAACTCGCACAATAATTTTACATTACTTTTTCAACAATTCTAAGAAGCCAAGTTTGAGAGTCACTTTTGAATTAAGTTTTGGTTTTTTTACACTTTTACCCATTGTATAAATCGCGTTTATAATTGTGTTTTAAAGAGAAAAGTAAAAAAATATAAAAAACCAAAATTTGGCTCTCAAAGTGTTAAAAAACCAAAACCTTTACAAAAAAAAATTCAATTTCACCAATTACCCAAAATAAAAAGTTTAATAAATATCACCGAGTGCAGTGAAAAGGTTTTGAAAGAATTCTTGAATGGTAGTTAGAGAACGAAAATACAAGGAAACCATGTTTTTGAAATTAGGGTGACATTGCGTGATCTTGAAAGAATGATAAAATTTTTAAAGTGTTTATGTATATCTTGAGGTTGTAAAAAATTTCCGATGATGATACCACATTATCCTGGTTGCATAACCTGATTGCAAAACCTGATTCCCTAGCATCACTCATCAACGAAATTGGGTAAAACTTCTATAAAACATAAACTATAATGTAAGATTAATACTAATCAATGATTATGAGGGGCTCTTAACATTATAGGTAAGTGGTGAGAGGGGGTATGGAGTAATCCAGAGGAAATCTGTATGTGGTCCAAGCCAACTAAGCATTTTAGGAGATGGAAACTAAATAGTTGAGCTACCAACTAAGTTCCATCACCTAAAAGCTTAAACCCAGCTACTTGATTTATATCCATCAACAATTACATGCTAGGCAGACGTGTATTTTCATTTTTACTGCCTTTTTTATTTTTTTAATTATCTATTTAGATTTTTAGCAGGTTTTTATAACGTCCATGACCCATGATAGTCACTTTAGAAAAAGAAAAAGAGAAAAAAACTTGCTCGCAATGAAAATGACCTTGCTATACCAGACAATATTGAAAAAAACATACTGAGAAAAATAAAATCCCATATTTTACGAAGGCAAAGCCCGGAAACCTTATAAGGTGGACTCTGTATACTCCAAGCTTTCCAGCATTATATAAGGATGCTTGGACGACAACTTTTTCTCATCACCCGACAACTGAGACGACTGAGTCCATCAATTTGGCTTCCAAAAGAAACAATGCAGACTATGCTATTCTCTTCAACCATTCTTCATTACTTCATAATCATTTCATCTCTTTTTCATGTACAGATTGTTCATGCAGTCATCAGTTTACCTCCCAATATCGAGTTTCCTGCACTAATAGCATTGGGAGATTCCCTTGTGGATCCAGGAAACAACAACAACTTAGCGACGGCAATCAGGAGCAACTTCCCACCATATGGAAGCAATTTCATGGGTGGAAAACCAACTGGACGATTCTGCAATGGAAAAATTCCCACTGATATTTTAGGTAACTAACTACTTAATTACCATTACCTGTCACAGATTTTCTTAGCATGTATGGTGATTGACATGATCAACTTAATTGCTTTTCAACCACCTCTGTTAATTGCATGATGTCTATGAGAGGAAAACGACACCATCTCTTTCAGTCATGATGATTTCTTGGCCTTGAACAGTGCTAGGTCTTTGATGTTCATGGCTCTTCAAATATGTGTGGAATTGCTTGAAGAAATTTGATATAGAAAAAGATGTTTGCTTATAGACCATGAACAAACATGGTATGGCATTGGAAAGCACAAGTTGTTATCAATTTATTATTACTGGCCAATGGAGTATCAATTCAGTGGTATGTCTATGGCGAATAAAATCTCAGGTTCAAGGTACAAACTCTGCCTGCGACATTTGGTGTGGGAAGGGATTAAAAGATTAAAAAAATTAATTTCGTAAGTCTAGACTCCAATTCTATAACCATATCCATACGATGAAGGACCAAAAAATAATTCACCAAGATTAGCAATCATATGTTGAATTAAATTGTTCGAATCATGTATTTCACCTCTTAAGAGAAATCGAAGAGATTTTCCATCTATGGCTATACAAGGAAGGACACAGTATGGTTGAACTTTTAGGAACCATATATGTTCAAGTCACATTCTAGGTCTCTAATTAAGTATCTTTAGAGAAGCAAAAAATCCAAATATATCTACTTGGAAGAATGACTTTTTTTAGATGATGTTTTTTTTTCTTTATTTATGACTATGGATTCAATTCTAGCCAAAATTGGTACTTGTAATGTTGTTCATATGTATATATTAGATTTTCGGTTGAATATGTAGTCTAGATGAATGTGTAAGTCTAGTCAACCATATTTGTTAGTGTTTTTTAAGTGTTCTTTTGGCGTTTTTACACTTTTTACTCATTATTTTTAAAACATAACTACAAACTCTATCTATAGAAGAGATAAAAGTGTAAAAAAAACCCAAAAAGGAAAAAAAAAACTAGCTAGCAAACACAACTGGCTCGAATTGTTGCTATTGAATAGTAGGGCCAACTTAGAGATATATTTTATCAGTCACAGATGAGAGTTACAAAGACACCGTAAATGTTTATGTGATGATAGTTTCCTCGTGTTTGTTTTTTTTTTTCTTTTGTCTTTTTCTTTTGGATAGGGAAGTTAATTTCGACCCACTTCTAAGAGCAAAACAACCAACCCTTCGACAAATTGGTACTTCGCTACCATTAGCCCATGTCAATTATGAAATTCCATTTTTGTTAGATCTTGTTAGAAGTGGCCTAGGAGGGAACCTGGGGAGCTTATTAAGCTCAAAGGATATTGAAGAGCAGAGGACGGAAGGGGGATGAGGTGGGCGCGATGAGCCCTACCCATGCAAAGCATTTCCATTACCATATGGAAAGCACATAACCATTTGTTTGCTAGAACAAAAAGAGATAATTTTGGGGGATGGGGATACCATAAAAATTTATTTTGATAAATGGGCTAGACCGGTTCATTTCTCGAACGAAGCACTTGAGTAAGTACTACCACTTAGATTGTAATTAAGCATAATAAAACCTCAAAAAGTATTGTAGATCAAGGATTGTGTTTTTGTAAAATTTTTGTTTTCTTAAAATTTCAAAAAGAAAAAGGGAAAAAGAAAAATTGCATTTTTTGAAGGGTTTCTGTGAAAATTTTTGATGTATTTTTTTTTTAATTTGGAGTTATTTTCTTTTGCAATTTCGTAAAAAATTCAAAAACCAGCTACCAAAAAGTAAAAATTTCGAGATTTTTTTTAGAAAATTATTGGAATTTTTTTCATTAATTTCGAGTGTTTTTTTTCTTTTTTTTCAAATTATCATTTCTTCTAATTATTTATTATTTTTGAAACCGCCCCTCCCTCTCTTAATTTTTTAATTATCATTTCTTTTACATATGTATTGATTTTTAAAACTATCTCCAATTATCTAATATTAATTTCATTTCTCAGTATTTAGACTCCATTTACTGTGTTTAACAGATTTAATTACTTGTATCTTATTTTTTTTCACATATTTCATATACTCTAAAAAAATTTACATTTCTTTATACAATTGAAATTAATATTTCTTAAAATCAGGAGACCGAAATTAACTCACAAAACGAAATAACAATCCTTGTTGTAGATGAAGTCGGGCCTTGTTTCCCGGGCGCCTTGATTTGTTTCCCAAAATGAGTGTGGGGCCGTAATGTTTATATTAGGAAGACAAGGGCTGGACATGGACCAGCCAATAGTTTGAATGCCTAAATATAGGCCCCAACTGCTACCACGAGTAGTCAAGTGTCAGTTTGGTCGATAATGGTGACTGACCAACATCTCAGCGGAGGTCAACTTACCTGTGGTTATTTACCTTAACACTTCACCTAATGACCGATGATTCTTTAAAAACACCCGTAAAATTCAGTTAATTATGAATGCTTTGTTGCTTCAAAACTTGGTCTTAGAGTAAACTGTGAGATATTTGAGAATGTTTATTACTTGTGATTTCATCCGTCAAAGGCATACCATTGAGCTGGTACTCCATTGACGTTAAAATGATAGATCTATTACATGTCAAATGATTGGAACCCATGAACATTGGGAGTATGTGGAGATATATTTTCTTTGCTAATAAAAAACAATATCAAAGTTCTTATTAGAACCATTTTTTTCTAATACTATCCATTAATTTTGGCAGTTGATCAATTGGGAATCAAGGAGATCTTACCAGCTTATCTTGATCCAAGCCTTAAACCTACAGACCTACCAACTGGTGTAAGCTTTGCTTCAGGTGCTTCAGGATTCGATCCTCTCACCAGTAGATTAGTGGTGTGTACATGTTCAAGTTTCAAAACTCCCTACTTAACATTTGAATTTCTTTGTTTTTTTTTTTGTTATACTAAACTTTTTTTTTCCTTAGAATGTTATTAGTATGGATGATCAACTAAAGATGTACAGGGAGTATGTAGAGAAACTGAAGAAGATCGTCGGAGTAAAGAGGACTGAAAAAATAGTAAAAGACTCGTTGTATTTAGTGGTAGCAGGAAGTGATGACATTGCCAATACATATTTCCTTCTAAATGCCAGACGAGAGTACGACATCCCTGGCTACGCTGAATTCTTGAGTGGAGAAGCTGTCAAGTTTGTGCAGGTAAGTTTTTCTCTAGGCATGGCAATTGCTCATGATGCTGGTACCAGGTACCATAACTTTGATTGATTATACCATTTTATTTATTTATTATCACTTGATGGAAATGCAAAAATTATATTCATTAGGAATTACTCAATTTGGGAGCGAGAAGGATTGCAGTATTCGGTACTCCACCTTTGGGATGTTTGCCATCGCAAAGAACAGTTGGGGGAGGATTACAAAGACAATGTGCAGAGAAAAGCAATGAAGCAGCAAAGATATACAACTCAAAGTTAATCTCCAAACTTGACATACTCAATGCCAACTACAAAAATGCAAAGGCGGTTTACATTAATATCTACGATCCTTTTCTTGACCTCGTACAAAACCCTATGCGATATGGTAAATTATTCTCTTTAAAATTTCTAAAAACCTCCATCCATATTGAAAAAATTGACATTTTGAGAAAAATATATATATATATACGATGGCATGGGCTAAACTTTATGAATAATTACATTAAAAAGCATTTGTCCCATATGTTCCTGTTAAACTAATTCATCTTTTTTGCTTCTGCGGTTTCATATATAGGGTTCGAAGTGGTGAATAAAGGATGTTGTGGTACAGGAAATATAGAGGTAGCCATTTTGTGCAACAAATTGAGCCCATCTACATGCTCAAATGTCACAAAGTATGTATTCTGGGACAGTTATCATCCCACCGAAAAAGCATACAGCGCCATCGTCATCCCACTCCTTGAGAAATACAAGCAAGCCTTGATCTGCGTTGATCCCCAATGCCAATGATTTCTTAAATGCTGTATGTCACATATTCATCAAGGTTCACATTTTTATAAAGATAACTGTGGAGCCTCTAACTTGATAACAAAATAATTATATATTATTTTAAAAGCCTATGTATAGTTTTAAAAATAAATAAGAGACTTTAAATAATTTATATTATGAACATAATTATAATGAATCTATAAAATTTCCCCTTTTGAATGAATGAATTTTCATTTTGCATTAAAAAAAGACATTGACAAGCCAATATGGTATACTGGGACGATTTGGATATGTGGTTATTGTCATATTAAAATTTTCGTTGTCTAATTTAATACGATCCTAATAAGTTGTCCCATATATATACTGTACGATCAACAAACTTTAATGTTATGAAACAAAAAATTAACACTTGTGCAAATAAATTATAAAAAAAAAGGTTAGATGATGCCTATATCACAACAATGTCTAAAAGCAAATCCTTAATTATATGATTGCAAATCAGCATTGAATATATTTTCCTCGACTTAATGTTGGATAATGACCACCTAACGCTTTCAAATAGGACTGCTCTTGCTATTATTATTAGTCGACATAATTTGGTTCAAAACACTCAATCATAGAATACCATCGTTGATTGATAAAACTTGCATCAACTTAAGAAATTGAGGGTTTATGTAAACAAGGGATTGGATAATTCTTAAGGGCGAAACTTAATTAATTAAGGTGCATCTATTTGAAAGGGCTTGTCTCACCCATTTCCTCGCCAATTCGAATTCCCCTTCATGAAAATACCACCATGTTATAGTTTCACAAGAGAGCGAATGCGAAAAGGCACACTATATTATTTTACAAATTGACATCTAGTTTAGATTGAAGTCAACAAAGTTAGTATTGTCAATCTATTGTAATAACAGTTGTACTACCAAATAATCAGCAACAATGGTCAATGGTCCGTATAGATCTATGGGAATTCAAAAGTTGATGTGTGTCAATCCCTTTTTTTAATTTTCAAATTGCCCTCCGTCAACTTAAAGAATTTTCAACCCGTTTTCTACCCCCTATTTAGCATTTGTAATTCTCAATTTTTATTGGATTATTTTTAATGTGTTGGGTTCTCAAGTGAAGCAAAATTTTAGAAATTCATAAGAATTTATGTGTTTCATTTGCTCATTTTCAAAGAGATTATTCAGTTATGGGGTTAATTACAAATGTGTTTTTTATTGCTTTCATGTTCATTATATGGTGTTTTGAGTGACATAAGTTGTTATTTATGTTAAGAAAGGCGTTTGACTGTTTGTAGAAATTTATGAGAGAAAGTTGTTGATTGGTGATCTATTTGGAGTGCCGAAATCATGACTTAAGGATCAAGGTGACATACCGAAAACATGACACAATACCGTATCAACGACATAATACACACTATATGAAAAATGTACAGCCGTGCCAATGACACAGCTGATGAACTAAGTATCCATAAGCTCGATTACATACTCAATTGTGCAGGCATGTAGTTTTGGTTAAATAGCATATCGTTGTTATTATTTTTTAACTCAATTTCGGATGTGTAACTAAACTACAAGCCAAAGGATATCTTATGTATAATAAATGAAACATATGATCTCTAATCCAGACATGTTATATCTTTAATGCACTTAGCTCAAACTTCATTACCACACCAATGAATTAAAGTCGATTCCTTTGTCCAACCAAACGTGAAGTGAATTAATGTTTTAGTTTCTAGCTAAAGTCTTTTTCTACAAGACATGGGACGCCAGTGACACATTTTAAGATCTCATTAAAGAGAGAGTTTTGTTACCCAATCTGTGATTTGACCTAACTATTTATCAATTATGATTGACGTAAATGTAAATACGCAAGTCTAGAGAATCAGGCTCGCAGAGCCAGACCAACCCAATACCATTCATTATTCTAGAGATTGGCTTATTTCAGCATCTCTAGAATGATGGATGGTACTGAATTGGCCTGGCTCTCTAAATTTTTGTGTATGTAAATACATACATAGATTTTGTGCAATATTGTGATGTCAATTAGCTTCTAAGACGTTCATTGTCCATGAAACACAGGTACCACAGAAAAAAAAATGTTCATTCAATGAACTTGGAAAAGTGTACATTTGATATTGATGATACATGACATCTTCACCCGGTCATGATCATACACTACTAAAAAATGCCCTTTTGCGACAACTCGTAACGCGACGAGGGAAGTTTTGTCGCTCAAAATTATCATGGCGCGACGACATATTTAATATTGTCACGCAAGTACAAAAATAGCTAACTAACTTAACGCGACGAGCGGTTTTCGTCGCGTCATAACTCTGTCGCGACGCAGTTAAACCTTCGTCGCATAACCCTAATATGCGACAACGTGTCGTCGCTTTAAAACCAATCTATTTGGTCACTCTAAAATATCTAGAGCTACGTGTCGACTACTTTTAAACGACCAACTTTAATATCCTCAGGCGACACCACTATTTCGTCGCCTAAGTATAGCTTACGCGACGCACCGAAAGCCTTCGTCGCCTACAATTTGCCACTTTGAACAGCATCCTAGGGCGACAAACTTTGTCATCGCCTAAAGATATCTTACGCGACGAAGCGGAAAGCTTCGTCGCCTAAAGTATTCAAAACAAAAATACATCCTAGGGCGACAAATGTTGTCGTCGCCTACAGATAGCTTACGCGACCAATAGGAACCCTTCGTCGCATCAAGTATTCACAACAAAATATCTTACGCGACGAATTGGAAAGCGGCGTCGCCTAAAGTCTTCCCAACAAAGATACATCCTAGGGCGACAAACGTCGTCGTCGCCTAAAGATAGCGTACGCGACGAATAGGAACCCTTCGTCGCATCAAACATTCACAACAAAGATTCGTCGCTTAAAGAGAGTCAGTTCATCGCCTAAAACATCCTAGGGCGACAAACTTTGTCGTCGCCTGAAGATATCTTACGCGACGAATTGGAAAACTGCGTCGCCTAAAGTCTTACATCCTAGGGCGACAAACATCGTCGTCGCCTAAAGATAGCGTACGCAACGAATAGGAACCCTTCGTTGCATCAAGTACTCACAACAAAGATTCGTTTCTTAAAGAGAGTCGGTTCATCGCCTAAAACATCCTAGGGCGACAAACTTAGTCGTCGCCTAAGATATCTTACGCGACAAATTGGAAAGCTTCGTCGCCTAAAGTCTTACATCCTAGGGCGACAAACGTCGTCGTCGCCTAACGATAGTGTACGCGACGAATAGGAACCCTTTGTCGCATCAAGTACTCGCAACAAAAATTCGTCGCTTAAAGAGAGCCGGTTCATCGCCTAAAACATCCTAGGGCGACAAACTTTGTCGTCGCCTGAAGATATCTGTCGTGACGAATGGGAAAGCTGTGTCGCATAAAGTCTTCCCAACAAAGATTTGTCGCTTAAAGCGAGCAGGTTCGTCGCACAAGCTCTGACATGTTCATCTTCTCCACGAATTATAATAATCAGGTCTGCGTTTTTCACTATTTTCTCCTCTCATTTTATTCTTTTTCTTTGCTCGATTGATTTCTCTCACTATATACTCCAAGCTTCCAGCACTTAATTAGGCATCGTCTTTTCTTTGTGTCGCCGGCGCCGGCCACACCTCCAATCTTCTCTCTCTTTCACTTGGAAAACGGTGAGGAAATTGCTAATTTTTTTATTTTTTGAAATTTCATGAAATTAGGTTGCTATCATGTGGATTTTTGGGAGTGTCTCACATTTTTTTTTAGTGCATACTAGATATTTATTAATTAATAATATCTACATCGTCGACTTGAAGAATTGTAATTGAGATGCTGCTGAAATTTTTCCACATTGAAACCTAATCGCATTAGTGTCATTAACTCTCTTTAGTTGAATAAGGTGGACTTTGATGAAAAAATGGAGAACGACACTAGACCTAGAGAATG